>LR738712.1:825449133-825472435 GCA_902687465.1 Secale cereale | reverse complement strand
TGGGCGGCGAAGGCGAGGTTGGGGTAGAGGGCGGCGACGGCGAGGTAGGGGCAGAGGCGACGACGGCATCGACGGCGAGCTCGATCGGGGGGCAGCCTGGCAGCGACCGAGGCAACTGACGATGGAAATCTGAAAATTTCTCAAGTGTTGCTTATATAGCAAAGGATTTGGTCCTGGTTCGTGGCACCAACCGGGACCAATGGCCCCTTTAGTCCCGGTTCGTGGCACCAACCGGGACAAAAGGCTAGTTTTCAGCAGCCCAAAGGGCGGGAAACAGAGGCCTTTGGTCTCGGTTGGTGGCACCAACCGGAACTAAAGATGGGCATTGGTCCCGGTTTGTTTCACGAACCGGTACCAATGCACCCCTTTCATCCCGGTTCGTGCGACCAACCGGGACCAATGACCTCGCACAGCCGCGGTGCAGTGGGAGTTTAGTCCCACCTCGCTAGCTGAGAGACACCAGGACCTGTTTATAAGTGCTGCTGCCCCTTCTACTTCGAGCTCCTCTCTAATTCAGCCCTACGGGCCTAAACACACTGCATCTGCCTGTCGGCCTTTTGCGGGCCTGAATCCTGGCCCACGGGTGGGTTTCAGTCGTATTCAGGCCGTGGTGGCCCAGTAGGTGGTTTTTTTATTTTGTTCCATTTTTTCTTTGTTGCTTTATTTTTTAAACTTTTTTCTAATTTAAAAAAAACTTACTGTTCCTATTTTTATTTATTTTATTAAATTTTATTTAGTTTACTTTATTAAAGTTTATTTTGTTTCTAATTATTTATTTTATTTTTATTCTACTTACTCATTTTATTTTAATTTTTGTTTTTTTATTTATTTTATGAAAATTCTATTTGCTTTTAATGTTTCGAATAGAAAATACTTTGATAATTTTAGTTGCATAAATTTTATATAATTTTAGTTTCAATAATACTAGAGGTTTATGAAAGCTTTTTGGTTGATTCCTTTTGCTATTAGAGTTTCATTAAAGTTTTCTAGTTCATTCTCTTTTCTATTAGAGTTTCATTAAAGTTTTCTAGTTCATTCTTTTAGTTTATTATTTTTGCTATTAGAGTTTCATAAAAGTTTTCCAGTTCATTCTTTTTTATATTAGTTCATTCTTTAAGCTAAATGACC
Source organism: Secale cereale (assembly GCA_902687465.1). Taxonomy (NCBI): domain Eukaryota; kingdom Viridiplantae; phylum Streptophyta; class Magnoliopsida; order Poales; family Poaceae; genus Secale; species Secale cereale. The sequence continues at coordinate 825,471,307 of LR738712.1, read as the reverse complement.
CTGAAATTGAAAAGCATTTCAAATGAACTCTGAAAAGGTTAAAAGTTGGCATGGTGTCATCATTTGACCCACATAGCATGTGCAAAAAAGTAGAGAGGGTTACGGCAAAAACTGGATGCACTTCGTGTACAAAACAGACTATTTGTTTCGAGGTATCAGGATTCCAGACGAAAACTCATCTGTTACAAAGGGATTTTTTTAAAGTTATTTGAACTACAGACTTTTTTTGTGTTCAAAATGCACCATTCAAAGCCACATCATCAATTTTCAACCATTTATGACTTCATTTGTTATTTTTCATGCATTTATTGAATTTTTTGAGCTATAAGACCCTGGAATTGAAAATCATTTCAAATGAACTCTGAAAAGGTAGAAAGTTGGCATGGTATCATCATTTCACCCACATAGCATGTGCAAAAAAGTAGAGAGGGTTACGACAAAACTAGATGCACTTCGTGTACAAAATGGACAATCTCTTTCGAGGTATCAGGGTTTCAGACGAAAACTCATCTGTTACAAAGGGATTTCATTTTTTGCACATATTTGAACTACAGACTTTTTTTGTGTTCAAAATGCACCATTCAAAGCCACATCATCAATTTTCAACCATTTCTGACTTCATTAGTTATTTTTCATGCATTTACTAAATTTTTTGAGCTATAACACCCTGAAATTGAAAAGCATATCAAATGAACTCTGAAAAGGTAGAAAGTTGGCATGGTATCATCATTTCACCCACATAGCATGTGCAAAAAATTAGAGAGGGTTACGACAAAAACTTGATGCACTTCGTGTACAAAACGGAAATCTCTTTCGAGGTATCAGGGTTTCAAACGAAAACTCGTGTGTTGTAAAGGGATTTCATTTTTTTTGAACTTATTTCAACTATAGACTTTTTCTGTGTTCAAAATGCACCATTCAAAGCCACATCATCAACTTTCAACCATTTCTGACTTCATTTGCTATTTTTCATGCATTTACTGAAATTATGAGCTATAAGACCCTGAAATTGAAAAGCATTTCAAATGAACTCTGAAAAGGTTGAAAGTTGGCATGGTATCATCATTTCACCCACATAGCATGTGCAAAAAAGTATAGAGGGTTACGGCAAAAACTAGATGCACTTCGTGTACAAAACGGACAATCTCTTTCGAGGTATCAGGGTTTCACACGAAAACTCGTCTGTTACAAAGGGATTTCATTTTTTGAACTTATTTGAACTACAGACTTTTTCTGTGTTCAAAATGCACCATTCAAAGCCACATCATCAATTTTCAACCATTTGTGACTTCATTTGCTATTTTTCATGCATTTACTGAATTTTTTGAGTTATAAGACCCTCCAATGGAAAAGCATTTCAAATGAACTCTAAAAAGCTTGAATGCTGGCATGGTACCGTCATTTCACCCACATAGCATGTGCAAAAAAGTAGAGAGGGTTACGGCAAAAACTGGATGCACTTCGTGTACAAAATGGACAATCTCTTTTGAGGTATCAGGGTTTCACACGAAAACTCGTCTGTTACAAAGGGATTTCATTTTTCTGAACTTATTTGAACTACATATTTTTTTCTTAGTTCAAAATGCACCATTCAAATCCACATCATCAATTTTCAACCATTTCTGACTTCATTTGCTATTTTCATGCATTTACAGAATTTTTTGAGATATACAACCCTGAAATTGAAAAGCATTTCAAATGAACTCTGATAAGGTTGAAAGTTGGCATGCTATCATCATTTCAACCTAATAGCATGTGCAAAAAAGTAGAGAGGGTCACTGAAATTATGAGCTATAAGACCCTGAAGTTGAAAATCATTTCAAATGAACTCTGAAAAGCTAGAAAGTTGGCATGGTATCATCATTTCACCCACATAGCATGTGCAAAAAAGTATAGAGGGTTACGGCAAAAACTGGATGCACTTCGTGTACAAAACGGACAATCTCTTTCGAGGTATCAGGGTTTCACACGAAAACTCGTCTGTTACAAAGGGATTTCTTTTTTTGAACTTATTTGAACTACAGACTTTTTCTGTGTTCAAAATGCACCATTCAAAGCCACATCATCAATTTTCAACCATTTCTGACTTCATTTGCTAGTTTTCATGCATTTACTGGATTTTTTGAGTTATAAGACCCTGCAATGGAAAAGCATTTCAAATAAACTCTAAAAAGGTTGAATGCTGGCATGGTACCATCATTTCACCCACATAGCATGTGCAAAAAAGTAGAGAGGGTTACGGCAAAAACTGGATACACTTCGTGTACAAAATGGACAATCTCTTTCGAGGTATCAGGGTTTCACACGAAAACTCGTCCGTTACAAAGGGATTTCATTTTTCTGAACTTATTTGAACTACATATTTTTTCTGTGTTCAAAATGCACCATTCAAATCCACATCATCAATTTTCAACCATTTCTGACTTCATTTGCTATTTTCATGCATTTACAGAATTTTTTGAGCTATACGACCCTGAAATTGAAAAGCATTTCAAATGAACTCTGATAAGGTTGAAAGTTGGCATGGTATCATCATTTCACCCTAATAGCATGTGCAAAAAAGTAGAGGGTTACGGAAAAAACTGGATGCACTTCGTGTACAAAACGGACAATCTCTTTCGAGGTATCAGGGTTTCACACGAAAACTCGTCTGTAGGGATTTCATTTTTTTGAACTTATTTGAACTACAGACTTTTTCTGTGTTCAAAATGAACTATTCAAAGCCACATCATTGATACGTCCAAAACGTATCTATAATTTCTGCTTGCTCCATGCCTCTTTTGGGTGATATTGCTATGATATTTATACACTTCCATACACTTTTGGTCATATTTGGACTAACCTATTAACTCACTGCACCCCAGTGCCAATTTCTGTTTTCTGCTATTTTTGTATTTCAGTTTTTCCCATTACGAGAACTGCCAGAAAAATCCCGAAAAAATTATATAAAAAATCAGCGTTTCAGAAGGTTCCCGGTAGCCAAAGTACAGCCGGGGGGCCACCAGGGCTCCAGGCGCCCTGGTGGCGTGTCCCCCCTGGGCCGCGCCGGGGGGGGGGGGGGCGCCTGGGCCCCCCGAGCCTCGTCTGGTGCCCCCCTTTGGCATATATTTAGACCGTCTCCCAAAACCCTCGAGACGGAAACCCTTTTTCGCGATCTCATCTCTGTTCCGCCGCCGCCGCCGCTTCCAAGATCGGGAGCACCAGGAGAACCCTTCCCGGCACCCTGCCGGAGGGGAGGATCACCACCGGGAGCTTCTCCACCACCATGGACGCCTCCCGGATGAGTTGTGAGTAGTCTCCCTTGGACCATGGGTCCATGACCAGTAGCTATGTGATGTTCTCCTCCCGTTCTTGTGCTTCACTAATTAGTCCTCGTGAGCTGCTCTACATGATCGAGGCACATATGTAATCCTTATGCTGTTGCTATGATGAGTTTGCTGGGATCCGATGGATTATGAGATTATGTTCAGATTGTGTTTGAGTAATATATTTGATTCACCTCTTTTATATTTATGTTCGTAAGTAATTCTTGCATGTTCTCCGTTGTTATTTATTGCTTTGGCCAAGTAGTAGGTAGTGACTCCAAGAGGGAACGTTATGCTTGATTGTGGGTTCATGCCCCTCGATGACTAGCTTGAGTGACAGAAACATGAGTCTGTTGGGGAACGTAGTATTTTAAAATTTTCCTACGATCACGCAAGATCTATCTACCAGATGCATAGCAACGAGAGGGAAGAGTGTGTCTACGTACCCTCGTAGACCGGAAGCGGAAGCGTCAAGTGACGCGGTTGATGTAGTCGAACTTCTTCGCGATTCAACCGATCAAGCACCGAACGTACGGCACCTCCGCGTTCAGCACACATTCAGCTTGATGACGTCCCGCGAGCTCTTGATCCAGTTGAGCTTCACGGGAGAGTTTCGTCAGCACGACGGCGTGGTGACGGATATGATGTATTCACCGGTGCAGGGCTTCGCCTAAGCACCGCGACGGTATGACCGAGGTGTGTTTCTGTGGAGGGGGGCACCGCGCACGTCTGGAACAATTCAACTTGTGTGTCTTTGGGTGCCCCCTTGCCCCCGTATATAAAGGAGCAAGGGGGGAGGCCGGCCGGCCCTCCTATGGTGCGGCTAGGGTGCAATCCTACTAGGAATAGGATTGCAATCCTATTCCTAGTAGGAACTACCAAAGAAGGAAGAGAGGGAAAGGAAAAGAGGGAGAGGTGGCGCCCCCCCAATCCTAGTCCAACTAGGATCCATAGGTGGGGCGCCGGACAGCCTCTATGGGCTGCCTCTCTCCTTTCCTTAAGGCCCACTATGGACCATCCCCCCTCGTAGGGGGTTCCGGTAACCCCCTCCGGCAATCCCGTTAAATCCGAAACTTTTCCGGAACACTTCCGGTGTCCGAATATAGTTGTCCAATATATCAATCTTTATGTCTCGGACATTCCGAGACTCCTCGTCATGTCCGTGATCTCATCCTGGACTCCGAACTACCTTCGGTACATCAAAACTCATAAACTCATAATACCGATCGTCATCAAACGTTAAGCGTGCGGACCCTACGGGTTCGAGAACTATGTAGACATGACCGAGACTCATCTCCGGTCAATAACCAATAGCGGAACCTGGATGTTCATATTGGCTCCTACATATTCTACGAAGATCTTTTATCGGTCAAAACCGCATAACAACATACGTTGTTCCTTTTATCATCGGTATGTTACTTGCCCGAGATTCGATCGTCGGTATCTCCATACCTAGTTCAATCTCGTTACTGGCAAGTCTCTTTACTCGTTCCGTAACACATCATCTCGTGACTAACTCATTAGTCTTTTGCTTGCAAGGCTTATTGTGATGTGTGTTACCGAGAGGGCCCAGAGATACCTCTCCGACACTCGGAGTGACAAATCCTAATCTTGATCTATGCCAACACCACGAATACTTTCGGAGACACCTGTAGAGCATCCTTATGATCACCCAGTTATGTTGTGATGTTTGATAGCACACAAGGTGTTCCTACGGTATTCGGGAGTTGCATAATCTCATAGTCATAGGAACATGTATAAGTCATGAAGAAAGCAATAGCAGAAAAACTAAACGATCATAGTGCTATGCTAATGGATGGGTCTTGTCCATCACATCATTCTCCTAATGATGTGATCCCGTTGATCAAATGACAACTCATGTCTATGGCTAGGAAACATAACCATCTTTGATCAATGAGCTAGTCTAGTAGAGGCATACTAGGGACATACTGTTTTGTCTATGTATCCACACATGTACTAAGTTTCCGGTTAATACAATTCTAGCATTAATAAAAGACATTTATCATGATATAAGGAAATACAAATAACATCTTTATTATTGCCTCTAGGGCATATTTCCTTCAGTCTCCCACTTGAACTAGAGTCAATAATCTAGATTACAAAGTGATGATCCTCACACCCATGGAGTCCTGGTGCTGATCATGTTTTGCCCGTGGAAGAGGCTTAGTCAACGGGTCTGCAACATTCAGATCCGTATGTATTTTGCAAATCTCTATGTCTCCCTCCTTGACTAGATCGCGGATGGAATTGAAGCGTCTTTTGATGTGCTTTGTTCTCTTGTGAAACCTGGATTCCTTCGCCAAGGCTATTGCTCCAGTGTTGTCACAAAAGATTTTCATTTGACCCGATGCACTAGGTATTACACCTAGATCGGATATGAACTTCTTCATTTGCTGCTTCCGAAGCAGCTATGTATTCCGCTTCACACGTAGATCCCGCCACGACGCTCTGCTTGGAACTGCACCAACTGACAGCTCCACTGTTCAATAAAAATACATATCCGGTTTGTGACTTAGAGTCATCCGGATCAGTGTCAAAGCTAGAATCGACGTAACCGTTTACGACGAGCTCTTTGTCACCTCCATACACGAGAAACATATCCTTTGTCCTTTTCAGATACTTCAGGATGTTCTTGACCGCTGTCCAGTGATCCACTCCTGGATTACTTTGGTACCTCCCTGCTAGACTTATAGCAAGGCACACATCAGGTCTGGTACACATCATTGCATACATGATAGATCCTATGGCTGAGGCATAGGGAATGACTTTCATTTTCTCTCTATCTTCTGCAGTGGTCGGGCATTGAGTCTTACTCAACTTCATACCTTGTAATACAGGCAAAAACCCTTTCTTTGACTGATCCATTTTGAACTTCTTCAAAATCTTATCAAGGTATGTGCTTTGTGAAAGTCCAATTAAGCATCTTGATCTATCTCTATAGATCTTGATGCCTAATATATAAGCAGCTTCACCGAGGTCTTTCATTGAAAAACTCTTATTCAAGTATCCTTTTATGCTATCCAGAAATTCTATATCATTTCCAATCAACAATATGTCATCCACATATAATATTAGAAATGCTACAGAGCTCCCACTCACTTTCTTGTAAATACAGGCTTCTCCAAAAGTCTGTATAAAACCGTATGCTTTGATCACCTCATCAAAGCGTATATTCCAACTCCGAGATGCTTGCACCAGTCCATAGATGGATCGATGGAGCTTGCATACTTTGTTAGCACCTTTTGGATCGACAAAACCTTCTGGTTGCATCATATACAACTCTTCTTTGAGATATCCATTCAGGAATGCATTTTTGACATCCATTTGCCAGATTTCATAATCATAAAATGCGGCAATTGCTAACATGATTCGGACAGACTTAAGCATCGCTACAGGTGAGAAAGTCTCATCGTAGTCAACTCCTTGAACTTGTCGAAACCCTTTCGCAACAAGTCGAGCTTTGTAAACAGTAACATTACCGTCTGCGTCGGTCTTCCTCTTGAAGATCCATTTATTTTCGATGGCCTGCCGATCATCGGGCAAGTCAACCAAAGTCCACACTTTGTTCTCATACATGGATCCCATCTCAGATTTCATGGCCTCAAGCCATTTTGCGGAATCTGGGCTCATCATCGCTTCCTCATAGTTCGCAGGTTCATCATGGTCTAGTAACATGATTTCCAGAACTGGGTTGTCGTACCACTCTGGTGCGGAACGTACTCTGGTTGATCTACGACGTTCAGCAGAAACTTGATCCGAAGTTTCATGATCATCATCATCAACTTCCTCACTGATTGGTGTAGGAATCACTGGAACAATTTTCTGTGACGTACTACTTTCCAATCCGGGAGAAGGTACAATTACCTCATCAAGTTCTACTTTCCTCCCACTCACTTCTTTCGAGAGAAACTCCTTCTCTAGAAAGGATCCATTCTTAGCAACGAATATCTTGCCTTCGGATCTGTGATAGAAGGTGTACCCAACAGTCTATTTTGGGTATCCTATGAAGACACATTTCTCCGACTTGGGTTCGAGCTTATCAGGTTGAAGCTTTTTCACATAAGCATCGCAGCCCCAAACTTTAAGAACCGACAACTTTGGTTTCTTGCCAAACCATAGTTCATAAGGTGTCGTATCAACGGATTTAGATGGTGCCCTATTTAACGTGAATGCAGCTGTCTCTAAAGCATAACCCCAAAATGATAGTGGTAAATCGGTAAGAGACATCATAGATCGTACCATATCCAATAAAGTACGGTTACGACGTTCAGACACACCATTACGCCGTGGTGTTCCGGGTGGCGTGAGTTGTGAAACTATTCCACATTGTTTCAAATGAAGACCAAACTCGTAACTCAAATATTCTCCTCCACGATCAGATCGTAGAAACTTTATTTTCTTGTTACGATGATTCTCTACTTCACTCTGAAATTCTTTGAACTTTTCAAATGTTTCAGACTTGTGCTTCATTAAGTAGATATACCCATATCTGCTCAAATCATCAGTGAAGGTCAGAAAATAACGATACCCGCCGCGAGCTTCAACACTCATTGGCCCACACACATCGGTATGTATGATTTCCAACAAATCTGTTGCTCGCTCCATAGTTTCGAAGAACGGAGTTTTAGTCATCTTGCCCATGAGGCATGGTTCGCAAGCACCAAGTGATTCATAATCAAGTGATTCCAAAAGTCCATCACTATGGAGTTTCTTCATGCGTTTTACACCAATATGACCTAAACGGCAGTGCCACAAATAAGTTGCACTATCATTATTAACCTTGCATCTTTTGGTTTCAATATTATGAATATGTGTATCACTACAATCGAGATCCAATAAAAATAGACCACTCTTCAAGGGTGCATGACCATAAAAGATATTATTCATAAAAATAGAACAACCATTATTCTCTGATTTGAATGAATAACCGTCTCGCAACAAACAAGATCCAGATATAATGTTCATGCTCAACGCCGGCACCAAATAACAATTATTTAGGTCTAATACTAATCCCGAAGGTAGATGTAGAGGTAGCGTGCCGACGGCGATCACACCGACTTTGGAACCATTTCCCATGCGCATCGTCACCTCGTCCTTAGCCAATCTTCGTTTAATCCGTAGTCCCTGTTTCGAGTTACAAATATTAGCAACCGAACCGGTATCAAATACCCAGGTACTACTACGAGCATTAGTAAGGTACACATCAATAACATGTATATCACATATACCTTTGTTCACCTTGCCATCCTTCTTATCCGCCAAATTCTTGGGGCAGTTCCGCTTCCAGTGTCCAGTCCCCTTGCAGTAGAAGCACTCAGTTTCAGGCTTGGCTCCAGACTTGGGTTTCTTCGTGGGAGTAGCAACTGTCTTGCTATTCTTCTTGAAGTTCCCCTTCTTTCCCTTACCCTTTTTCTTGAAACTAGTGGTCTTGTTAACCATCAACACTTGATGCTCCTTCTTGATTTCTACCTCCGCAGCCTTGAGCATAGCGAAGAGCTCGGGAATTGTCTTTTGCATCCCTTGCATATTATAGTTCATCACAAAGCCTTTATAGCTTGGTGGCAGTGATTGAAGAACTCTATCAATAACACTATCCTCGTCAACTTTGCAACCAAGTTGAGTCATATGATTGTAGTACCCAGACATTCTGAGCAAGTGTTCACTGATAGAACTATTCTCCTCCATCTTGCAGCTGTAGAACTTATTGGAAATCTCATATTTCTCAATCCGGGCATTTGCTTGAAATATTAACTTCAACTCCTGGAACATCTCATATGGTCCATGACGTTCAAAACGTCGTTGAAGTCCCGGTTCTAAGCCGTAAAGCATGGCACACTGAACTATCGTGTAGTCATCAGACCGCGACTGCCAGACGTTCAAAGCGTCTACATTAGCGGGAGGGGGCTTGTCACCTAGCGGTGCTTCAAGGACATAATTCTTCTGTGCAGCAATGAGGATAATCCTCAAGTTACGGACCCAGACCGTGTAATTGCTACCATCATCTTTCAACTTAGCTTTCTCTAGGAATGCATTAAAATTCAAAGGAACGGTAGCACGGGCCATTGATCTACAACAACATAGATATGCAAAAACTATCAGGACTAAGTTCATGATAAATTAAAGTTCAAATTAATCATATTAATTTAAAGAACTCCCACTTAGATAGACATCCCCCCGGTCATCTAAATGATCACGTGATCCAAATCAACTAAACCATGTCCGATCATCACGTGAGATGGAGTAGTTTCAATGGTGAACATCTTATGTTGATCATATCTACTATATGATTCACGCTCGACCTTTCGGTCTCCAGTGTTCCGAGGCCATATCTGCATATGCCAGGCTCGTCAAGTTTAACCCGAGTATTCTGCGTGTGCAAAAACTGGCTTACACCCGTTGTATTTGAACGTAGATCTTATCACACCCGATCATCACGTGGTGTCTCGGCACGACGAACTTTCGCAACGGTGCATACTCAGGGAGAACACTTATTCCTTGAAATTTAGTAAGGGATCATCTTATAATGCTACCGTCATTCTAAGCAAAATAAGAAGCATAATAAGATAAACATCACATGCAATCAAAATATGTGACATGATATGGCCATCATCATCTTGTGCTTTTGATCTCCATCTCCAAAGCACCTTCATGATCACCTTCGTCACCGGCGCGACACCTTGATCTCCATCGTAGCATCGTTGTCGTCTCGCCAACTATTGCTTCTACGACTATCGATACCGCTTAGTGATAAAGTAAAGCAATTACATGGCGATTGCATTTCATACAATAAAGCGACAACCATATGGCTCCTGCCAGTTGCCGATAACATTTCAAAACATGATCATCTCATACAAAACCGTATAACTCATCATGTCTTGACCATATCACATCACAACATGCCCTGCAAAAACAAGTTAGACGTCCTCTACTTTTGTTGTTGCAAGTTTTTACGTGGCTGCTACGGGCTTAGCAAGAACCGTTCTTACCTACGCATACAAAACCACAACGATGTTTCGTCAAGTATGTGCTGTTTTAACCTTCACAAGGACCGGGCGTAGCCACACTTGATTCAGCTAAAGTGAGAGAGACAGACACCCGCCAGTCACCTTTAAGCAACGAGTGCTCGTAACGGTGAAACCAGTCTCGCGTAAGAGTACGCGTAATGTCGGTCCGGGCCGCTTCATCTCACAATACCGCCGAAGCAAAGTATGACATGCTGGTAAGCAGTATGACTAGTATCGCCCACAACTCATTGTGTTCTACTCGTGCATATCATCTACGCATAGACCTGGCTCATGATGCCATTGTTGGGGAACGTAGTATTTTAAAATTTTCCTACGATCACGCAAGATCTATCTACCAGATGCATAGCAACGAGAGGGAAGAGTGTGTCTACGTACCCTCGTAGACCGGAAGCGGAAGCGTCAAGTGACGCGGTTGATGTAGTCGAACTTCTTCGCGATTCAACCGATCAAGCACCGAACGTACGGCACCTCCGCATTCAGCACACGTTCAGCTTGATGACGTCCCACGAGCTCTTGATCCAGTTGAGCTTCACGGGAGAGTTTCGTCAGCACGACGGCGTGGTGACGGATATGATGTATTCACCGGCGCAGGGCTTCGCCTAAGCACCGCAACGGTATGACCGAGGTGTGTTTCTGTGGAGGGGGGCACCGCACACGGCTGGAATAATTCAACTTGTGTGTCTTTGGGTGCCCCCCTGCCCCCGTATATAAAGGAGCAAGGGGGAGCCCGGCCGGCCCTCCTATGGTGCGGCTAGGGTGCAATCCTACTAGGAATAGGATTGCAATCCTATTCCTAGTAGGAACTACCAAAGAAGGAAGAGAGGGAAAGGAAAAGAGGGAGAGGTGGCGCCCCCCCAATCCTAGTCCAACTAGGATCCCTAGGTGGGGCGCCGGCCAGCCTCTATGGGCTGCCTCCCTTTCCTTAAGGCCCACTATGGACCATCCCCCCTCGTAGGGGGTTCCGGTAACCCCCTCCGGCAATCCCGTTAAATCCGAAACTTTTCCAGAACACTTCCGGTGTCCGAATATAGTCGTCCAATATATCAATCTTTATGTCTCGGACATTCCGAGACTCCTCGTCATGTCCGTGATCTCATCCGGGACTCCGAACTACCTTCGGTACATCAAAACTCATAAACTCATAATATCGATCGTCATCAAACGTTAAGCGTGCGGACCCTACGGGTTCGAGAACTATGTAGACATGACCGAGACTCATCTCCGGTCAATAACCAATAGCGGAACCTGGATGTTCATATTGGCTCCTACATATTCTACGAAGATCTTTTATCGGTCAAAACCGCATAACAACATACGTTGTTCCTTTTGTCATCGGTATGTTACTTGCCCGAGATTCGATCGTCGGTATCTCCATACCTAGTTCAATCTCGTTACTGGCAAGTCTCTTTACTCGTTCCGTAACACATCATCTCGTGACTAACTCATTAGTCTTTTGCTTGCAAGGCTTATTGTGATGTGTGTTACCGAGAGGGCCCAGAGATACCTCTCCGACACTCGGAGTGACAAATCCTAATCTTGATCTATGCCAACACCACGAATACTTTCGGAGACACCTGTAGAGCATCTTTATGATCACCCAGTTACGTTGTGACGTTTGATAGCACACAAGGTGTTCCTACGGTATTCGGGAGTTGTATAATCTCATAGTCATAGGAACATGTATAAGTCATGAAGAAAGCAATAGCAGAAAAACTAAACGATCATAGTGCTATGCTAACGGATGGGTCTTGTCCATCACATCATTCTCCTAATGATGTGATCCCGTTGATCAAATGACAACTCATGTCTATGGCTAGGAAACATAACCATCTTTGATCAATGAGCTAGTCTAGTAGAGGCATACTAGGGACATACTGTTTTGTCTATGTATCCACACATGTACTAAGTTTCCGGTTAATACAATTCTAGCATGAATAAAAGACATTTATCATGATATAAGGAAATACAAATAACATCTTTATTATTGCCTCTAGGGCATATTTCCTTCAGAGTCTAGGGGATGTGCTGTTGCCACAAGGGGGAAAACAACGGTGCTTGTGCCCGCGGGTGCAAGGATTGTTTACTTTACCCAAAGTTCTTTTAATGCAGTTGTCTGTTGCTTTGAGTTTACACTATGGGTGGGACTCGCAACTTAATACCAGCGAGATGTTCTGGATAGATATCTCAAGGTGGATGATTAGTAGTAGATGCAGATGGATTTCGGTCTACTTACCTCGGCGTACCGCCCATGCTTTGAACTTCTACCTTTCTTGCAACTTAGTCAGCATTGGTTTGCGCACATGGTCCTGTCAATTGCCCAGCTGTAATTCGTTTACCTCACATAGCTGTTTTATCGTCTTTTGGGAGAGAGACATCACTAGTGAACATCATGAGACTCCGGTCTATATTACCATCATTGATCACATCCACTATTTACTTTCCGCTTTTTACTTACTATTGCAATTATATCTATCACTACTATCATTTGCGTTTGATCCTTTGTAAACTACAAGGCCGGAGGGATTGACAACCTCTCTGTACTCATTGGGAGCAAAGTTATTTGTATCTGTGTGCAGGTCCACGTTGATTGCTAATGTCTGGCGCCGTTACCAGTTGACACCTTCTTTTTGAAACTGGGAGTCTCAGGGAAATCGATCCTTGGTATTGCCAAGGGAAAACTTCCGCTACCTGCATCTCAAACCTTCCACTTGGGGTAACCAACGAGGGGCGAGAAGCCATCAAGCAAAGTTTTCTGGCGCCGTTGCCGGGGACTCCACTCTTCAGGATAGGGGAGTTGCACGCTATCTTTTACCTTTGCTTTTTAGTCTTGTTAGTTTACCTTTCAGTTTTTGCTTTAGTATCCTTTATCAAAAATTACAAAAAAAAATTTCTTTTCTATTAGTAGTCATTTCTGTTTAGCCAAACATGTTAGGATTTGGTGCTTTGAGGGAATCAGAAGTTCTAGATTTCCATCAAAGGGATGGAGAAAATATGAAGAAGGCATGGGACAGAATTTCTGATGCACATAGGAGAATTATGCCGTGGATACCTATAAAAATTGTGCTTAGAAATTTTTACCATGGTCTTTTTAAATGGTGTAAACACTCTCTTGATATTATAGCCGAGGGAGATTTCCTAGAGTGTGATGAAGCTAGAGCTCTTGAAATTATACATGGTCTATCTAGTTACTTTGTTTGTGATCATAACTTTGATACTGTCATAGATAGACTTGCTACTATTGAGAAGAGAATCGATGCTCTTGACTTGATGAAGGTAGAGAAACCCAAACCCAATAAGAAAGACATTTTGGAAATAGATAATGATTGGGAGCCTTTTTTTAGGATTAGCATCTCTAATCAAGACTTCCTTGCTTATTGTGATATTGGATCTATGGTTTCTACTATGCCAAAAATTGTTCATGATTCTTTAAAATTTAACATGGATAGATTACCATCTTATCATGAACACACTAATGGAGATATTTCTGAAATCCAGGGAAGAATAAAAGACGTGCCAGTTAAATTCCTTAAAGGGATTGCAATGATTGATTTCTTCATCATGGAGCCAAACCAAGGAAATATAGTTCTTGGAAGGGACTTCCTCCGAGCAGTAAAAGGCTTCATTGATATAGGTAAGGGACAAATCCGCTTGCGCGGAAAGGCAAGAGGTGTGTACCCCTTTCCTAGAAGGAACAAGAGTGAACTCGTTGAGGAACCATTTGAAGCAGTCTATAGCTCCGATTATTATGATGGTTATTGATTCCTCTATGCATTATGCCTAGCTTAAAGGCATAAAAGAAAGCGCTTTTGGGAGGCAGCCCACATGAATAAATTTATTTTGTTTTTGTTGTGTCTTGATGTTGTTACTACTGTAGCATCATCATTGTATCTTTGCTTTTCAATTTTGTGCAAAGTATAGCCTCTGATTGCAAGAAAGTTCAAAAGTTGTGACGCGCTGTCCAGGAAACAGATTCTGTCCTTGGATATAAAAATTCCTATAAAATCACCAGATCATCTTTTTGGTCTGAATTTTTTCGACAGCGTGCTCTATATAATTGTCTTTCGTGCTTCTGTTTTGAGTTTTTTTATTAGAGTTGCAGAAGTGCCCCAGAAAAATCATTTACTACCTGCTGTTCTGTTTTTCACAGATTCTGTCCTGTTTTGCCTTTCCTTCATTTTGCAAACCTAGAGCTTGCTTTTTCTTTGCAAAAACCTTTTGGCAATCTTGAGAAACAGTAGAACTTCAAGAATATCTTTATTTCCAGCAAGGAACAATTATTTTATTATGGGTACTAACCTCGCTAATCAGATTATAATGAGTTATGTATGAAGGGAGTTTTCAAGTGTGCGAGGGAAGATGATAAAAAGATTCAGGAGTGTCAAACGCTCAAGCTTGGGGATGCCCCCGTGCACCCCCAAGAAATATTCAAGGAGACTCAAGCGTCTAAGCTTGGGGATGCCCCCGTGCATCCCCTTCTCCATCAACATTATCAGTTCGTCTTTCATTCCACTATATTTTAATCACTTCATGTGTTATGTGCTATGCTTGGAGCGTCTTGTTTTAGTTTTCCTTTTAGTTTTCTTTAGCTTTTCATAACGAGTCGGAACTCAGCTTTCTTTATGTGGGAGAGAAACACGCTCCACTTCTACCTAGAACATAACATAGAATTTTCATGTCTATCCTTGCTGTGTGTGTTCTTTGTCTTTTAATAGCTACTATCATGCTTAGCTCTTAGTATTCATGCTTATCTTTTTAAAGAGTTTTCGTTTAGTTGGTTGCTTGAACTCTCTTTAGTTATCATGCTTATCTTATTAAGAGAGTTTGCTTCCGTTGCATTGGTTGATATGTCTATGATAAAGATGCTACGTGCATAATGGCGCTTAGTAGTTCATGTTTTCTTATGGTTAGTCTCAAATAGCTGGGGGGTTCCCAATGTGTTATTGGAGTACCAACATGATTTGTTTGCCTATGATGTGGTATGGTTTAGTAATATCTTCCTTCGAGAATTTATTTTGATTGACTTGGCGTATGCTCACGCATATTTAAGACTGTAAAGAAGGTCTGTCAAGCCTTGATGATCTTTTGTTTCTGAGTAGCGATATAACTTCCATGCCTGATTCAATGTTGCTTTGTCGCTCTGCATGATTATGACCGTCATTGCTCTCTTAGTTGGTCACTCCCAGTCTTTTGCTAACCTCCACCTGTACTAAGCAGACTGACTGCTTGTGCATCCACATTCTTTTATACCAGTTATGCCATATGAGTCCACCATACCTTCCTACATGGTATTTACCTGCCATTCCTAACGGAGACTTGCATGTACCATCTCGAAATTATTCAAAGAAAAATGCATTCCTATTTTGTGCCTCTGTTGTAAGTCCATGAGGAACTAGTAGTTAATTCATAATCTTTTTAAGTTGGACAAGCTTCACCCCGGGATTGCATGTATAATGTGCAAACCCATAATACGAGAAGGAACTGGCATTGAGTGCGCCCGGCTCAAAATTAATATAACAAACAAACCCTCCTTCACGCTTTGTTTATGAGAAATCAGAAAACTTTGGCAGTGATAAACAAAGGAGATTAAGAGGATGTGATCGTCCTCATTCGGGAGCCATTCCTCGAAACTTGTCCATCTCAAGAAGTGATTGAGTTGTCTACTAGCATTCATTGACGAAACATGCATGATCTAATTTTTTTAATTATTGCCTCTGTTTTAAAACCAAGAGCTCTGGTACATGTTTTGTCTTTGTTTCCGACTACGGGTTTTCAACCTTGCCAACAAAAGCCACGGTTCGAGAGTCCCCACCTTCTTTTAAAGCACCAACTACTGAGAGCATGATTGTCATTCTGAGTGTAATGTGCATTGTCCCAAAGTAGAATTGTCTTTTGCATGATTGTGATATCGTTTATTCTGAAATCATTGTATCTAGTCATCACTTAAACCTTGGAGGTGCCCCTGCATTTATGTTTTGCTTCACTAAAGGGGGCAAGCGAGATATCACTTTATCATATTTGAACACCATGTTCATTACAAATCTATTTGATGTTTCAGTATCATATTGTAAAACTTTCAGTTCTTTGTGATTTTCTCATGAGGCAACTTAATTACTATAGATTCATTGTCTCAGTAAGCTTTTGTCATATGACTATGAAAAAGTCCTATATGGTTAACAGCATGTCACCACAGAAATTATTCTTGTTATCATTTACCTACTCGAGGACGAGCAGGAATTAAGCTTGGGGATGTTGATACGTCCAAAACGTATCTATAATTTCTGCTTGCTCCATGCCTCTTTTGGGTGATATTGCTATGATATTTATACACTTCCATACACTTTTGATCATATTTGGACTAACCTATTAACTCAGTGCACCCCAGTGCCAGTTTCTGTTTTCTGCTGTTTTTGTATTTCAGTTTTTCCCATTACGAGAACTGCCAGAAAAATCCCGGAAAAATTATACTAAAAATCAGCATTCCAGAAGGTTCCCGGTAGCCAAAGTACAGCCGGGGGCACCAGGGCTCCAGGCGCCCTGGTGGCGCCCCCCCCCCCCCCCCGGGCCGCGCCGGGGGGGCGCCTGGGCCCCCCGAGCCTCGTCTGGTGCCCCCCTTTGGCATATATTTAGACCGTCTCCCAAAACCCTCGAGACGGAAACCCTTTTTCGCGATCTCATCTCTGTTCCGCCGCCGCCGCCGCTTCCAAGATCGGGAGCACCAGGAGAACCCTTCCCGGCACCTTGCCGGAGGGGAGGATCACCACCGGGAGCTTCTCCACCACCATGGACGCCTCCCGGATGAGTTGTGAGTAGTCTCCCTTGGACCATGGGTCCATGACCAGTAGCTATGTGATGTTCTCCTCCCGTTCTTATGCTTCACTAATTAGTCCTCGTGAGCTGCCCTACATGATCGAGGCACATATGTAATCCTTATGCTGTTGCTATGATGAGTTTGCTGGGATCCGATGGATTATGTTCAGATTAAGTTTGAGTAATATATTTGATTCACCTCTTTTATATTTATGTTCGTATGTAATTCTTGCATGTTCTTCGTTGTTATTTATTGCTTTGGCCAAGTAGTAGGTAGTGACTCCAAGAGGGAATGTTATGCTTGATTGTGGGTTCATGCCCCTCGATGACTAGCTTGAGTGACGGAAACATGAGTCTAGGGGATGTGTTGTTGCCACATGGGGGAAAACAACGGTGCTTGTGCCCGCGGGTGCAAGGATTGTTTACTTTACGCAAAGTTTTTTTAATGCAGTTGTCTGTTGCTTTGAGTTTACACTATGGGTGGGACTCGCAACTTAATACCAGCGAGATGTTCTGGATAGATAACTCAAGGTGGATGATTAGTAGTAGATGCAGATGGATTTCGGTCTACTTACCTGGGCGTACCGCCCATGCTTTGAACCTCTACCTTTCTTGCAACTTAGTCAGCATTGGTTTGCGCACATGGTCCTGTCAATTGCCCAGCTGTAATTCGTTTACCTCACATAGCTGTTTTATCATCTTTTCGGAGAGAGACATCACTAGTGAACATCATGAGACTCCGGTCCATATTACCATCATTGATCACATCCACTATTTACTTTCCGCTTTTTACTTACTATTGCAATTATATCTATCACTACTATCATTTGCGTTTGATCCTTTGTAAACTACAAGGCCGGAGGGATTGACAACCTCTCTGTACTCGTTGGGAGCAAAGTTATTTGTATCTGTGTGCAGGTCCACGTTGATTGCTAATATCTGGCGCCGTTAGCAGTTGACACCTTCTTGTTGAAACTGGCAGTCTCAGGGAAATCGATCCTTGGTATTGCCAAGGGAAAACTTCCGCTACACTGCATCTCAAACCATCCACTTGGGGTAACCAACGAGGGGCGAGAAGCCATCAATCATCAATTTTCAACCATTTCTGACTTCATTTGCTATTTTTCATGTATTTACTGAATTTTTGAGCTATAAGACCCTGAAATAGAAAAGCATTTCAAATGAACTCTGAAAAGGTAGAAAGTTTGCATGGTATCATAAATTTACCCACATAGCATGTGCAAAAAAGTAGAGAGAGTTACGGCAAAAACTGGATGCACTTCGTGTACAAAACAAACAATCTCTTTCGAGGTATCAGGGTTTCAGACGAAAACTCGTCTGTTACAAAGGGATTTCATTTTTTGAACTTATTTGAACTACAGATTTTTTCTGTGTTCAAAATGCACCATTCAAAGCCACATCATCAATTTTCAACCATTTCTGACTTCGTTTGCTATTTTTCATGCATTTACTGATTTTTTTAGTTATAAGACCCTGCAATGGAAAAGCATTTCAAATGAACTCTAAAAAGGTTGAATGCTGGCATGGTATCATTATTTCACCCACATAGCATTTGCAAAAAAGTAGAGAGGGTTACGGCAAAAACTGGATGCACTTCGTGTACAAAATGGACAATCTCTTTTGAGGTATCAGGGTTTCATACGAAAACTCGTCTGTTACAAAGGGATTTCATTTTTCTGAACTTATTTGAACTACATATTTTTTCTGTGTTCAAAATGCACCATTCAAATCCACATCATCAATTTTCAACCATTTCTGACTTCATTTGCTATTTTCATGCATTTACTGAATTTTTTGAGCTATACGACCCTGAAATTGAAAAGCATTTCAAATGAACTCTGAAAATGTTGAAAGTTGGCATGGTATCATAATTTCACCCACATAGCATGTGCAAAAAAGTAGAGAGGGTTACGAAAAAAACTGGATGCACTTCGTGTACAAAACGGACAATCTCTTTCGAGGTATCAGGGTTTCACACGAAAACTCGTCTGTTACAAAGGGATTTCATTTTTTTGAACTTATTTGAACTACAGAGTTTTGTTGTGTTCAAAATGCACCATTCAAAGCACATCATCAATTTTCAACCATTTCTAACTTCATTTGCTATTTTTCATGCATTTACTGAAATTTTTGAGCTATAAGACCCTGAAGTTGAAAAGCATTTCAAATGAACTCTGAAAAGGTAAAAAGTTGGCATGGTATCATCAATTCACCCACATAGCATGTGCAAACAAGTAGAGAGGCTTACGGCAAAAACTGGATGCACTTCGTGTACAAAACGGACAATCTCTTTCGAGGTATCAGGGTTTCAGACGAAAACTCGTCTATTACAAAGGGATTTCATTTTTTGAACTTATTTGAACTACAGATTTTTTCTGTGTTCAAAATGCACCATTCAAAGCCACATCATCAATTTTCAACCATTCCTGACTTCATTTGCTATTTTTCATGCATTTACTGAAATTTTGAGCTATAAGACCCTGAAGTTGAAAATCATTTCAAATGAACTCTGAAAAGGTAGAAAGTTGGCATGGTATCATCAATTCACCCACATAGCATGTGCAAAAAAGTAGAGAGGGTTACGGCAAAAACTGGATGCACTTCGTGTACAAAACGGACAATCTCTTTCGAAGTATCAGAGTTTCAGACGAAAACTCGTCTGTTACAAAGGGATTTCATTTTTGTACTTATTTGAACTACAGACTTTTTATGTGTTCAAAATGCACCACTCAAAGCCACATAATCAATTTTCAACCATTTCTGACTTCATTTGATATTTTTCATTCATTTACTGAATTGTTTGAGCTATAAGACCCTGGAATTGAGAAGCATTTCAAATGAACTCTGAAAAGGTTGAAAGTTGGCATGGTATCATCATTTCACCCACATAGCATGTGCAAAAAATTATCGAGGGTTACGGCAAAAACTGGATGCACTTCATGTACAAAAGGGATAATCTCTTTCGAGGTATCAGGGTTTGAGACGAAAACTCGTTTGTTACAAAGGAATTTCATTTATTTGAACTTATTTGAACAACAGAATTTTTCCGTGTTCAAAATGCACCATTCAAAGCCACATCATCAATTTTCAACCATTTCTGACTTCATATGCTATTTTTCATGCATTTACTGAATTTTTTGAGCTATAAGACCCTGAAATTGAAAAGCATTTCAAATGAACTCTGAAAAGGTTGAAAGTTGGCATGGTATCATCATTTCACCCACATAGCATTTGCAAAAAAGTAGAGAGGGTTACGGCAAAAACTGGATGCACTTTGTGTACAAAACGGACAATCCCTTTCGAGGTATCATGGTTTATCAGGGTGCTTGCGCCAGCCTTGACTCTGATGGGGGGAATTTCATGAAACTTTTCATAATCATCGGAAATGTCTGTGTTGCCCTCCACTCCCTCGATATATAATTAAGCATGTCAAAAACCATTACAGAACATCATGGATAGATAAGTGATCAAATTAATATAACTTCATCATCACATTAAATTCAAAGTACATGCATAGCTCTCTAGAGCATCTAATGAAACCATACATTAAAACTATGTAGAACATTTCAACGCAACAACAAATGCGATCATAATCGCAACCAAGGTAACAATTCATCCAATGGTATAATGATACCAAGCCTCGGTATGAATGACATATTTTCTAATCTTTCTAATCTTCAAGCGCATGGCATCCATCTTGATCTTGTGATCATCAACGATATCCGCAACATGCAACTCCAATATCATCTTCTCCTCCTCAATTTTTTTTAGTTTTTCCTTCAAGTAATTGTTTTCTTCTTCAACTAAATTTAACCTCTTGACAATAGGGCCCATCTTGATCTTGTGATCATCGACGACTTCCGCAACATGCAACTCCAATTCCATCTTCTCCTCCTCCGTTTTTCCAATTTTTTCTTCAAGGAAATGTTTTCCTTTTCAACTAAATTTAACCTCTCCACAAGAGGGTCGGTTGGAATTCCCGGTTCAACTACCTCCTAGACATACAAAAATATCTATGTCACGTTGGCATAATTGTCATAAACAGTAAAACAAATAGTTATAAATTAAAGATAATATACCACATCCAAATCGTAGATAGGACAAGGGCCGACGTGGGCGGATATCAAAACCATCGCACTATATAATAACAAGCAATAATAAAAGTAAGAAAATTAGACAAATATCTATCTAAAGCAATAATAAAAGTAAGAAAAGCGTAGACAGAACAATAGACTCACCACGGTGGTGCCGGTGACGAGATCGGCGGGAGCGATCGACGACGGTGAAGACGGGGGCGGGACGTGACCGACCGCTAAACCTAGACAAATCTCGAAGAAAATGGAGCTTCGAGTTCGAGCTTCGAGAGGAGAAAAACTTAACTAGTGTGGCTTGGGCATTTCATCGAACACCTCATGTGCATAGGAGGTGAGCTAGAGCACCACAAAGCTCCCCCCTTACCGGCCAGAAAAAACAGAGCAGTGGAGCGGTGGGTGATGGGCCTCGAACCCCTCGTTGGATTACCCCAAGTGGATGGTGTAAGATGCAGTAAGTAGAAGTGTTTTCCCCTAGCAAAGATGCCAAGGATCGAATCCCTAGAGACTCCTAGGTTCAACAGGTAGGTGTCAACCGCTAACGGCGCAATTAGCAATCAACGTGGACCTGCACACAGATACAAATAACTTTGCTCCCAACGAGTACAGAGAGGTTGTCAATCTCTCCGGCCTTGTAGTTCACAAAGGGTTAAAAGCAATATGATAGTAGTGATAGATAGTGTTTTGCAATAGTAAATAAAATAGCGAAAAGTAAAATAGTGTATGTGATCAATGATGGTAATATGGACCGGAGTCACATGATGTTCACTAGTGATGTCTCTCTCCCAAAAGACGATAAAACAGCTATGTGAGGTAACAAATTACAGCTGGGCAATTGACAGGACCACGAACGCAAACCAATGCTGACTACATTACAAGAAAGGTTGAGGTTCAAAGCATGGGC
>LR738712.1:825356177-825448941 GCA_902687465.1 Secale cereale | reverse complement strand
CCCCCCCCCCCCCCCGGCGCGGCCCGGGGGGGCGCGCCCACAGGGCGCCTGGAGCCCCTGTGGCCCCCCCAGGCTCCCCTTCAGAAGCAGTGTCGTTCCCGGAACGCTGATTTTTTATATATTTTTTCTGTATTTTTCTGGGCAGTTCTCGAAACGTGAAAACCTGAAATACAAAAACAGCCGAAAACAGAAACTGGCACTGGGGTGCACTGGATTAGTAAGTTAGTCCAAATATGATCAAAAGTGTATGGAAGTGTACGAATATCATAGCAATATCACCCAAAAGTGGCATGGAGCAAGCAGAATTTATAGATACGTTTTGGACGAATCAACATCCCCAAGTTTAATTCCTACTCGTCCTCGAGTAGGTAAATGATAACAAGAATAATTTCTGTGGTGACATGCTATTAACCATATAAGACTTTCTCATAGTCATATGACAAAAGCTTACTGAGACAATGATTCTAAAGTAACTAAGTTGTATCAAGAAAAAATCACAAATGACTGAAAATTTTACAATATGAAACTGAAACATCAAAAAGATTTGCAATGAACATGATGTGCAAATATGATCAAGTGATATCTAGCTTGCCCCTTTTAGTGATGCAAAACATAAATGCAAGGGCACCTTCAAGGTTTAAGTGATGACTAGATACAATCATTTCAGAATAAACGATATCACAATCATGCAAAAGACAATGCTACTTTGGGACAATGCACATTACACTCAGAATGACAATCATGCTCTCAGTAGTTGATGCTTGAAGTGCTAGAGCTTTTTATTATGAAACATGGAAGCAATTGTGTAAACGGTAGTAGTACTTCATATGTGTCATGTATAAGACATCTTATAAGTTGCAAGCCTCATGCATCGAATACCAATAGTGCTCGCTCCTTGTCCTAATTAGCTCGGATCCCCATGGGTTATCATTGCATTGCATATGTTTTTACCAAGTGTCACAAAGGGGTACCTCTATGCCACCTGTACAAAGGTCCAAGGAGATAGATCGCATTCGATTTCTCGTTTTTGATAGATCTCAACTTGAGGACATCCATACCGGGACAACATAGAAAATAGATGATGGACTCCTCTTTAATGCATAAGCATATTCTCATGAGAGATTGAGGATTAAGGTCCAAGCTAAAACTTCCACCATGATGCATTGCTTTGGTTGGCGGCCCAATGTTCTTCTCTAACAATATGCATATTAATTCAACCCACGGTAAATCACCCTTACTTCAGACAAGACGAACATGCATAGCAACTCACATGATATTCAACAAAAGTGTGACAGTTGATGGCGTCCCCAGAAACATGGTTACCGCTCAGCAAGCAACTCATAAGAAATAAGATACATAAGCAACATATTCTTTACCACAATAGTTTTTAGGCTACTTTCCCACGAGCTATGTATTGCATGGTTAATTTGCTTAGTGCAGGTGGAGGTTAGCAAAAGACTGGGAGCGACCAACTAAGAGAGCAATGACGGTCATAATCATGCAGCGCGACAAAGCAATATTGAATCAGGCATGGTAGTTATATCGCTACTCAGAAATAAAAGATCATCAAGGCTTGACAGACTTTCTTTACAGTCTTGAATATGCGTGAGCATACGCCAAGTCAATCAAAATAAATTCTCGAAGGAAGATATTACTAAACCATAACACATCATAGGCAAACAAACCAAGTTGGTACTCCAATGACACATTGGGAACCCCCCAACTACTTGAGATTAACCATAAGAAAACCTGAGCTACTAAGCACCATCATGAAAGTAGCATATTTATCATAGACACATTAACCCATGTAACGGAAGCAAACTCTCTTAATAAGGTGAGCATGGTAATTTAAGAGAGTTCAAGCAACCAACTAAATAAAAGCTCTTTGAAAAGATAAGCATGAATACTAAGAGCAAAGCACGATAGTAGCTATTAAAAAGACAAAGAACACACACAGCATAGATAGACATGAAAATTCTATGTAATGTTCTAGGTAGGGGTGGAGCCTGTTTCTCTCCCACATAAAGGAATGCTGGGTTCCGACTCGTTATGAAAAACTAAAAAGAAAACTAAAAGCAAGACGCTCCAAGCATAGCACATAACACATGAAGTGATAAAAATATAGCGGAACGAAAGACGAACTGATAATGTTGATGGAGAAGGGGATGCACGGGGGGCATCCCCAAGCTTAGACGCTTGAGTCTCCTTGAATATTTCTTGGGGGTGCACGGGGGCATCCCCAAGCTTGAGCACTTGACACTCCTGAATCTTTTTATCATCTTCCCTCGCACACTTGAAAACTCCCTTCATACATAACTCATTCATAATCTGATTAGCGAGGTTAGTACCCTTAATAAAATAATTATACCTTGCTGGAAATAAGGATATTCTTGAAGTTCTACTGTTTCTCAAGATTGCCAAAAGGTTTTTGCAAAGAAAAAGCAAGTTCTTAATTTGCAAAGTGAAGGTAAGGCAAAACAGGACAGAATCTGTGAAAAACAGAACAGCAGGCAGTAATTGACCTGTTCGGGATACTTCTGCAACTCAAATCAAAAAACTCAGAACTTACGCACGAAAGACAATTATATAGAGAACGCTGTCGAAAAAATTCAGACCAAAAAGGTGAACTGGTGATTTTATACGAATTTTTCTATCCAAGGACAGAATCTGTTTCCTGGACAGCACCTCACAACTTTTGAACTTTCTAGCAATCAGAGGCTATACTTGGCACAAATATGAAAAGCAAAGATACAATGATGATGCTACAGCAGTAAACAACATCAAGACTCAACAAAAGCAAAAAATTTATTCATGTGGTCTGCCTCCCCAAAGCGCTTTCTTTTATGCCTTTAAGCTAGGCATAATGCATAGAGGAATCAATATTCATCATAATAATCGGAGTTATAAATTGGTTCAAATGATTCCTCAACAAGTTCATTCTTGTTCCTTTTAGGAAAGGGGTACACACCTTTTGCCTTCCCGCGTAAGCGGATTTGTCCCTTACCTATATCAATGAAGCCTTTAACTGCTCGGAGGAAGTCCCTTCCAAGCACTATGTTTCCTTGGTTTGGCTCCATGATGAAGAAATCAATCATCGCAATCCCTTTAAGGAATTTAACTGGCACGTCTTTTATTTTTCCCTGGATTTCAGAAATATCTCCATTAGTATGTTCATGATATAATGGTAATCTATCCATGTTAAATTTTAAAGAATCATGAACAATTTTTGGCATAGTAGAAACCATAGATCAAATATCACAATAAGCAAGGAAGTCTTGATTAGAGATGTTAATCCTAACAAAAGGCTCCCAATCATCGTCTATTTCCAAAATGTCTCTTTTATTGGGTTTAGGTTTCTCTACCTTCATTAAGTCTAGAGCATCCATTCTCTTTTCAATAGTAGCAAGTCTATTTATGACAGTATCAAAATTATGATCATAAACAAAGTAACTAGATAGACCATGTATAATTTCAAGAGCTCTAGCCTCATCACATTCTAGGAAATCTCCCTCGGCTATAATGTCAAGGGAGTGTTTACACCATTTAAAAAGACCATGGTAAAAATTTCTAAGCACAATTTTTATAGGTATCCAAGGCATAATTCTTTTGTGTGCATCAGAAATTCTGTCCCATGCCTTCTTCATATTTTCTCCATCCCTTTGATGGAAATCTAGAACTTCTGATTCCCTCAAAGCACCAAATCCTAACATGTTTAACTAAACAGGTAGGACTACTAGCATGAAGGTAAATATTTTTTTTCGTGATTTTCGATAAAAGGAACTAAAGCAAATAATGAAAGCTAAACTAACAAGACTAATAAGCAAAGGTAAAAGATAGCATGCAACTCCCCTATCCTGAAGAGTGGAGTCCCCGGCAACGGCGGCAGAAAATACTCCTTGATGGGCCTCGAACCCCTCGTTGGATTACCCCAAGTGGAAGGTGTAAGATGCAGTAAGTAGAAGTGTTTTCCCCTAGCAAAGATGCCAAGGATCGAATCCCCAGAGACTCCTAGGTTCAACAGGTAGGTGTCAACCGCTAACGGCGCAATTAGCAATCAACGTGGACCTGCACACAGATACAAATAACTTTGCTCCCAACGAGTACAGAGAGGTTGTCAATCTCTCCGGCCTTGTAGTTCACAAAGGGTTAAAAACAATATGATAGTAGTGATAGATAGTGTTTTGCAATAGTAAATAAAATAGCGAAAAGTAAAATAGTGTATGTGATCAATGATGGTAATATGGACCGGAGTCACATGATGTTCACTAGTGATGTCTCTCTCCCAAAAGACGATAAAACAGCTATGTGAGGTAACAAATTACAGCTGAGCAATTGACAGGACCAAGAACGCAAACCAATGCTGACTACATTACAAGAAAGGTTGAGGTTCAAAGCATGGGCGGTACGCCAAAGTAAGTAGACCGAAATCCATCTGCATCTACTACTAATCATCCACCTTGAGATATCTATCCAGAACATCTCGCTGGTATTAAGTTGCGAGTCCCACCCATAGTGTAAACTCAATGCAACAGACAACTGCATTAAAAGAACTTTGCGTAAAGTAAACAATCCTTGCACCCGCGGGCACAAGCACCGTTGTTTTCCCCCTTGTGGCAACAGCACATCCCCTAGACTCATGTTTCTGTCACTCAAGCTAGTCATCGAGGGGCATGAACCTACAATCGAGCATAACGTTCCCTCTTGGAGTCACTACCAACTACTTGGCCAAAGCAATAAATAACAACGGAGAACATGCAAGAATTACTTATGAACTAAAATATAAAAGAGGTGAATCAAATATATTACTCAAGATCAATCTGAACATAATCTCATAATCCATCGGATCCCAGCAAACTCAACATAGCAACAGCATAAAGATTACATAGGTGCCTCGATCATGTAGGGCAGCTCACGAGGACTAATTAGTGAAGCACAAGAACGGGAGGAGAACATCACATAGCTACTGGTCATGGACTCATGGTCCAAGGGAGACTACTCACGAGTCATCCGGGAGGCGTCCATGGTGGTGGAGAAGCTCCCGGTGGTGATCCTCCCCTCCGGCAGGGTGCCGGGAAGAGTTCTCCTGGTGCTCCCGATCATGGAAGCGGCGGCGGCGGCGGAACAGAGATGGGATCGCGAAAAGAAGTCCTGTTTCAAGGGTTACGGGGGACCCTTTAAATATCTGCCAAAGTAGGGCACCGGGGGGCTCTCGGGGGGCCGAGGCGCCCCCCCGGCGCGGCCCAGGGGGGGGGGCGCCTGGAGCCCCTGTGGCCCCCCCAGGCTCCCCTTCGGAAGCAGTGTCGTTCCCGGAACGCTGATTTTTTATATATTTTTTCTGTATTTTTCTGGGTAGTTCTCGAAACGTGAAAACCTGAAATACAAAAACAGCCGAAAATAGAAACTGGCACTGGGGTGCACTGGATTAGTAAGTTAGTCCAAATATGATCAAAAGTGTATGGAAGTGTATGAATATCATAGCAATATCACCCAAAAGTGGCATGGAGCAAGCAGAAATTATAGATACGTTTTGGACGTATCAATGGGCGATGGGGTATATATAGGAAACTCATTGGTCCCGGTTCGTGACAGGAACCGGGACCAATGGGTGTGGGCTAGGAGCGAGGCCCATTGGTCCCGGTTCGTGCCTAGAACCGGGACAAATGGGTCCAGACCAACTGGGACAGATGCCCCACGAGGCCCAGGCGGCCCCCTGGGCGCACGAACCGGGACGTATGCCCCCATGGGTTCCGGTTCGTGACTGAACCGGGACTAATGAGCTTGCCAGGCCCAAACCAAAACCCTGTTTTCTACTAGTGCATGAAAATTGTGTGGATCTAACTATTAACTATAATAATACTCAAATATGAGATCAAATAATTACAATATAATTCTTAGACTCTGTAGATTCCTCTAGAAAGATATTTATAGACAAAACAGCCTCAAACACATATAAACACGGTATAATACATGTACAATGTCTACCACACCGTATGTGCAGGCCATGCAAACCAACTATTTTGTTATTTCTAAATAAATGTAATAAATTACTCCATTGATGGATGCATGTGATTTTGTCAAAAAAAAAACTTTCTTTAGATTTAGATCAACCAGATATATTAAAAAACATCCTAGAATATACTATGGAAAAACAAATATAATTTCCAATAAAATTTGTATTTTACTTATATTTTTAGATATATAAAGATAGAAGTTTGTTTATGCCAATTATATTTCATTGTTTAAATATTACCAATGCAGATATGTGGTTGTCATTGTTAAAAAACAATGTAAATACTAGTCAACTTTTGTAATAATGAGATATAATAAAAATAAAAATATTTAGTATAAATATGTGAATATGAAGTCTAAAGATGATTTGTCTGGATAAATTAAATGTTTTCTTATTTCATATGTGTGTGTGTGTCTCTACACCATGTTGTAAATGTACGCACCAACATGATATTCAAGATTAAGCTTACCTGTGTTCAGTTACTGCTGTATCTGCACAAGACGCCACATTTGCCATATTTGTGAACTAATCATATATCGATCATTTATTAAATAGAATAATCATCAAATTAATAATAATTATAAATTATTTTGTTTATCATCGAATAAGTTGGTTATTCTTTTAAAAAACTTTTTAAACTCGGTGAAATGACATCCTAATCAGTGCTTTTGTTAGCAGCTATGTAAATCAGCACTCACGTACGGTGCTCGTCTGGGCCGGCTCAAAAAAAGGCTACAGCTCCCTTGCCTTGCTATGCTCACAATGATTAGTCACTTCTTTTTTCCTATTCACAAAGTGACTTCGCTATCAGTTTTATATAGTTAAATTCCAAAATTGGTGAAACCATAAATTTTTAAGACATGTTTGTGAATTTGAAAAGGAGTTCATCTATTTTGAAGATAATTTCACAATTATTAAAAATATTTCATCGATTTTGAAATAAGTTCGTCAATTTTTGAAAGAACTTCACAAATATAAAAAGCATTTAATTGATTTCAAAAAAACTTTGTCAATTTTTAAAAAAACTTCACAATTATGAAAAAGATTTCATTGATTTTGAAAAAAAGCTGGTCAATTTTTTGAAAAGTACATCAAAGTTTAAAAAGTTCATATTTTTTTAATCATAAATTTTGGAAAAAAAATTATCATCGAATTTTGGAAAAATTATAGATTTGAAAAAAGGTCAACAATTTTGAAAATAATTTCATCAAAGTTGAAAGAAGTACATCCAATTTGAAAATCAAATCATGGATTTTGATAAAATAGTTCACGAATTCAAAAAAATCATCAGTTTTGAAAAACAAAATCATGGGTTTGGAAAAAGTTCTACAAATTTTGTTTTAAAAATTTCATGGATTTTCCAAAAAAGAAAAGGAAAATAATAATAATAAAAAGATGTAACTAATCACATCCGTTGGGTTGCCTGGTTGGCTACCGTGGATAGAGACGTAGTGGGTTTGAATCATGCTCCTCGCGCGTCACTTAATGTCGTCGGGGAATGTGAGGTTCGGCCAGATCCTGGACTAGAGGAGGCCCACCAAGATTGTAGCTCCACAGGTTTCCATGAAATTGCGCTTGAAAATTTGTGTTATTTCCATGTTAAGTCCCACATATAAATAAAAAATGTCCTCATCAGCATTCTATAAGAATTTAAGCAGCTCAGGATATTTGTTCTTGTTGCACACTTAACTTCACTATGTAGGTTAATATAAGACGTTTTAGATCACCGGGGAGTACTTCTTAAAGTTAGGACAAATTAAAGACCACATATAAATAAAATTATAGTACCAGAGCTATGTTTTTGCAGGTTGCTTAAAATGAGATAAACAGCTTACTCCATCTATTTTCTCAAAAATTTAAATAGAAGTTCACATTAACAAGTAACGAATGAGTAAGTTCTTGAAAAAATAGATATTTTGTGCGTCTATGACACCATGCTATGAATATATATACCCGGATCACAAATTTCTCCAATCAGCTTATAATTTTTCACCCGCAAAATAAAAACTTCAAGGTCAACAATAATGATATATGAATATGATTCAGTGAGTCCAAATCATCTAAATTTTCATCAGATAACTAAACATGACCATTAAAGGGATGTGGTTTTGGTCACTCGCTTTCAACCAACTGCACATGATATAGCTCCGAAATCATGGATATGACACGAGGTGTGACCAGCCGTACTCAATGGTCACTAATCCACGTGTTACGAATTGTGATACCTCTAGGTACCCGTACCACCCAATTCTTAATTACTCGAGCACAAGAGAGAGAGAGAGAGAGAGAGAGAGAGAGAGAGAGAGAGAGAGAGAGAGAGAGAGAGAGAGAGAGGAGAAAGGGAGAGAGATCACCTGAATGGCTGAATTGGTGAGAGGTGATAGCCCTAGAACATGGCGTGAAACTCTGGAACAAGAATGTCGGCACTAGGGATGCGCTTCGAGTGCCCCATCCTGGTGCAGGCAAGGTTGCGTGGAGGCAAGGGTTACTTCTCTCAGATTTTTTTAGAAATCTCAACGCTTTATTACTTAAAGTTCACAATGTTTGGGATACAAAAAGGATCACAGGGTTGGCCTAACAAATGGAGCACCCCTGACCTAACGAATGAGAAATTCGGTCAGTGAATGGGTTTTGCTATTCGATGCCCGACCCTCGAAAAGAAAATCACAATTAAAGTTCAAAGCTCTCAATTGATTTCAATAATAATTTTACCATGCAACCAGTTGCTTCCCTTGTGATGTCCCTTGCTACTTGCTTTGAATCTGTGTCAATCACAAAGTCATGGAGAAGAAGATCATCGGCCAAAGTAGTGCTTCCCTAGAAGCAATTGTTTTGAGAATAACCACATCTCGAACAACATGGATCACTAGTGCAAATGCACCTAAATAATTTTCATTAGAATCCCAACAAACGGCTATCGAGAACCCCCAATACCGGATCTAGCAAGGCTCACATCTACATGGATTTTGGCAAAACCTTCCGGTGGCGCCACCAAACGAGTTGGGCCCTGCCGCACCTCTGTCTCATGTTGTCGCTAATTCGAGTGTTTCAGGGAAATAACTCCAAGCTCTTAAGTGAAGTTGGAGACGAATAGGTTCCACTAGTGGAAAAAGGGCCATTTGTCCCGGTTCACAAGGGCCATTTGTCCCGATTGGGGAACCGGGACTAAACGGTCGATACAAATGCCCTAGACCTTTAATCCCGGTTCTTATACCAACCGGGACAGATGGGTCTCCACGTGGCCGCTGTGGCTTGCCCAGGCAGGGGGGCCTTTTGTCCCTGTTGGTAGTACCAACCGGGACAAATAAGCTTCCACGCGTCAGCAGTTCAGGGGCTAGGGTTTTTGTTTTTTTTCTGAAAGGGGGGGGGGGGGGGGTTTGGGGGGTTTTGTAGGGTTAATTTAGGGCTTCATATATTGTGTTAGCTAGCTAATAGAGAGAAGTGTCCTCTCTTATCTCCGTGCTTGGTCGACGCTACGTACTATACGTATAGATCGGAGGACTCGACACGCTAGCTAGTAAGCAAATGAAGGAAACCATTAAGTATAGAAGATCGACCTCTCCTTCTCCGAGAGATTGGTCGAACAACAAGTTTTCGTATATCTATCTGACGCTACTGGCTACATATATACAATATAAGATCTCTAACAATTCCCTAACATCTAATGTCAAATTCCAGATGGCATTCTCCGCCTTTCTTTATGACGTGGTCAAGAAAGAATCCCGCCAATTCCTCTTGAATTTCCCATATGCGATCTTGTTGTAGGAGTTCATCCCGCATCTGCCACATCTAATTTGAAGAAGGGGGTCAATACATATATATGAATGAAACTCAACAGAAATGATGGTAATAAAATAAAATTGTGAATATTTTTGCTTACGCACATCATATTGTCTTTTAGAGTAGCCCCTCCTATTCTTGGTTGTCGCATTGTAGATGAACTCGCAGATGTAGTATCCATAGTAATTATTCCCGGCTTCCTGCCACAAGAACTTTATGAGAAATAGAGGTCAATCAAACTGATAATGAAGCATTATAAATGGCATTGATGAAAGTATATCTAGAGTCAACGGGAGATGCGCGGAACTATCTAGCTAGTAGTACTTACTTTCGGGTAAATCCATCGCAGTTCCCGCGGCAGTGTCGGAACTTTTTTGGTGAATTCTTTCCAAACCCTGCGAGACAAAGAAAACAATTACTTTATATCAGGAAATGAACAAAGTTGCCGATATGGTGCGGTAATGATCGATTGAACTTACTTGTTGAGCATTTTAGACATGTCCACATAGGTCTCGGGATATTTTCATCTCGAGTCTAAGAAGATTACTAGTCCCTGCTCAAGTTTAATCTCTAGGATAATATAGTGGAACCTGCGCACGCATGCATATAACTCATCAATTACATTAATTACTATAACCTCGAGTAATATATAATTAAGGAAAATCGAATATGCAAAAGACAGTAACACTCACTGGAAGTTGTAAGGAAAGAGTATTTTATCTTTGTTTTGATTTATCATCAACGATCGTAGCAAGTTGGCCTCGGCTTCTTTGGCATGAAATTCAACCTGATATTGATCTACGACCTTTGAGTTAATGAACCCAATATCATAGATATCAGCTTTTCTGCATTCGACGATCTTCAATCTGCATAATATAGTGAGGATAATTATATATACATGCAATGAAAGAGCTGAGCTATATATAGAGACTTAATGACAGAAGTAGTACTTACAGGCAGTAGTAAGTGATCGTTGGTTTATCGAGGGCCTTTTGATTGAAAAACTGGAAGAACTCCTCAAATGTAATAGACAGCAACTCAATTCCAATGAGCTCGTGGTCCTCTTTAACTTTGAGCATCAAAGTATCCTGGCCACCAGAGTCTCTGCAGGTATCCATGTACCAGTCATGCAATCTTCGCATCATCGTGGTTAGAGTAGTGACATCTTTGACGAGAGGCTTCCTGTACCGGTATTTGTGATCATCCACCTCTAACATATCAATAACTACATCATCGGCCAAGAAATCTGCAAGATTGATACTGGGCACCATTCCCGGATGATTAGGGATGATGTCTCTAGGCACCTTGAGCGGGGGGCACGATTTGTTCTCTTGTTCGCTGAGCTGGGGAATTTTTCCCACTTTTTCATTCTACTAACCTTCGATCACTGCAAGTACTTCCTGACCGCTCTGCTTTGACATATGACTTTTCAATAATGCGCTCATAGTTGGACATCAATAGTGCGCTTCGCTCTCACCGGATCTATCTTCTGCTTTGGAGGTGGAGGTTTCTTTGCAAAAAGGTCCTTCACTTTGGCTTTACAGATCTCCGCTTTCTCCTTGTCGGTCCTCTCGTATGCTAACTTCTCTACAGGCTTGAGAGATGGACCGTATCTATATTGCCTCCTGCCTCTGGTTGTACTGCTAGACGCCGGACCAGTCCGAGCGGCTGCGGCTGCCTTCTATTGTTGCTTACGAGGCGGAGAACAAGGCGGAGAACGAAGTGGCGTGCTACCACGCGCCGGAGCAGCCGGAGAGGCGGCAGCTCTCTTCCAGCCTTGCTGACGAGGCGGAGGAGGAGGCGGGCTGCTTGGACGCACCGGCGCAGGCGGAGAAGGAGGCGGAGTGCCGCCACGCTCTTGAGCACCCGGAGAAGGAGGCGGAGTGCACTGATCCCTTGCCGGAGGAGGAGGCGGAGTGCACTGACTCGCCGGAGGAGGCAGACGCGTCCAGTTCGGAAGGTTGATGAGGTCCTTCCTCCTTAGGCATGGAGTCTTCAGAGAAGAACCCAACCGAGTCTCCCCTTCACCGGTAGGGTGGTCAAGCTCGAGATCCTCAAACCCCTCCATTATTAGATCCACCATCACCCTAGCATATCCTTCTGGAATCGGACGGCAGTGAAAAGTTGCGCCGGGTTCAGTAGGAAAAAACAGAGCCTACACCCGCCTTGACTTTCAATTGCAGCCATTGCGTCATAAGGTGGTAATGCTGAGACTCCGTGATAGCATCCACGGGGTAGCTAGCAGGAGCTGTGAAGACAGGCTCCTCAGGCAGCTTGGTGGAAGCCACACTGCTTTTCCGCTGAGATGACGGTGTTGCTTCGGGCGTAGCTTCGGCAGGTCGCTTGCTGTGAACTACTTCTCGTTCGTCCTCTAGCGCTTTTACCCTTGCGTGCAGCGCCTACAGATTGCTCTTATCCACTTTCTTCTTCCTCTCCTAGCATTTTTAACCGCCTGCGTCGGGAAACCCAGCCTTCCACGAAACGGAGCCTGGCGTGCCTCGTGTCCGTCCAGGGTGCTCAGGATTGCCGAGGGCCATTGTGAGCTTGTCGTTCTCTCTATCGGGAACAAACGTCCCTTCCTGCGCTGCTTCGATATAGTACTAAAGCTGCCTAATGGGTATTGCAAGTTGCTTGTCCGTCCAAATGCACTTCCCTGTTACAGGGTCCAAGCTTCCCCCAACCCTGAAGAACCAAGTCCTTGAACGGTCTGGCTAGTGTAATGTATGTGGTTCGACCCCTTTAGCAAGCAGGTCATTCTCGGCCTTGCCCACAACGGCCGGGCTTTGAGGTAGCCACCTGACCCCGTGCGATGGCGATGCTTCTTCATTGCAGCATTTATCTTGTTTCTCGCTGACATCTGCTTACTCTTTTCGGATTTCTTGTGGGCCACAAATGCGTCCGAGTGATCTCTGATCTTCTCAAACCGGCCGGTGAATTCTTAAGTCTTATCTTCGTTGACAAACTTTGCATTCATATCATTCTTCCACCTCCTGAATAGTTCCCCCATCTTCTAAAGAGCGGCCTCCTTGACCAATGGCTCTATAACTGGTGGCTTCTCCGGATCCTCCTCTGGCGGTAGGGTGAAATTGGCCTTCAGCGCGGTCCAAAGATCATTTTCTGCATATCGTTGACATAAGACACCTGAGGGTCTTCGTTCTTAGGCTTGTACCATAGGTGGATGCTGATCGGGATCATTTCCCTAACAACAACCCCGCACTGAGCAGAAAACGCTTCTACTCTTGTAGACTATGTTGGGCCTCCAAGCGCAGAGGTTTGTAGGACAGCAGCAATTTCCCTCAAGTGGATGACCTAAGGTTTATCGAACTCAGGGAAGTAGAGGTTGAAGATGGTCTCTCTCAAGCAACCCTGCAACTAAGATACAAGAAGTCTCTTGTGTCCCCAACACACCTAATACAACTAGGAGTTGTATAGGTGCACTAGTTCGGCGAAGAGATGGTAAAATATGGATGATAGGAGTGGCAAAGCAAAGTAATATAAATCTGTAATAAAAAGTGCAGCAAGCAAACAAGTGGTAAACGTGAGCACAAATGGTATTGCAATGGTGGAAACAAGGCCTAGGGATCATACTTTCACTAGAGGCAACTCCCAACAACATTAACATAATCGAATCACATGATATTTCCCATAAAACATGCAATGGAGACGCACCCGGAGGTCATTCCTTCGTGGTCAAGAGAGGACGAGAATTATGTAGGGCTACAAAAGCACACCTCAAAGTTCGTAGTTCTCAATCTAAGAATTTCTCAATGTCACCGCGGCCATCCAAAGAGAGTCCCACAATCACCACAACTTATCTAAAGGATAGTCAAAGACAAGCACCAAGAGACTCTCAATCTTCAATCAACACACAAGAGAGGAAATCACTCATGAAAATATTTTTCTAATCCATGTCCAATAGACCGCTGTCACCTTGGTCTCGGGGATTATAGTAGATAAAGACAAGTGAGTACATCAATCCAATACATAGAGGAAGGCGAAATATCATGGGATCACCCTAGATTAGCATAGCCAATGATCACAATGAAGATCACATCATGGGAGAGGGAGATAACCACATAGCTACACGTACGAGCCCTCGGCCCCGGAGAAGACTACTCACACATGGACATGGTGAGGAGGAGGTTGATGATGGTGTTGATGGAGAGGTGCAGCCCCGCGAGGAGGCGGCGGCGGCCACGGAGGCGGCGGCGGCGAGGAGGAGACGGCGGCGGCCCTAGGGGCGGCCGCTCCTTGCCCCCCCTTGTTCCTTATGGATGGTGCTGCAATGGTGCTGGTCCTCCCCTCCAAGACGGCGGCTCGGAGGAGGAATATTCGTGGCCCTTGGTGACCTAGGTTTCCTCTCTTTATATAGACTCTCGGATTCCCGTCATCAGATTTTGGGCCTCAGTAAAACGGGCTTTACTCGGCCGTCCGGACTCCGATTTGTACGAATTTTATATCCAGAAGCGGGAGCCTCGAAATTCCCCACAACTTTCGCAACTAGAATTTTTTCGTTTGACGTCGTCTTCGGGCCGGAACGTGACCATCTTTAAAAAACGTTCTCAGACAGATTTCAGGAAAGTCAGAGTCCTACTCCAATACGACTCCTTTTGCGTTTTTGTCAATTTCCAAGTAATTCCTACACAATAAAGTGTAAAACAAGAACATTGTGCACTTTTGCAACCATTAGTAGGTTAGTCCAAATATGATCAAAAGTGTATGGAAGTGCATAAATATCATAGCAATATCACACAAAAAGGGCATGGAGCAAGCAGAAATTATAGATACGTTTTGGACGTATCACCATCGCGCCCGATTTATTCGATGATGAACTTTTCATCCTGGCACAACGTTTTCTTCGGGCCTCGTCTCCTTACCAAACTTTGACTCGATCCGGAGGACTAGAAAAGAAGAAAGAAGAGAGTTAATACGTGTACATACCAAAACAATCAATGCATCAATTAGCTATAGTCAGCACATGCTTAATTAATATATATACCTGGCCGGACTCCGTTCGGTCACCAGAGCCGTCATCACGGTGTACTTCTTCCACCGGTAATCGGTCATCGGAGCCATCATAATCATGTGTTTCCTCCTCCAAGGTCTCTTTTCAGCAGCCCAAAGGGTGGGAAACTGGGACCTTTGGTCCCGGTTGGTGGCACCATCCGGGACTAAAGGGGGCATTGGTACCGGTTGGTGCCACGAACCGGTACCAATGCACCCCTTTAGTCCCGGTTGGTGCCACCAACCGAGACCAAAGGGCTTGTGCTGGAACTGGCGCGGTGCGGTGGGATGTTTAGTCCCACCTCGCTAGCCGAGATGCCTCGTCAGTGGTTTATAAGCGTGGCTGCGCTAACCACTTCAAACTCCTCTCAAATACAAGCTTACGTGCCTAAGTGGTTCTTGGCATCAACCGGGACCAATGCCCCCCTTTAGTCCCGGTTGATGCCACTAACCGGGACCAAAGGTCTCTTTTCAGCAGCCCAAAGGGTGGGAAACTGGGACATTTGGTCCCGGTTGGTGGCACCATCCGGGACTAAAGGGGGCATTGGTACCGGTTGGTGCCATGAACCGGTACCAATGCTCCCCTTTAGTCCCGGTTGGTGCCACCAACCGGGACCAAAGGGCTTGTGCTGGAACTGGCGCGGTGCGGTGGGATGTTTAGTCCCACCACGCTAGCCGAGAGGCCTCATCAGTGGTTTATAAGCGTGGCTGCGCTAACCACTTCGAGCTCCTCTCAAATGCAGGCTTACGTGCCTAATGTGACTTTATCTGCATGTGGGCCTACTGGGCCTTCTGCGGGCCTGAATCCTGACCCCATTGTTGGGGTTCTGATACGTCCAAAACGTATCTATAATTTCTGCTTGCTCCATGCCTCTTTTGGGTGATATTGCTATGATATTTATACACTTCCATACACTTTTGATCATATTTGGACTAACCTATTAACTCAGTGCACCCCAGTGCCAGTTTCTGTTTTCTGCTGTTTTTGTATTTCAGGTTTTCCCGTCACGTAAACTGCCAGAAAAATCCCGGAAAAATTATATAAAAAATCAGCGTTCCGGAAGCTTCCACACGGCCGAAGTAGGGCCGGAGGGGGGGCACCAGGGCTCCAGGCGCCCTGGTGGCGCGGCCCCCCTCCTGGCCGCGCCGGGGGGGGCGCCTGGGCCCCCCAGGCCTCTCCTGATGCCCCCCTTTGGCATATATTTAACACGCGTCCCGAAACCCTCGAGGACGGAACCCTTTTTCGCGATCTCATCTCTGTTCCGCCGCCGCCACGCTTCCAAGATCGGGAGCACCAGGAGAACTCTTCCCGGCACCCTGCCGGAGGGGAGGATCACCATCGGGAGCCTCTCCACCACCATGGACGCCTCCCGGATGAGTTGTGAGTAGTCTCCCTTGGACCATGGGTCCATGACCAGTAGCTATGTGATGTTCTCCTCCCCTTCTTGTGCTTCACTAATTAGACCTCGTGAGCTGCCCTACATGATCGAGGCACATATGTAATCCTTATGCTGTTGCTATGTTGAGTTTGCTTGGATCTGATGGATTGTGAGATTATGTTCAGATTGTGTTTGAGTAATATATTTGATTTACCACTTTTATATTTATGTTCTTAAGTAATTCTTGCATGTTCTCCGTTGCTATTTATTGCTTTGGCCAAGTAGTAGGTAGTGACTCCAAGAGGGAACGTTATGCTTGATTGTGGGTTCATGCCCCTCGATGACTAGCTTGAGTGACAGAAACATGAGTCTAGGGGATGTGCTGTTGCCACAAGGGAGAAAACAACGGTGCTTGTACTCGCGGGTGCAAGGATTGTTTACTTTACGCAAAGTTCTTTTAATGCAGTTGTCTGTTGCTTTGAGTTTACACTATGGGTGGGACTCGCAAATTAATACCAGCGAGATGTTCTGGATAGATATCTCAAGGTGGATGATTAGTAGTAGATGCAGATGGATTTCAGTCTACTTACCTTGGCGTACCGCCCATGCTTTGAACCTCTAGCTTTCTTGCAACATAGTTAGCATTGGTTTGTGCACATAATTCTGTCAATTGCCCAGCTGTAATTCGTTTACCTCACATAGCTGTTTTATCGTCTTTTGGGAGAGAGACATCACTAGTGAACATCATGGGACCCCGGTCCATATTACCATCACTGATCACATCCTCTATTTACTTTCCGCTTTTACTTACTAGTTGCAGCAATACCTATCACTATTATCTCTTGCGTTTGATCCTTTGTAAATGACAAGGCCGAAGGGATTGACAACCTCTCTGTACTCGTTGGGAGCAAAATTATTTGTATCTATGTGTAGGTCCAAGTTGACTGCTAAGTATCTGGCGCCGTTAGCAGTTGACACCTTCTTGTTGAACCTTGGAGTCTCAGGGGAAATCGATCCTTGGTATCTTTGCCAAGGGA
The DNA here is from genome assembly GCA_902687465.1 of Secale cereale. Taxonomy (NCBI): domain Eukaryota; kingdom Viridiplantae; phylum Streptophyta; class Magnoliopsida; order Poales; family Poaceae; genus Secale; species Secale cereale. The sequence continues at coordinate 825,431,731 of LR738712.1, read as the reverse complement.
AAACTTCCGCTACACTGCATCTCAAACCTTCCACTTGGGGTAACCAACGAGGGGCGAGAAGCCATCAAGCAAAGTTTTCTGGCGTCGTTGCCGGGGACTCCACTCTTCAAGATAGGGGAGTTGCACGCTATCTTTTACCTTTGCTTTTTAGTCTTGTTAGTTTACCTTTCAGTTTTGCTTTAGTATCTTTTATCAAAAATCACAAAAATAGTTATCTTGCTTGCTTGCTGCTATGGGTTCCACCGAGAACACCAAGTTGTATGACTTCACTAGTCATAAGAACGATGACTTTATCTGCACGCCTATCACTACACCTGCCACTTCAGCACCTTCTTATGAAATTAAACCTGCTTTACTGAACCTAGTTATGAAAGATCAATTCTCCGGTGCTGGAGATGATGCTGCTTTACACTTGAACAACTTTGTTGAACTTTGTGATATGCAAAAGTACCAAGAAATAGATGATAATATTGTTAAGCTTAAGCTTTTTCCTTTCTCCTTGAGAGGAGGAGCTAAAATTTGGTTTCAATCTTTGCCTAGAAATAGCATAGATTCATGGGACAAGTGCAAAGATGCTTTTATTGGAAAATACTATCCACCTGCTAAAATTATCCAACTAAGAAGTAACATAATGAATTTTGAACAATTGGATAATGAACACGTTGCCCAAGCTTGGGAATGCATGAAATCTCTTGTCAAGAACTGCCCTACTCATGGTTTGACTACTTGGATGGTTATCCAAACTTTTTATGCAGGCTTGAACTTTACCTCGCGGAACTTGTTAGATTCGGCCGCGGGAGGAACCTTTATGTTAACTACACTTGGTGCTGCCACGAAGCTTCTCGATGATATGATGACCAATTATTCCCAATGGCACACCGAACGCGCTCCAACAGGTAGGAAGGTAAACTCTGTCGAGGAGATTTCCTCCCTAAATGAAAAAGTTGACTTGATCATGTCTCTACTTTCGAAGCAATCTTCTGTTGATCCTCGTGATGTTCCTTTAAATTCTTTGATTGCTCAAGAACAAGTAGATGTGAATTTTATCTCTAGAAACAATTTTAATAACAATGCTTATAGGAGTAATTTTGGTAGCAATCCTAGACCGTTCCCCTCTAATTCCTATGGGAACAACAATGCTTATCCTAGCACCAAGAACTCCACTACTGAACTAGAGAGTATGCTTAAGGATTTCATCACTACCCAAAAAGCCTTCAATAAGAGTGTAGAAGAAAAACTAAACAAACTAGATGATCTCTCTTCGAAGGTAGACAATTTAGCCCATGAGGTAGAATTCCTTAAAATTAGAACTTCTCCTCTTGAGGAGAGGAAGGTCACTCCTATGAATGCTATTCAAGTGCAAATTAATGAAAACATTAGGATGTTGGCTAAACTTAAAGAGAGATGGGCTAGAGAAAGGGAGGAAGAAGATAGAATTAAGAACCTTCCTACCCACCACACTATTGCTACTATCCAAGTTGTTGAGGATATTCAAACTCTTAGCACCCAATGCACTCCTGGTCCCGTTGGACCTATTAATGGTGATGCTATGACCATAGAAACTACCAAACAAGTGAACCTAAAGGACACCACTACCACCTTACTTGATAGTAGTGACCTTGATTTTGACAATTGCACTCTTACCGAAGTTATTGATTTCCTTCACAAGATGTCTAGAGATCCCCGCACTAGCACGCTTAACCTTGCCTTCACAGAGCATATCACTAATGTTCTCATCAAAGCTAGGGAGGAGAAACTTAGAGTAGAAGCCTCCATACCTAGAAAGCTAGAAGATGGTTGGGATCCTATGATTAAAATTAAGTTGAATAACTTCTCTTGCTATGCTTTATGTGATGTTGGAGCTAGTACCTCCGTTATGCCCAAAAGAATATATGATATGCTTAAACTGAAACCTTTTGATTCTTGTTCTTTTGGTGTTCGTCTTGTTGATTCTTCCATAAAGAAGCCTTTGGGGAGGATCGACGATGTTCTTATCATTGTCAATGACAATTACGTTCCCGTTGATTTTACTATTATGGACATTGAATGTGAACCTTCTTGTCCAATTATTTTGGGACGTCCTTTTCTTCGCACCATTGGTGCCATCATTGACATGAAAGAGGGGAATATAAGATTCCAATTTCCTCTCAAGAAAGGGATGGAACACTTCCCTAGAAAGAAGATTAAGTTACTGCTTGATGGCTTCTCACCCCTCGTTGGTTACCCCAAGTGGAAGGTTTGAGATGCAGTGTAGCGGAAGTTTTCCCTTGGCAATACAGAGGATCGATTTCCCTGAGACTCCCAGTTTCAACAAGAAGGTGTCAACTGCTAACGGCTCCAGATATTAGCAATCAACGTGGACCTGCACACAGATACAAATAACTTTGCTCCCAATGAGTACAGAGAGGTTGTCAATCCCTCCGGCCTTGTAGTTTACAAAGGATCAAACGCAAGTGATAGTAGTGATAGGTATAATTGCAATAGTAAGTAAAAAGCGGAAAAGTAAATAGCGGATGTGATCAATGATGGTAATATGGACCGGAGTCTCATGATGTTCACTAGTGATGTCTCTCTCCCAAAAGACGATAAAACAGCTATGTGAGGTAAACGAATTACAGCTGGGCAATTGACAGGACCATGTGCGCAAACCAATGCTGACTAAGTTGCAAGAAAGGTAGAGGTTCAAAGCATGGGCGGTACGCCGAGGTAAGTAGACCGAAATCCATTTGCATCTACTACTAATCATCCACCTTGAGATATCTATCCAGAACATCTCGCTGGTATTAAGTTGCGAGTCCCACCCATAGTGTAAACTCAAAGCAACAGACAACTGCATTAAAAGAACTTTGCGTAAAGTAAACAATCCTTGCACCCGCGGGCACAAGCACCGTTGTTTTCCCCCTTGTGGCAACAGCACATCCCCTAGACTCATGTTTCTGTCACTCAAGCTAGTCATCGAGGGGCATGAACCCATAATCAAGCATAACGTTCCCTCTTGCAGTCACTACCTACTACTTGGCCAAAGCAATAAATAACAACGGAGAACATGCAAGAATTACTTACGAACATAAATATAAAAGAGGTGAATCAAATATATTACTCAAACACAATCTGAACATAATCTCATAATCCATCGGATCCCAGCAAACTCATCATAGCAATAGCATAAGGATTACATATGTGCCTAGATCATGTAGGGCAGCTCACGAGGACTAATTAGTGAAGCACAAGAACGGGAGGAGAACATCACATAGCTACTAGTCATGGACCCATGGTCCAAGGGAGACTACTCACAACTCATCCGAGAGGCGTCCATGGTGGTGGAGAAGCTCCCGGTGGTGATACTCCCCTCCGGCAGGGTGCCGGGAAGGGTTCTCCTGGTGCTCCCGATCTTGGAAGCGGCGGCGGCGGCGGAATCGAGATGAGATCACGAAAAAGGGTTTCCGTCTCGAGGGTTTTGGGAGACGGTCTAAATATATGCCAAAGGGGGGCACCAGACGAGGCTCAGGGGGCCCAGGCGCCCCCCCGGCGCGGCCCAGGGGGGGGGCGCGCCACCAGGGCGCCTGGAGCCCTGGTGCCCCCCCTGCTGTACTTTGGCAACTGGGAACCTTCTGGAACGCTGATTTTTTATATAATTTTTCCGGGATTTTTCTGGCAGTTCTCGTAATGGGAAAAACTGAAATACAAAAACAGCAGAAAACAGAAACTGGCACTGGGGTGCACTGAGTTAATAGGTTAGTCCAAATATGATCAAAAGTGTATGGAAGTGTATAAATATCATAGCAATATCACCCAAAAGAGGCATGGAGCAAGCAGAAATTATAGATACGTTTTGGACGTATCAACATCCCCAAGCTTAATTCCTGCTCGTCCTCGAGTAGGTAAATGATAACAAGAATAATTTCTGTGGTGACATGCTATTAACCATATAGGACTTTTTCATAGTCATATGACAAAAGCTTACTGAGACAATGAATGTATAGTAATTAAGTTGCCTCATGAGAAAATCACAAAGAACTGAAAGTTTTACAATATGATACTGAAACATCAAATAGATTTGTAATGAACATGGTGTGCAAATATGATAAAGTGATATCTCGCTTGCCCCCTTTAGTGAAGCAAAGCATAAATGCAGGGGCACTTCCAAGGTTTAAGTGATGACTAGATACAATGATTTCATAATAAACGATATCACAATCATGCAAAAGACAATGCTACTTTGGGACAATGCACATTACACTCAGAATGACAATCATGCTCTCAGTAGTTGGTGCTTTAAAAGAAGGGGGAGACTCTCGAACCGTGGCTTTTGTTGGCAAGGTTGAAAACCCGTAGTCAGAAACAAAGACAAAACATGTACCAGAGCTCTTGGTTTTAAAACAGAGGTAATAAATTTTTTTTAGATCATGCATGTTTCGTCAACGAATGCTAGCAGACAACTCAATCACTTCTTGAGATGGACAAGTTTCGAGGAACGGCTCCCGAATGAGGACGATCACATCCTCTTAATCTCCTTTGTTTATCACTGTCAAAGTTTTCTGATTTCTCATGAACAAAGCGTGAAGGAGGGTTTGTTTGTTATATTAATTTTGAGCCGGACGCACTCAATGCCAGTTCCTTCTCGTATTATGGGTTTGCACATTATACATGCAATCCCGGGGTGAAGCTTGTCCAACTTAAAAAGATTATGAATTAACTACTACTTCCTCATGGACTTACAACAGAGGCACAAAATAGGAATGCTTTTTTTTTCTTTGAATAATTTCGAGATGGTACATGCAAGTCTCCGTTAGGAATGGCAGGTAAATACCATGTAGGAAGGTATGGTGGACTCATATGGCATAACTGGTATAAAAGAATGTGGATGCACAAGCAGTCAGTCCGCTTAGTACAGGTGGAGGTTAGCAAAAGACTGGGAGCGACCAACTAAGAGAGCAATGACGGTCATAATCATGCAGAGCGACAAAGCAACATTGAATCAGGCATGGAAGTTATATCGCTACTCAGAAACAAAAGATCATCAAGGCTTGACAGACTTTCTTTACAGTCTTAAATATGCGTGAGCATACGCCAAGTCAATCAAAATAAATTCTCGAAGGAAGATATTACTAAACCATACCACATCATAGGCAAACAAATCATGTTGGTACTCCAATAACACATTGGGAACCCCCCCCCCCCCAGCTATTTGAGACTAACCATAAGAAAACATGAACTACTAAGCGCCATCATGCACGTAGCATCTTTATCATAGACATATCAACCAATGCAACGGAAGCAAACTCTCTTAATAAGATAAGCATGATAACTAAAGAGAGTTCAAGCAACCAACTAAAAAAAAGCTCTTTAAAAAGATAAGCATGAATACTAAGAGCTAAGCATGATAGTAGCTATTAAAAGACAAAGAACACACACAGCAAGGATAGACATGAAAATTCTATGTTATGTTCTAGGTAGAGGTGGAGCGTGTTTCTCTCCCACATAAAGAAAGCTGAGTTCCAACTCGTTATAAAAAGCTAAAGAAAACTAAAAAGGAAAACTAAAAGCAAGACACTCCAAGCATAGCACATAACACATGAAGTGATAAAAATATAGTGGAACGAAAGACGAACTGATAATGTTGATGGAGAAGGGGATGCACGGGGGCATCCCCAAGCTTAGACGCTTGAGTCTCCTTGAATATTTCTTGGGGGTGCATGGGGGCATCCCCAAGCTTGAGCGTTTGACACTCCTGAATCTTTTTATCATCTTCCCTCGCACACTTGAAAACTCCCTTCATACATAACTCATCATAATCTGATTAGCGAGGTTAGTACCCATAATAAAATAATTGTTCCTTGCTGGAAATAAAGATATTCTTGAAGTTCTACTGTTTCTCAAGATTGCCAAAAGGTTTTTGCAAAGAAAAAGCAAGCTCTAGGTTTGCAAAATGAAGGAAAGGCAAAATAGGACAGAATCTGTGAAAAACAGAACAACAGGTAGTAAATGATTTTTCCGGGGCACTTCTGCATCTCTAATCAAAAAACTCAGAACAGACGCATGAAAGACAATTATATAGAGCACGCTGTCGAAAAAATTCAGACCAAAAAGATGATCTGGTGATTTTATACGAATTTTTCTATCCAAGGATAGAATCTGTTTCCTGGACAGCACGTCACAACTTTTGAACTTTCTTGCAATCAGAGGCTATACTTAGCACAAAATTGAAAAGCAAAGATACAATGATGATGCTACAGTAGTTAACAACATCAAGACTCAACAAAACCAAAATAAAATTTATTCATTGGGCTGCCTCCCAAAAGCGCTTTCTTTTATGCCTTTAAGCTAGGCATAATGCATAGAGATCAAGTTTTATCAAGAGTAAAAGAATAGCTAGCCCGTATAACGGACTCAAAAGGTAACTTAATATTCTTTCGAGGGAAGTGTTCCATCCCTTTCTTGAGAGGAAACTGAAATTTTATATTCCCCTCTTTCATGTCAATGATAGCACCAACGGTGCGTAGAAAAGGACGTCCCAAAATAATTGGACAAGAAGGTTCACATTCAATATCCATAATAGTAAAATCAACGGGAACATAGTTGTCATTGACAATGATAAGAACATCGTCGATCCTCCCCAAAGGTTTCTTTATGGAAGAATCAACGAGACGAACACCAAAAGAACAAGAATCAAAAGGTTTCAATTTAAGCATATCATATATTCTTTTGGGCATAACAGAGGTACTAGCACCAACATCACATAAAGCATAGCAAGAGAAGTTATTCAACTTAATTTTTATCATAGGATCCCAACCATCTTCTAGCTTCCTAGGTATGGAGGCTTCTACTCTAAGTTTCTCCTCCCTAGCTTTGATAAGAGCATTAGTGATATGCTCTGTAAAGGCAAGGTTAATCGTGCTAGTGCGGGGATCTCTAGACATCTTGTGAAGGAAATCAATAACTTCAGTAATAGTGCAATTGTCAAAATCAAGGTCACTACTATCAAGTAAGGTGGTAGTGGTGTCATTTAGGTTCACTTGTTTGGTAGTTTCTATAGTCATAGCATCACCATTAATAGGTCCATCGGGACCAGGAGTGCATTGGGTGCTAAGAGTTTGGATATCCTCAACAACTTGGATAGTAGCAACAGTGTGGTGGGTAGGAAGGCTCTTAATTCTATCTTCTTCCTCCCTTTCTCTAGCCCATCTCTCTTTAAGTTTAGCCATCATCCTAATGTTTTCATTAATTTGCACTTGAATAGCATTCATAGGAGTGACCTTCCTCTCCTCAAGAGGAGAAGTTCTAATTTTAAGCAATTCTACCTCATTGGCTAAATTGTCTACCTTTGAAGAGAGATCACCTAGTTTGTTTAGTTTTTCTTCTACACTATTATTAAAAGCTTTTTGGGCAGTGATGATATCTTTAAGCATAATCTCTAGTTCAGTAGTGGAGTTCTTGGTGCTAGGATAAGCATTGTTGTTCCCATAAGAATTAGAGGGGAACGGTCTAGGATTGCTACCAAAATTACTCCTATAAGCATTGTTATTAAAATTGTTTCTAGAGATAAAGTTCACATCTACTTGTTCTTGAGCAATCAAAGAATTTAAAGGAACATCACGAGGATCAACAGAAGATTGCTTCGAAAGTAGAGACATGATCAAGTCAACTTTTTCATTTAGGGAGGAAATCTCCTCGACAGAGTTTACCTTCCTACATGTTGGCGCACGTTCGGTGTGCCATTGGGAATAGTTGGTCATCATCTCATTGAGAAGCTTTGTGGCAGCACCAAGTGTAGTTGACATAAAGGTTCCTCCCACGGCCGAATCTAACAAGTTCCGCGAGGTAAAGTTCAAGCCTGCATAAAAAGTTTGGATAACCATCCAAGTAGTCAAACCATGAGTAGGGCAGTTCTTGATAAGAGATTTCATACGTTCCCAAGCTTGGGCAACGTGTTCATTATCCAATTGTTTAAAATTCATTATGTTACTTCTTAGTTGGATAATTTTAGCAGGTGGATAGTATTTTCCAATAAAAGCATCTTTGCACTTGTCCCATGAATCTATGATGTTTCTAGGCAAAGACTGAAACCAAATTTTAGCTCCTCCTCTCAAAGAGAAAGGAAAAAGCTTAAGCTTAACAATATTACCATCTACTTCTCGGTACTTTTGCATATCACAAAGTTCAACAAAATTGTTTAAGTGTAAAGCAGCATCATCTCCAGCACCGGAGAATTGATCTTTCATGACTAAGTTCAGTAAAGCAGGTTTAATTTCATACGAAGGTGCTGAAGTGGCAGGTGTAGTGATAGGTGTGCAGATAAAGTCATCGTTGTTGTGACTAGTGAAGTCACACAACTTGGTGTTCTCGGTGGAACCCATAGTAGCAAGCAAGCAAGATAACTATTTTTGTGATTTTCGATAAAAGATACTAAAGCAAAACTGAAAGGTAAACTAACAAGACTAAAAAGCAAAGGTAAAAGATAGCATGCAACTCCCCTATCCTGAAGAGTGGAGTTCCCCGGCAACGGCGCCAGAAAACTTTGCTTGATGGCTTCTCGCCCCTCGTTGGTTACCCCAAGTGGAAGGTTTGAGATGCAGTGTAGCGGAAGTTTTCCCTTGGCAATACCAAGGATCGATTTCCCTGAGACTCCCAGTTTCAACAAGAAGGTGTCAACAGCTAACGGCGCCAAATATTAGCAATCAACGTGGACCTGCACACAGATACAAATAACTTTGCTCCCAACGAGTACAGAGAGGTTGTCAATCCCTCCGGCCTTGTAGTTTACAAAGGATCAAATGCAAGTGATAGTAGTGATAGGTATAATTGCAATAGTAAGTAAAAAGCGGAAAAGTAAATAGCGGATGTGATCAATGATGGTAATATGGACCGGAGTCTCATGATGTTCACTAGTGATGTCTCTCTCCCAAAAGACGATAAAACAGCTATGTGAGGTAAACGAATTACAGCTGGGCAATTGACAGGACCATGTGCGCAAACCAATGCTGACTAAGTTGCAAGAAAGGTAGAGGTCCAAAGCATGGGTGGTACCCCAAGGTAAGTAGACCGAAATCCATCTGCATCTACTACTAATCACCCACCTTGAGATATCTATCCAGAACATCTCGCTGGTATTAAGTTGCGAGTCCCACCCATAGTGTAAACTCAAAGCAACAGACAACTGCATTAAAAGAACTTTGCGTAAAGTAAACAATCCTTGCACCCGCGGGCACAAGCACCGTTGTTTTCCCCCTTGTGGCAACAGCACATCCCCTAGACTCATGTTTCTGTCACTCAAGCTAGTCATCGAGGGGCATGAACCCACAATCAAGCATAACGTTCCCTCTTGGAGTGACTACCTACTACTTGGCCAAAGCAATAAATAACAACGGAGAACATGCAAGAATTACTTACGAACATAAATATAAAAGAGGTGAATCAAGTATATTACTCAAACACAATCTGAACATAATCTCATAATCCATCGGATCCCAGCAAAATCATCATAGCAACAACATAAGGATTACATATGTGCCTCGATCATGTAGGGCAGCTCACGAGGACTAATTAGTGAAGCACAAGAACGAGAGGAGAACATCACATAGCTACTGGTCATGGACCCATGGTCCAAGGGAGACTACTCACAACTCATCCGGGAGGCGTCCATGGTGGTGGAGAAGCTCCCGGTGGTGATCCTCCCCTCCGGCAAGGTGCCGGGAAGGGTTCTCCTGGTGCTCCCGATCTTGGAAGCGGCGGCGGTGGCGGAACAGAGATGAGATCGCGAAAAAGGGTTTCCGTCTCGAGGGTTTTGGGAGATGGTCTAAATATATGCCAAAGGGGGGCACCAAACGAGGCTCGGGGGGCCCAGGCGCCCCCCCGGCGCGGCCCAGGGGGGGCGGGGCACCAGGGCGCCTGGAGCCCTGGTGCCCCCCCCCCCCGGCTGTACTTTGGCTACCGGGAACCTTCTGGAACGCCGATTTTTTATATAATTTTTCTGGGATTTTTTTAGCAGTTCTCGTAATGGAAAAAACTGAAATACAAAAACAGCAGAAAACAGAAACTGGCACTGGGGTGCACTGAGTTAATAGGTTAGTCCAAATATGATCAAAAGTGTATGGAAGTGTATAAATATCATAGCAATATCACCCAAAAGAGGCATGGAGCAAGCAGAAATTATAGATACGTTTTGGACGTATCAGTTACCTTTTGAGTCCGTTATACGGGCTAGCTATTCTTTTGCTCTTGATAAAACTTGATCTCTATGCATTATGCCTAGCTTAAAGGCATAAAAGAAAGCGCTTTTGGGAGGCAGCCCACATGAATAAAATTTTATTTTGCTTTTGTTGTGTCTTGATGTTGTTACTACAGTAGCATCAACATTGTATCTTTACTTTTCAGTTTTGTGCCAAGTGTAGCCTCTGATTGCAAGAAAGTTCAAAAGTTGTGACGTGCTGTCCAGGAAACAGATTCTGTCCTTGGACAGCAAAATTCGTATAAAATCACCAGATCATCTTTTTGGTCTGAATTTTTTCAACAGCGTGCTCTATACAATTGTCTTTCGGGCGTCTGTTCTGAGTTTTTTGATTATAGTTGCAGAAGTGGCCCGAAAAAATCATTTACTACCTGCTGGTCTGTTTTTCACAGATTCTGTCCTGTTTTGCCTTTCCTTCATTTTGCAAACCTTGAGCTTGCTTTTTCTTTGCAAAAACCTTTTAGCAATCTTGAGAAACAGTAGACCTTCAAGAATATCCTTATTTCCAGCAAGGAACAATTATATTATTATGGGTACTAACCTCGCTAATCAGATTATGATGAGTTATGTATGAAGGGAGTTTTCAAGTGTGCGAGGGAAGATGATTAAAAGATTCAGGAGTGTCAAACGCTCAAGCTTGGGGATGCCCCCATGCACCCCCAAGAAATATTCAAGAAGACTCAAGCGTCTAAGCTTGGGGATGCCCCCGTGCATCCCCTTCTCCATCAACATTATCAGTTTGTCTTTCGTTCCACTATATTTTTATCACTTCATGTGTTATGTGCTATGCTAGGAGCGTCTTGCTTTTAGTTTCCTTTTTAGTTTTCTTTAGCTTTTCATAACGAGTCGGAACTCAGCTTTCTTTGTGTGGGAGAGAAACACGCTCCACTTCAACCTAGAACACAACATAGAATTTTCATGTCTATCTTTGTTGTGTATGTTCTTTGTCTTTTAATAGCTACTATCATGTTTAGCTCTTAGTTTTCATGCTTATCTTTTTAAAGAGCTTTTGTTTAGTTGGTCGTTGGAACTCTCTTTATTTATCATGCTTATCTTGTTAAGAGAGTTGGCTTCTGTTGCATTGGTCGATACGTCTATGATAAAAATGCTACGTGCATAATGGTGCTTAGTAGTTCATGTTTTCTTATGGTTAGTCTCAAATAGCTGGGGGGTTCCCAATGTGTTATTGGAGTACCAACATGATTTGTTTGCCTATGATGTGGTATGGTTTAGTGATATCTTCCTTCAAGAATTTGTTTTGATTGACTTGGCGTATGCTCACGCATATTTAAGACTGTAAAGAAAGTCTGTCAAGCCTTGATGATCTTTTATTTCTGAGTAGCGATATAACTTCCATGCCTGATTCAATGTTGCTTTGTCACTCTGCATGATTATGACCGTCATTGCTCTTTTAGTTGGTCGCTCCCAGTCTTTTGCTAACCTCCACCTGTACTAAGCGGACTGACTGCTTGTGCATCCAAAATCCTTTAAACCAGTTATGCCATATGAGTCCACCATACCTTCCTATACATGGTATTTACCTGCCATTCCTAACAAAGACTTTCATGTACCATCTCGAAATTATTCAAAAAAGCATTTCTCTTTTGTGCCTCTGTTTTAGTTCATGAGGAAGTAGTAGTTAATTCATGATCTTTTTAAGTTGGACAAGCTTCACCCCGGGATTGCATGTCTAATGTGCAAACCCATAATACGAGAAGGAACTGGCAAAGAGTGCGCCCGGCTCAAAATTAATATAACAAACAAACCCTCCTTCACGCTTTGTTCATGAGAAATCAGAAAACTTTGGCAGTGATAAACAAAGGAGATTAAGAGGATGTGATCGTCCTCATTCGGGAGCCGTTCCTCGAAACTTGTCCATCTCAAGAAGTGATTGAGTTGCCTGCTAGCATTCCATGACGGAACATGCATAATCTAAAAAATAATTATTACCTCTGTTTTTAAAACCAAGAGCTCTGGTACATGTTTTGTCTTTGTTTCTGACCACGGGTTTTCAACTTTGCCAACAAAAGCCACGGTTCGAGAGTCTCCACCTTCTTTTAAAGCACCAACTACTAAGAGCATGATTGTCATTCTGAGTGTAATGTGCATTGTCCCAAAGTAGCATTGTCTTTTGCATGATTTGATATCGTTTATTCTGAAATCATTGTATCTAGTCATCACTTAAACCTTGGAGGTGCCCCTGCATTTATGTTTTGCTTCACTAAAGGGGGCAAGCGAGATACCACTTTATCATATTTGCACACCATGCTCATTACAAATCTATTTGATGTTTCAGTATCATATTGTAAAACTTTCAGTTCTTTGTGATTTTCTCATAAGGCAACTGAATTACTACAGATTCATTGTCTGAGTATGCTTTTGTCATATGACTACGAAAAGTTCCTATATGGTTAATAGCATGTCACCGCAGAAATTATTCTTGTTATCATTTACCTACTCGAGGACGAGCAGGAATTAAGCTTGGGGATGTTGATACGTCCAAAACGTATCTATAATTTCTGCTTGCTCCATGCCTCTTTTGGGTGATATTGCTATGATATTTATACACTTCCATACACGTTTGATCATATTTGGACTAACCTATTAACTCAGTGCACCCCAGTGCCAGTTTCTGTTTTCTGTTGTTTTTGTATTTCAGGTTTTCCCGTCACGTAAACTGCCAGAAAAATCCCGGAAAAATTATATAAAAAATCAGCGTTCCGGAAGCTTCCACACGGCCGAAGTAGGGCCGGAGGGGGGCCACCAGGGCTCCAGGCGCCCTGGTGGCGCGGCCACCCTCCTGGCCACGCCGGGGAGGGGGGGCGCCTGGGCCCCCCAGGCCTCCGCGGATGCCCCCCTTTGGCATATATTTAACACGCGTCCCGAAACCCTCGATGACGGAACCCTTTTCGCGATCTCATCTCTGGTCCGCCGCCGCCGCGCTTCCAAGATCGGGAGCACCAGGAGAACTCTTCTCGGCACCCTGCCGGAGGGGAGGATCACCACCGGGAGCCTCTCCACCACCATGGACGCCTCCCGGATGAGTCGTGAGTAGTCTCCCTTGGACCATGGGTCCATGACCAGTAGCTATGTGATGTTCTCCTCCCCTTCTCGTGCTTCACTAATTAGACCTCGTGAGCTGCCCTACATGATCGAGGCACATATGTAATCCTTATGCTGTTGCTATGTTGAGTTTGCTGGGATCCGATGGATTGTGAGATTATGTTCAGATTGTGTTTGAGTAATATATTTTATTTACCTCTTTTATATTTATGTTCTTAAGTAATTCTTGCATGTTCTCCGTTGCTATTTATTGCTTTGGCCAAGTAGTAGGTAGTGACTCCAAGAGGGAACGTTATGCTTGATTGTGGGTTCATGCCCCTCGATGATTAGCTTGAGTGACAGAAACATGAGTCTAGGGGATGTGCTGTTGCCACAAGGGGGAAAACAACGGTGCCTGTACTCGCGGGTGCAAGGATTGTTTACTTTACGCAAAGTTCTTTTAATGCAGTTGTCTGTTGCTTTGAGTTTACACTATGGGTGGGACTCGCAACTTAATACCAGCGAGATGTTCTGGATAGATATCTCAAGGTGGATGATTAGTAGTAGATGCAGATGGATTTCGATCTACTTACCTTGGCGTACCGCCCATGCTTTGAACCTCTACCTTTCTTGCAACATAGTTAGCATTGGTTTGCGCACATAATTCTGTCAATTGCCCAGCTGTAATTCGCTTACCTCACATAGCTGTTTTATCGTCTTTTGGGAGAGAGACATCACTAGTGAACATCATGGGACCCCGGTCCATATTACCATCACTGATCACATCCGCTATTTACTTTCCGCATTTACTTACTAGTTGCAGCAATACCTATCACTATTATCTCTTGCGTTTGATCCTTTGTAAACAACAAGGCCGGAGGGATTGACAACCTCTCTGTACTCGTTGGGAGCAAAGTTATTTGTATCTGTGTGCAGGTCCAAGTTGATTGCTAAGTATCTGGCGCCGTTAGCAGTTGAAACCTTCTTGTTGAACCATGGAGTCTTAGGGGAAATCGATCCTTGGTATATTTGCCAAGAGAAAACTTCCGCTACACTGCATCTCAAACCTTCCACTTGGGGTAACCAACGAGGGGCGAGAAGCCATCAGGTTCTAGTCGTATTCAGGCTGTGGTGGCCAAGTAGGTGGCATTTTTTTATTTTTTTTCCATTTCGTTTCTTTGTTGCTTTATTTTTTTATTTTTTGCTACTTTTAACAAAATACTTACTGTTGCTATATTTATTTATGTTATTAAAGTTTATTTATTTTACTTTATTAAAGTTTATTTTGTTTCTACTTATTTATTTTATTTTTATTCTACTTATTTATTTTATTTTATTTTTTGCTTTTTTATTTATTTTCTGAAAATTATTTTTGCTTTTAATGTTTTGAACAGAAAATACTTTGATAATTTTAGTTGCATAAATTTTATATAATTCTAGTTTCACTAATACTAGAGGTTTATAAAAGCTTTTTGGTTGATTCCTTTAGCTATTAGAGTTTCATTAAAGTTTTCTAGTTTATTCTTTTTTCTATTAGAGTTTCATTAAAGTTTTCTTGTTAATTCTTTTAGTTTATTCTTTTTGCTATTAGAGTTTCATAAAAGTTTTCCAGTTTATTCTTTTTTCTATAAAAGTTTTCCAGTTCATTCTTTTAGTTTATTCTTTTTGCTATTAGAGTTTCATAAAAGTTTATACTAAATGACCATGAAATTGAAAAGTATTTCAAATGAACTTTGAAAAGGTTGAAAGTTGGCATCACATCATCATTTCACCCACATAGCATGTGCAAAAAAGTTGAGAGGGTTACGGCAAAAACTGGATGCACTTCGTGTGCAAAATGGACAATCTCTTTCGAAGTATCAGTGTTTTGGACGGAAACTCATCTGTTACAAAGAGATTCCATTTTTTTAACTTATTTGAACTCCAGACTTTTTGTGTGTTCAAAATGCACCATTCAAAGCCACATCATCAATTTTCAACCCTCTCTGACTTCATTTGATATTTTTCATGCATGTACTGATATTTTTTGAGCTAAATGACTCTGAAATTTAAAAGCATTTCAAATGAACTCTGAAAAGGTTGAAATTTGGCATGGCATCATCATTTCACCCATAGCATGTGCAAAAAAGTTGAGAGGGTTACGGCAAAAACTGGATGCACTTCGTGTACAAAACGAACAATCTCTTTCGAGGTATCAGGGTTTCATACGGAAACTCGTCTGTTACAAAGGGATTTCATTTCTTCACATGTAAATGCAGTGATATTCTAGATCAAAGGCATCATCATAATAGTTGTGGAGAGAAAGTCTTCACTTTTTCTTCGCTTGTGTCCTTTGCTTATTGCGCCGTAACCATGGATAATCTTCATCGTTTATTAGGATGCTTGGGTCAGCCTTGACTTTGAAGGGGGGAATTTCATCAAACTTTTCATAATCTTCGGAAATGTCTGTCTTGCCCTCCACTCCCACGATGTCTCTTTTTCCTGAAAGAACTATGTGGCGCTTTGGCTCATCGTATGATGTGTTCGCTTCCATATCTTTTCTTTTTCTGGTTTTTGTAGACATGTCCTTCACATAGAAAACCTATGCCACATCATTGGCTAGGACGAATGATTCGTTTGTGTACCCAAGATTGTGTTTTGTTTAAGAAAGAAAAAAGCAAAAGCTTGATCTAACGGTGGGTAATGACCAAATATGACGCATCAGATGTGACCGGCCAAAAAACTGGGCCGGCGCGCCGGCGCTGAGCAGTGCCCTTTGCGCAACACCACTGGCGCGCCTCCGAGCATAGCAAAGCTCCCTGCTTTCCTGACGCGCCCCCTCTGAGATCGTGCTTTCTTTGTTGATGTTATCCGCTCTTTTTTTGCGAGAAACCTTCCAATCAATTCATCTTCAATCATGGTAGTACAACGAACCCCAGAAATAAAAATTACATCTAGATCCGTAGACCACCTAGCAACGACTACAAGCACTGAAGCGAGCCGAAGACGCGCCGCCGTCATCACCCCTCCATCGCCGGAGTCGGGCACAACTTGTTGTAGTAGACAGTCGGGAAGTCGTCGTGCTAAGGCCCCATAGGACCAGCACCCCAGAACAGCAACCGTCGCCGATGAAAAATAACGTAGACCGGAAGGATCCAAACCAAAGACACACGAACGTAGAACAACGCCGAGATCCCAACAAATCCACCAAAGATAGATCTGAGACACACCTCCACACGCCCACCAACGATGCTAGACGCACCGCAGAAACGGGGGCTAGGCGGGAAGACCTTTATTCCATCTTCAAGGAGCCGCCGCCGTCTCGCCTTCCTGAACAGGACACAAACCCTAGCAAGATTGAAAAAAATCAACTAACAACGGAGCCCTCCCGCCGGCCCTTGCCAGGATCCACCGCGCCTCCATGGCCCTAGGGCCACCAGAGACGAGGCGGACCTGCGCCGGTGCCGGCGAGAGGCAGAAACCCTAATTTTCTTTCTTGAGGAGGAGGAGGCGGCTGGATACACACGTAAGGGATCTCCTAAGCATAATTAGTTAGTACAGCTGATGTTATCCGCTCTGCTTTCCTGGATCTGAAGCAAGCCTCCCAGCAAGGCTTGTTCAGATTATGCTCTCCTCTGATACGTCGGTTGATCACATCCTCCCGTCGTCCCGGGCACTTTCTTGCCTCTTGGTGTTACCCGCTCTATATCGCGGTGCTGCGTTCGCCCGGCCGGTGATGCAGACGCCGTCGTCGCCGTGCATAGCATGGGCAATGCAACTACTTATTGTCCATCGAGCTCGGGACGTAGAAGAGCTAGGCCTAGGCTCGCATGCATGCAGCTCAGCTCAGCTGAGCCGGCCGGAGAGTGCGAAAGGCACAACTGACCTGCGTGTTGTCCCGACAAAGCGCCACCACATGCACAATCATCGATAGACCCACCCGACCACCGGACCAATCATGAACCATGCTCCATGCATTAATCTCGATCGTAGACTCACAATCTTGCCACGTCTTCCTGTTGTACGTCTCCGTCGCGATGCTACAACCCCCGTAGCGCACAAAGCTCTTCTCCTTCCTCTGCCCAGCTCTGCCTCCCTTGCTGCTGCTCATCCTGCTTATAAAGGCTGGCCGGAGGTAGATTTGCTTCGTGTTCCATGTGAGAGAGACCACCCCGCTTTCTCTAACTCTGTTGGTTAACATTTGAGAAAGCATATGCTTTCCTACACCTCCTTATCTAGCCATTCATTTTTGCATCACGATTCGTGCGAGCAACTTTTATCTTTTTTGTTTCTTCTAAATAGAACAACATATGAACTTGAAACTTTGGAGGACAACAAAATGTGGGGAAAACTTTCAGATTTTTTTCGTGAATCATATATACAAAATAATAATATTTTTTACTCAAAAAATCTCATTTTGTATATTTATGCCAGACAAAAAAAATTCTGAAAGTTTTTTCTCACATTGTAGGAAGAGTGTTTTGTTGTCCTGTAAAGTTTGAAGTTTATATGTTATTTCGTTTTGAAGGAAAAAAAATTGTGTTGTAAGTTAGTTGTGTAGCACAGATCTCAAAGCAACATTGGAGGATAAGAATAAGAGATGTCCAGAAACCTGAGCTTTATAAGTCCAATAATAACTCTCTTCCATTGGGCCGGGAGATCGCCAAGGAATTCTTCATCTCCTTCTTCTTCGACGATCGAGAATTCGAGAGCAGCTAGTTAATGGTGGTCCTGGCATCGGTGTTCTCGGAGTCAGAGGTGCCCAGGTTGCCGCTCAACCTCGTATTCCTGCTCGCCCGCCTCCGCCGTCTCTCCTCCTGCACAAAGTTTCTTTGTAGCTCAGGCTACGTGGTACCCCTTATCTTCACCATCCAATTCTGCATCGCGATCCGTGCGAATGCATTTGTCTTTTTTGTTTCTCTCAAACGAGACAACATACGAACTTAAAACTTTGCAGACCAAACAAACATTACAACATCAACGTGGGAAAAAACTTTCAGATTTTTTCATGCATTTTAAATACTTAAAATAATATTTTTAGTCAAACAAAATGTCATTTTGTATATTTATATCGGACCAAAAAATCTGAATGTTTTTTCACACATTGATGTTCTAATGTTTGTTCGATCTGCAAAGTTTGAAGTTCATATGGTGTGTCGTTTGAGACAAACAAAAAAGAGAAATCTACATGTTGTAAGTTAGTTGAAGAGTACGGATCTCAAAGCAAAGCTGAAGGGTTGAGGATAAGAGATTCCATGTAACCTGAGCTACAGAAAACCACACTCCTCCTCCTGGCTGCTCCGCCTCATCGGCACCGGCGTCGAGGACGGCCTTAGCTTCGACCACCCCACTGCCTCCGGCATCGCCGACTACCACCACCATCACCAGGAGCAGTACAATGATTATGAAGACCCCTGCTTCGAGGAGCTGGAGAAGCATTCCCCGGCCATGCGCTTCGTTGCGCTCTACGGTGCCGGAGACGAAGCTTTGCTGCTGCCACAGGGGTGCGTGGTGTGCCTCGGCGACTTCCACACCGCTGCACGCGTGCGCCGGCCGCGGGAGTGCACGCGCGTCTTTTACCATGCCTGCCTTGACCGATGGGTCGCGCACGGCCACAGCACCTGCCCGCTCTGCCGGGCGCCGCTCCTCCCGCCCTTCGTCCTGCCGCTGCCGCTCCCGGCGTCGTGATTCCCGCCGGGTGTTGTTTGTAATCCGACGACATCAGGTGAATCCTGAGGAGAGTGTTCTGGATTTGTCTCTTTCGTTGGGATTTTCATGGAAACAAACCAAACCACAGCATGGGCCACAGGACTACAAGAGGCCATTGGCGGTCAGCTGTCGAATTATTTTCCGATTGGCCCCTCCTTTGAAGAGTTATCACAAATTCACAATAACGTCCGAGGGGATGGGGATTAGAAGCTTCAGTTAATTTGAATTTCACTCAAGAAAAATCCATACACCAAGAAAAAGAAATGGATATATACGCGAAGAAACTGATTATATATATGCCTACGGTTTACGGGCATATATGGGTTTATTCTGGTAGTGTATGAAGATAGAGGAATGAATCTGAATATATCTAGAGGTCTTTAGAAGAGTTTAGCAATACATCTAAAAAATATTCTAGCAGTAAAAAAAAGCAGTACCATATTTTTTATCTTTTATACTACTCACCCTCAGGGGGTTTCGGAATGGTTCATGTTTATAGTTTAGTAGATATTCTGTGTATTAATGCTCTCTTGGAAATGCATTTTGATTTGATTGGATTACCTTAATTTATCGTCTATCCTAACTCTGAAGTCCAAACTCTGATGGTAAATTTGCCGCATACCTAACAAGACATGCAATTTTCATTCTTGTATATACAACAATTCATGCACTAACATTTGCTTTGTTGAGGATATTTTTATTTTATTTTAAGTGGAGGCAATTTTTATTGCATCGTGTATTTATTATATCATTTGTCAATATGAAAAATAACTTTTGTTACATGGAAATGCGTTGACTGGACTTTTAACCGGCTAATACTTCCTCGAAACATGCTCGTGCCCCACTATATAGGTAAAGCAATAACCAAAGTACATGGCCTAATGATACAGAGTGGAGAGGTAGCCCTCTTCCACAACAAATCTTGAGATCTCGGTACTACGCAAAGACTAAGAGCATCTCGAGCCGTTCGGCCCCTCAAGGCACCCCCCGGCGCTTTTTCGGCACTTCCCCAGGCACGAATTTGGCGTTGGGGGCATTCTCGGCCCAGCCACGCCCCCAGCCCCGGCCCGAAAGACGCCCTATTTTTTTGAATCTGTAGTTCCCGCTACAAAAAAAACGCCATAGTTCGGCGACCGCTCGTGATGATGTCGTCCATGTCGGCCGTTGTGGACTCCTCGTCGCCGTGTTGCGATGACGAGGCCTGCGAGTAGAGCAGGGCACCACGACGCAAATTCGGCATCGTCGGCATCGGGGAGGCGGCGTAGTCCGGCGGAGAGTAGTTTACGGGGGGTACTGGATGCCGGCGAACGCGGGAGACGGGGTGCGCTGCCCGTGCGAGAAGGCGGTGTTGGGGTTGAACCCACCGTGGATGTCACCGTCCCCATAGCCAGGGGACGGCGCACACCCCCACGGCTGGGGCGGAGGCGTAAAGCTGGCTGGTGACCCGACGCTCGGCTGGCTCCAGGCGACCTGATGATGGCCGGGAGGAGGCATCATCCGGGCGCTAGCCTCCGCCGCCGCGGCACGCTCTTGCTGCTTCTTGGACCTGTTCCGCCGGTCGGTGGTGCCGGCCGCCGGCCGTACGATGTCCGCCTTCCACTCGGCGTTCGACATCCCAGGCGGCTTTGACAGCGGCGTCCTCGGCTTCCTCTGCTTCGACGGCGGGGCATCAGCATCCGCGGCAACGGCGGGCCTGGTGGCGGTGTATTTCTTCGGCGGCATGGTGGCGAGCAGCGAGAGGAATGGCGGGAGAAAGGGGGGAATGGAGGGAAGTGGAGGAGGAAACGGCGGGAAAAGGAAGACACTCGTCGACAAGCAAGACCCACGCGCCTTTTCGCTTCGTCCGGCGTCCCCAGGCGCCCCCAACGCGCCGGGTTCGCCCTGGGTCTGCCGGTGCCAGTTTCGGCCCAATCCGGCGGAAAAATGAGTCCTGGGGGCGCGGCTAGGCCGATTTTTGGCGCCGGCGCCGAAAAAGTAGCCTGGGAGGGGGCTGTTGGGGGCGCGGCTAGAGATGCTCTAAGCTACCGAAGAAGAACAAGGGGAGGTCAGAGTACAACGTCACGCCGCGCCTTAGCACACCTAGTCTCCATGACAACGTCGTGAGGAGGGAGAACGGCAAAGAGCGTCGCCGCTGTCGAGTCCGGAATGGACAGGGGTCTTCTCCCAGAGCACGGACACGGAGAGGAGAATCACAATGACATCTTAGGAAAGATAGCGACGCCCGCGGGCGTCGTCATCGGCGTCAATGCGCGGAGCTTTTGCTTGACAGCTCACTCATGTCACACAATTATACCCAGGACGACGCGTTCTGACTCCCAGATTCGGAACCTGGCACCTCCAACAATGGCGTGCCCGAGCCACATGCCGCTCGATCCAGTTTGTACAATGTTTTCGTGCACTTGCCCTTCAAATATGAACCCATCAAATATGAATTATATTCACTAAATGCCTAGAAATGCACTTAATTTCTTAAATATAGCAAATGGATTCTGAAAAGCCAAATTTTGACATGAATCATGTAATGCAGTATCTTGGGTGTAGAAATTTTTTCAAGGCCAGCGGTGAAGCAGCGGTCGCATCACCTTCAAACATGCATTTTTGGGAATTAAATAACAACAAACTTCATATTTGGGGTTGAGTGTTTACACCCTCATGTTTGTAGTTCCCTCATTTTGGTTGTATAAGGCCTAGACATATACTCGGTAAAACTAATGTACAAAAAATGATAAAAGAGAAAGGAGAAGAAAAAACACATACAAAAAGTGTAAGCCGGATGTTTTTTCTTTCGACAGGTCTACGCAGCGGCCGGCTGCTCCCTGGCTGTTCCGAGCGGCCGGCCTTAAAAAATGGTCCTTTGATCTAATTTGATCCCCTAATTAATACTTCTATATAACAAAATTTAATGTCATATTAGAAAAAGAACCACGTAATCACGAAAAAGGAAAGTGAATTATAAAACCATCCATGTGAACACATTAATTCAAATTTCTAAATTTATGAAAAGTCATAACTTTTAAACCACGCGTCGGAATTAAGATCTGTTTTCATTGTTGGAACTCTCGTGACGTGCTCTTTGAAACTAGATCCCACATGAGTATATTTCGACGAAATATTTTTGTGCAATTTTGACCCCGTTTTGTGCAACTGACTAGCCGTCGATGTGCAACTACCTGAGAGGGATGTGCAACTTTTCTAATACACCGTACACGTGCAGTTTTCCTCTATGATACCTCCACCCCTAAGAGCATCTCCAGCCATTGGTTCCCCAGGGGCTCGTAAAATCGCCGCCTGGGGGCGAACCGGCGCTAAACCGCGTCGTTGGGGCGTGATACTCCCCAGTCGCCGCCCCCACGGCGCATTTTCGTTATTTTTTCAAAAACAAAATCCGGCCTCACATTCGGACAAACAAGGCGTAAATTTAATCAAACTTCCGCGAGTTCATCTAATATTTTACAAAAAAAAGGCACTACTAGACCCGTCGTCGCCCTCGCCCTCGCCATTCATCGCTGCCCTGAAGTTCTACATGCCGAGGAGCTGGTAGAACTGTGTGTAGTAGCCGCCACCGCCGCCGTTGTCGTCGTCACCTCCACTACGGCCGCCGTCCCTGCTGCTCCTCTGCCCAGGGTCACCGAGGCAGGGCGGGTTGGACGGTCCGGGGGCGTCCTCGTCCTCATCGCTGTCGAGGATGACAACGCCGTCCTCCCCCTCGTGCCCACGCCGGCGGGCGGCTATCTGTTGGAAATATGCCCTAGAGGCAATAATAAAAGTATTATTATTATATTTCCTTATTCATGATAATTGTATGTTATTCATGCTTGAATTGTATTGTACGGAAACAACGATACATGTGTGAATATATAGACCACAATGAGTCCCTGGTAGGCCTCTAGTTACCAGCTCGTTGATCAACAGATGGTCACCGTTTCCTGATCATGGACATAGGATGTCAGTGATAACGGGATCACATCATTAGAAGAATGATGTGATGGACAAGACCCAATCTTGAGCATAGCACGAGATCGTTTAGTTCGTAATGCATAAGCTTTTCGGTGTCAAGTATTTATTCCTTAGACCATGAGGTTGTACAACTCCCGGATGCCGTAGGAATACTTTGGGTGTGCCAAACGTCACAACGTAACTGGGTGGCTATAAAGGTACGCATCGGGTATCTCCGAAAGTGTTTGTTGGGTTGGTACGAACCGAGACTGGGATATTGTCACTCCGCATGACAGAGAGGTACCTCTGGGCCCACTCGGTAAGACATCATCATAATGAGCTCAAAGTGACTAAGGAGTTAGTCACGGGATGATGGATTACGGAACGAGTAAAGAGACTTGCCATGACGAGATTGAACAAGGTATCGGGAATACCGACAATCGGATTTCGGGCAAGTACCGTACCGATGGACAAAGGGAATAACATACGGGATTGAGTGAATCCTTGACACGGTGGTTCATCCGATGAAGATCATCGAGGAACACGTGGGAACCAACATGGGTATCCAGATCCCGCTGTTGGTTATTGACCGGAGAGTCGTCTCGGTCATGTCTGCGTGTCTCCCGAACCCGTAAGGTCTACACACTTAAGGTTCGGTAACGCTAGGGTCGTAGAGATACATGCACGTGGAAACCTGAAAGTTGTTCGGAGTCCCGGATGAGATCCTGGACGTCACGAGGAGTTCCGGAATGGTCCGGAGGTAAAGAATGATATATAGGAAGTCCAGTTTCGGCCATCGGGTGATCTCCGGGGTTCACCGGGAGTGTCCCGGGACCACCGGAGGGGTCCCGGGGGTCCACCCATCCCGGTGGGGCCCCTAGGCTGCGTGGGGGAAGTGGCCAGCCCCTGGTGGGCTGGCGCACCACATGGGCCCCCCTCCCCATGCGCCTAGGGTTGAAACCCTAGGGGCATGGGGCGCCCCCCTTGCCTTGGGGGTCAAGACTCCCCCCAGGCCGCCGCCCCCTGCAGATGCCATCTGCAGGGCATGGCGCACCCCCTGGCCCCCTATATATATGTGGGGGGGAGAGGGCAGCCGCACCCTTGCCCCTAGCGCCTGATACGTCCAAAACGTATCTATAATTTCTGCTTGCTCCATGCCTCTTTTGGGTGATATTGCTATGATATTTATACACTTCCATACACTTTTGATCATATTAGGACTAACCTATTAACTCAGCGCAACCCAGTGCCAGTTTCTGTTTTCTGCTGTTTTTGTATTTCAGGTTTTCACGTTACGAGAACCGCCCGAAAAATCCCGGAAAAATTATATAAAAAATCAGCGTTCCAGAAGCTTCCCGGTAGCCAAAGTAGAGCCGGGGGGGCGGGGGGGGGGCACCAGGGCTCCAGGCGCCCTGGTGGCGCGGCCCCCCTGGCCGCGCCGGGGGGGCGCCTGGGCCTCCCCGGGCCTCCGCTGATGCCCCCCTTTGGCATATATTTAAGACGTGTCTCGAAACCCTCGAGACGGGAACCCTTTTTCGCGATCTCATCTCTGTTCCGCCGCCGCCGCACTTCCAAGATCGGGAGCACCAGGAGAACTCTTCCTGGCACCCTGCCGGAGGGGAGGATCACCACCGGGAGCCTCTCCACCACCATGGACGCCTCCCGGATGAGTTGTGAGTAGTCTCCCTTGGACCATGGGTCCATGACCAGTAGCTATGTGATGTTCTCCTCCCCTTCTTGTGCTTCACAAATTAGACCTCGTGAGCTGCCCTACATGATCGAGGCACATATCTAATCCTTATGCTGTTGCTATGTTGAGTTTGCTGGGATCCGATGGATTGTGAGATTATGTTCAGATTGTGTTTGAGTAATATATTTGATCTACCTCTTTTATATTTATGTTCGTAAGTAATTCTTGCATGTTTTCCGTTGTTATTTATTGCTTTGGCCAAGTAGTAGGTAGTGACTCCAAGAGGGAACGTTATGCTTGATTGTGGGTTCAGGCCCCTCGATGACTAGCTTGAGTGACAGAAACATGAGTCTAGGGGATGTGCTGTTGCCACAAGGAGGAAAACAACGGTGCTTGTGCCCGCGGGTGCAAGGATTGTTTACTTTGCGCAAAGTTCTTTTAATGCAGTTGTCTGTTGCTTTGAGTTTACACTATGGGTGGGACTCGCAACTTAATACCAGCGAGATGTTCTGGATAGATATCTCAAGGTGGATGATTAGTAGTAGATGCAGATGGATTTCGGTCTACTTGCCTTGGCGTACCGCCCATGCTTTGAACCTCTACCTTTCTTGCAATATAATTAGCATTGGTTTGCGCACATAATTCTGTCAATTGCCCAGCTGTAATTCGTTTACCTCACATAGCTGTTTCATCGTCTTTTGGGAGAGAGACATCACTAGTGAACATCATGGGACCCCGGTCCATATTACCATCACTGATCAAATCCGCTATTTACTTTCTGTTTTACTTACTATTTGCAGCAATACCTATCACTATTATCACTTGCGTTTGATCCTTTGTAAACTACAAGGCCGGAGGGATTGACAACCTCTCTGTACTCGTTGGGAGCAAAGTTATTTGTATCTGTGTGCAGGTCCACGTTGATTGCTAATATCTGGCGCCGTTAGCAGTTAACACCTTCTTGTTGAAACTGGGAGTCTCAGGGGAAATCGATCCTTGGTATCTTTGCCAAGGGAAAACTTCCGCTACACTGCATCTCAAACCTTCCACTTGGGGTAACTAATGAGGGGCGAGAAGCCATCAAGCAAAGTTTTCTGGCGCCGTTGCCGGGGACTCCACTCTTCAGGATAGGGGAGTTGCATGCTATCTTTTACGTTTGCTTTTTAGTCTTGTTAGTTTACCTTTCAGTTTTTGCTTTAGTATCTTTTATCGAAAATCACAAAAATAGTTATCTTGCTTGCTTGCTACTATGGGTTCCACCGAGAACACCAAGTTGTGTGACTTCACTAGTCACAACAACGATGACTTTATCTGCACGCCTATCACTACACCTGCCACTTCAGCACCTTCTTATGAAATTAAACCTGCTTTACTGAACTTAGTTATGAAAGATCAATTCTCCGGTGCTGGAGATGATGCTGCTTTACACTTGAACAATTTTGTTGAACTTTGTGATATGCAAAAATACCAAGAAATAGATGGTAATATTGTTAAGCTTAAGCTTTTTCCTTTCTCCTTGAGAGGAGGAGCTAAAATTTGGTTTCAATCTTTGCCTAGAAATAGCATAGATTCATGGGACAAGTGCAAAAATGCTTTTATTGGAAAGTACTATCCACCTGCTAAAATTATCCAACTAAGAAGTAACATAAAGAATTTTAAACAATTGGATAATGAACACGTTGCCCAAGCTTGGGAACGCATGAAATCTCTTGTCAAGAACTGCCCTACTCATGGTTTGACAACTTGGATGGTTATCCAAACTTTTTATGCAGGCTTGAACTTTACCTCGCGGAACTTGTTAGATTCGGACGCGGGAGGAACCTTTATGTCAACTACACTTGGTGCTGCCACGAAGCTTCTCGATGAGATGATGACCAATTATTCCCAATGGCACACCGAACGCGCTCCAACAGGTAGGAAGGTAAACTCTGTCGAGGAGATTTCCTCCCTAAATGAAAAAGTTGACTTGATCATGTCTCTACTTTCGAAGCAATCTTCTGTTGATCCTCGTGATGTTCCTTTAAATTCTTTGATTGCTCAAGAACAAGTAGATGTAAACTTTATCTCTAGAAACAATTTTAACAACAATGCTTATAGGAGTAATTTTGGTAGCAATCCTAGACCGTTCCCCTCTAATTCTTATGGGAACAACAATGCTTATCCTAGCACCAAGAACTCCACTTCTGAACTAGAGACTATGCTTAAAGATTTCATCACTACCCAAAAAGCCTTTAATAAGAGTGTAGAAGAAAAACTAAACAAACTAGATGATCTCTCTTCGAAGGTAGACAATTTAGCCCATGAGGTAGAATTGCTTAAAATTAGAACTTCTCCTCTTGAGGAGAGGACGGTCACTCCTATGAATGCTATTCAAGTGCAAATTAATGAAAACATTAGGATGTTGGCTAAACTTAAAGAGAGATGGGCTAGAGAAAGGGAGGAAGAAGATAGAATTAAGAACCTTCCTACCCACCACACTGTTGCTACTATCCAAGTTGTTGAGAATATCCAAACTCTTAGCACCCAATGCACTCCTGGTCCCATTGGACCTATTAATGGTGATGCTATGACCATAGAAACTACCAAACAAGTGAACCTAAAGGACACCACTACCACCTTACTTGATAGTAGTGACCTTGATTTTGATAATTGCACTCTTACCGAAGTTATTGATTTCCTTCACAAGATGTCTAGAGATCCCCGCACTAGCACGCTTAACCTTGCCTTCACGGAGCATATCACTAATGCTCTCATCAAAGCTAGGGAGGAGAAACTTAGAGTAGAAGCCTCCATACCTAGAAAGCTAGAAGATGGTTGGGATCCTATGATTAAAATTAAGTTGAATAACTTCTCTTGCTATGCTTTATGTGATGTTGGAGCTAGTACCTCTGTTATGCCCAAAAGAATATATGATATGCTTAAATTGAAACCTTTTGACTTGTTCTTTTGGTGTTCGTCTCGTTGATTATTCTATAAAGAAACCTTTGGGGAGGATCGACGATGTTCTTATCATTGTCAATGACAATTATGTTCCCGCTGATTTTACTATTATGGACATTGAGTGTGAACCTTCTTGTCCAATTATTTTGGGACGTCCTTTTCTACGCACCGTTGGTGCTATCATTGACATGAAAGAGGGGAGTATAAGATTCCAATTTCCTCTCAAGAAAGGGATGGAACACTTCCCTCGAAAGAAGATTAAGTTACCTTTTGATTCTGTTATACGGGCTAGCTATTCTTTTACTCTTGATAAAACTTGATCTCTATGCATTATGCCTAGCTTAAAGGCATAAAAGAAAGCGCTTTTGGGAGGCAGCCCAATGAATAAATTTTTATTTTTTCTTTTGTTGTGTCTTTATGTTGTTACTACAGTAGCATCATCATTGTATCTTTACTTTTCAATTTTGTGCCAAGTGTAGCCTCTGATTGCAAGAAAGTTCAAAAGTTGTGACGTGCTGTCCAGGAAACAGATTCTGTCCTTGGATAGAAAAATTCGTATAAAATCACCAGATCATCTTTTTGGTCTGAATTTTTTCGACAGCGTGCTCTATACAATTGTCTTTCGAGCGTCTGTTCTGAGTTTTTTGATTAGAGTTGCAGAAGTGCCCCGAAAAAATCATTTACTACCTGCTGTTCTGTTTTTCACAGATTCTGTCCTGTTTTGCCTTTCCTCCATTTTGCAAACCTTGAGCTTGCTTTTTCTTTGCAAAAACCTTTTGGCAATCTTGAGAAACAGTAGACCTTCAAGAATATCCTTATTTCCAGCAAGGAACAATTATTTTATTATGGGTACTAACCTCGCTAATCAGTTTATGATGAGTTATGTATGAAGGGAGTTTTCAAGTGTGCGAGGGAAGATGATAAAAAGATTCAGGAGTGTCAAACGCTCAAGCTTGGGGATGCCCCCATGCACCCCCAAGAAATATTCAAGGAGACTCAAGCGTCTAAGCTTGGGGATGCCCCCGTGCATCCCCTTCTCCATCAACATTATCAGTTCGTCTTTCGTTCCACTATATTTTTATCACTTCATGTGTTATGTGCTATGCTTGGAGCGTCTTGCTTTTAGTTTCCTTTTTAAGTTTTCTTTAGCTTTTCATAACGAGTCAGAACTCAACATTTCTTTGTGTGGGAGAGAAACACGGTCCACTTCTACCTAGAACATAACATAGAATTTTCATGTCTATCTTTGCTGTGTGTGTTCTTTGTCTTTCAATAGCTACTATCATGCTTAGCTCTTAGTTTTCATGCTTATCTTTGTAAAGAGCTTTTGTTTAGTTGGTTGCTTGAACTCTCTTTAGTTATCATGCTTATCTTATTAAGAGAGTTTGCTTCTGTTGCATTGGTTGATATGTCTATGATAAAAATGCTATGTGCATAATGGTGCTTAGTAGTTCATGTTTTCTTATGGTTAGTCTCAAATAGCTGGGGGGTTCCCAATGTGTTATTGGAGTACCAACATGATTTGTTTGCCTATGATGTGGTATGGTTTAGTAATATCTTCCTTCAAGAATTTATTTTGATTGAGTTGGCGTATGCTCACGCATATTTAAGACTGTAAAGAAAGTCTGTCAAGCCTTGATGATCTTTTATTTCTGAGTAGCGATATAACTTCCATGCCTGATTCAATGTTGCTTTGTCGCTCTGCATGATTATGACCGTCATTGCTCTTTTAGTTGGTCGCTACCAGTCTTTTGCTAACCTTCGCCTGTACTAAGCGGACTGACTGCTTGTGCATCCAAAATCTTTTAAACCAGTTATGCCATATGAGTCCACCATACCTTCCTATACATGGTATTTACCTGCCATTCCTAACGAAGACTTTCATGTGCCATCTCGAAATTATTCAAAAAAAATGCATTTCTATTTTGTGCCTCTGTTTTAGCTCATGAGGAAGTAGTAGTTAATTCATGATCTTTTTAAGTTGGACAAGCTTCACCCCGGGATTGCATGTATAATGTGCAAACCCATAATACGAGAAGGAACTGGCAATGAGTGCGCCCGGCTCAAAATTAATATAACAAACAAACCCTCCTTCACGCTTTGTTCATGAGAAATCAGAAAACTTTGGCAGTGATAAACAAAGGAGATTAAGAGGATGTGATCGTCCTCATTCGGGAGCCGTTCCTCGAAACTTGTCCATCTCAAAAAGTAATTGAGTTATCTGCTAGCATTCGTTGACGAAACATGCATATTCAAAAAAATAATTATTACCTCTGTTTTTAAAACCAAGAGCTCTGGTACATGTTTTGTCTTTGCTTCCGACCATGGGTTTTCAACCTTGCCAACAAAAGCCACGGTTCGAGAGTCTCCACATTCTTTTAAAAGCACCAACTACTAAGAGCATGATTGTCATTCTGAGTGTAATGTGCATTGTCCCAAAGTAGCATTGTCTTTTGCATGATTATGATATCGTTTATTTTGAAATCATTGTATCTAGTCATCTCTTAAACCTTGGAGGTGCCCCTGCATTTATGTTTTGCTTCACTAAAGGGGGCAAGCGAGATATCACTTTATCATATTAGCACACCATGCTCATTACAAATCTATTTGATGTTTCAGTATCATATTGTAAATCTTTCAGTTCTTTGTGATTTTCTCATGAGGCAACTTAATTACTACAGATTCATTGTCTCAGTAAGCTTTTGTCATGTGACTATGAAAAAGTCCTATATGGTTAATAGCATGTCACCACAGAAATTATTCTTGTTATCATTTACCTACTCGAGGAAGAGCAGGAATTAAGCTTGGGGATGTTGATACGTCCAAAACGTATCTATAATTTCTGCTTGCTCAATGCCTCTTTTGGGTGATATTGCTATGATATTTATACACTTCCATACACTTTTGATCATATTTGGACTAACCTATTAACTCAGTGCACCCCAGTGCCAGTTTCTGTTTTCTACTGTTTTTGTATTTCAGGTTTTCACGTTATGAGAACTGCCCGAAAAATCCCGGAAAAATTATATAAAAAATCAGCGTTCCAGAAGCTTCCCGGTAGCCAAAGTAGAGCCGGGGGGGCCACCAGGGCTCCAGGCGCCCTGGTGGCGCGGCCCCCTGGCCGCGCCGGGGGGGCGCCTGGCCCCCCCGGGCCTCCGCTGATGCCCCCCTTTGGCATATATTTAAGACGTGTCTCGAAACCCTCGAGACGGGAACCCTTTTTCGCGATCTCATCTCTGTTCCACCGCCGCCGCGCTTCCAAGATCGGGAGAACCAGGAGAACTCTTCCCGGCACCCTGCCGGAGGGGAGGATCACCACCGGGAGCCTCTCCACCACCATGGACGCCTCCCGGATGAGTTGTGAGTAGTCTCCCTTGGACCATGGGTCCATGACCAGTAGCTATGTGATGTTCTCCTCCCCTTCTTGTGCTTCACTAATTAGACCTCGTGAGCTGCCCTACATGATCGAGGCACATATCTAATCCTTATGCTGTTGCTATGTTGAGTTTGCTGGGATCCGATGGATTGTGAGATTATGTTCAGATTGTGTTTGAGTAATATATTTGATCTACCTCTTTTATATTTATGTTCGTAAGTAATTCTTGCATGTTCTCCGTTGTTATTTATTGCTTTGGCCAAGTAGTAGGTAGTGACTCCAAGAGGGAACGTTATGCTTGATTGTGGGTTCATGCCCCTCGATGACTAGCTTGAGTGACAGAAACATGAGTCTAGGGGATGTGCTGTTGCCACAAGGGGGAACACAACGGTGCTTGTGCCCGCGGGTGCAAGGATTGTTTACTTTACGCAAAGTTCTTTTAATGCAGTTGTCTGTTGCTTTGAGTTTACACTATGGGTGGGACTCGCAACTTAATACCAGCGAGATGTTCTGGATAGATATCTCAAGGTGGATGATTAGTAGTAGATGCAGATGGATTTCGGTCTACTTGCCTTGGCGTACCGCCCATGCTTTGAACCTCTACCTTTCTTGCAATATAATTAGCATTGGTTTGCGCACATAATTCTGTTAATTGCCCAGCTGTAATTCGTTTACCTCACATAGCTGTTTCATCGTCTTTTGGGAGAGAGACATCACTAGTGAACATCATGGGACCCCGGTCCATATTACCATCACTGATCACATCCGCTATTTACTTTCTGTTTTACTTACTATTTGCCGCAATACCTATCACTATTATCACTTGCGTTTGATCCTTTGTAAACTACAAGGCCGGAGGGATTGACAACCTCTCTGTACTTGTTGGGAGCAAAGTTATTTGTATCTGTGTGCAGGTCCACGTTGATTGCTAATATCTGGCGCCGTTAGCAGTTGACACCTTCTTGTTGAAACTGGGAGTCTCAGGGGAAATCGATCCTTGGTATCTTTGCCAAGGGAAAACTTCCGCTACACTGCATCTCAAACCTTCCACTTGGGGTAACCAACGAGGGGCGAGAAGCCATCAGCGCCTCTCCCCCTCCCGTCACACCTCCATCTCCTTACGCAGGGCGCCTGGCGAAGCCCTGCAGGATTCTCCACTGCATCCACCACCACGCCGTTGTGCTGCTGGATCTCCGACGACCTCTCCTCCCCCCTTGCTGGATCAAGAAGGAGGTGACGTTGCTGCACCGGACGTGTGTTGAACGCGGAGGTGCCGTCCGTTCGGCGCTAGATCATCGGTGACGAAGAACGCGAAGAGTACGACTACTTCATCCACGCTTCTTCGAAAGCTTCCGCTCGCGATCTACATAACGGTATGTAGATGCACTCTTATTTGCTCGTTGCTAGATGTCTCCTTAGTTGGATCTTGGTGAAAGCGTAGAAAATTTTGAATTCTGCTACGTTCCCCAACAGTGGCATCTGAGCTAGGTCTTATGCGTAGCATCTTGCACGAGTAGAACACAAAACAGTTGTGGGCGTTTGAGTTTGTTCAACTTTCTTGCCGTTACTAGTCAATCTTGATTCGGCGGTATTGTGGGATGAAGCGGCCCGGACCGACTTTACACGTACGCTTACGTGAGACTGGTTCCACCGATAGACATGCACTAGTTGCATAAGGTGGCTGGCGGGTGTCTGTCTCTCCTACTTTAGTCGGATCGGATTCGATGAACAGGGTCCTTATGAAGGGTAAATAGAAATTGACAAATCACGTTGTGGTTTTGGCGTAGGTAAGAAACGTTCTTGCTAGAAAACCTATAGAAGCCACGTAAAACTTGCAACAACAATTAGAGGACATCTAACTTGTTTTTGCAGCATGTGCTATGTGACGTGGTATGGCCAAAAGAAGATGTGATGAATGATATCTGTGATGTATGAGATTGATCATGTTCTTGTAATAGGGAATCACGACTTGCATGTCGATGAACTTGACAACCGGCAGGAGCCATAGGAGTTGTCTTAATTATTGTATGACCTGCGTGTCACTGAATAAACGCTATGTAATTACTTTACTTTATTGCTAAACGTTAGCCATAGTAGTAGAAGTAATAGTTGGCGTGACGACTTCTTCAAGACACGATGATGGAGATCATGATGATGAAGATCATGGTGTCGAGCCGGTGACAAGATGATCATGGTGCCCCGAAGATGGAGATCCAAGGAGCAAGATGATATTGGCCATATCATGTCACTTTAATTGATTGCATGTGATGTTTATCACGTTTATGCATCTTGTTTACTTAGAACGACGGTAGTAAATAAGATGATCTCTCACTAAAATTTCAAGAATTGTGTTTCCCCTAACTGTGCACCGTTGCTAAAGTTCGTTGTTCCGAAGCACCACGTGATGATCGGGTGTGATAGGTTCTAACGTTCGCATACAACGGGTGTAAGCCAGATTTACACACGCAATACACTTAGGGTTCACTTGACGAGCCTAGCATGTACAGACATGGCCTCGAAACACGGAAGACCGAAATGTCGAACACGAGTCGTATAGAAGATACGATCAACATGAACATGTTCACCGTTGATAACTAGTCCGTCTCACGTGATGATCGGACACGGGCTAGTCGATTCGGATCGTGTATCACTTAGATGACTAGAGAGATTTCATTCTGAGTGGGAGTTCATTAAAATTTGATTAAGATGAACTTAATTATCATGAACTTAGTCTAAATTCTTTACAATATCTCTTGTAGATCAAATGGCCCACGCTCAAGTTTCCCTAAACTTCAACGCGTTCCTAGAGAAAACCAAGCTGAAAGACGATGGTAGCAACTATACGGATTGGGTCCGTAACCTGAGGATTATCCTCATAGCTGCCAAGGGATCATATGTCCTTGAAGCACTGCTAGGTGATGCACCTGCTCCCGATGCGGCCCAAGACGTTTTGAACGTCTGGCAGTTGCGTAGTGATGATTACTCCCTGGTTTAGTGCGGCATGCTTTACAGCTTAGAGTCGGGGCTCCAAAACCGTTTTGAGAACCACGGAGCATATGAGATGTTCGAAGAGCTGAAAATGGTTTTCCAAGCTCATGCTCGAGTCGAGAGATATGATGTCTCCGACGCATTCTACAGCTGTAAGATGGAAGAAAACAGTTTTGTCAGTGAGCACATCCTCAAGATTTCTGGATTGCACAACCGCTTGTCTCAGCTGGGAATGAATCTCCCAGATGAAGCGGTCGTTGATAGAATCCTCCAGTCGCTCCCAACAAGCTTCAAGAGCTTCGTGTTAAACTTCAATATGCAGGGGATGGAGAAGTCCATTCCCGAGGTGTATTCGATGCTGAAATCAGCGGAGGTGGACATCAAGAAAGAACATCAAGTGTTGATGGTCAATAAAACCACTAAGTTCAAGAAAGGCAAGGGTAAGAAGAACTTCAAGAAGGACGGCAAGGGAGTTGCCGCGCCCGGTAAGCCTGTTGCCGGGAAGAAGCCAAAGCATGGACCCAAGCCTGAGACAGAGTGCTTTTATTGCAAGGGAACGGGTCACTGGAAGCGGAACTTCCCAAAATACTTAGCAGACAAGAAGGCCGGGAACGTCAAAGGTATATTTGATATACTTGTTATTGATGTGTACCTTACCAGCGCTCGTAGTAGCTCCTGGGTATTTGATACCGGTGCAGTTGCTCATATTTGTAACTCTAAGCAGGAGCTGCGGAATAAGCGGAGACTGGCGAAGGATGAGGTGACGATGCGCGTCGGGAATGGTTCCAAGGTCGATGTGATCGCCGTAGGCACGCTACCTCTACATCTACCCTCGGGATTAGTTTTAAACCTTAATAATTGTTATTTAGTACCAGCTTTGAGCATGAACATTGTATCTGGATCTCGTCTTATGCGAGATGGCTACTCTTTCAAATGGGAGAATAATGGTTGTTCTATTTATTTGAGAGATATGTTTTATGGTCATGCCCCGCTGGTCAATGGTTTATTTTTGATGAATCTCGAACGTGATGATACACATATTCATAGTGTAGATGCCAAAAGATGTAAAGTTGATAATGATAGTCCCACATACTTGTGGCATTGCCGCCTTGGTCATATTGGTGTCAAACGTATGAAGAAGCTCCATTCAGATGGACTTCTAGAGTCTCTTGATTATGAATCATTTGACACGTGCGAACCATGCCTCTTGGGCAAGATGACCAAGACTCCGTTCTCCGGAACAATGGAGCGAGCAACCAACTTGTTGGAAATCATACATACCGATGTGTGCGGTCCAATGAGTGTTGAGGCTCGCGGAGGCTATCGTTACGTTCTCACCCTCACAGATGACTTGAGTAGATATGGGTATATCTATTTGATGAAACACAAGTTTGAGACCTTTGAAAAGTTCAAGGAATTTCTGAATGAGGTTGAGAATCAACGTGACAGAAAAATAAAGTTCTTACGATCAGATCGTGGGGGTGAATATTTAAGTCATGAATTTGGCACGCACCTAAGGAAATGTGGAATTGTTTCACAACTGACACCGCCCGGAACACCTCAACGTAACGGTGTGTTCGAACGTCGGAATCGTACTCTGTTGGACATGGTGCGATCTATGATGTCCCTCACCGATTTACCGCTATCTTTTTGGGGTTATGCTTTAGAGACTGCCGCATTCACTTTAAATAGGGCTCCGTCGAAATCCGTTGAGACGACTCCGCATGAACTTTGGTTTGGCAAGAAACCGAAGCTGTCGTTTCTAAATGTTTGGGGTTGCGATGCTTATGTCAAGAAACTTCAACCTGAGAAGCTCGAACCCAAATCGGAGAAATGCGTCTTCATAGGATACCCAAAGGAAACGATTGGGTACACCTTCTACCATAGATCCGAAGGCAAAGTCTTTGTTGCCAAGAATGGATGCTTTCTGGAGAAAGAGTTTCTCTCGAAAGAAGTGAGTGCGAGGATAGTAGAACTTGATGAGGTGACAGTCACCCCTCCTGAACCGGAAAGTAGCGCAGCGCAGGAAATTGTTCCTGATGTGCCTGCACCGACAAGGGAGGAAGCCAATGATGATGATCATGAAGAAACAGATCAAGTTACTACTGAACTTCGAAGGTCCACAAGGGCACGTTCCGCACCAGAGTGGTACGACAACCCTGTCCTGGAAATCATGTTGTTAGACAACGGTGAACCTTCGAACTATGAAGAAGCGATGACGGGCCCGGATTCCAATAAATGGCTTGGAGCCATAATCCGAGATAGAATCCATGTATGAAAACAAAGTATGGACTTTGGTGGACTTGCCTGATGATAGGCACGCCATAGAAAACAAATGGATATTTAAGAAGAAGACAGACGCGGATGGTAATGTGACCATCTATAAGGCTCGGCTTGTCGCTAAGGGTTATCGACAAGTTCAAGGGATTGACTACGATGAGTCTTTCTCTCCCGTAGCGATGCTGAAGTCAGTCAGAATCATGTTAGCTATTGCCGCATTCTATGATTATGAGATATGGCAAATGGACGTCAAAACAGCATTCCTGAATGGCTTCCTCAAGGAAGAGTTGTATATGATGCAGCCGGAAGGTTTTGTCGATCCAGAGAACGCTAACAAGGTATGCAAGCTCCAGCGCTCGATTTACGGGCTGGTGCAAGCATCTCGGAGTTGGAATATTCGCTTTAATGATGTGATCAAAGCGTTTGGCTTTATACAGACTTATGGAGAAGCCTGTATATACAAGAAAGTGAGTGGGAGCTCTGTGGCATTTCTCATATTATATGTGGATGACATATTGCTGATGGAAAATGATATAGAATTCTTGGAAAATGTAAAGGCCTACTTGAATAAAAGTTTTTCAATGAAAGACCTTGGAGAAGCTGCTTACATATTAGGCATCAAAATCTATAGAGATAGAACAAGACGCCTCATTGGTCTTTCACAAAGTACATACCTTGACAAGATATTGAAAAGGTTCAATATGGATCAGTCCAAGAAGGGATTCTTGCCTGTTTTGTAAGGTATGAGATTGAGCAAGGCTCAGTCGCCGACCACGGCAGAAGATAGAGAAAAGATGAGTGTCATTCCCTATGCCTCGGCCATAGGTTCTATCATGTATGCCATGCTTTGTACCAGACCTGATGTGAACCTTGCCATAAGTTTGGTAGGAAGGTACCAAAGTGATCCAGGTATGGAACACTGGACAGCGGTCAAGAACATCCTGAAGTACCTGAAAAGGAATAAGGATATGTTTCTCGTTTATGGAGGTGACGAAGAGCTCGTCGTAAAGGGTTACGTCGATGCTAGCTTCAACACAGATCTGGATGACTCTAAGTCACAAACCGGATACGTGTATATTTTGAATGGTGGAGCAGTCAGCTGGTGCAGTTGCAAGCAGAGCGTCGTGGCGCATTCTACATGTGAAGCGGAGTACATAGCTGCTTGCGAAGCGGCACAGGAAGGAGTCTGGATGAAAGAGTTCATCACCGACCTAGGAGTCATTCCAAGCGCGTCAAGCCCGATGACTCTCTTCTGTGACAACACTGGTGCTATTGCCATTACCAAGGAGCCCAGGTTTCACAAGAAGACCAAGCACATCAAGCGCCGTTTCAACTCCATCCGAAATTATGTTCAGGATGGAGACATAGATATTTGTAAAGTGCATACGGATCTGAATGTTGCAGACCCGTTGACTAAACCTCTTCCACGGGCAAAACATGATCAACACCAGAGTTCTATGGGTGTTCGATTCATCACAATGTAACTAGATTATTGACTCTAGTGCAAGTGGGAGACTGTTGGAAATATGCCCTAGAGGCAATAATAAAAGCATTATTATTATATTTCCTTATTCATGATAATTGTATGTTATTCATGCTTGAATTGTATTGTACGGAAACAGCGATACATGTGTGAATATATAGACCACAATGAGTCCCTGGTAGGCCTCTAGTTACCAGCTCGTTGATCAACAGATGGTCACCGTTTCCTGACCATGGACATAGGATGTCAGTGATAATGGGATCACATCATTAGAAGAATGATGTGATGGACAAGACCCAATCTTGAGCATAGCACGAGATAGTTTAGTTCGTAATGCATAAGCTTTTCGGTGTCAAGTATTTATTCCTTAGACCATGAGGTTGTACAACTCCCAGATGCCGTAGGAATACTTTGGGTGTGCCAAACGTCACAACGTAACTGGGTGGCTATAAAGGTACGCATCGGGTATCTCCGAAAGTGTCTGTTGGGTTGGTACGAACCGAGACTGAGATATTGTCACTCCGCATGACGGAGAGGTACCTCTGGGCCCACTCGGTAATACATCATCATAATGAGCTCAAAGTGACTAAGGAGTTAGTCACGGGATGATGGATTACGGAAAGAGTAAAGAGACTTGCCATGACGAGATTGAACAAGGTATCGGGAATACCGACGATCGAATCTCGGGCAAGTACCGTACCGATGGACAAAGGGAATAACATACGGGATTGAGTGAATCCTTGACACGGTGGTTCATCCGATGAAGATCATCGAGGAACACGTGGGAACCAACATGGGTATCCAGATCCCGCTGTTGGTTATTGACCGGAGAGTCGTCTCGGTCATGTCTGCGTGTCTCCCGAACCCATAGGGTCTACACACTTAAGGTTCGGTAACGCTAGGGTCGTAGAGATACATGCACGTGGAAACCCAAAAGTTGTTCGGAGTCCCGGATGAGATCCCGGACATCACGAGGAGTTCCAGAATGGTCCGGAGGTAAAGAATGATATATAGGAAGTCCAGTTTCGGCATCGGGTGATCTCCGGGGGTCAGCGGGAGTGTCCCGGGACCACCGGAGGGGTCCCGGGGGTCCACCGGGTGGGGCCACCCATCCCGGTGGGGCCCCTAGGCTGCATGGGAGAAGTGGCCAGCCCCTGGTGGGCTGGCGCACCACATGGGCCCCCTCCCCATGCGCCTAGGGTTGAAACCCTAGGGGGAGGGGGCGCCCCCCTTGCCTTGGGGGGCAAGACTCCCCCCAAGCCGCCGCCCCCCCCCCTGCAGATGCCATCTGCAGGGCATGGCGCACCCCCCTGGCCCCTATATATATGTGGGGGGGGAGAGGGCAGCCGCACCCTTGCCCCTGGCGCCTCTCCCCCTCCCGTCACACCTCCATCTCCTTACGCAGGGCGCCCGGCGAAGCCCTGCAGGATTCTCCACTGCATCCACCACCACGCCGTCGTGCTGCTAGATCTCCGATGACCTCTCCTCCCCCCTTGCTGGATCAAGAAGGAGGTGACGTTGCTGCACCGGACGTGTGTTGAACGCGGAGGTGCCGTCCGTTCGGCGCTAGATCATCGGTGACGAAGAACGCGAAGAGTACGACTACTTCATCCACGCTTCTTCGAAAGCTTCCGCTCGCGATCTACATAACGGTATGTAGATGCACTCTTATTTGCTCGTTGCTAGATGTCTCCTTAGTTGGATCTTGGTGAAAGCGTAGAAAATTTTGAATTCTGCTACGTTCCCCAACACTATCTCCTCCAAGGCTCGGCGCTGTCGGAGCATCTCGTCACGGAGGTAGTCGTCCCGCGCCCACTGTTGGGCGGCCTCGACGGAGAAGTCGGACCGGGCAATGGCCTCGTACTCCGCGGGGAGGCCCGACTCCACCTTTGCCTGACGAGCCGGGCAAAGGTGGGGGAGGACTCAGCGATGCGGATGCCGCCGATGCGGGTGCGCTGGCTGATTGGCGTGTCCTGAGGCTCCGGCTTGACAGGGAGGAGGGAGGGAGAGCTGGACGAGTGGTCGGACGAGGAGGAGGACGCCGGGTACATGCGTCTTGGCGTCCACGAGCTGCCACGCCGGTGGGAGAAGGTGGGGGGTGCGGGGTACTCCAGCCTCGGCGTGGTACCGCCCTCGGTGTACTCGAGGAAAGCCTCCAGCATGCGGCCGGGCACGCCCCACCATCGGCGGCGTCCGTCGGAGTTGTAGTTCCCGCAGGACACGACACCGTTGGTGGCCTCGAGTTGTTCGGCGTGGCGACGCCGGAAGTACGGCTCCCACAGCGTGTTGTCGGAGGCGTGCGAGAGACAAGCGGATGCGGGCGATCTCCGCACGCCTGGCCGCCCCGGTGGGCGGCGGTGGTACGAGGACCCGCCGGTGCTTATTCTCCATGCCCTGGGCACCCACAGGTCCGG
Organism: Secale cereale; assembly: GCA_902687465.1. NCBI lineage: Eukaryota > Viridiplantae > Streptophyta > Magnoliopsida > Poales > Poaceae > Secale > Secale cereale. The sequence continues at coordinate 825,391,666 of LR738712.1, read as the reverse complement.
TGGGACCGGGTACTCATAGAGAAGCCGGACTTCGTCCTAGTGAAGGTGGCGGCCGGCGGCGGAAGCCGTTCGCCGCCGCGCCATCGCCTTGGAAGCGTTCGGCCATGGGGTGAAATAGAAATAGCGAGAAGAGAGGAGGAACGGGGGGCGTCGGCTGTGGAGAGCGATGGTTGTGCGTGGCGCACCGGCGTGGGAGGGGTGACTTATATAGCCACGGTCGGGCGGCGCCTGCGTGGCTGCCGTGTGTACGCGTGGCGGGCAAGGGACGCGCGTCGCCACGCCTTCACTGTGCCGCTCGTTAGGTATCAATGGAGGCTGACCGGCGCGGCAGCTTTGGCATTGATTCCCCCGCGGGAACCGAGGCAATGAGGATGACGAAGTGATGAGAACCGCCGTGTCACTGCCAAGGAGGGCCTGCCGATTTTCGCGCCAAAAACGATTCGGCCGGCGTGCCGGTTTGGCCTGGGTTCGCCGGCGCCAATTTCGGCCCGAGCCGGCGAAAAAAGGGCCTTTGAATGCGTGACTGGACCGATTTTTTGACGCCGACGGCAAAAAAGAAAACGCCTGGGGGGGCTTGTTAGGGGGAGGGGGCGGCTGGAGATGCTTTAAACTGCCTCCTTCTAGTGAGATGTGCAACTTCATTTGTTGCCTAGGCCATGCAGTTTTCACTAGTGGCACCACCTCAACTACTCTCTAACAGTGAAATATGCAATTTCGTCTGCTGCCCCGGTGCCCTGGCCAAATGCATGCCTGGTAGTCGCCGCGCGTGTGCACCGCCCACAATCGTGTTTGAGTGTTTTCACTGTTTGCTGCATCAGCCAACTATCTACCAGTGGACGTGCAACTTAGGATACTGCCACATCCAACTGTCTAACAATGATGTGTAACTTTTTCTTGTATCCCATGGATGTGTAGTTTTCCTGCTAGCACCTAGGCAAAACCACCCCTGCTAGTGACATGTACAACTTTAGCATCTTGTCTATATGCAACTTTTCACTATCCTCATGAATGTGGAGTTTTCACCATCAAACTATCCTGCCTGTGAGATGTGCAACTTCGTATGTTGGCCCGGCCAACTGCATGGCAGACTTGTGCAACTCCGTATATTGCCTCCGCGAACTGAAACTACATATCAACAACAAGGGAGGGGAAGGAGTTGCACATCGACTAATAAGCTGTTGGCATGAACAAGAGACTAAGTTGCACATAGCACCGATAGGGAGTGGGCAGGGTGTGCAAAGCATGAAAAACTGAACATCCACGAGTAAGGATGAGAGTTGCACATCGACTACTAGGTTATTGACCGGGGCAGTAGACTAGTTGCACATTACGTTCTCATGGTTGGTAGGTTGCAACCTCAAAGAATGGATCATGCAGCTAAAAAAACTAAGTTCGTAGGCGACGCGGACGGATCGGCGACGATGGCGATGCCGATGCTCACCATGGACAACTACACTGTGTGGGCAATCAAGGCGCAGGCGATCCTCGACGTTCACAACGTCTGGGAGGCGGTGGCACCGGGCGACGCGACGGTGAACGCCAGGAAGGTATGGGACTCCCTGAAGGTGAGGTTCGTCGGCGCCGATCGGGTCCGCGCGGCGAGGCTAGCGACGCTGCGTGTGGAGTTCGACCGCCTGAACATGGCGGACGGCGAGGCGCTGGACGCATACGTCGGGAGGCTGGCAGGGATGACGGCGAGGTACGCGAACCTCGGGGAGACGCTGGGCGACGCGGCGCTCGTCAAGCAGTTGCTGGACACCGTCCCGAATCGGTTGTTTCTCGTCGTCGTCGGCATCGAGCAATTCTGTGTCATCGAGGAGCTGGCCTTCGATGAGGCGCTCGGGCGGCTGCGCGCGTTCGACAAGCGGGTTCGACGCCATGGACAAGACGGTGGTCAGCGTGGCGGCGATCAGCTTCTGCTGACCCAGGCGCAGTGCCGGGCGCGGGAGCGGCAGCAGGGCGGCGCGCGGGATGACGACGACGAGCGGAGCGTGGTGTTGGGCAACGGCGGCAACCGACGCGGGCGCTGCTACAAATGCGGTGAGCGCGGCCACTTCAAGAGGGAATGCTTCAAACTGCAGAGGGCACCGGCAGCGGAGCAAGCAATGTTGGCGGACGTCGGTGTCGAGGACGGCAGACTCTTCTAGGTCGTGGCTTAGGGGGGTGATTGATAGGAAATAAGCCACAAAGGCCACGGCGACTAGTGTGTGCGTGCGCGCTGGACGTGGCGAGCACTTTGGCGGGCGTGTGTGTGTGTCTGGCACGTGTATGGTCATAATCTGACCTGTATCCGAGCTGTGTACGTGGCCAGGTCGTAGGTAGTTCCGCAGGGCGCGCGCGGAGATCGTGCGGGCCCGGGGACTCGTTCGCGTACTTGCGCGGCGAGGACATGACTCATTGAAGTAGCTCTTTAGCATATTTGGTTTGGGTAAGAAGTAGCTCGTCATTTTTCCGCCATACTTCGACGCCAAAAAAATAATGTAATTCTCCCAAATCTTTGAGAGCAGAATCTGTCCGTAAGTCATGAAGAAGAGCTTGCACGGCATCTTGCGAGGAGCTTGTTACAATAATATCATCAACGTAGACTAGAACAAAAATGGTGACACCTCCTTTTCTGAAGATGAACAATGATGTATCAGATATAGAGGGATGGAAACCGAGTTGTTGCAACTTTATGCTCAGCCGTGAAAACTATGCCCGAGAAGCTTGCTTAAGACCGTAAAGTGCTTTATTAAGCTTGCAAACAAAATGTGGCCTTTTGGTGCTTTCATATCCGGGAGGTAGCCGAAGATACACTTCTTCTTCTAGAATATCATGAAGGAAAGCATTTTGAACATCAATTTGATGGAGACACCATCCAAGAGAAATAGCAATAGCGAGAACAAGACGAATGATGGCTGCTTTAACCACCGGGCTGAACGTATCTTTATAATCTAACCCATATCTTAGTTTAAACCCTTTCGCAACAAGCCGAGCCTTATATCTGTCAATGGAGCCATATGCTTTTCTCTTAACATGAAAGACCCATTTGCAATCAATTATATAGGAACAAGATGCCATGTCTCATTTTTTGTAGTGCCATGTATTCTTCATCCATAGCACGCCGCCAATTCTCATCACCAAGAGCTTCAGAGAGAGATTGAGGTTCTCCTGTAGAGCATAGATTTCCATACCGAATCATTCCAGGGTACAATTTTTTTGGTTGTATAATGCCTTGTTGAAATCGAGTTTGTATACGTTGCGGAGCAGAGGCTGGCACATGATCTCCAGGCAAAGAAGATCCCGAGGAGACATAATTCTGAGCGCTATCTTGATCGGCCTGACCACTTGAGATATTTGAACTGGAGCTACCAATCGACTGGGCCAAAACAGATGCACCCGAATCAGGAGAGGCGGTTGTTGGGCTTCGTGACACGGTCTTGATTGTGGAGCGCTGAAACCGGAGCGAGGAGTTGGTGGGCGCGTGGAGCGAGTATTCGTTGTCGGGCATGTGGGACGGGGCCTCGGATCGCGTGGCTTGAGCGGGAGAATCCTCTTGGGATCCCATGCTTGCAAAGGAAGGCGGATCCTCCCCGGGATTGCCAACTGGATTTTCAGTAGCTCCCTGTGTGTCGCTATGACTGTTATTTGATGTGCTTTCTTCAATATTTCTTCTAGTATTTTCACTGCTTTCTGTTACCTATACACCAGAATCAACACTTCGAGAGACATGGTCAGTATGGTCATTAGTCACTTGGTCAGCACCTACTACTTCATCCCCGGGAATTTTGGGATTGGTAAGGATAGGAGGTAAAAGGATAATTTCTTGGCGTAAATGGGCACCAGCATTGGGGTGAAGATTTTTGGAAGGAAAAACTACCTCGTCAAAGACCACATCTCATGAAATATATATGTAGCCTTTGTGTTGAGGACTATAACCAAGAAAAGTGCATTGTTTTGAGCGAAATTCAAGTTTGCGGGAGTTGTATGGACGTAGGTGTGGCCAACATGCACACCCAAATATTCTAAGAAATGAGTAGTCTGGCTTGGTAAGAAAGAGACGCTCAATACGTGTTTGATAATTGATGACTTTACTAGGCACAATATTGACGAGATATGTGGCGGTGAGAAATGCTTCATCCCAAAATTTAAGTGGCATAGATGCTTGATCTAGAAGAGACAACCCAACTTCAACTATGTGCCTGTGTTTTCGCTCAGCTGACCCGTTCTGTTGGTGAGCATGAGGACATGAAACATGGTGTGAAATCCCTATGTTTTGAAAAAAGGTATGTAGTTTTTGATATTCACCTCCCCAATCGGTTTGCATGGTAAGAATTTTCTTACCGAGTCTACGTTCAACAAGTCTTTGAAAGTTCAAGAAAATAAAGAACACATCAGAATGTTTCTTGAGAAGATAATCCACGTGGATTTGTTCAAGTCATCGATGAAGCTCACATAATAAGTGTTTCTACCAACAGAACATGGTGCTGGTCCCCACACATCGGAATACACAAGTTCAAAAGGTGAACTTGAAGTACTAGTAGATGTGGGGTATGGAAGTTGATGACTTTTAGCTTGTTGACAAGCATCACAAATCGACTCAATGCTAGAGTCACTTGAGCAAGGAAGCTCATTTGTATTTATAATTTTTTGAACTATCCTCGGAGATGGATGTCCTAGGCGATAATGCCACCGTGTCGACGATGTCTTAGTGGCACCATAAACTTGCTTTATTGGCGAGGAGGATGGTGACTTGAAGGGATAGAGACCACCATGGCATCTACCGTGAAGAAGAACCTCCCTCGTGACCTGATCCTTGACAACAAAAAATTCAGGATGAATTTCAACAAAGGCTTTGTTGTCAATAGCAATTTTATGAGCGGAGGCCAAACTTTTGTTCGCCTCAGGAACATGCAATTGAGATGAAGTTTGTGTTTCGGGGAATGAATAGTAGAGCTACCAATGTGACTAATTTGCATACCTGCTCCGTTTGCAGCATGAACCTTGTCGTAGCCGTTGTAGCGTGAGTAGTTAATTTGTCGAGCTCTCCAGTGATATGATCGGTGGCTCCAGAGTCAAGATACCAGTTCGTATCAATTCCATAAGATGTTATTGCAGAAGCAGGTTGGCGAGTTTCATCAGGTATGTAGTCAGGATCAAACCGATACCAACAATCTTGGGCGGTATGATTGGGCTTTGAGCCGACTTGGCAGATCACGGTGGACGATTCTCCCTGACGACCGCAACCATAGCCACCGTGACATCCACCACGGCCTCCTCCATGGCTTGCTGCACCTTGGTAGGCACCACGGCCACCACCACCTCCTGTATGGGCTCCTGCAAGACCATGTTGTCCAACCCCGCCAAGACTTCAGCGAGCAGAATTGACTTGAAATCCAGGGCTACCGGCGCCCCCAGATTGGAGAATCTCCATGCGTGTGTCATAGCTAAGGAGTTGTGCATACAATTCATTGAGGGTAATTGGATCAGTAGTTGGTCTCCCAAGAACGGAAGCCACTAATGGGTTGTATTCAATGTCTAGCCCCGCCAAAATGTAAGAAATCAGATCGTCATCATCAATCTTTTTTCCTGCAGATGCAAGTTCATCCGCAAGGGCCTTCATCTTGGAGTAATAATCTGCAGCAGACATACTCCCTTTCTACATGTTGGCCATGGCCGTTCTGATGTTGACTGTGTGAGCACGAGAAGAAAACATCTGCTCAAGGGCAGCCCAGAGTTCTGCCGCACTCGGCAACGAGGCAACCTGAGTTAATACTTCCTTCAAGAGGGAATTGAACACGTACCCCAGAACTTGCTGATCTTGAGAAAGCCATTGGGCATAGGCTGGATTGACAGCTTCCCGACTTACCCCATCCGTGGTAGTGGTGATGGTTTTCTCCGACGCCTGAAGCGACCCATCTAGATAACCAGCAAGCATGGCACCACGAATTGGGGGCAGGACATGCGCTTTCCACAAGACACGATTCTCTCTTGCGAGCTTTTCAGAGACCTGCTGATTGAGAATGTGGGAAACGTAGGAGGAAGAAGCAGCCATACAGGTTAACTGGCTCTGTTACCATGTAAGCACTTGTAGGAGCAATGGGTGGAAACGTATGCCGCTAGGCAGGGACGCCTTCGTGTTTATAAGGAGCAGCAATTACATTGGTTACATGAATAGGAAATGAACAAACTTCAGGTAATCCCTAGAGTCCACTAGACATAAACCACCACCGAGCCTTTATATCATCAGGTCGGTTTACATCCATGATTGAATGTATTCTAACAATAATATACCCAGGGATGGGGATTACTTCCTTGTTCAAGCTTCGGTTAATTTGGATTTCATTCAAGTAAAAACCCCACACCAAGAACAAGTGGACACATGCACACGCACACGCACACGCGCGCGCGCGCACACACACGTGCACACACACCAGGAAATAGATTACATGAAGAAGATAGTGGGGTGAATCTCACAATAATATACCCAAGGATGGGGATTACTTCCTTGTTCAGGCTTCGATTAATTTGGATTTCATTCAAGTAAAAACCCCACACCAAGAACAAGTGGACGCACGCACGCACGCACGCGCGCGCGCGTGCACACACACACCCCAGGAAATAGATTACATGAAGCAGATAGAGGGGTGAATCTGAATATATGTAGGGGTACTTGACAGGATTTTTTTTCCTGTACCAGCTTTTAGCCTAACTGTCCGTCTTGCTAAGATTTTAGCAATCAGTTTTGCTAAGTCTCAGTCAACTTAGACTTCGTTATGTCTCAGTCGATGCTATATTCCTTTGATCTTGCATGGAGATTCGTAAAGAAAATTATTTTCAGCTTTTCTTTTTTCTTCCTATATCGTATATCACTTGACTGAGACTAGATGAAGTCTCAGTCGACTGAGACCTAGACACACCCTTTAGCAATATCATGTCTTTTTTTCATCTTTTATACTGTTTCTCAGGGGGGTTGGAAATGATTCATGTTTACAGTATAGTAGATATGTTACGCATTAACTTCTTGGAAATGCATTTTGAAAGGGGACAACTTTTATTCCACCGTGTATTTTGTTACTCATCCGTTAATATAAAAATAACTTTGTTACATGAAAATGCGTGGACCAAACTATTAACTGGGCTAATACTCAAGAAATACAATGTACTCCTTAGACGCGTGCATCGTAGAATCCTCTAGCAAGATATTATAGATAATGAAACAACCGCAAACACATCTAAACACACTATAATACATGTACAATGTCTAGCACACCGCGTGTGCAAGCCATGCAAACTACATATCTCTAAATAAATGGAACAAATTACTCCACTGATGGATGCATGTGATTTTGTCTATTTTGTGCTTTATTTAGATTTGGATCGCCAACCAGATTTATTTCATAAAACATCCTAAACTATAATATGAAAAATTAACATAACTTCCAATAAAAATAATATCTTACTCTTCTTGTGGCATCTATAAGGATAAAAGTTTGTGTATGCCAATAATTTTAAAAATTATATCACCAATGCAGATATGTGGTAAGTATTATTAAATATAATATAAATACTAATCAAATTTCATGATAATAAGGTGTAAAAATAAAAATGTTTAGCATAAATATGTGATTATGAAGTCCTACTTAATGCAAAGGCTTGGCCGGGTCGAGCCAGCCCAGCAGAGCTCTCGTGCTTCGGCCCGTGTCGGTCCCGAAACATATACTCCGACTAACCCATCTTGCCATATCGGGACTGCATGAATATCTCGCCGAGCGTCGAAGCACGACACGCAGTATGTCAGGCCATCATCGGGTCTTACCGTGTTGGGTCACCAACAGTTTCTGTCATTAGTCCATCACCGCAAACTGGATATTCTTCGGGCGACCTGGGTTGCAGTTGAGTGGGAGGAGGATCTACCGGCAACTGTAGCAGCTACTAAGGAAGTAGGATATATAGGCGAATGAGTGGTGGATTCTTGAGCGCTCATTCGGTTGGTGGACGCCGTGGATGCTGCGAATGTCAACATTGACTAAATCAGAGATTTATTGTTCTCTATTTTGCATCATGTGTGGAGATGTGAAGAGATAAGGGGAGGAGATAGAGTTAGTGGTGGGGACATGTTGTGATTTTCTGTGTTAGTTTTGACCATGTTGCACCTATTCATTTATTAGTTTTTATCGGGCCGTGTTTCATATCGGGTTGTGCCCGTGCCAACTCGTATAATCATGTTGTGTCATGCCCATTTTTTCTCGGCCAAACATGGCCTAGGACCTCGGTCCTTAAGTTGTGCTGGCTCGGTTCATCATACCTCGGGTCGTGTCGTGCCATGGGTCGTGCCTCGTCTTTAGACCTTGTGCCATGCCAAAAAAAAAACTTGGCCCAAGTCTCAGCATTAGTCCTACTATATGGTTGTCTGGATAGACAAGTGACTTCTCATCTGGCATAATGGTAGTGACTCATAGTAGAATGTGCCAACCCTCAAATATGCATAAACGGACCTTAACAATGGGACATATGCAACATTATTTTTCTTCACTATATATGTTGCCGAGCTAAGGCAAGTACTTGTCATCTTTGTTGGTAGCTCGACATCTCTTCTTAATCCAAGTCGCATGGTCATGTTTTCCAAATTTGATCAATCGAGAGCGCGAGAGAATATCTCTCAGAGCCGGAGCGGCAAATCCTATCTTGTCCGACCATGTCTCATGACATGTTTTACGACTAAACCGAAAACTACCTTTATAACTATGTAGTTACAGAGTAGCATTTAATAGACTCTAAGTATGTCGGTCCACATCCTGATTACATGGGAAGACCTCAAGTCTTGGATATGACATATACGTTGTACCTAAGACTAATACATGACGATATCTTTGCATCTCAAAGTGGGTCTATCCGACACGGTGATTCACATCCCGAGCTCTGGGTTAGGATTTCTAGGTCCATAACTTTGTGAAACATGGTCATCCATCGAATCGTATACTAGTGAAAGTATATGTATCCATATCTTTACCTCTTTACCTAATAATAAAGCAAATTGGGTTTCTTCTCTTCTGTCATGACATTTTTCAGAAAAGTCCCTCTACTTTAGAGAATTCAACCCGCAGTCCTATTTTAAGTTAAAACGAATCGTTTTTCGTATTTTACACAAAAGTCCCTGCATTTTCTTGAAATCAACCCGCAGTCCGGATTTAAGTCATACCCGAACCGTTATTTTACATTTTTTGAAAACCCCCTAGATGTTTTAGGTAATTCATCTACGGATCATATTTAAGTCAAATAAAAGTTTTTTAAAATCATCCATATCTTTTAAACCGTAACTCCGATTTGAACATGTTATATATGAAATTTGATTAGAAAAATATGTGGAATATGAATATGAGATTATTTTTACCTGTTAAGTATTTTTAATTATTATTTTGGAATATATTTAACTCAAACAAATAATTTTCTAAATTATACGTATCTTTTAAACCGTAACTTCGATTTTAACGTATTGTATATGAAATTTTATTAAAAAAATGTGTAGAATCCAAATATGATGTTAATTTTACCTGTTAAATATTTTTAAAATATTATTTTGGAAGCAAACTTATAATTTATAGCGCAAGATCCGTTTTTTCTTTCGTACTGGTGGCGATCCGGATTGCAAATAAATACCCCACTATAACCATATAGAGAAAGGAAAACATCTATAACTACACATGCATACCTCTGAAAAATATCGCAGGGGAAAACAACAAATTTCTCGGCGCGAGAGTGAGAGAAAGCGTGAGAGAGAGAGGGAGAGGGAGGATAGAGGGAGAGAGACACCTTAGGATTAACCATATTTAAACACGTTTTTTTGCTTTGTTTCGTGTGAACATTGAGGACATCGCCGGTGAGGGTGAGGAGGATAAGCGGCAACACAAATATGATGCCTCGCAAAAATAAAGGAGATGGACCTATTGTGGTCTTGAATGATGGTTGTTGGATTAAGAGCGTGTGTTATGTTTTCTGTCCCGTTGCAACGCACGGGCTCTTTTACTAGTAATCTTATCAACTAGGGACCGCTAATAGGGACATGAATTTTTGGGACATGGTACCACGCGAGGATGAAATCTCGGCGGTCCATGCATGCTGTGGGATTAGCACTTAATATAGCAATTAAATGAATACCTGATCGCCACAGTAGGTCAATTCAGCAAATACGTGTATATTAGTTGGTGGTTGGGCATCTTAAATGAATTGGACAGTATGACCAAACCTTTATTCATTAACTTCTCTATGTTGCTGGGGCTGGGGAGAGGCAGCATCTTGGCGAGACCATTTAAGATGGCTGGTGTAAAAATGCCGGTGAGGTTATGATGAAATTTGACCTTTGTTATGTTAGAGTGTTTTAATTTGATGCATGTTTTTTTTCTGTGACACACATTGTTAGTATTCACTTAATCACTTGCTCATCAGTGGCATGATTGGGAACTTGGGGTTATGCAGCTTAAACACGGGCACACGTTTTGTCCCACTCCCAAATAGGTTTCAACTACAACACAGTAAACGTGTGACCATATAAACTTTCGGCTTGTGAGACGACTAACTGCAAACTGAGATTTTATTGAATTTGCATTGAAATATGAATTGCAAGTCGGATGAGAAAAATAATTTCATGTTATTCTTTTACCCTTCAAGATTTGTAAGAAAATGAATTTCAAAGAACATTATCTAAGACATATGTGTTTTAAAATATATTTTTGAAAATGTTTCAAAATAGATATAGATTTTTTAATAGGCAATCAATGAAATTACGTTACCAAAATACCATTCCGACTTAAAAGTCTTAGGCAATCCAATTCATAAAAGTTTTTATGCTAATCCAACTAGTATAAAGTTCATCTAAGATCTTTATTGTTTTATAGTATTGATGCCACGGTCTGTGTCAAGCATTAAGGAGGGTGCATGCATTTCAATGCACTGGCAGAATATTAATTCACCAACAACATGCATCTGCACCATTTAATCGGTGGAGTTTCGCGAGACAATGTTCTGTTCTTTGTTATCCCAACCAAGGCAGACTAGCGAGGCAGTAAATAACAACCGTTTAGGTGCAAGTGTAGTGTCTGAGCTGCTTCCTGCTCTGTTCTAGGCCAGCTATTCCTATGTACAGTAGGTTTCAACCGGCTACATGTATGAATAAATCTTCTACTGTTGCCTTGGATCATCAGGTAGACCCAACAAGTCTATCCTCACCATACTCAGTGCAGGTGGATAAGAACCATGCACAACGCCCCAAACTTTCCCAAGCACAAGAACAAATGAGAATGGTTAAGGGGAAGAGGAGGAAGATGATGAAATGAGTGGGGCGGAGCTATGAGCTGCGCAGGTGAATTTGGAGAATCGAATGCAGGGCCGTGGGTACAGGGTGACGGTGGCTCACAGCTGGCCATAAATGCGAAAGGTAGCACGCTCGTACAATGTGCTACAGGTAGCCGCGATTCAATGTGTCTGGCTTCGTTTCATGCGACTGACTTGTGGGACATATGATTGCGATGGCATAGCTAATACAAACTATAACACACTAATACGCTGCCGACAAATCAATATACAAGCTTGTTGTATAATAAGTGCACGAATCACGTGGGAGTGAACGGTATAGATTTCCTCCTCGCGTGGCACTATGTTCACTCGCGATTTATCGCTGTTAATAGTGTCACATGCTAAATACTTTTCAAAGCTCCTTTCGTTCTAGAATATAAGGTGTATCAATTATTTTTAAAAGTTAAACATATGTACACTCGACAAAGAATAAAGAATGAAATATGATCATCCATAATCTTTACCTAATAATAAAGCAAATTGGGTTTCTTCTCGTCCGTCATGGCATTTTTCAGAAAAGTCCCTCTACTTCAGAGAATTCAACCCGCAGTCCTATTTTAAGTTAAAACGAATAGTTTTTTCGTATTTTACACAAAAGTCCCTGTGTTTTCTTGAAATCAACCCGCAGTCCGGATTTAAGTCATACCCGAACCGTTATTTTACATTTTTCGAAAAAAACCTGATGTTTTAGGTAATTCATCCACGGATCATATTTAAGTCAAATAAATGTTTTTTTAAATCATCCATATCTTTTAAACCGTAACATCGATTTGAACATGTTATATATGAAATTTGACAAGAAAATATGTAGAATATGCATATGAGATTATTTTTACCTGTTAAGTATTTTTAAGTATTATTTCGGGATATATTTAACTCAAACAAATGATTTTCTAAATTACACGTATCTTTTAAACCGTAACTTTGATTTTAACATATTGTATATGAAATTTTATTAAAAAAATGTGTAGAATCCAAATATGATGTTAATTTTACCTGTTAAATATTTTTTAAATATTGTTTTGGAAGCAAACTTATAATTTATAGCGCAAGATCCTTTTTTTCTTTCGTATCGGTGGCGATCCGGATTGCAAATAAACACCCCACTATAACCATATAGAGAAAAGAAAACATCGATAACTACACATGCATACCTCTGAAAAATATCGCAGGGGAAAACAACAAATTTCTCGTCGCGAGAGTGAGAGAAAGCGTGAGAGAGAGAGAGACAGAGGGAGAGAGAGACGTCTTAGGATTAACCATATTTAAACACATTTTTTGCTTTGCTTTGTGTGAACACTGAGGCCATCGCCGGCGAGGGTGAGGAGGATAAGCGGCAACACAAATATGATGCCTCGCAAAAATATAGGAGATGGACCTATTGTGGTCTTGTGTGATGGTAGTTGGATTTAGAGCGTGTGTTATGTTTTCTCTCCCGTTGCAACGCACGGGCTCTTTTGCTAGTACAAAATAAATTAAATATGAAAATACTTTTCTAATGGATCCAATGATACAAATTTGGTATTATAGATATTAATCTTCTTTTCTAATAAATTGGTATTTATTATGCTTATAAGATGCCTTGTACTTTTTAGGAACCTTTATAATAGATCTGGGTCTCTTTTTGCAAAAAAAGGAAGAAAACTTCTGGTAGATATGCATGTGTTTTTGCTACATGTTGTAAACACGCGCACCGGCATGATATCCCGGAGTGACATGCGCGACTGTTTGATTATTGTTGTACCCGGGCTAGACGCCACACCTACATACGGGATTATCTGAATCCTTGACATCGAGGTTCAACCGATGAGAACTTCGTAGAATATGTGGGAACCAATATGGGCATCCAGGTCCCGCTATTGGTTATTGCCTGTAGAGGTGTGTTGGTCATGTCTGCATAGTTCTCGAACCCGCAGGGTCTACACACTTAAAGTTTGGTGACAATATTAGTATAGTTGAGTCATTATGGTGGTTACCGAAGGTTGTTCAGAGCCTCGGATGAGATCCCAGACGTGACGAGGAACTCCAGAATAGTCCGGAGGTGAAGATCGATATATATGACGAAGGGTATTGGAGTCTGGAAGTGTTCTGGGGATTCCGGGTGATGGCCAGCATGACCGAAAGGGGTTTCGGGGAGGCCCCGGCAAGTGTTGGGGGGCCTCATGGGCCAAGGGGTGGGGAAAACCAGCCCACTAAGGGGTTGTGCGCCCCCCTTCACCCCCTCCCACGTTGCCAGAGGTGGTGGTGGCACCACCCCTAGGGTTCCCACCCCTTTGCCTTGAGGGCCAAGTCTCCTAGGGGGGGGGGAACCCATCTAGTGTTTCCCTCTTGTGGCCGCCGGCCCTATATGGGATCTCCTAGGGGCGCCCCCTCTCCCCCTTCCCTTTATATATAGAGAGGTAGAGAGAGGGCAGATGCACCCTTACACGCCTTGGCGCTGCCCCTCCTCTCCCGTAGCTTTTCTCCTCATACGCGTAGTGCTTAGCGAAGCTCTGCCGCAATTCCTCCACCACCACCGCCACCACGCCGTCGTGCTGTCGGAGGACTCGAGCTACTACTTCACCTTCGTTCGCTGGATCGAGAGGTGAAGGCGTCATCAAGCTGTACGTGTGTTGAACGCGGAGGTGCCGTCCGTTCGGCACTAGATCAGAGTTCGCGGGACGGATCGTGATTGGATCGCGAAGACATAATACTACATCAAACGCGTTCTTGAACGCTTTTGCTTAGCGATCTACAAGGGTATGTGGATCCAACTCTTCTCTCATAGATGTGCATCTCCTAGATTGATCTTGGGTGTTCATAGGATTTTTTTTGTTTCCCATGCAACGTTCCCCAACAGTGGTATCAGAGCTAGGTCTATGCGTAGATCACATCACGAGTAGAACACAAAGGAGTTTGTGGGCGTTGATATTTGAAGGAAATATGCCCTAGAGGCAATAATAAAGATGTTATTTGTATTTCCTTATATCATGATAAATGTCTTTTATTCATGCTAGAATTGAATTAACCGGAAACTTGATACATGTGTGAATACATAGACAAAATAGTATGTCCCTAGTATGCCTCTACTAGACTAGCTCATTGATAAAAGATGCCTATGTTTCCTAGCCATAGACATGACTTGTCATTTGATCAACGGGATCACATCATTAGGAGAATGATGTGATGGACTAGACCCATCCGTTAGCATAGCACAATGATCGTTTAGTTTTACTGCTATTGCTTTCTTCATGACTTATACATGTTCCTATGACTATGAGATTATGCAACTCTCGAATACCGTAGGAACACCTTGTGTGCTATCAAACGTCACAACGTAACTGGGTGATCATAAAGATGCTCTACAGGTGTCTCCAAAAGTATTCGTGGTGTTGGCATAGATCAAGATTAGGATTTGTCACTCCAAATGTCGGAGAGGTATCTCTGGGCCCTCTCGGTAACACACATCACAATAAGCCTTGCAAGCAAAACACTAATGAGTTAGTCACGAGATGATGTGTTACGGAACGAGTAAAGAGACTTGCCGGTAACGAGATTGAACTAGGTATAGAGATACCGACGATCGAATCTCGGGCAAGTAACATACCGATGACAAAAGGAACAACGTATGTTGTTATGCGGTTTGACCTATAAAGATCTTCGTAGAATATGTAGGAGCCAATATGAGCATCCAGGTTCCGCTATTGGTTATTGACCGGAGATGAGTCTCGGTCATGTCTACATAGTTCTCGAACTCGTAGGGTCCACACGCTTAACGTTTGATGACGATCGGTATTATGAGTTTATGAGTTTTGACGTACCGAAGGTAGTTCGGAGTCCCGGATGAGATCACAGACATGACGAGGAGTCTCGGAATGTCCGAGACATAAAGAATGATATATTGGACGACTATATTCGGACACCGGAAGTGTTCCGGAAATGTTTCGGATTTAACTGGATTGCCGGAGAGGGTTACCGGAACCCCCTACGATGGTCCATAGTGGGCCTTGAGGAAAGGAGAGAGGCAGCCCATAGAGGCTGGCCGGCGCCCCACCTAGGGATCCTAGTTGGACTAGGATTGGGGGGCGCCACCTCTCCCTCTTTTCCTTTCCCTCTCTTCCTTCTTGATGGACTCCTACTAGGAATAGGATTGCAATCCTATTCCTAGTAGGATTGCCCTAGCCGCACCATAGGAGGCCGGCCGGCCCTCCCCTCTTGCTCCTTTATATACGGGGGTAGGGGGGCACCCAAAGACACACAAGTTGAATTGTTCTAGCCGTGTGCGGTGCCCCCCTCCACAGAAACACACCTCGGTCATACCGTTGCAGTGCTTAGGCGAAGCCCTGCGCCGGTGAATACATCATATCCGTCACCACGCCGTCGTGCTGACGAAACTCTCCCGTGAAGCTCAACTGGATCAAGAGCTCGTGGGACGTCATCAAGCTGAACGTGTGCTGAACGCGGAGGTGCCGTACGTTCGGTGCTTGATCGGTTGAATCGCGAAGAAGTTCGACTACATCAACCGCGTCACTTGACGGTTCCGCTTCCGGTCTACGAGGGTATGTAGACACACTCTTCCCTCTCGTTGCTATGCATCTGGTAGATAGATCTTGCGTGATCGTAGGAAATTTTTAAAATACTACGTTCCCCAACAGTGGCATCATGAGCCAGGTCTATGCGTAGATGATATGCACGAGTATAACACAATGAGTTGTGGGCGATACTAGTCATACTGCTTACCAGCATGTCATACTTTGCTTCGGCGGTATTGTGAGATGAAGCGGCCCGGACCGACATTACGCGTACGCTTACGCGAGACTGGTTTCACCGTTACGAGCACTCGTTGCTTAAAGGTGACTGGCGGGTGTCTGTCTCTCTCACTTTAGCTGAATCAAGTGTGGCTACGCCCGGTCCTTGTGAAGGTTAAAACAGCACATACTTGACGAAACATCGTTGTGGTTTTGTATGCGTAGGTAAGAACGGTTCTTGCTAAGCCCGTAGCAGCCACGTAAAACTTGCAACAACAAAGTAGAGGACGTCTAACTTGTTTTTGCAGGGCATGTTGTGATGTGATATGGTCAAGACATGATGAGTTATACGGTTTTGTATGAGATGATAATGTTTTGTAATGTTATCGGCAACTGGCAGGAGCCATATGGTTGTCGCTTTATTGTATGAAATGCAATCGCCATGTAATTGCTTTACTTTATCACTAAGCGGTAGCGATAGTCGTAGAAGCAATAGTTGGCGAGACGACAACGATACTACGATGGAGATCAAGGTGTCGCGCCGGTGACGAAGGTGATCATGACGGTGCTTTGGAGATGGAGATCAAAAGCACAAGATGATGATGGCCATATCATGTCACATATTTTGATTGCATGTGATGTTTATCTTATTATGCTTCTTATTTTTCTTAGAACGACGGTAGCATTATAAGATGATCCCTTACTAAATTTCAAGGTATAAGTGTTCTCCCTGAGTATGCACCGTTGCGAAAGTTCATCGTGCCGAGACACCACGTGATGATCGGGTGTGATAAGCTCTACGTTCAAATACAACGGGTGTAAGCCAGTTTTGCACACGCAGAATACTCGGGTTAAACTTGACGAGCCTGGCATATGCAGATATGGCCTCGGAACACTGGAGACCGAAAGGTCGAGCGTGAATCATATAGTAGATATGATCAACATAAGATATTCACCATTGAAACTACTCCATCTCACGTGATGATCGGACATGGTTTAGTTGATTTGGATCACGTGATCATTTGGATGACCGAAGGGATGTCTATCTAAGTGGGAGTTCTTTAATTAATATGATTAAATTGAACTTTAATTTATCATGAACTTAGTCCTCTTAGTATTAGCATATCTATGTTGTAGATCAATAGCTCACGATGTTGCTCCCCGTTTATTTATTTATTTTATGTTCCTAGAGAAAACTAAGTTGAAAGATGTTAGTAGCAATGATGCGGAATTGTTCCGTGATCTAAGGATTATCCTCATTGCTGCACAGAGAATTATGTCCTTGATGCACCGCTAGGTGACAGACCTATTGCAGGAGCCGATGTAGACGTTATGAACGTTTTGACAAAAGCTCGGTATGATGACTACTTGATAGTTTAAGTGCATCATGCTTTACGGCTTAGAACTAGGACTTCAAAAACGTTTTGAACGTCATGGACCATATGAGATGTTCCAGGAGTTGAAGTTAATATTTCTAGCAAATGCCCGGATTGAGAAATATGAGATTTCCAATAAGTTCTATAGCTGCAAGATGGAGGAGAATAGTTCTATCAGTGAACACTTGCTCAGAATGTCTGGGTACTACAATCATATGACTCAACTTGGTTGCAAAGTTGACGAGGATAGTGTTATTGATAGAGTTCTTCAACCACTGCCACCAAGCTATAAAGGCTTCGTGATGAACTATAATATGCAAGGAATGCAAAAAACAATTCCCGAGCTCTTCGCTATGCTTAAGGCTGCAGAGGTAGAAATCAAAAAGGAGCATCAAGTGTTGATGGTTAACAAGACCACTAGTTTCAAGAAAAAGGGCAAGGGAAAGAAGGGGAACTTCAAGAAGAATAGCAAGACAGTTGCTACTCCCGTGAAGAAACCCAAAGCTAAAAATCAAGCCTGAAACTAAGTGCTTCTACTGCAAAGGAAATGGTCACTGGAAGTGGAACTGCCCTAGATACTTGGCGGATAAGAAGGATGGCAAAGTGAACAAAGGTATATTTTGATATACAAATTATTGATGTGTACTTTACTAGTGTTCATAGTAACCCCTGGGTATTTGATACCAGTTCAGTTGCTAAAATTAGTAACTCGAAACGAGAATTGCAGAATGAACAGAGACTAGTTAAAGGTGAAGTGACGATGTGTGTTGGAAGTGGTTCCAAGATTGATATGATCATCATCGCACACTCCCTATACTTTCGGGATTAGTGTAAAACCTAAATAAATGTTATTTGGCATTTGCGTTGAGCATGAATATGATTTGATCATATTTGTTGCAATACGGTTATTCATTTAAAGTCATAGAATAATTGTTATTCTGTTTACATGAATAAAACCTTCGATGGTCATACACCCAATGAAAATAGTTTGTTGGATCTCGATCGTGGTGATACACATATTCATAATATTGAAGCCAAAAGATGCAAGGTTAATAATGATAGTGCAACTTATTTGTGGCACTGCCGTTTAGGTCATATTGGTGTAAAACGCATGAAGAAACTCCATAGTGATGGACTTTTGGAATCACTTGGTGCTTGCGAACCATGCCTCATGGGCAAGATGACTAAAACTCCGTTCTCCGGAACTATGGAGCGAGCAACAAATTTGTTGGAAGTCATACATACTGATGTATGTGGACCAATGAGTGTTGAAGCTCGCGGCGGGTATCGTTATTTTCTGACCTTCACTCATGATTTGAGCAGATATGGGTATATCTACTTAATGAAGCACAAGTCTGAAACATTTGAAAAGTTCAAAGAATTTCAGAGTGAAGTGGAGAATCATCGTAACAAGAAAATAAGAGTTTCTACGATATGATCGTAGAGGTAAAATATTTGAGTTAGCGAGTTTGGCCTTCAGTAAAAACAATGTGAAATAGTTTCACTACTCACGCCACCTGGAACACCACAGTGTAATATGACCGGGAAGTTTGAAATATATTTTCAAAATTTCATCATACTCATGAACATTAACAAACTCCTAGACATCAAGAAGGGTTAATAGGATTGATATGATAGATATATCAACAAGTGTGTGTGAAGTGAGCTGGTGCTGGGGTTGGATAGAACTACGAAGTTAAGCGTGCTAGGGCTGGAGTAGTGTGAGGATGGGTGACCTTATGGGAAGTTTGACCACAGAGTGCAATTTGACTTGAGATTAAGCAAATTGACCCCAGATTAAGCCATAATGATAATGACGCACCAGAGGTGCGCCGCCATTAGTATCCAACTACTAATGGCGTGCTAGTAATGGCGCACCGGTAGTGCGCCATTAATGGGCAAAACCGGTGTGTCATTAGCAGCCCTTTTTGTAGTAGTGTCGAACCAACCTTACATGTCCACGTATATGAGACCGGTTCTATCGACAGACATGCAACTTGTTGCATAAAGATGGCTGGCGGATGTCTGTCTCTCCCACCTTAGTTGGATCGGATTCGACAAAGGCAGTCCTTGTAGAAGGTTGAATAGCAATTTGCGTATCACCGTTGTGGCTTTGCGTAGGTAAGAATCGTTCTTGCCAGATGCCCATAGCAGCCACGTAAAACATGCAACAACAAATTAGAGGACGTCTAACTTGTTTTTGCAGGGTATGTTCTGATATGATATGGCCAAAGACATGATGAGATATATTTGATGTATGATATGATCATGTTTTGTAATAGTTTATCATGACTTGCATGTTGATGAGTACGGCAACCCGCAGGAACCATAGGGTTGTCTTTATAATTACTATATGACCTGCGTGGCAATCATTAAACGCTTTGTAATGCTTTACTTCATCGCTAAGCGGTAGCAATAGTAGTAGCAGCATGGTTGGCGTGATAACCCCGATGGCAGCACGATGATGGAGATCATGGTGTCATGCCGGTGACGATGGAGATCATGCTGGTGCTTTGGAGATGGAGATCAAAAGCACAAGATGATGGCCATACCATGTCACTTATGATTTGCTTGTGATGTTAATACTTTTATGCATCTTATTTTGCTTAGCACGATGGTAGCATTATAAGGTGACCCCTCACTAAAATTTCAAGATAAAACTGTGTTCTCCCCAAGTGTGCACCGTTGCGAAAGTTCGTCGCTCCACGTGATGATCGGGTGTGATAGACTCTACGTTCACATACAATGGGCGCAATCCAGTTTTGCACACGTGGAACACTTGGGTTAAACTTGACGAGCCTAGCATGTACAGACGTGGCCTTGGAGCACAAGAGATCGAAAGGTCGAACACGAGTTATATAGTAGATATGATCAACATGGAGATGTTCACCATTGAAACCACCTCACTTCACGTGATGATCAGACTTGGGTTGGCGAATTTGGATCGTGTTACACTCGGACAACCGGAGGGATGTTGATTTGAGTGGGAGTTCTTAAGTAATAAGATTAATTGAACTCATTTATCATGAACAATAGTCTAAGTTGTCTTTGCAAATTTATGTTGTAGATCAATGGCTCGCGCAGTAGCTCGCATGAATTTCAATGCGTTCCTAGAGAAAGCTAAGCTGAAAGATGATGGAAGTAACTTTGTGGCTGGGCCCGTAATCTGAGGATTATCCTCGCGGCTGCTCAAAAGGTTTATGTCCATGATGGACCACTTGGTACGCCACCCGCTCCCGCGTCTGTGGACGTTATGAACGTCTGGCAGTCACGTGTTGATGACTACTCAATAGTTCAGTGTGCCATGTTGTATGGCTTATAACGGGGACTTCAAAGGTGTTTTGAACGCCATGGACCATATGAGATGTTCCATGATTTGAAGTTTATTTTTTTGATAAATGCCCGGATCGAGAGGTATGAGACCTCCGATAAGTTCTACACCTGCAAAATGGAGGAGAACACTTCCGTCAGTGAGCACATACTCAGAATGTCTGGCTACTACAACCGTTTGGCTGAGTTGGGAGTTGAGCTCCCACCTGAGGCGATCACTAATAGAGTTCTTCAATTGCTACCACCTAGCTACAAGAGCTTTGTGTTGAACTATAACATGCAAGGGATGAATAGGTCAGTCTCCGAGCTGTTCGCGATGCTGAAAGTCGCTGAGCCAGACATCCAGAAGGAGCATCAAGTGTTGATGGTTAATAAAACCACTAATTTCAAGAAGAGCAAGGGAAAGAAGGGAAACTTCAAGAAAGGTGGCAAAGCAGTTGCTCCTCCCGTGAAGAAACCTAAGGCTGGACCCAAGACAGAAACTGAGTGCATCTATTGCAAGGGAACTGGCCACTGGAAGTGGAATTGCCCCAAGTATCAGACTGACAAGAAGGGGGCCAACAAAGGTATATATGATATACATGTCATTGATGTGTACCAAACCAGCTCTCATTGTAGTGCCTGGGTATTTGATACCGGTGCGGTTGCTCATATTTGCAACTCTAAACAGGAACTGCGGAATAGACGGAGGCTGGCGAAGGACGAAGTGACGATGCACGTGGGAAATGGTTCCATGGTTGATGTGATCTTCGTCGGCACGCTCGCTCTTTGATTACCATCGGGATTAGTTATAGACCTGCATAATTGTTATTTAGGGTGTGTTTGGTAGCATGTATTGATCTGGCCTAGTTGTTCTCCTCTCATACATGTTAAGTGTAGACATGCTGAGTCCATGCAGTTGTTGTTGTTTGGCAACAATGTATGCGCTGAAACATGTTGAGCTCAGACTTTGTTTGGCAGCCTGCATGTGTTAAGACATGCTGAACAATTTCAATTTTTTTTGAATGATGAACAAAATAAAAAAAATGTGAACACAAATTTAATCATATTTTAAAAATATTAACAAAATTTGAAATTCTATTTTTTCAAAAAAAAATTAATTTGAAATTTTTATAAAAAATAAATAAAATTTGCAATTCTAACCTTTTTTCAAAATTCAAACAAATTTTAATTTTCTTTTGAAATTCCGAGCTTCTTTTATTTTTTTAAAAAAATTGAACTTCGGAACATTTATTGAAAGTTCAAACAAGTTTTGAAATTTTGAACATTTTATGAAATTTTAAATAATTTTGAAATTCTAATATTTTTCAAAAAATTTAAAAAATTGGAAATTCAGATTTTTTTCAAAAATTTAAAGAAATTTTGGAATTCTAAACATTTCTTGAAAATATAAATATATCTGGACGTGGTGTGGTGGATGGGGTCGATGGTTAGGGCCAGCATAGTTGCCTTCATGCACCCTGTCTGGGGTGCATGAGATGAGCATGACTCAGGGGCCTTTTATGCATCACATGAGCATAGTCGAGGTGAGCCCATGCACCCTACCAAACAAGAAAAAGTGGCTCGGATTGAGAACTTTTGCCCTCATGCACCCTCCATGCACCCTACCAAACACACCCTTAGTGAATGCGTTGAGCATGAACATCATATCTGGATCTTGTTTAAAGTGAGAAGGTTACTCATTTAAATCAGAGAATAGTGGTTGTTCTATTTATATGGGTAATATCTTTTATGGTCATGCACCCATTGTGAGGGGTTTATTCTTATTGAATCTCGATAGTGATGATACACATGTTCACAACATTGATGCCAAAAGATGTAGAGCTGATAATGATAGTACCACTTTCTTGTGGCACTGCCGCCTAGGACATATTGGTGTAAAGCGCATGAAGAAACTCAATGCTGATAGACTTTTGGAGTCTCTTGATTTTGAATCACTTGACACATGCGAACCATGCCTCATGGGCAAGATGACAAAAACCCCGTTTTCCGTAACAATGGAACGGGCAAGTGACTTGTTGGAAATCATACATACTGATGTGTGCGGTCCGATGAGTATTGACGCATACGGTGGATATCGTTATTTCCTCACCTTCACCGATGATTTGAGTAGATATGGGTATATTTACTAAATGAAGTATAATTATGAAAATTTTGAAAAGTTCAAGCAATTTTAGAGTGAAGTCGAGAATCATCGTAACAAGAAGATTAAATTCCTACGGTTCAATCGAGGGGGAGAATAACTAAGTTATGAGTTTGGCAATCACTTAGGACAATGTGAAATTGTTTCACAGTTGACGCCACCTGAAACACCACAGCGTAATGGTGTGTTCACAATATGACGAGGACGAATTGAGAGTAAATCGAGGAAAACACACATACTGATTGGCTAATGCAGTCCGTCAACTTACCGAGAACAACGAATGTGGATCTCGGTGCCACACAATGACGTTGTTTGGCTGAACGCAGTACTTCTTTGGACTCGTTTTCTTAACCTACAGACCTAAGGTCGCACCGATTTAGTAACTACTAGTACAAGTCTACAGTACAATTATTTTGATAGAACTCTGTTACTAACCAAAGTGTTGACAGGAATGTGAGCAACAATCAACACCAAAGATAGGTACCTGCAAAACAAATAATACGAGTACATCTAAATTAAACCGTAGGCCTGAACTTACAAAATACAGCTTAAAAACTACATGAAGGCATCGTCGTCATCCTCCGTAGATGCAGAACTCTTGCCCTTTGACGATGCAGAACTCTTGCCAATAGAGAATGCGGTAGTCTTGGCCTTGGTACTCGATATGAAGATATCGTCTTCGTCCTCGCTGTCGGCAGTCCGTCAAAAAGTATGTTTTGCTGGAATATTTAGGTATGATTCACTCTTATGATGTAGCTTCTTCTATCTTCCATGCAACCCAAGAAGTTATTTCCGTACCTCCTCAAAGGTCCTTGAAGGCCACCCACATCTTGTTAATGCGTGAGCCAGCTCATTCAGTAGGGTGTCACTACTGATGAGTTCGTCCCATGGAACTATTCTATTGTCTCTGTTGAAATCAGCAGCTAAACATAGAAGGCATTCGGACATACGCGGGTGAAAGTTACGATCAAAAGGATAATCTGACATCTTGATGAGACTACGAGACTACACTGGATTGCTTACCCACCATAGCGTGGAGGGGATTTATAGGTCCAAAACAGAAGAATAGGCTGAAACTTAGAAGCGGGAAATTATGACGGAAGATATAAGAGGGAACTGGAAAGCGGGAAACTATGACGAAAGATATAGGCGGGAAACAGGGGCGCGAGATATGCGTGGGACCTCAGAAGCGGGAAACTTTGATGGAAGAAATGAGCAGGAAACAATGCTTGTTTCCTGGTCCATTTGTGGCAGGTGCCACGCGGGAACCCAAGGGGTCCTTTTTGACATTATGGTCTAGAGGTGATCGTTTCTCCCAATTAGATTAGCCATGTGATATTTTTTGCACACAACAGTGCAAAATATGATGGACATGCACTTATCGAGCTGGGCGTAGCCGATTGCAGCTAATCGGCTTAGGCGAAACCATTTAGTCGAGCCCGATCGGCTTCTCCAGGGCCGACAGGATCCCACTCTGCTTCCCCTAGGCCGACAGAATCCATCCGGCCGCGTCAAGGCCGGCTGAGGCCAGTCGGCTTTGCCGGGCCAACGGTGTATTATTTTTGAATAAATAAATAAACAGCGTAATATTCTCGTAAATTATTAAAAAAGGTATATTATTTTCAATTAAAAATAGCTAAAAAATATACCCGTGTGTGTACCATTGCTGGTAGAGCAGCTCCTTTCGGTCCGTGAGTCGTTTCCCAACAAGACTCACCCCACCACCCAACTATAATCATTAACCAGGCATTAATCTCGATCATCATCGACTCACAAATCACAACCTTCCAGGCACGCCTCAACAGATAGTACTCCCTCCATTTTTATATACAAGGCCACAAACCCATATTATAGGTACCAAGATAGAAATTAATGACTTCTGAAAATTAGTATTTTCTTCTCGTTTGACGTGTTAATTAATGTGCATTTTTCTTTCCAACACACGACAAGACAACTCTATCATTCCTGATTGGCTGATTAATGCGATGCATGCAAACCAACCTTTAACTCCCGCATGCATGCATAGGGTATTAATGTCCTCGGTTGCTAGTACGAGGCAAACCTCATCAATTTTATCTTGAATTGTGTTAGTCAGGGCCGGCCCTGTGTTTCGGGAGGCCCTAGGCGAACTCGACGGCATGGGCCCCT
Organism: Secale cereale; assembly: GCA_902687465.1. Classification (NCBI taxonomy): domain Eukaryota; kingdom Viridiplantae; phylum Streptophyta; class Magnoliopsida; order Poales; family Poaceae; genus Secale; species Secale cereale. The sequence goes on along the minus strand of LR738712.1, from coordinate 825,366,611 downwards.
ATGTCCTAAGACCCCTTATTAGGAGTAACTTTCAATCACTCCATGAAGAACAATAATAACCAAATCCGAACTGACTCCATCAACAACAATAATACTAAAAAGATCATAAAATAAAACTAAAATGATATGATTACCTCTAATAAAACCAAATTAGACTGACTTCATCGACAACAATAATACTCAGGTGCTTCAAAAAAAACGTTTCTTCGGGCATTTCTAGGTAACATGGCAGACTAATGTCCTTATATCATTAAGAAAATAATTAGGAATTTATACACTGGATGATTGGAGCCCTAGACATGTACATAGAATGGCAAAAAATTGACATATTGGATTAGAAAATTTTAAAACTTCATGCATACTGAAATTGGAGGATGGATCATGGATGCATAATTGAATACATACATGCTAAATAAAGAATAAAATAAACTACGAAAATTGTCAAATTAGGGTTTGGGGGATGGACAGGAACTAAGGAACATGGATCGAATCATCGAAACGTTCAAACGTACTGACTTGCACACTTTCAGGGATTCAATCGCTGGGATTGGGGTCAGCCGGAGACTTCGGACTTGCTTGCAGTCAGCCAAGTAGCTGGAAGTATAGGTATTGCCGCGGTGTCGCCATGCCGGATGCCCGATGGTCGGGCTGCCGGGCGGCGCGCGCAGCACCAGCGGTGGCCGAGGCGAGGGCGACGCGGCAAGGCGCCGAGCGAGGAGGCCGACGCTTCAAGGTCGACGAATATACGAAGGAAAACTGTAGTGGGACACAGTGGCGGAGCTTCACGCTAATTCTTGGGCGGGCAAGCGGGGCAGTGATGAAGAAAATTACTACAACCTTGTTGTTTCATGGCCTAATAGCAGGTGTATATTAGAGATTTACATTGGCTGGGCGGGCCAGGGCACAGGTTGGCCAGCCGTAGCTCCGCCACTGGTGGGACAGGCATGTGTGGATGCAGGATTCCAACAAAAACGAGCAGTCTTGCCTGGCAACTAGCGTGTCTCACGGCGGCTGACGCTTCGCCTTCGCTAATCAATCGGTGATAGCTAGCTAGCTACGTGATGGGCCTAGCCCATCTTATTTCTTTTCTTTTGTATTTTTTTTACCTAATTTTTGTGGAGGTATAGTATATATATACTCTCCATCATGGGCCCCCCTCTCGCCTGGGCCCTGGGCCGTCGCCCCAGCGGCCATACCCCAGGGCTGGCCCTGGTGTTAGTAGCTTTGTATAGTTGCAAATTGTAACTTTGATAGTGGCCTTGTATAAAAAATGGAGGGAGTACTTAATTAAGCATCGCGGTACAGTTAGCCAGTGTTTGTCCACTGCAGAGTACGTCTCCGTTGCCATCCTGCAACCCCTATCCTCACTACAGGAATCGCAAGATACGCCTACGGTTAAAACCGTAGGCAAACAGCCAAATCCCGTAGGCATACGCTATGCCTACGGTGACCGTAGGCATATACCCGTAGGCATAAATAGCGTCGGTATACCTCCCCTGCCCGTAGGCATAGAAATCCCGTAGGCATAGATGATCTATGCCTACGGTCACCGTAGGCATAGATACCCGTCGGCAAAACAAAGTAACGGCGCGTCCGTCAAGCGCCGTCCGCGCACGTGCACACCTCGGATGTCGACACGTGTCCGATTTACGCCTACGGTTAAACCGTAGGCACATATAAATTATGCCTACCGTACTACCGTAGGCATAGATGCCTTATGCCTACGGGTAACCCGTAGGCAAACCCTACGCGTGGCATGATCTAGTGATTCGAATTGTCTATGCCTACGGGTTACCCGTAGGCATATATTTACACGCGTCGTGATCTGGTGATGCGATATGTCTATGCCTACGGTTTCCCCGTAGGCGTATATGTACACGTGTCATTATCTGGTAGTACGGTGTGTCTATGCCTACGGTTTCCCCGTAGGCATATGTGTACACGTGTCGTGATCTGGTAACACAGTGTGGCTATGCCTACGGTTTACCCGTAGGCATAGTTTTGGCCAGATTTTGCAATTTTAATGCACAGCACAGCAGCAAAATCAATACATATAACAGCATTTGCATCACACAAACTATATAGCATCATCACATCATCTATTGAAACAAAACATAGAGCATCCACTACATAGCATAAATATAGCATGAACATCAAAAGTAGAGCATCCATTACATGTCACATAGAGCATCCATTACATATCACATAGAGCATCCACTACATATCACATAGAGCATCATATGGTCCAGCACATCATCAATATCAACCATAGAGCATCATATCGAAGACCGTCGGCCGACGAACAACACCCACTGCCAGAACCCGAAGTCCATCTCCAAATAGCTTCCTCACTACAAAATGAAGAATCACAACAATTTAGGATGGCATTTAACATGGCATCTTGTCTAGTTCTAAGTTTGCCACTTTGGACATGTTATAACTATGGAAAATGCATCTTGAGAGCACGGTTCTTACAAAAAGAGGCGATCCACGGCACGAGGTAGAACCACCACCACCTGGGTTATGAACTGGGGTCATCGGGCTCCCAGAAGCAGGAGTACCATCACCAGGAGTGTAGGATGCTTGGCCTGATCCCTACATTGTGTTGGGACATTCAAAAGAGATCTCAAGCTACTTGTTGAAAAATGATAGGTAATGCTTGACATGTTTGGCAATGTACTAACCGGAGTCTCGTCGTCACCACGTGTCAAGAATTCCTCCATCGTTAGCATTACTGGGGTCGGCCCAGGATTGGGTGGTGCCGGTCCCATTGGTGCAGCCCGAGTGCCAGATTCCATCCAAATGTACATATTCTGCATGTTAGTTGTCAAAGCGAAGACGGAAGTCAAAAATAGTGAAAGCACAAAATTTAGCTAGATTGGCTATAAATGGTGAAAACCAACTAACCTGCAATTGTTGGGCACGGTACTCCTCGACTCGAACCCGTTTGGCTTCATGTTCAGCGAACTCTTGACGATAAGTTTTGACATACCTAGAGTAGGCCTACAATTTGACACAATGAAGCTAATCAACATAACCATGAAGGAAAGAAATGTGTGAACGAGGATGAAAGGAGAGATGCTTACTTCTTCCTCTTTGGAACGACTAGGACGTGCCCGGGATGGGTTAGCCGCACTCGCGCCAGTGCTAGAAGTCCGGAGCTGGACGTAACTGATGGCGGGCTGGAACACGCCGTCAAGAACCCCCGAGCGGCCATGTGGTCTACCGTGTGCAGACATAACCATCGCCGTCTCGTCTGTCTCCGACGCTATGGGATCAACACCAGGAGGATTCCGCTCAATAAACGATGCCTTATAGTTTGTCAGATGCTCCTCTGACTTGCCATAGTAAGGGCTCTCCCCCTTCTTAGGATCCTTCCGCACACGGCCAAGCGACCACGCCTCAATATGTGAGATATGCCTCTTCAACACGGCTTCCTGCAACGGCAAAAAGATGCTACACATGCATACCAACGTGACCGGAAATGAAAGCAATGGTGTTTCATATATATATATACCTTGTGCTTCTTGAAGCGATGGTGGCTTCGGTTTCCTTGAATGTGTGTTCCGTCAGATCCTCGGTTTTTCGTGTTGATTGTGCTTGTGGCCGCAAACGATTCATCTTCCCCGAGCCACCTATCCACCAACGCCGACCATCCATCAGCCTTGCCATTGCACCAACCCGGAATCACCTAAACAAGGAAATCGTAGAATTTCATGATCGAACAATCAAATTTAGCACAAACGTGAGAACAAGAAGGATGTGCTACTTACGTCCATGTACTGCTCCTTGGTCAAAGGGGGACGTTCCGCCCTTGCTTTGCTCTTGGTCATCTTCTGGCGCAGAATAGTGTGATAGAACTGCGTGATGGCCACCCAGCGCGCCTCGTACGGCATCTGACGGAGCCTCAAAGCCGCAGCCGCCTCGAAGACCTTGTCGGCTCTGGCCTTGTCCCCCTCAGCAACTCTATAGAACTCCTACAGTCATGCATATAACAGAATGAAACAAGTCATGAGTTAAGTGATGAACTATGAATGATATGGACACAATATTTGACGGGAGAAGTTCTGAAGAAACTTACCCAAAAACGATCCCTCACGGCCTGAGCATGAGTCCCGTGGTCAAAAAGCCTGGCAGCTTTATAGTGATGCCAGCGTACCGCTAACACCCGTTCCTCGCACGGCGGGTCCGCATCAGGGCGTGGGTTGAACAGGCCCGGCCAATATTTCCTCAGCAGAATAGTAATCACGCCATTTGGAATCCGACCCTCCCCAACAATCTCCCAATTGCTGCAGAAGAATCAAATTATTAGTATGTGTTAATTTATTAGAATAAAAAAACTAAATAAAACAAAATAAAATTGAAGAAACAAAATAAAACTTACTTTGTCCCCTTCGGAATAATGAGGGTCTTCTCTGCCTCAGTAGCAGGACGACGAGGGAGGGTAGCCACTCCACGCAGCCACCCCTCCTCGCCCGTACCCTCCTCCTCCCCCTCGTCCCCATCTGCCCTCTGCTCACCCTCAACCTCCTCCCTATCCTCGGTCGGCCGCTCCTCGCCCTGAACTTCCTCACTCTCCGAGTCCTCCCCCTCCTGCTCATACTCCTCCTCGTCTTCATCGTCCTCGCCCGCGGTGCCACCGGTAGAGGGCACCTCACTAGAGGACGTCCGAGGCCAGCCCCCTATGTCCGTGATGGAGCGCAGTTTCTGGACACGTGTTCTGTCTGTAGAGGAGCATCCCCCTCCTCGTCCTCCCCCTCGTTGCTTGCCCCCTGCTCCTCTAGGGGGTCTTCCCCCGTCAGAGTCACGTAGTCGAGAGGGAACGGTGCTGGCTCTTCCTCTTCGAGTCAGCTTATCGCGAAGTGTCTCAACCAAGCCACAGGAACTAGCCTTGCCCATGGTTCAATCACCTGCATTGTCAAAGAATAATCAATTGGTAAGTATAATAGACCATAAAAAAGACATATTAATAATTCTACATGCAAAAGAAGCATATTAATAAAACATAAAAAAGACATAAAACATACTTCTGCTAGAACCCATACGAATCATCACTATTGTAATCCATTCCTCGACCAGTCTCATCATCACTATCACGCATATCATCATCATTGTCTGAGGGGGGTGGAGGTTCATCTATGTCGTCATCGTCATCATGTAACTTCTCAAGCATATCTATGTCCTTTATATTGACAACTACCTCACCATCACACCGTGCATCATCATCATCTTGGTCCACATCATCATCACCCAAGCATACGTTTTCTTTAACGTTTCGGTTCACTTCATCATGTTGCTCTTGATAGAACACTCCCTCGTATGTCATAGGGTTTATGTTGTCGTAATCGTCATCGTTTGGGTCTGGTAACTTACCATGTGGCGATACTTTGAACACAACTTCCCAGCCCTTTAGGTATTTTCTCTGGCATGGATAGGGCAGGTAATAAACTTGCGTGGCCTGGTGAGCCACAATAAAGAGATCAGCTCCGGCATATACGGTTGATGGTTTAACTTCAACTAAACCAATGGAGGGCGTATGTTTCAGCCCCTTATCTGGGTCGAACCATCGACATTTGAAAACAACGAGATTGAGATCTTCACGCCCAAGACCGAATGTAAGCTCGTATATTTTTTCGACCCTTCCGTAGTAGTCAACTTTATTATCTCCTTCTGTAAACACTCCTGTGTTTATAGTTTTTGGATCAGGCCGACTGTTCTGGTGCTCCTCTGTATGGAAGCGATAACCATTCACATCATATTTTTCACATTTCATGACCCGACGACCAAAACCCATGGAAACCCATCTCAATTCGTCATCCATGGTTGTGTTGGGATCTTTTCCCTACAAGTTTAATTGGAATAGTTGGGTTTATTAGTGCCGTGTAATAGAAATAATAAATGTTAAACTAGGTAATTGGAGCAAGTTAGAAATTACTTTCTCCATGAACCAAGCAACAAAATTTTTTCTTCCGGGGGCACCCTTTCTGAGAAGAGTATCCACCTCCTTGGCATTAGGAGGCATCATTCCTGACCACTCTTGAAGCACGAATTCACTAAAATAAGAAAAGGGGTATTAGAAGGAAACAAAGTGATTGGTTGCAAAGAAATTTGTTCATCCTTACCTCATCCATACATCGTGAACTTCCTTAATGTTGTCCAAGACGTAGAACATGACGTCCTCCCACTCAGAGTTTGACATGTTATAAGGTTTGGAGCCCCCGGCCTTTCCACCTTGCCCATTGAAAAGGAGTAGTTTGGGTCTATACTTGGGCTCTTCTACATTGTATCGACACAACTTATTATGCAGAGTGGGAACATCGTCCGGATAGTATGTTGTCCTGATGTTTGACACCTCTTCCAGGATAACTGCCTCAGCTATGGATGCTTCAATCTTAGCTTTGTTTCCGCATTTGGATCGAAGATGCTTGTTCTGCCTCTCAGGCCCGTACTGCCAACGATTCTGCACAGGGCCCCCCAACAATGCCTCGTTCGCGAGGTGCAACATGAGATGTGCCATCGGAGTAAAGAAGCCCGGTGGAAAGATCATCTCTAGCTTGCATATCAACTCCGGTGCCTTATTATGCAATTGTTCCATCATCTTCGGACAAATTTCTTTAGCACAGAGCATGCGGAAGAAATGACTAACCTCTGCAAGCACTCTCCAGACACGCTCGGGGAGATAGCCTCGAACCATCACCGGCATTAACCGCTCAATCCATACGTGATAGTCATGACTTTTGAGTCCGGTGACTTTGCCTGTTGAAAGATTGACTCCCTTACTCATATTCGATGCATAACCATCAGTGAACTTGACGATGTGTTTGAGCCACTTCAATGCCTCCATCTTTTGTGGCTTTGTAAGGACGAAGTCAGCATCTGGCTTGAACCAAGTTTTCCGACTGATAGTGGGAGGCTGCATGTTTAGCTTTTTTCTATCACAAATCTTCTCTTGATCGGCTCTAGCCTTAACGTTATCCTTTGTCTTATCAGGGAAGTTGAGGATCGTGCGAAAAAGGGACTCCGCAACATTCTTTTCAGTGTGCATCACATCGATGTTATATGGAAGTTTGAGGTCCTTGAAATAGGGAAGCTTCGTGAAGCCAGCAATGTGAGTCCAATTATGCGTCTCGCCATAGCCCTGAAAACCTTTACCCCCTTTACCTTTGCCTTTGCTTTTAGGCTCGAGAGCATTTAGCTGAGCAAGAACATCTTCACCCGAAAACGTTGGAATCTGCTTTACTTCATGGACAACCCGACCTTTCGTGAAGTTCTTTTTGTCTTCCCTGTATTCATGGTCGGCAGGGAGAAACTGTCGATGCAGGTCAAAGGAAACATACTTGCCACCCTTTTTCAGCCAAATGAAACGTAGAGCCTGCATGCACACTGGACATGGCATCTTCCCACTTGTACACCATCCGCAGAATAGGGCATAGCCGGGAAAGTCATGCATGCAATACTGCAACCAAACTTTCATCAAAAAGTTTCTTTGCAAATGTCGGTCGTATGTCAACCTAGGGAAGTACCAAGAATGGTGCAAATCATCCACCAACGGCTGCATGAACACATTCAAATTCTTCCCTGGGTATTCAGGCCCCGGAATGATCAGCGACAGGAACATGGTCTTGCGTTGCATTAGGACGCCTGGAGGGAGATTAAGCGGAATAACAAACACAGGCCAACAGCTGTATGAATTAGAGGACATACCATATGGATTGAACCCATCACCTGATACCGCAATTCTTACATTCCCAGCCTCAGCGGCTTCATCGGGGTATTCCCTATCGAATGCCTTCCATGCCTCACCCTCCGATGGATGTACTATTTTATCTGGATGGTACCTCTTTCCATCCTTGTGCCACTTCATCATTTTGGCAGACTCCTCGGTGATGAAAAGACGTTGCAGTCTTTCTATGAAACGGAGATACCGAAGAACCTTTACGGGGATGGCTAGCTGCATCTTCTGCCCATCATCACTGTCCACCTCAATATACCTAGAGGAACCGCACTCCCTACAGTACTTGTCATTCGCATACTCGTTTCTAAACAGAAGGCAATTCTTTGGACAAACATGTATCTTCTCATAATCCATAGACAGCGCCTTCATGATTTTCTTCGTCTCGTACATGCTTTTTGGAAGTTCGTGATCCTCAGGGAGGCTGTTACCCCATACTCCCAGAAATGCTTCAAAGCAAGCTCGGCTACAGCCGTACTCGGCCTTGATTGCCACCAATTGCGAGATAGCATCCAGCTGAGAAATTTTGGCTCCCTTGTAAAGAGGTTTCTTTGACGAGGCCAACATTCGCATGAACTCCTTTGCGGTTTCCTCTGGTTCCTCCGGCTCATTCTCTAAGGGTGTCGAATGTGGCATCTCTGCAGCACGCATATCATCGACCAAATTTCTAAGCCCATCGTCCTCATGATCATCGACGCGTTGTCGCATCACCTCCTCTCTAGCATGCCCCTCCTCGGCAAAGTTTACCGGCATGGTAAAATTTTTCATATACCCATACTTGCAAAGGTGTTTTGTCATCTTAGACTTTTGTAGCCGATGACGGTTCTCGCACCGGACACAAGGGCAATGTGGGGGAGCTCTCTTTGGACCACGGTGGATCTCCTTCAAGAACACATCAGTTTTCGCAGCCCACTCTTCAGTTGTTCTATTCGGACCGATATGACCACTGTACATCCACTCATTATCAACCATCCTCTGCTTTATTGGGAGCCACACAACAAAATTAACATTTCATTCAAATTAATCATATCAAATAAAATCTAGTGACTTGACGCGAAAATAAAATCTAGTGACATGATTAAAAGAGCATAGGAGGAGGAGGTGGATTTATAGCTCACCCTCAGTTGTAGAGGAAGTAGTCAAATAATGGTGGGATCAGCGACCAACGCTTCCGATGACGACGATTCCAAAGAGATGCAACACCACAAAAGCCTGAAAATTCCAAAGAGAGAACATTTTATATCATCACATAGTTGTGCTTTAAGGATGGGCAAAAAAAATGAACCTAACTAGCTGCTTTATACTCAACTTTTCCTGATTGTTTGAGTACTAACTAGCTGCTACTGCTATCTTGTGTTGGTACAAGTGCTACTGCTATCAGAGGGGCGACAGTGCGATCATGGTGTTCATGGTGCACCTGGAGTATTTTACATGTGGAACTGTACATGTGGAGTAATTTTGCTTGGAGTATCTTACAAGATTTAACTTCTCAAGATTTAACAGTATTTTTCAGTAAGTATTCTGAGCATGCAAGTGTTCTGAACATGCTTCTGAATATTTCCAGATTTTGAACATGCAAGCAAACAACAAGCTGCTCTAAGCACACACTTGGACTTGTGCTTGCAGTATAAAAGTATATATCTCCCTTTTTGTTTTACCCAACAGTACTTTGATGTCCAGAAGATGCCTGAGCTAGCCTGGCCTGGGAGTTCCCACTGTATGCTTAGCCTGGCCAAATACGTCTGTCATGTGATTAGCCTGGCCCAGGCATTTGAAAAGGGAAGCATGGAGGATGCCTGGAGTGTACGACGGCAGCCTGAGAATACTAATAAAGCATTAGCACATGCATACTGTTGACTTGATGCTATACCAGGCCAGGCTATGAACAAAACACTCCCGTCAGACTCAAGCCTGGACAGGCAAAAAACACATGTTGTTTCAGGCACCGGTTTATCCCAGGCACAAGACTGAGGACAGCAACCAAACTGATAATAACTTCAGTATTTTTGCACTGCTGACTTGCATCTTCAGTACAATCCTACTCCTGAAAATTACAATTTAGTTCTTCTTGTTAACAGTCAAATGTCTCTGACTTGCACTGCTGACTTGCATCTTCAGTATAATCCGGTCATGTCTCTTCTTGTTAGTTACCATGTTTAGTTCTACAAGTTCTGCCTAACTTCAAGTTCAGTATAATTCACAGTCAACAAGATCCCATATTAACACAGAGAGTGCAGCGTAAGCAAGCTCAGGCTCACCTGTGCGTATCTACAGCGGAGCGGAGGGGAGGAAGAGGGGCGGTGGCGCACCTGTGCGTGAGAGGAAGGAGGCCGGGCGTGGCGGGACGGCGGACAGGCAGCGCGAGGCGGCGGCCGGGCGGGGCGGGACGGCGTCCGCGCGTGGCGGAGCAGGGGTCCAGTAGGCGGCCGGGCCAAGGCGGCGGTCGGGGCGGAGCAGGGGCCGAGGCGGCGGCCGGCAGGAGGTCGGGGCGGAGCAGGGGCCGAGGCGGCGGCCGGCAGGAGGTCGGGGCGGAGCAGGGGCCGAGGCGGCGGCCGGCAGGAGGTCGGGGCGGAGCAGGGGCCGAGGCGGCGGCCGGAAGGAGGTCGGGGCGGAGCAGGGTGGGCGGAGCAGGGCGAGGCTGAGAAGGGCGAGGCGGCGGCCGGCAGGAGGTCGGGGCGGAGCAAGGGCCGAGGCGGCGGCCG
>LR738712.1:825303855-825354483 GCA_902687465.1 Secale cereale | reverse complement strand
GGGGGGGGGGGGGTAGCACACGTGAATTTTGAAATCCTTGAAACTTATTGATGCAAATAGAGATAAATTTTGCTCATTATAAAATGAATGAAAAATATACAAAACAAATGAAAACAATATGGGGTGGTGCTATGCCTACGGTTTAACCGTAGGCATACGTGCGATATATGCCTACGGTTTAACCGTAGGCATAGATGTGACACGTGGCGTTATGCCGACGGCCGCCGTTAGGGCCGTAGGCTTAGCTTTAACGGGTCAGCCTCCCGTCAGGTCCCAGATCTCTATGACGACGGCCTGCTGTATGCCGACGGGGCCCGTCGGTGCGGTTGTGCTATTTGCCGACGGCGGACATATGCCTACGGGCACCGTAGGCATAGATAGAGGTTTGCCGACGGCCGAGATTTGCCGACGGTCTCCGATAGGCCGTAGGCTTAGCTGGTACTATGCCTACGGGGCCCGTAGGCATATATTCAACCGTAGGTATTTTAGATGTTTCCTGTAGTGCCTGTTCCTCACAAAGCTCTTCTCCTTCCTCTGTCCAGCTTTATCGCTCCCTTGCTGCTGCTCCTCCTCCTTATAAAGGCCGGCCGGAGGTAGCTTTGTGTGCCATGCGAGACCACTCCGCTTTCTCTACCTCTGTTCGATTGGGCTGCAAGACTGCCAAAGAATTCTTCATCTTCTTTTTCTCCGACGATCGATATCAACTAGCTAATGGGGTTCCCGGCGCCTGTATTCTCAGAGTGCGAGGTGCCCAGGTTTCTGCTCAGCCTCCTCTTCCTGCTCGCCCGACTCCGCCGCCTCTCCTCCAGGCTGCTCCACGACCTCATCTTTGACCACCCCACTGCCTCCGGCATCACCGACCACCATCGCCATCGCCAGGAGCAGTGCGATGATTATGAAGACCGCTGCCTTGAGGAGCTGGAGAAGCATTCCCCGGCCATGCGTTTCGACGCGCTCTGCATCGCTGGTGATGAAGCACTGCTGCTGCCGGAAGGGTGCGCGGTGTGCCTCGGCGACTTCCACGGCGCCGCGTGTGTGCGCCGGCCGCGGGGGTGCCGCCACGTGTTCCACCGCGCCTGCCTCGACCGCTGGGTCGCGCACGGCCACAGCACCTGCCCGCTGTGCCGGGCGCCGCTGCTCCCGCCCTTCCTCCTGCCGCTGCCGCTCCCGGCGTCGTGATTCCCGCCGGGTGTTGTTTGTATAATCCGGGGACTGCAGGCTGCAGCAGGCGAATACCGAGGACGGTGTTCTGAATTTGTCGCTTTTGGTTGGGTTTTTATGGAAACAAACTCAACCACAGCATTGACCAAGGAGGTCATGGCGGTGAGCTGTGACGATATTTCAACGAAAAAGGTTTCCTCGCCTTATAGATAAAGGGGCATAAAGCATCACCGAACAAACCCAAACTTGCTGATACAAACACACACCACACCACACACTCAAGGCTGGATACAAGGACGCTGAAGACGGCAACACTACTCCAACAAAATCCTAGTAAACATCAGATGATAACAATAAGCACTACTACTACGAAGTTGTCGAGGCCCTCGACCGTGTGCGGGCCACCACGAAGAGGAGAAGTCGTGTATGACAAACAAAGAGCTCCAAAGCGGCGCCTTCAACAAGGGAGCGACAGCATCGCGTCGCCACCGCCCAATCCAAGGAATAGGGTTTCCCCAGAGCACTCCGGCGATAGATGAGATGCGGCGACGGCGCCTTCAAGATGGTGACGATGTCAGCACGCCGCCGCCGTCGGACTGGCAAAGCAGAACGGGTTTTCACCCTGACCAACACTCAACGTTAGTGGATTGGGTTACGGACACCCGCAACTCCAACAATAAACGAATCACCCCGGTCAACCCACGGCCATGGTGACCGGATAGCGCCCGAGCCGCGTGCTCTTCCCATGAGCACACCGGTTACCACCAACCGGGCCGCTGCCACGGCATCCGAGCCCCACCCTCAACCAGGAGACACCAAACCGATGCGGCCGGACCGAACGAAGCGGAAGATCCCCTTCCACCCCAAAGCCGACACCTTGGCATGGTTGATGGCCCCGACGGCCGGATCTAGCCCAGGGGAACTCCAGCGACCGCCCGAAGAAGCCGCGAGATGCAACGGAGGGGGCACCCTGCCCCCATCCCGAAATCCTTTGCCACCTCCAGCAGGCCTTATGCGCAATCACACCACACCATGGAGCTACCCCAGCCTGACGAGCCTGTCGCTGAATCCATAGAAGAGGGAGGGAGCTCACCCGAGCCCGACGCAGACGAACCACCGCGGGATACACCCATCGTTGCCGCGCGCAGACCGGACAACCACCGTGGCCACAGCAGCGCTGCTGCAGATTACCCCACACAGAGGTCAAGACAGATGATACGTCCAAAACGTATCTATAATTTCTGCTTGCTCCATGCCACTTTTGGGTGATATTGCTATGATATTCATACACTTCCATACACTTTTGATCATATTTGGACTAACTTACTAATCCAGTGCACCCCAGTGCCAGTTTCTATTTTCGGTTGTTTTTGTATTTCAGGTTTTCACGTTTCGAGAACTGCCCAGAAAAATTATATAAAAAATCAGCGAACCGGAAACAACACTGCGTCCGAAGGGCAGCCTGGGGGGGCACAGGGGCTCCAGGCGCCCTGTGGGCGCGACCCCCCTGGGCCGCGCCGGGGGGCGCCTGGGCCCCCCGGGACTCCCCCGATGCCCTACTTTGGCATATATTTAAAGGGTTCCCCGTAACCCTTGAAACTGGACTTCTTTTCGCGATCCCATCTCTGTTCCGCCGCCGCCGCCGCTTCCAAGATCGGGAGCACCAGGAGAACTCTTCCCGGCACCCTGCCGGAGGGGAGGATCATCACCGGGAGCTTCTCCACCACCATGGACGCCTCCCGGATGACTCGTGAGTAGTCTCCCTTGGACCATGAGTCCATGACCAGTAGCTATGTGATGTTCTCCTCCCGTTCTTGTGCTTCACTAATTAGTCCTCGTGAGCTGCCCTACATGATCGAGGCACCTATGTAATCCTTGTGTTGTTGCTATGTTGAGTTTGCTGGGATCCGATGGATTATGAGATTATGTTCAGATTGATCTTGAGTAATATATTTGATTCACCTCTTTTATATTTTAGTTCATAAGTAATTCTTGCATGTTCTTCGTTGTTATTTATTGCTTTGGCCAAGTAGTAGGTAGTGACTCCAAGAGGGAACGTTATGCTCGATTGTGGGTTCATGCCACTCGATGACTAGCTTGAGTGACAGAAACATGAGTCTAGGGGATGTGCTGTTGCCACAAGGGGGAAAACAACGGTGCTTGTGCCCGCGGGTGCAAGGATTGTTTACTTTACGCAAAGTTCTTTTAATGCAGTTGTCTGTTGCATTGAGTTTACACTATGGGTGGGACTCGCAACTTAATACCAGCGAGATGTTCTGGATAGATATCTCAAGGTGGATGATTAGTAGTAGATATTGATGGATTTCGGTCTACTTACTTTGGCGTACCGCCCATGCTTTGAACCTCAACCTTTCTTGCAATGTAGTCAGCATTGGTTTGCGTTCGTGGTCCTGTCCATTGCCCAGCTATAATTTGTTTACCTCACATAGCTGTTTTATCGTCTTTTGGGAGAGAGACATCACTAGTGAACATCATGAGACTCCGGTCCATATTACCATCATTGATCACATACACCATTTACTTTCCCGTTATTATTTACTATTGCAAAAACTATCTATCATTACTATCATTGCTTTTAACCCTTTGTGAACTACAAGGCCGGAGAGATTGACAACCTCTCTGTACTCGTTGGGAGCAAAGTTATTTGTATCTGTGTGCAGGTCCACGTTGATTGCTAATTGCGCCGTTAGCAATTGACACCTACTTGTTGAACCTAGGAGTCTCTGGGGATTCGATCCTTGGCATCTTTGCTAGGGGAAAACACTTCTACTTACTGCATCTTACACCTTCCACTTGGGGTAACCAACGAGGGGTTCGAGGCCCATCAAGGAGTATTTTCTGGCGCCGTTGCCGGGGACTCCACTCTTCAGGATAGGCGAGTTGCATGCTATCTTTTACCTTTGCTTTTTAGTCTTGTTAGTTTACCTTTCAGTTTTTTTTGCTTTAGTATCCTTTATCACAAAATTACAAAAAAAAATTATTTTACCTTCTTGTTAGTAGTCCTATCTGTTTAGTTAAAAATGTTAGGATATGGTGCTTTGAGGGAATCAGAAGTTCTAGATTTCTATCAAAGGGACGGAGAGAATATGAAGAAGGCATGGGACAGAATTTCTGATGCACATAGAAGAATTATGCCTTGGATACCTATAAAAATTGTGCTTAGGAATTTTTACCATGGTCTTTTTAAATGGTGTAAACACTCCCTTGACATTATAGCTGAGGGAGATTTCTTAGAATGTGATGAAGCTAGAGCTCTTGAAATTATACATGGTATATCTAGTTACTTTGTTTATGATCATAACTTTGATACTATCATAGATAGACTTGCTACTATTGAAAAGAGAATGGATGCTCTAGACTTAATAAAGGTAGATAAACCCAAACCCAATAAGAGAGATATTTTGGAAACAGATAATGACTGGGAGCCTTTTGTTAGGATTAGCATCTTTAATCAAGACTTCCTTGCTTATTGTGATATTGGATCTATGGTTTCTACTATGCCAAAAACTGTTCATGATTCTTTAAAATTTAATATGGATATACTACCATCTTATCATGAACACACTAATGGAGATATTTCTGAAATCCAGGGAAAAATAAAAGACATACCAGTTAAATTCCTTAAAGGGGTTGCAATGATTGATTTCTTAATCGTGGAGCCAAACCAAGGAAACATATTGCTTGGGAGGGATTTCCTCCGAGCAGTTAAAGGCTTCATCGATATAGGTAAGGGACAAATCCGCTTACGCGGGAAGGCAAAAGGTGTGTACCCCTTTCCTAGAAGGAACAAGGATGAACTTGTTGAGGAATTATTTGAACCAATTTATAACTCCGATTATTATGATGATTATTGATTCCTCTATGCATTATGCCTAGCTTAAAGGCATAAAAGAAAGCGCTTTTGGGAGGCAGCCCACATGAATAAAAAATTTGCTTTTGTTGTGTCTTGATGTTGTTTACTGCTGTAGCATCATCATTGTATCTTTGCTTTTCATATTTGTGCCAAGTATAGCCTCTGATAGCTAGAAAGTTCAAAAGTTGTGAGGTGCTGTCCAGGAAACAGATTATGTCCTTGGATAGAAAATTTCGTATAACATCACCAGATCATCTTTTTGGTCTGATTTTTTTCGACAGCGTTCTCTATATAATTGTCTTTCGTGCGTCAGTTCTGAGTTTTTTGATTTGAGTTGCAGAAGTATCCCGAACAGGTAAATTACTGCCTGCTGTTCTGTTTTTCACAGATTCTGTCCTGTTTTGCCTTACCTTCACTTTGCAAATTAAGAACTTGCTTTTTCTTTGCAAAAACCTTTTGGCAATCTTGAGAAACAGTAGAACTTCAAGAATATCCTTATTTCCAGCAAGGTATAATTATTTTATTAAGGGTACTAACCTCGCTAATCAGATTATGATGAGTTGTGTATGAAGGGAGTTTTCAACTGTGCGAGGGAAGATGATAAAAAGATTCAGGAGTGTCAAGCGCTCAAGCTTGGGGATGCCCCCGTGCACCCCCAAGAAATATTCAAGGAGACTCAAGCGTCTAAGCTTGGGGATGCCCCCCGTGCATCCCCTTCTCCATCAACATTATCAGTTCGTCTTTCGTTCCGCTATATTTTTATCACTTCATATGTTATGTGCTATGCTTGGAGCGTCTTGCTTTTAGTTTTCTTTTCAGTTTTTCATAACGAGTCGGAACCCAGCATTCCTTTATGTGGGAGAGAAACACGCTCCACTTCTACCTAGAACATAACATAGAATTTTCATGTCTATCTATGCTGTGTGTGTTCTTTGTCCTTTTAATAGCTACTATCATACTCTGCTCTTAGTATTCATGCTTATCTTTTCAAGAGCTTTTATTTAGTTGGTTGCTTGAACTCTCTTTAATTACCATGCTCACCTTATTAAGAGAGTTTGCTTCCGTTGCATGGGTTAATGTGTCTATGATAAAGATGCTACTTTCATGATGGTGCTTAGTAGTTCAGGTTTTCTTTTGGTTAATCTCAAATAGCTGGGGGGTTCCCAATGTGTTATTGGAGTACCAACTTGGTTTGTTTGCCTATGATATGGTATGGTCTAGTAATATCTTCCTTCGAGAATTTATTTTGATTGACTTGGCATATGCTCACGCATATTCAAGACTGTAAAGAAAGTCTGTCAAGCCTTGATGATCTTTAGTTTCTGAGTAGCGATATAACTACCATGCCTGATTCAATATTGCTTTGTCGCTCTGCATGATTATGACCGTCATTGCTCTCTTAGTTGGTCGCTCCCAGTCTTTTGCCAACCTCCACCTGCACTAAGCAAACTAACCATGCAATACATAGCTCATGGGAAAGTAGCCTTAAACTATTGTGGTAAATAATATGTTGCCTATGTATCTTATTTCTTATGAGTTGCTTGCTGAGCGGTAACCATGTTTCTGGGGACGCCATCAACTGTCACACTTTTGTTGAATATCATGTGAGTTGCTATGCCTGTTCGTCTTGTCTGAAGTAAGGGTGATTTACCGTGGGTTGAATTAATATGCATATTGTTAGAGAAGAACATTGGGCCGCCAACCAAAGCCATGCATCATGGTGGAAGTTTTAGCTTGGACCTTAATCCTCAATCTCTCATGAGAATATGCTTATGCATTAAAGAGGAGTCCATCATCTATTTTCTATGTTGTCCCGGTATGGATGTCCTCAAGTTGAGATCTATCAAAAACGAGAAATCAAATACGATCTATCTCCTTGGACCTTTGTACAGGTGGCATAGAGGTACCCCTTTGTGACACTTGGTTAAAACATATGCAATGCAATGATAACCCATGGGGATCCAAGCTAATTAGGACAAGGAGCGAGCACTATTGGTATTCGATGCATGAGGCTTGCAACTTATGAGATGTTTTATGCATGACACATATGAAGTACTACTACCGTTGACACAATTGCTTCCATGTTTCCAAAATAAAAAGCTTTAGCACTTAACCTTTCTTTTACCTTTATGATTGAAGCACCAACTACTGAGAGCATGATTGTCATTCTGAGTGTAATGTGCATTGTCCCAAAGTAGCATTGTCTTTTGCATGATTGTGATATCGTTTATTCTGAAATGATTGTATCTAGTCATCACTTAAACCTTGAAGGTGCCCTTGCATTTATGTTTTGCATCACTAAAGGGGGCAAGCTAGATATCACTTGATCATATTTGCACATCATGTTCATTGCAAATCTTTTTGATGTTTCAGTTTCATGTTGTAAAACTTTCAGTCATTTGTGATTTTCTCTTGAGACAACTTAATTACTTTAGAGTCATTGTCTCAGTAAGCTTTTGTCATATGACTATGAGAAAGTCCTATATGGTTAATAGCATGTCACCACAGAAATTATTCTTGTTATCATTTACCTACTCGAGGACGAGCAGGAATTAAGCTTGGGGATGTTGATACGTCCAAAACGTATCTATCATTTCTGCTTGCTCCATGCCACTTTTGGGTGATATTGTTATGATATTCATACACTTCCATACACTTTTGATCATATTTGGACTAACTTACTAATCCAGTGCACCCCAGTGCCAGTTTCTGTTTTCGGCTGTTTTTGTATTTCAGGTTTTCACGTTTCGAGAACTGCCCAGAAAAATCCAGAAAAATTATATAAAAAATCAGCGAACCGGAAACAACACTGCGTCCGAAGGGCAGCCGGGGGGGGGGGGGCACAGGGGCTCCAGGCGCCCTGTGGGCGCGCCCCCCCGGGCCGCGCCGGGGGGGCGCATGGGCCCCCCGGGACTCCCCCGGTGCCCTACTTTGTCATATATTTAAAGGGTTCCCCGTAACCCTTGAAACAGGACTTCTTTTCGCGATCCCATCTCTGTTCCGCCGCCGCCGCCGCTTCCAAGATCGGGAGCACCAGGAGAACTCTTCCCGGCACCCTGCCGGAGGGGAGGATCATCACCGGGAGCTTCTCCACCACCATGGACGCCTCCCGGATGACTCGTGAGTAGTCTCCCTTGGACCATGAGTCCATGACCAGTAGCTATGTGATGTTCTCCTCCCGTTCTTGTGCTTCACTAATTAGTCCTCGTGAGCTGCCCTACATGATCGAGGCACCTATGTAATCCTTGTGCTGTTGCTATGTTGAGTTTGCTGGGATCCGATGGATTATGAGATTATGTTCAGATTGATCTTGAGTAATATATTCGATTCACCTCTTTTATATTTTAGTTCATAAGTAATTCTTGCATGTTCTCCGTTGTTATTTATTGCTTTGGCCAAGTAGTAGGTAGTGACTCCAAGAGGGAACGTTATGCTCGATTGTGGGTTCATGCCCCTCGATGACTAGCTTGAGTGACAGAAACATGAGTCTAAGGGATGTGCTGTTACCACAAGGGGGAAAACAACGGTGCTTGTGCCCGCGGGTGCAAGGATTGTTTACTTTACGCAAAGTTCTTTTAATGCAGTTGTCTGTTGCATTGAGTTTACACTATGGGTGGGACTCGCAACTTAATACCAGCGAGATATTCTGGATAGATATCTCAAGGTGGATGATTAGTAGTAGATATTGATGGATTTCGGTCTACTTACTTTGGCGTACCGCCCATGCTTTGAACCTCAACCTTTCTTGCAATGTAGTCAGCATTGGTTTGCGTTCGTGGTCCTGTCAATTGCCCAGCTGTAATTTGTTTACCTCACATAGCTGTTTTATCGTCTTTTGGGAGAGAGACATCACTAGTGAACATCATGAGACTCCGGTCCATATTACCATCATTGATCACATACACCATTTACTTTCCCGTTATTATTTACTATTGCAAAAACTATCTATCACTACTATCATTGCTTTTAACCCTTTGTGAACTACAAGGCCGGAGAGATTGACAACCTCTCTGTACTCGTTGGGAGCAAAGTTATTTGTATCTGTGTGCAGGTCCACGTTGATTGCTAATTGCGCCGTTAGCAATTGACACCTACTTGTTGAACCTAGGAGTCTCTGGGGATTCGATCGTTGGCATCTTTGCTAGGGGAAAACACTTCTACTTACTGCATCTTACACCTTCCACTTGGGGTAACCAACGAGGGGTTCGAGGCCCATCAACAGACCTCTGCCAACGCCCCACGCCCCCCGCCGCCATCCAGGAGCCGGATCCGAGCGGATCGGGCCGCATCCGCGCCAGCACGCCACCTCCCAGATTTGGAAACCCCGCGGCCGCCACACTGCAGATGAGCCCGCCACTCTCCGACGCGTCCCCACCAGGCAACCCCGCCGCCGAACACCGAGCACGCCGCCGCGCCGCCGGCCCCGCCATAGCCCGGCGCCCCAGCTTGATCGGTCGTCTCGCGCCAGCCGCGGAGCACGAGGGTGGAGACCGTGCCGCCGCCCTCGTAGGTCGGGTTTCGCCCGGCGGCGTCGCTGGGCGGCGGCGAGGGGGGAGCAGAGGAGAAGGGGGGCGGGCCGCGGCGGATAGGGATCCCCCCGGTCGCTCGCGAGAGCGACACAGGAGGAAGGGGTTATTCGGTGGACACAGCTGTGGCGGTATTTTCCGATTGGCCACTTCTTTGGAGAGATTATAACACTAACGTTCCCAGGGATGATAGGATTAGTTCCTAGTTCAAGCTTTGGTTAATTTAGATTTCACTCAAGTAAAAATTCAATACACCAATAAGTGGAACTATATATACACATCAGGAAATAGATTATATGAAGTACGATAGATGGGAGAATCTAAATATATGTAGAGGTGTTTGAGAAGAGTTTTTTCCACCTACTCACTTTTAGTCTCCTTTCCTTCTTGGTAAGATTTTAGCAATATCATTTCTTTTTTCATCTTTTATACTACTACTCAGGGTATTTGTGAATGGTTCATGTTACGGTTTTGTAGATATTGTGTATTAACGCTCTCTTGGAAATGCATTTTGATTCGATTAGATTACCTTCATTTATCATCTATGCTAACTTTGAACTCCAAACTCTGATGGTACAGTTGCCACATCCCAAGCAAGACATGCAATTTTCATTCTTGTATATACAATAATTCAGTTCATTAATATCTGGTTTATTGAGGGATTTTTTATTTTAAGTACATGAAATTTTTATTGCACATGTTTTTGTTACCTCATCTGTTAGTACGATAAATAACTTTGTTACATAGAAATGTTTTGACTTAACTATTAATTGGGCTAATACTCAAATAGGAGATGAAACAATTACAATATACTACTCCCTCGGTTCCAAATTACTTGATCCCCATTTGTCTAGATATGGATGTATCTACACATTAAACAAGTATAGATACATCTGTATCTATACAAGTGGGGGTCGAGTATTTTGGAACAGAGGGAGTACTTAGACTCGTGCATAGTAGAATCCTCTGGCAAGATATTTATAGATAAAACAACCACAAGGACATATAAACACGCTTTAATACATATACAATGTCAAGCACATCGCATGTGTAGGCCATGCAAACTACATCTTTCATTATCTCTAAACAAATGGAATAAATTACTCCACTGATGAATGCATGTGCTTTTGTAGCCTTTTGTGTTTCTTTAGATTAAGATCAATCCGATTAAAAAACATCCTAGAGTATAATATGAAAAAAGCAACATAATTTCCAATGAAAATAGTAATATTGTTTTCTTGTTGTACTTGTGAAGATATACGTTTGTGTATGCCAATAACATTACATTTTTAAGTATTACAATGCATTTATGTGGTGAGTATTTTCAAACATAATGTAAATACTATTCAAATTTTGCATTACAAAGTGTAATAAAATAAAAATATTTAGTATAAATATGTGATTACGAAGTATTATAAGATGATTGTCTGAATATCATAAGTGCCTTAATAGATGACATAATACATATTAGTTATGTCATATTCTCCTTCATATCCATCTTTATTAGCTTTTCCAATGGCTCATCAATAATATTCTTCCAGTCTTCTAATTCAAGACATAACATGTTTCTTATCTAATAAAATAATGTTTCATTTACATTTAACAGTGGTACAATTATCACTCATATCTAAAAAAAGTAAGTGTTCTGATATGCTTATTCTTTTCATATGCAATTTATGGAATTGATACGACATTTAATTGATATCATTACCAAAATGAAACACATCATATGCATCCATATTTTGGATCGAGAATTTCACGGGATAGAGATATGTTATAAGAAATAGAGACTATTTTGATACTCTCGCATGGCTCTGACCCGGCCGGCCTGCCTAGGCCTCAGCATAACAAATTCGACAGAGACCACACATGCAGTAGGCCCCATGCAGCCCACACGGTGGCACGCGGCCCGGACAACCAATGCAGTATGGGGAGGCGATGCAATAATAATTGTGTTGTGAGGGATTAATCTCTCTACCTGCTGATTGTCGTCCAATCCCTAAGTCGAGGATCAAGTGAACTAACTCATGTGTACGCTGACAAAAGAGGGCCACTAGTTCAAGAGAGCATGTGAGTTGTGTGGGAATCAATAAGCCGCCTCGGAAATTAACAAGGAGAGGTTGTGTTTACTCCTAGGAGAACAAACATGTTCTTGTGCATTTCTCAAAAGAAGGAATTTCCTCCGCATGGTACCTGGCTGCATGGGCCAATGGAAGAATGACCCAACACACATGGTGCATAATTAAAAATATATGTGTATGATACACTCCATATGTTGTTCACGGTGTCTTGGACTAGGGGTGCTAACCTACACTGGTGCAGAGAGCCTATTCTTGATAATCCATTTAGTAATCAAATTAGCATTTCGTATAAAACACACCATATATTTCATATTCATATAACGACAACCAGGATTTTATAATTGAATTACATCAGATAGCTTTAGCACTCAATTACACCATATAGACATATAGCTAGCTACGCCATTACACAACAGCAATAAGTTTCACATGCAACATCGAAAACCTTTAGAAATTAGCATCATGCACGGTAAATAGACAGATGAATCTCATCTGGGAAACTATAGAAACGGAAGAGGAACATTGAGCCTTCAGTGTTATTGAATGTCCTTGCAACTTTAGCTAGTGGCTATGGATAATTGCACGCCCAACCTTAGTCATCTTGAGGAACTTCAATATTGTACCGTGGGTGTTGAATGACTAGCTTCCTCGCCTCTTGACCATGTAGGTGGTTTCAGAGGTAATCATCGGTGAACTGCTTTGGAAAGGACTGAAAACAAAGATATGCATAAATAGTTGTTCTAAATTTTAAAATGGCACAAGGGGAAAAACAAGGTAAAAGAGTTAGTACCATCTTATAGTTGACTGATGTCTTCTTCATTGTGCAAACAAAGATCTTGTTGTTATTCGTCGCAAGTTTCTTTATCCTAACAATCTTTCTGAGTTTCTTGACTTGACTGATATTCATGGACAAATCATTTCCCCATATGAAAAATGGGACAAACAGTGAATATAAACCTCTGACGGTAGGACCTACATGTGCAAGACCAAATTGTTAAAATCTAAATATTACAATGATTCCTGCAATTGCACAATAATGTGCTATTAGCGAAAAGATCATCCATGAGCAAACCTCGATGCTGAACCTCAGTGCATTCCATTGTTTCCAACACATATAAGGAAGATCTTGATCAGGTTAACTGAGAGTTGGCATACTATCAGTAGAATGTGTTAATAAAAAATAAACAAATTGCAGATCTAGTAGATTAACTCTTGTTCTGTGTCATGGAAGGTCATGCAGACGTGCCGGACCTGGTCGGGGCGCATGCGGTGACAAGACTTCCCCCATCTGCTCGATGCGGGTGGCTGCCACGCTATACATCATGAACCTTCTTGCGTGACTATCCGGTTTGTGAGGGAGGTGCCACATCAATGTTGTGTACTCCGTGTTTGGGTGTCTGGCCGCCCTTACGTTGATATATCGGGGCCCCACGCTGGCATGCTCTGTCTCCAGGCCCTCCCCGGGGCGATTTTCGATGTGCCTTCACATGTTTGAAAGAACACATTTCACATGTTTTCACTTATTTCAAATAACATATTTCACTGGAATATGTGTGAAATTAAACGTTAATATTTAAATGTGTTTGAAATCTATCCAATATTGATCTTGTTCTAAAGGGCTTAGTGTATATATATATATATATATATATATATATATATATATATATATATATATATATATATATATATATATATATATATATATATATATATATATATATATATATATATATATATATATATATATACTAGCAAAATAGCAAAAGAGCCCGTGCGTTGCAACGAGAGAGAAAACATAACACACACTCTTAACCCAACAACCATCACTCAAGACCACAATAGGTCCATCTCTTTTATTTTTGCGAGGCATCATATTTGTGTTGCCGCTTATCCTCCTTCTTACCCTCGCCGGCGATGGCCTCGGTGTTCACACAAAAAAAACGTGTTTGAATATGTTTAATCCTAAGGTGTCTCTCTCTCCTCCCTCTCCCTCCCTCCCTCCCTCCCTCCCTCTCTCTCTCGCTTTCTCTCACTCTTGCGATGAGAAATCTGTTGTTTTCCCCTGCGATATTTTTCAGAGGTATGCATGTGTAGTTATCGATGTTTTCTTTTCTCTATATTGTTATAGTGGGGTGTTTATTTGCAATCCGGGTCGCCGCCGGTACGAAAGGAAAACGGATCTTACACTATAAATTATAAGTTTGCTCCCAAAACGATATTTTAAAATATTTAACACGTAAAATTAACATCATATTTAGACTCCACATATTTTTCTAATAAAATTTCATATATAATATGTTAAAATCGAAGTTACGGTTTAAAAGATACGGATAATTTAGAAAATCATTTGTTTGACTTAAATATATTCTAAAACAATATTTAAAAATACTTAACAGGTGAAAATAATCTTATATTCATGTTCTACAAATTTTTCCAATCAAATTTCATATATAACATGTTCAAATCAGAGTTACGGTTTAAAAGATATGGTTGATTTAAGAAAACACTGTTTGACTTAAATAAGATCTGTGGATGAATTACCTAAAACATCAGGTTTTTTTTTGGAAAATGTAAAATAACGGTTCGAGTGTGACTTAAATCCGGACTGCGGGTTGATTTCAACAAAACACAGGGACTTTTGTGTAAAATATGAAAAACCGATTCGTTTTAACTTAAAACATGACTGTGGGTTGAATTATCTGAAATAGAGAGACTTTTCTGGAAAATGCCATGATGGACGAAAGAAACCCAATTTGCTTTATTATTATTAGGTAAAGATATATATATATAATCAAAAACGAAATTACAGTTTAAAAGATATAAATGATTGGAAATATCAAAGAGAAAATAGAAATCATGAATTTAGAGATGAGATAAATGTGTCGTTTTCATGCATTTGCAGCAGAGAGTGGATGTCTAATGCATGGGTGGGACCTATGCATAATTTTTTTTAGAAGAAGAGGGCCCAGCCCCGATTCCATTGCATAGCAAAGAAATCACAACAGTACAAACGGTCCAAAATAGACTCCATACAGCTAAGAACAGAAAAAACCAAAGGGAAAATGCGGCTAGCTACCTAGCTATTACAAGTGAAAAGCCGCCTCAGGCTCAAATCAGGCACAAAGTTAGGCAAAACTAGCCACCTTCTCAGCTGAGGATAGAAAAACAGAACTAAATCACTAGGATAGGAAAACACGCCACAGCTCCTCAGCCTGGATCCGGCCACATCAGCAGTAACGGAGCTTTTATCAGAATCTCCAGCTCCCGAACCATGTCTTGGACTTGTTTTTTAACAGGATCCGTAGCCAGTGGTTCCCATCGAGCAGTGTATGAGAGGCAGTCTTGCGCCATAGTACCTGTATATTGGTCCATTTGGCACGGTTAAATACAAAATCGTTCCTGGTATTCCAGATGGCCCAAAGACCAGCTGCATGCCGAATATTAACGGCATCCATTCTGTTTCCTCTAGACCAGCAGTCTGAAAAGGATAACATATTGGCTGTCCCTCTATACCTAGTAATACTAGATATATTCTTCCAGAACTCAACTGCTACATCGCAGCCAAAAAATAAATGGTGGCAAGATTCATTATTCGAACAAAAGGCGCAAGAGGCATCATAGACATTTTGCCTTTTGCTCAAGTTGTCTCTGGTCAGTATCTTGTTATGGACCACCAACCACAGAAAAATATGAATTCTGGCAGGAATCTTAATTTTCCACACCGCAGCGGTGTTGTTAGGCAAAACACCCCTAAAATTCACTACCTTATAAAGAGATTTAACGGAGTAAATCCCACTGGAGTTTAGGTTCCAAACTAAAGAGTCTTCAGCCTCAGAAAAAGTAATGGTTTTAGCAATCTCCAAGAGTTCAAACGAAAGTGAAAGGAGTTCATTGGAGAAGCATCTTCTAAAAGTAATTTTAAGGTTAAAGCCATCCCATACTTTATCTAAAGTGCAACCATGGTCATTGGCAAGGTTGTATAAGTCCCAATAGAGAGTGGCCAGTGGGGCCGAACCAAACCAATGATCTTCCCAAAATCTAACTTTCTTGCCATTGCCAATACTCCAGGAATATCCAAACTTAGTAGCTTGGGCTGCCCAAAAAGAACGCCCTTCCAAAAGGGAGAGGCACCTACAGAGGGGCAAGTGAAGATGTTGGGGGACTGGGTGTTGTACTTAGTATCTATAATACTTTTCCAGATCTTACCCTCGTCCCTAATATATCTACTAACCCAAGAAGCTAGTAGACAAAGATCCATATCAGCAAGGTAAGTAATCCCCAGACCTCCATAGGCCTTCTTCCTAGTTAAAGCCCCCCCAGCTAGCCAGATGATATTTGTGATGACCTTCATAATCATCCCAAAAACAATGAGCTAGCTGAGAGTTGATGAGCTTTACAGCCCACTTGGGGAATTTAATATAACCCATAAGATACGATGGAATGTTGGCTAGACAAGCTTGAACTAGTATCAGTCTCTTGCCAAAAGATAAAAGTCTCCCTCTCCAGCCAGCAGCCCTCTTGGCAATCTTGTCCACCATAGGCTGAAGGTCCTCTCTTCTAAGTTTAGTATAGTGGAGAGGAGCACCAAGATACTTGATAGGAAAAGCACTCAGTTTACAGCCTAGTGACTGGGCAAAGCTGATAGCCTCATCCCTATCAATATTGATAGGAACCAGATCACACTTATGGAAGTTGATCCGCATGCCAGATAATTGCTCAAACCAGGAAAGTTACCACTTTAAATTTCTAGCATGTTCTAGGTTATTATCAAGAAACAGCAAAGTGTCATCAGCAGATTGCATACTAATGACACCTGCTGGATTAGAAGGGGGAAACACCCCAGCAATCAATTGTTGATTAGCTGCCTTTGCAAGTATTCTAGTGAATACATCACCAGTAAGA
Organism: Secale cereale; assembly: GCA_902687465.1. Taxonomy (NCBI): domain Eukaryota; kingdom Viridiplantae; phylum Streptophyta; class Magnoliopsida; order Poales; family Poaceae; genus Secale; species Secale cereale. The sequence continues at coordinate 825,337,939 of LR738712.1, read as the reverse complement.
TTAAAAAGAAGAGGTGAGGCAGGGTGACCCCTGCCTCACACCTTTGCGAGCAATGAAAAACTCACTATTGGTGTCATTAATTCTGACTCCAACAGAGCCATTATGAAGCAGCGAGCCTAGTTTGTACTTCCATTTAGGGCCAAAACCTCTTCTCCTAAGCATGTCTAATAAGAAATCTCTATTAACCATATCATAAGCTTTCTCATAATCAAGCTTAAAGCAAAAACCCTGAAGCTGGTTACTAGCTACAGCATGCACCACCTCATGGGCTGCAACAATACTTTCTAGAATAAACCTACCTTTAATAAAAGCCGTTTGATTAGGAGAAATCAAATCATTGCACACTAGGCCAAACTTATTAGCAGCACACTTGGCAAAGATCTTGAAACTACAATTAATCATGGCAAGGAGTCTGAATCTATCTAAAGAAACAACATTAGGTTCTTTAGGAACAAGAGTCAGAAGGGAGAAGTTGAGTCTATATAAATCCAACTCACCCTTCTCCCAATCTCTGAAGAGTGCAAATAGATCACCCTTAATGAGATCCCAGAAATGTTGATAAAACAAGAAATCGCACAAAGACCTATGCATAATGTGATGTAATGGTGGATACAGACAGACTAAGTTAGAATACGCTGAGATACAATGATGTGGGCCATCAAATCGCACAAATCACGAAGTAGACGAATGGGCGGATGGTTCACCGATACCTACCCAAACCGGTAAAAAGAGGTTTGCGCAACACCACTGCACTGGCGCCCCTCCGAGCATAGTAAAGCTCCCTACCTTCCTGACGCGCCCCCTCCGCGACGGCGCTTTCTTTCTTGATGTTATCCGCTCTGCTTTCCTGGATCTGAAGCAGGCCTCCCAGCAAGGCTTGTTCAGATTATGCTCTGCTCTGATACGTCGGTCGATCACATCCTCCCGTCGTCCCGGGCACTTTCTTGATGTTACCCGCTCTATATGAACAATCATATACAATCATAAACCATGCATTAATCTCGATCGTACACTCACAACCTTGCCACGTCTTCGTGATGTACATCTCCGTCGCCATCCTGCAACCCCCATCCTGTAGCGCACAAAGCTCTTCTCCTTCCTCTGCCCAGCTCTGCCTCCCTTGCTGCTGCTCATCCTGCTTATAAAGGCATGGCCGGAGGTAGATTTGCTTCGTGTGCCATGTGAGAGAGACCACCCATCCACCCCGCTTTCTCTAACTCTGTTGGTTAACATTTGAGAAAGCATATGCTTTCCTACACCTCCTTATCTAGCCATTCATTTTTGCATCATGATTCATGCAAGCAACTTTTATATTTTTTGTTTCTTCTAAATAGAACAACATATGAACTTGAAACTTTGGAGGACAACAAAACATTCTAACTAGAATGTGGGGAAAAACTTTCATATTTTTTCGTGAATCATATATACAAAAAACATAATATTTTGTACTAAAAAAATCTCATTTTGTATATTTATGCCAGACAAAAAAATCTGGAAGTTTTTTCTCACATTGTAGTAAGAGTGTTTTGTTGTCCTGTAAAGTTTGAAGTTCATATGCTGTTTCGTTTTGAAGGAACAAAAAAATAAAATTTCGTGTTGTAAGTTAGTTGTGTAGCACAGATCTCAAAGCAACATTGGAGGGTAAGAATAAGAGATGTCCAGAAACCTGAGCTTTATAATTAAGTCCAGTAACTCTCTTCCATTGGGCTGGGAGATCGCCAAGGAATTCTTCATCTCCTTCTTCTCTGACGATCGAGAATTCCAGAGCAGCTAGTTAATGGGGGTCCCGGCGCCGGCGTTCTCGGAGTCAGAGGTGCCCAGGTTGCCGCTCAAACTCGTATTCCTGCTCGCCCGCCTCCGCCGTCTCTCCTCCTGGTTGCTCTGCCTCGTCGGCACCGGCGTCGACGACGGCCTTAGCTTCGACCACCCCACTGCCTCCGGCATCGCCGACTACCACCACCATCACCAGGAGCAGTACGATGATTATGAAGACCGCTACCTCGAGGAGCTAGAGAAGCATTCCCTGGCCATGCGCTTCGAGGCGCTCTCTGGTGCCGGAGACGAAGCTTTGCTGCTGCCACAGGGGTGCGCGGTGTGCCTCGGCAACTTCCACGCCGCCGCGCGCGTGCGCCGGCCACGGGGGTGCCACCACGTGTTCCACCGTGCCTGCCTTGACCGCTGGGCCGCGCACGGCCACAGCACCTGCCCGCTCTGCCGGGCGCCACTCCTTCCGCCCTTCCTCCTGCCGCTGCCGCTCCCGGCGTCGTGATTCCCGCCGGGTGTTGTTTGTAATCCGACGACAGCAGGCGAATCCTGAGGAGAGTGTTCTGAATTTATCGCTTTCGTTTGGGCTTTTATGGAAACAAACCCAACCACAACATGGGCCACGGGAGGCCATGGCGATCAGATGTCGAATTATTTTCCGATCGACCCCTCCTTTAATGAGTTATCACAAATTCACAATAACACCCGAGGGGATGGAGATTAGAAGCTTCGGTTAATTTGAATTTCACTCAAGTGAAATCCATACACCAAGAAAACGAAATGGATATACATACATACATCAAGAAATAGATTATATATATATCAACGGTATATGGGCCTAGGGGTTTATTCGGGTAGTGTATGAAGATAGAGGAATGAATCTGAATATATGTAGAGGTCTTGAGAAGAGTTCTTTTTTTCCTCTACTCAATTTTAGTCCCATTCACTTTTGCTAAGATTTTAGCAATACATCTAAAAAATATTTTAGCAGTATCGTATTTTTTATCTTTTATACTACTCACACTCAGGGGGGTTTGGGAACGGTTCATGTTTATAGCTTAGTAGATATTTTGTGTATTAATGCCAGTGGCGGAGGTAGCAGAAGATAACTCGGGGGACGAAACAAAAAACTTACGTCGGCAATATGTGACAGCGGCCCCACCTGGCCCCAATATAGCTCCTCCATTGATTAATGCTCTCGTGGAAATGCATTTTGATTCGACTGGATTACATTAATTTATAGTCTATCCTAACTCTGAAGTCCAAACTCTGATGGTACATTTGCCGCATACCTAGCAAGACATGCAATTTTCACTCTTGTATATACAACAATTCATGCACTAACATTTGGAGGCAATTTTTATTCCATCGTGTATTTGCTATCTCATTTGTCAATATGAAAAATAACTTTTGTTACAAGGAAATGTGTTGACTGGACTTTTAACTGGGCTAATACTTCCTCGAAACAAGCTCGCGCCCCACTTTATTGGTAAAGCAGCAACCAAAGTACACGGCCTAATGATGCAAAATGGAGAGGTAGCCCTCTTACATAGCAAATCCCGAGATCTCAGTACTACGCAAAGACTAAGCTACCGAAGAAGAACAAGGGGAGGTCAAAGTACAACGTCACGCCACGCCCTAGCACACCTAGTCTCCATGACAACGCCATCAGGAGGGAGAACGGCGCAAGAGTATCGCCGTTGTTGAGTCCGGAATTGACAGGGGTCTTCTCCCGGAGCCCGGACACTGAGAGGCGAACCACAATGACAATGACGAATTATATTCACTAAATGCGTAGAAATGCACTTAATTTCTTAAATATAGCAAGTGGATTCTGAAAAGCCAAAATTTGACATGAATCGTGTAACGCAGTATCTTGAGTGTAGAAATGTTTTCAAGGCCAGCGGTCGCATCACCTTCAAACATGCATTTTTGGGAAATAAAATACCAACAAACTTCATATTTGGGGTTGAGTGTTTGCACCCTTATTTCCGTTGGATAAGGCCTAGACATATACTCGGTAAAACTAATGTACAAAAAATGATACAAGAGAAAGGAGAAGAAAAACACACACACAAAAAGTGTAAGCCGAATGTTTTTATTTTATCGAGTACTCAGCTTATAGCGCCCGCCATCATGGAGCCGTCATGTGCGGTGACGGTGACCACGTGGCAGTTATTTTGCCGATTCTTACATGTAAGCCAAAGCTTTTTCCATGAAATAAGCCGAGTTTTTTTTTTTGGCGGGACTTGGCTTATACTTGGATATAAGCCAAGTGTTGTTTTGCATAAGCCGAGTACACGATATTTTACACTTGACTTACGTCGGCAACATGTGATTTTCCTGTAGTGAGACGCATCCATATATTACGAGATGCATGCATGCATGTCTACACGATAAGATAGAGATCGTGTCCCCTAAAAAAAAAAGATAGAGATCGTGCTCTGATGCGTCGGTTGATTCCAGCGTGCTAATCCCTTCGTTTCGATACCACGACGAGTAAATCGGAAGGGAGGAAGTAACTAATTCGGCCGGTGCCTATATATCTGAGATTGCTTCCGGTACCACACACATGCATGACTTGTCCACTCGTCTTTCCCGGTGGGCCGGCGGCCGTGCTTTTCGCTAGCTGGAGGGAGCGCATGCAGCTGAGAGCGTTGCCGGCCGCGATGGCCACACAATAACCTATAATTTAAAAAATATACCATATGAAAATAGTATTCACGTTTGATTTGATGCTATTGATTTGACATTCTAGGTGCATGTTCCGTTCATTTGTCAAGTTGCTAGCAAATGCTGGCTGGAAATACATGAATGTGATTATGTGGCTGGTTGCTAGTTTGTCTTTGAATGAACTGGCCGGTTCCGTAGATATGGATGGATAAGTCCACACGCTCGCACTTAGTGTGCCGGCCATGCACCGGGTGTGTGTTTGGTAGGTTGTATAGAGCCTAATCAGGCACGCGCGGGAAGAGTTCAGCATGTTTGTTGGCCCGTATACACTCCTTGGCTTGCAGAGCATGAACTTTAAAGCACCTCCCAGTCAGGCCTACTAGGAATGTCCGAATTGGCAGTTTCTAGCGAGCCAAGCTCGGCTGAAGCAGGCGAGGGAAACGCGGCGTTGAGCTCATGCAACCACGGAGATGGTGCGAGCTCGGACGCGACTTTGAATAATCTACAGGAGGATTTCGGGTTACCTCCTTCTGATTTGGTCGCCATATGTAGCCCCCTTCACCTCACCGCCGAAACTCCCGCCACTCTTCTGCCCCCTTTCGAGCTTTGCCTCCAAGGGGCATCGCAACCGACGAGTAGGTAAGTGGCGCCCCTTCTGTGGCCGGCGGTCCATGGTGGTGGCGACTCGTGTCCTCATATTCTCCGGCCGTTTTCGAGTCTCCCTCGAGCTGCAGTGATGGTCTCTGTGAGTTCAATCACCCATTTCTCTGTACTTGTTGTAGCAACATCTGAGAGCATGTGGCAGCGTTTCGTAGGGTTTGATTTGTGTGGATGGAGTTTAAATCAGCCTAAAAGTCTCGGCTTGACTCCTAACAAACATTTTTTTTACTTTACTTTCTTCTTTTATCTTTTTGATAAGGGCTAAACATTGACTCATTAACAAAAATAGGATTTATTAACCCATTATAGGCAACTTTTTCATGCATTTGAATTACATTTTTTAACTATATTCACTAAATGCCTAGAAATACATTTAATGGTTTAAATATAGCAAACAGCTTTCGAAAAGTGCCAAATTGTGACATGAATCGTGTAACGTAGTGTCTTCAGTGTGGAAAAAATTTCAAGGCCAACGCTGAAGCAGCGCTCGCATTGCCTTCAAACATGGCATGTTCCCTCTCGAAACTATGTATCTTCCTTGGAGATTGTCCGGTTTCTACGCATGATCACTTTTGAGAAATCTTCTCAAACTTTTACCACAACGTGTTGATGACATATGAAGACACTATGCCAAGTGTCGTGCTTTTCAGACTTCGTTTGCATTTTTCGGAATATTGTTCAGTTTGTACGCATTGTACATGACCACTTCTGAGAAAGCTTCTCAAACTTTTAGCAGAACATGTTGATGGCATCTAAAGAAATGGTGCGATGTTTCCTTCTTTTCAGACTTCGATTGCATTTTTTGGAATTAAAAAAATCAACAAACTCCATGTTTGGGGTCGAGTGTTGGCACCCTCATGTTTGTATTTCATTTATTCTACTTGTATAAGGCCTAAATATATACTCCCTCCGTCCCAAAATAAGTGTCTTGAGTTTAGTACAAATTTGTACTAGAGCTAGTACAAAGTTGAGACACTTATTTTGGAACGGAGGGAGTACTCAATAACACAAATATGATTTTTCAATCCATTTTGTAGAGTGTTTTCATGCACTTGCCGTTCAAATTTGACTTATATTCACTATATGCCTAGATATGCACTTAATTTATTAAATACAGCAAACGGATTCCGAAAAGTGCCAAATTTTGACACGAGTCATGTAATTGAGTATCTTGAGCGTATAATTTTTTCAAGGCCAACGGTGAAGCAGCGGTCGAATCACCTTCAAACATGCATTTTTCGGAATTAAAATACCAACAAACTCCATATTTGGGGTTGAGCGTTGGCACCCTCACGTCTGTAGTTCCTTCATTTTCGTTTGTAAGGTCTAGACATATACTCGGTAAAAATAATGTTAAAAAAATGATACAAGAGAAACGAGAAAAAAAACACAAAATAAAAAAAAATTAAAGTGCAAGCCGAGTGTTTTTTTTATCGAGTACTCAGCTTATAGCGCCCGCCGTCATTGAGTCAGTCATGTGCGGTGACCATGACCACGTGGCAGTTGTTTTGCCGATTCTTGCGTGTAAGCCGAGCGTTTTTCATGAAATTAGCCGAGTTCTTTATGTAACCCGAGTGTTTTTTGGCGGGACTTCGCTTGGATAAGCCGAGTATTGTTTTTCCGATACTCGTCTTACATAAGCCGAGTACATGATAATTTACACTCAGCTTACGTCGGCAACATGTGATTTTCCTGTAGTGAGACGGATTCATATATCACGAGATGCATGCATGCATGTCTACGAGACAAGATCGACATCGTGCTCTGATGCGTCGGTTGATCCTAGCCAGCTAACTAATAAGGACAGTTCTTTTGGCAGCTTATTAAATAAATCGCCTTTTCCCTATCTTTTCTCATAAGCCGTCTCTTTTATTCATTGAGGCGTCCGAATTAGTTAACTAATTTAGAAGTCTTAATAAATTTTAACGACGACTTATTTTTTAAGTTAGAAAAAGGCAGCTTATTTTTTAAGCCGTCCAAAAAAACTGGTCCATATCTGTGATTACTTCCGGTACCAGCAGGCTCGTCCACGAGGGAGGCCTAGGTGGGCGACCGCACAGGGCCCCCAAAAATTTGGGGCCCCCAAATAGCTAGCTACTTAGTATACTTTATATTGTTCGTATAATCAGAAACTTAATCCCGCTAGCTAAACGTACTACCCAACAGCAAGGAAGGACTAAGAAAACGTACTCTTCAACAACGCCAGCCCACGAGGCCTGCTAACACACGGCCTGGCCGTTCTATTAATCACTAACACGCCGCCTCGCTACTGCCAATCTTATCTGCCTTCCGCCATCGCCCAGGACGTCGCCTCTGCCTTCCGCCATCGGCGATCACCCGTTTGCTTCAGTCCTCCACTACTAGTCAATTAGGTATCTCCACATCTAGTTTACTTAATTTTGTCCCTTCCTTTATCACTTGTAATTGATTAAGTTTGATCTCCCTGACCTAGGTTAGGAGTAGTCAAGTAGGACGAAATTATGTGTTCCTGGGCATGGTAGGTAAAAAAAATATTTGTCCATGGTGTTAGATTAGGAGAAGGCCGAAATTAAGGTTGTTCCTGATCAGTTGTAGTACTTGTTTTGATATCTTTAATCACACTAATTATACAATGTCATGTTTAAATAATTAGTCGTTAAGTTCCTTTGATTTATAAAAACGGGAAGATGTTTATTTTGCGATCCTCGTAATGTTTGCAAGAAATAGAAAGTATGATTATGGAAGAATCTCCATTAAATTCTGAAAATTAAACTTCCAATGATAATGTTGATGATGGCCTTGGTGATGAATCTGATGGTCATTGAAGTTGGGATTGAGACTGACAGTGCAAGTGAAGATGTTGGTGCTAATATTGTAGATGAAGGTGATGGTGCTAATATTGGCACCCGAGATATGATGGAAGGATTCTGCTTTTTGATAGAACATGAGGTTAGTTTATTCCTTTAGCCCCATTTTATTACATTTTTGCATTAGTACATCATATATGTCTAAATATTGTGTAAAACAAAACATACTTGAAATTATATAATAAAGTGAAAGTATGCTTTAGGTACATTAGTTCTTCTGTTATATGGAATTTTGAAAAGGTTCACTAATAGAAAACAGGGCTTTGGTCCAGGCCTGTCCAGCCCATTAGCCCCGGTTCAATCAAGAACCGGGACCAATGAGGGCATTGGACCCAGTTCGTGAGCCCAGGGGGCCGGCCGGGCCACGTGGGCCATTGGTCCCGGTTCGTCTGGACCTTTTGGTCCCGGTTAGTGCGACGAACCGGGACCAATGGGTCTTGCTCCTGGCCCACCATCATTGGTCCCGGTTGGTGACATGAACCGGGACCAAAGGCTCCCCTTTAGCCCCGGTTCGTATCACCAACCGGGACCAATGAGGTGCCTATATATACCCCCTCGCGCAAGAGCAGAGCACACTGCTCTGTTTTTTCTGGCCGAGGGGGAGAGAGCTTGGTGGTGCTCTAGCTCACCTCCTATGCACACAACGTGTTCGATGGAATGCCCGAGCCACACTAGTTAAGCTTTTGTCCTCTCGAAGCTCTATTTTCTCCGAGATTTGTCTAGTTTTAGCGGTCCGTCACGTCCCGTCCCCGTCTTCGCCGCCGTCGATCGCACCCGCCGATCTCGTCACCGGCACCACCGTGGTGAGCCTCTTGTTATGTCCATGCTTTTCTTACTTTTATTATTGCTTGTTATTATTGCTTTAGATAGATATTTATCTAATTTTCTTACGTTTATTATTGCTTGTTATTATATAGTGCGATAATTTTGATATCCGCCCACGTGGGCCCTCGTCCTGTCTACGATTCGGATGTGTTATATTATCTTTAATTTATAACTATTTGTTTTAGTGTTTATGACAATTATGCCGACCAACCTGACATGCATAGATGTTTTTATATGTCTAGGAGGTAGTTGAACCGAAAATTCCAACCGACCCTCTTGTGGAGAGGTTAAATTTAGTTGAAGAGGAAAACATTTCCTTAAAGAAAAAATTGGAAAAAATGGAGGAGGAGAAGATGGAATTGGAGTTGCATGTTGCGCAAGTCGTCGATGATCACAAGATCAAGATGGACCCTATTGTCAAGAGGTTAAATTTAGTTGAAGAAGAAAACAATTTCTTGAAGGAAAAAATAAAAAAAATTGAGGACGAGAAGATGATATTGGAGTTGCATGTTGCGGATGTCGTCGATGATCACAAGATCAAGATGGATGCAATGCGGTTGAAGATTAGAAAGATTAGAAAATATGCCATTCATACCGAGGCTTGGTATCATTATGCCGTTGGATCAATTGTTACCTTGGTTGCGATTATGATCGCATTTGTTTTCGCATTGAAATATTTTACATAGTTTCGATGTGTATGGAGAGCTATATGTTGTTAGATGAGAACTATGTATGTACTTTGGTTTTAATGTGATGATGAACTTCTATTAATCTGGTCACTTAATTATCTATTTATGATATTCTGTAATGGTTTTTGACACACTTAATTATATATAATGCACGCAGATGAACCGGCAATGGATGTACGGTGACAGACACACCTCCGAGTACATTAAGGGCGTGCATGAGTTTCTAAATGCGGCTGAGGCAAACAAGCAGAATGGTTTTATGTGTTGTCCATGCACTAAATGTGGGAATACGATGTCTTACTCTAACCGGAAAATCCTTCACTCCCACCTGCTTTACAAGGGTTTCATGCCACACTATAACGTTTGGACGAGGCACGGAGAAATAGGGGTTATGATGGAAGACGGCAAAGAAGAAGAGTACGATGACAACTATGTGCCCCCTGAATACGGTGATGCTGCAATGGGGGGAGCTGGTGAAGATCAAGAGGAACCATACGATGTGCCCAATGATGCTGCAACGGGTGAAGCTGCTGAAGATCAAGAGGAACCAGATGATGATCTCTGCCGGGTCATTGTCGATGCAAGGACACAATGCGAAAGTCAAAAGGAGAAGCTGAAGTTCGATCGCATGTTAGAGGATCACAAAAAAAGGTTGTACCCCAATTGCGAAGATGGCAACACAAAGCTCGGTACCGTACTGGAATTGCTGCAGTGGAAGGCAGAGAATGCTGTGGCTGACAAAGGATTTCAGAAGCTACTGAAAATATTGAAGAAGAAGCTTCCGAAGGATAACGAATTGCCCGACAGTACATACCCAGCAAAGAAGGTCGTATGCCCTCTAGGATGGGAGGTGCAGAAGATACATGCATGCCCTAATGACTGCATCCTCTACCGCGGTGCATACAAGGATCTGAACGCACGCCCGGTATGCGGTGCATTGCGGTATAAGATGAGACGAGATGACCCTGGTGATGTTGATGGCGAGCCCGCCAGGAAGACGGTTGATGGGCCTCGAACCCCTCATTGGATTACCCCAAGTGGAAGGTGTAAGATGCAGTAAGTAGAAGTGTTTTCCCTTAGCAAAGATGCCAAGGATCGAATCCCCAGAGACTCCTAGGTTCAATAGGTAGGTGTCAACTGCTAACGGCGCAATTAGCAATCAACGTGGACCTGCACACAGATACAAATAACTTTGCTCCCAACGAGTACAGAGAGGTTGTCAATCTCTCCGGCCTTGCAGTTCACAAAGGGTTAAAAGCAATATGATAGTAGTGATAGATAGTGTTTTGCAATAGTAAATAAAATAGCGAAAAGTATATAGTGTATGTGATCAATGATGGTAATATGGACCGGAGTCTCATGATGTTCACTAGTGATGTCTCTCTCCCAAAAGACGATAAAACAGCTATGTGAGGTAACAAATTACAGCTGGGCAATTGACAGGACCACGAACGCAAACCAATGCTGACTACATTGCAAGAAAGGTTGAGGTTCAAAGCATGGGCGGTACGCCAAAGTAAGTAGACCGAAATCCATCAATATCTACTACTAATCATCCACCTTGAGATATCTATCCAGAATATCTCGCTGGTATTAAGTTGCGAGTCCCACCCATAGTGTAAACTCAATGCAACAGACAACTGCATTAAAAGAACTTTGCGTAAAGTAAACAATCCTTGCACCCGCGGGCACAAGCACCGTTGTTTTCCCCCTTGTGGCAACAACACATCCCCTAGACTCATGTTTCTGTCACTCAAGCTAGTCATCGAGGGGCATGAACCCACAATCGAGCATAACGTTCCCTCTTGGAGTCACTACTTACTACTCGGCCAAAGCAATAAATAACAACGGAGAACATGCAAGAATTACTTATGAACTAAAATATAAAAGAGGTGAATCAAATATATTACTCAAGATCAATCTGAACATAATCTCATAATCCATCGGATCCCAGCAAACTCAACATAGCAACAGCACAAGGATTACATAGGTGCCTCGATCATGTAGGGCAGCTCACGAGGACTAATTAGTGAAGCACAAGAACGGAAGGAGAACATCACATAGCTACTGGTCATGGACTCATGGTCCAAGGGAGACTACTCACGAGTCATCCGGGAGGCGTCCATGGTGGTGGAGAAGCTCCTGGTGGTGATCCTCCCCTCCGGCAGGGTGCCGGGAAGAATTCTCCTGGTGCTCCCGATCTTGGAAGCGGCGGCGGCGGCGGAACAGAGATGGGATCGCAAAAAGAAGTCCTGTTTCAAGGGTTATGGGGAACCCTTTAAATATATGCCAAAGTAGGGCACCGGGGGGCTCTCGGGGGGCCGAGGCGCCCCCCCCGGCGCGGCCCGGGGGGGCGCGCCCACAGGGCGCCTGGAGCCCCTGTGCCCCCCCAGGCTGCCCTTCGGAAGCAGTGTCGTTCCCGGATCGCTGATTTTTTATATAATTTTTCTGTATTTTTCTGGGCAGTTCTCGAAACGTGAAAACCTGAAATACAAAAACAGCTGAAAACAGAAACTGGCACTCGGGTGCACTGGATTAGTAAGTTAGTCCAAATATGATCAAAAGTGTATGGAAGTGTATGAATATCATAGCAATATCACCCAAAAGTGGCATGGAGCAAGCAGAAATTATAGATACGTTTTGGACGTATCAACATCCCCAAGCTTAATTCCTGCTCGTCCTCGAGTAGGTAAATGATAACAAGAATAATATCTGTGGTGACATGCTATTAACCATATAAGACTTTCTCATAGTCATATGACAAAAGCTTACTGAGACAATGATTCTAAAGTAATTAAGTTGTCTCAAGAGAAAATCACAAATGACTGAAAGTTTTACAACATGAAACTGAGACATCAAAAAGATTTGCAATGAACATGATGTGCAAATATGATCAAGTGATATCTAGTTTGCCCCCTTTAGTGATGCAAAACATAAATGCAAGGGCACCTTCAAGGTTTAAGTGATGACTAGATACAATCATTTCAGAATAAACGATATCACAATCATGCAAAAGACAATGCTACTTTGGGACAATGCATATTACACTCAGAATGACAATCATGCTCTTAGTAGTTGGTGCCTGAAGTGCTAGAGCTTTTTATTTTGAAACATGGAAGCAATTGTGTCAACGGTAGTAGTACTTCATATGTGTCATGCATAAAACATCTTATAAGTTGCAAGCCTCATGCATCGAATACCAATAGTGCTCGCTCCTTGTCCTAATTAGCTCGGATCCCCATGGGTTATCATTGCATTGCATATGTTTTAACCAAGTGTCACAAAGGGGTACCTCTATGCCACCTGTACAAAGGTCCAAGGAGATAGATCGCATTTGATTTCTCGTTTTTGATAGATCTCAACTTGAGGACATCCATACCGGGACAACATAGAAAATAGATGATGGACTCCTCTTTAATGCATAAGCATATTCTCATGAGAGATTGAGGATTAAGGTCCAAGCTAAAACTTCCACCATGATGCATGGCTTTGGTTGGCGGCCCAATGTTCTTCTCTAACAATATGCATATTAATTCAACCCACGGTAAATCACCCTTACTTCAGACAAGACGAACATGCATAGCAACTCACATGATATTCAACAAAAGTGTGACAGTTGATGGCGTCCCCAGAAACATGGTTACCGCTCAGCAAGCAACTCATAAGAAATAAGATACATAAGCAACATATTCTTTACCACAATAGTTTTTAGGCTACTTTCCCATGAGCTATGTATTGCATGGTTAATTTGCTTAGTGCAGGTGTAGGTTAGCAAAAGACTGGGAGCAACCAACTAAGAGAGCAATGACGGTCATAATCATGCAGAGCGACAAAGCAATATTGAATCAGGCATGGTAGTTACATCGCTACTTAGAAACAAAAGATCATCAAGGCTTGACAGACTTTCTTTACAGTCTTGAATATGCGTGAGCATACGCCAAGTCAATCAAAATAAATTCTCGAAGGAAGATATTGCTAAACCATACCACATCATAGGCAAACAAACCAAGTTGGTACTCCAATGACACATTGGGAACCCCCCAGCTATTCGAGATTAACCAAAAGAAAACCTGAACTACTAAGCATCATCATGAAAGTAGCATCTTTATCATAGACACATTAACCCATGCAACGGAATCAAACTCTCTTAATAAGGTGAGCATGGTAATTAAAGAGAGTTCAAGCAACCAACTAAATAAAAGCTCTTGAAGAGATAAGCATGAATACTAAGAGCAAAGCACGATAGTAGCTATTGAAAGACAAAGAACACACACAGCATAGATAGACATGAAAATTCTATGTAATGTTCTAGGTAGAAGTGGAGCGTGTTTCTCTCCCACATAAAGGAATGCTGAGTTCCGACTCGTTATGAAAAACTAAAAAGAAAACTAAAAGCAAGACGCTCCAAGCATAGCACATAACACATAAAGTGATAAAAATATAGCGGAACGAAAGGCGAACTGATAATGTTGATGGAGAAGGGGATGCACGGGGGCATCCCCAAGCTTAGACGCTTGAGTCTCCTTGAATATTTCTTGGGGGTGCACGGGGGCATCCCCAAGCTTGAGCGCTTGACACTCCTGAATCTTTTTATCATCTTCCCTCGCACACTTGAAAACTCCCTTCATACATAACTCATTCATAATCTGATTAGCGAGGTTAGTACCCTTAATAAAATAATTATACCTTGCTGGAAATAAGGATATTCTTGAAGTTCTACTGTTGCTCAAGATTGCCAAAAGGTTTTTGCAAAGAAAAAGCAAGTTCTTAATTTGCAAAGTGAAGGTAAGGCAAAACAGGACAGAATCTGTGAAAAACAGAACAGCAGGCAGTAATTGACCTGTTCGGGATACTTCTGCAACTCAAATCAAAAAACTCAGAACTGACGCACGAAAGACAATTATATAGAGAACGTTGTTGAAAAAATTCAGACCAAAAAGATGATCTGGTGATTTTATACGAATTTTTCTATCCAAGGACAGAATCTGTTTCCTGGACAGCACCTCACAACTTTCGAACTTTCTAGCAATCAGAGGCTATACTTGGCACAAATATGAAAAGCAAAGATACAATGATGATGCTACAGCAGTAAACAACATCAAGACACAACAAAAGCAAAAAAATTATTCATGTGGGCTGCCTCCCAAAAGCGCTTTCTTTTATGCCTTTAAGCTAGGCATAATGCATAGGTCAAGTTGTATCAATTGAACCATCATCAAGATCATCAAAAAGCTCTTCAATAATACAACTAGTCTTAAGAGGACTCTCAAACAAAGGCCTCATAGAGATACTTCTAGGTAGAAGACCAAAAGGATAAAATTCAAGGGAAGATTCATTTATAAATTCATCAACGATAGGTGTTTCTTCCAAAGTCTTTACAGTTTCAACCCCTTTGGCAATAGGTAGATTGTTTTTAGAACGGGGAGCCTTTGGAACGTGAACGAACTTAGGCCCCCTCTTTGCCGGAGTTTCTACCTTTTCGGTTTTGATCGAGGAGAATGTAGTTCCTAAGGTATCAAATATTTCCTCAATCTTTTCCATCCTAGAAAAGTCAGAATCATGGAATTTGACGGTCTCCAAAATTTTGAAAATTTTATGCATGGAGCTATCAAGTCTATTCAAATTCCCTTGGATCTTTCGATCCAACTCATTCACCTTATTAGTGCTTGGCATCTCTAGCTCTATTTTTTCAAGTTTTTTCATAATGTGAGCTAGGGTGATGTCCTCTCGAATGCTAACAACAGGGGGACTCCCAACAAGATTTTCAATAATACTAAGAGACTCCCAAACTGGGGCCTCTAGGAAATTCCCATTGATAGCAGTATCTAGAATAAACCTATTCCAAGAAGTAATTCCAACATAAAAATTTCTAAGCAAGATAGTAGTAGGTTGCTTCTTGGTGGCTCTTTTTTGTGAATCATTAATTCTATACCAAGCATCTTTCAAACTTTCCCCACCTCTTTGTTTAAAGGTGAGAACTTCTGCCTCGTCAAAGACAAAAGGACCCGACATAATGACAACTAAAGAACAAGATAACTATTTTTGTGATTTTTGATAAAAGGTACTAAAGAAAAAATGAAAGGTAAACTAACAAGACTAAAAAGCAAAGGTAAAAGATAGCATGCAACTCCCCTATCCTGAAGAGTGGAGTCCCCGGCAACGGCGCCAGAAAATACTCCTTGATGGGCCTCGAACCCCTCGTTGGATTACCCCAAGTGGAAGGTGTAAGATGCAGTAAGTAAAAGTGTTTTCCCTTAGCAAAGATGCCAAGGATCGAATCCCTAGAGACTCCTAGGTTCAACAGGTAGGTGTCAACTGCTAACGGCGCAATTAGCAATCAACGTGGACCTGCACACAGATACAAATAACTTTGCTCCCAACGAGTACAGAGAGGTTGTCAATCTCTCCGGCCTTGCAGTTCACAAAGGGTTAAAAGCAATATGATAGTAGTGATACATAGTGTTTTGCAATAGTAAATAAAATAGCGAAAAGTAAATAGTGTATGTGATCAATGATGGTAATATGGACCGGAGTCTCATGATGTTCACTAGTGATGTCTCTCTCCCAAAAGACGATAAAACAGCTATGTGAGGTAACAAATTACAGCTGGGCAATTGACAGGACCACGAACGCAAACCAATGCTGACTACATTGCAAGAAAGGTTGAGGTTCAAAGCATGGGCGGTACGCCAAAGTAAGTAGACCAAAATCCATCAATATCTACTACTAATCATCCAACTTGAGATATCTATCCAGAACATCTCGCTGGTATTAAGTTGCGAGTCCCACCCATAGTGTAAACTCAATGCAACAGACAACTGCATTAAAAGAACTTTGCGTAAAGTAAACAATCCTTGCACCCGCGGGCACAAGCACCGTTGTTTTCCCCCTTGTGGCAACAGCACATCCCCTAGACTCATGTTTTTGTCACTCAAGCTAGTCATCGAGGGGCATGAACCCACAATCGAGCATAACGTTCCCTCTTGGAGTCACTACTTACTACTCGGCCAAAGCAATAAATAACAACGGAGAACATGCAAGAATTACTTATGAACTAAAATATAAAAGAGGTGAATCAAATATATTACTCAAGATCAATCTGAACATAATCTCATAATCCATCGGATCCCAGCAAACTCAACATAGCAACAGCACAAGGATTACATAGGTGCCTCGATCATGTAGGGCAGCTCACGAGGACTAATTAGTGAAGCACAAGAACGGGAGGAGAACATCACATAGCTACTGGTCATGGACTCATGGTCCAAGGGATACTACTCACGAGTCATCCGGGAGGCGTCCATGGTGGTGGAGAAGCTCCCGGTGGTGATCCTCCCCTCCGGCAGGGTGCCGGGAAGAGTTCTCCTGGTGCTCCCGATCTTGGAAGCGGCAGCGACGGCGGAACAGAGATGGGATCGCGAAAAGAAGTCTTGTTTCAAGGGTTACGGGGAACCCTTTAAATATATGCCAAAGTAGGGCACCGGGGGGCTCTCAGGGGGCCGAGGCGCCCCCCCCCCCCCGGCGCGGCCCAGGGGGTGGCGCGCCCACAGGGCGCCTGGAGCCCCTGTGGCCCCCCCAGGCTGCCCTTCGGAAGCAGTGTCGTTCCCGGATCGCTGATTTTTTATATAATTTTTCTGGGCAGTTCTCGAAACGTGAAAACCTGAAATACAAAAACAGCCGAAAACAGAAACTGGCACTGGGGTGCACTGGATTAGTAAGTTAGTCCAAATATGATCAAAAGTGTATGGAAGTGTATGAATATCATAGCAATATCACCCAAAAGTGGCATGGAGCAAGCAGAAATTATAGATACGTTTTGGACGTATCAACGGTTCCTGCGAAGGTGATGTGGTATGCTCCTATAATACCACGGTTGAAACGTTTGTTCAGAAACGAAGAGCATGCCAAGTTGATGCGATGGCACAGTGAGGACCGTAAGAAAGACAGGAAGTTGAGAGCACCCGCTGACGGGTCGCAGTGGAGAAAAATCGAGAGAAAGTACTGAAAGGAGTTTGCAAAGGACCCAAGGAACGTATGGTTTGCTTTAAGCGCGGATGGCATTAATCCTTTCGGGGAGCAGAGCAGCAATCACAGCACCTGGCCCGTGACTCTATGTATGTATAACCTTCCTCCTTGGATGTGCATGAAGCGGAAGTTCATTATGATGCTAGTTCTCATCCAAGGCCCTAAGCAACCCGGTAACGACATTGATGTGTACCTAAGGCCATTAGTTGAAGAACTTTTACAGCTGTGGAATGGAAACGGTGTACGTGCGTGGGATGAGCACAAACAGAAGGAATTCGACCTAAAGGCGTTGCTGTTCGTGACCATCAACGATTGGCCCGCTCTCAGTAACCTTTCAGGACAGACAAACAAAGGATACCGCACATGCACGCACTGTTTAGATGACACTGAAAGTATATACCTGGACAAATGCAGGAAGAATGTGTACCTGGGCCATCGTCGATTTCTTTCGACCAACCATCAATGTCGAAAGAAAGGCAAGCATTTCAAAGGCGAGGCAGATCACCGGAAGAAGCCCGTCATGCGTACCGGTGATCACGTACTTGCTATGGTCAATGATTTACACGTAATCTTTAGAAAGGGCCCCGGCGCACTAGCTGTTCCGAATGACGCTGAGGGACACGCACCCATGTGGAAGAAGAAATCTATATTTTGGGACCTACTGTAATGCCCCGGATGTAATACTTTCCCTTTTGGGCATATAATATATCTCCGGCTTCATCTATTCCATTTCGGGTTCCTTGTCTTTCGGGTTTTCGTCGTTTTGTTGTGTGCGTGTGTGGCATTCATTCATATCATGTAGTCATGTGCATCGCATTGCATTTGTGTTGTCGGTTGCATCCGGTTCCGCGTGTTTCTTCCTGTTGTCCGTTTCGCATTCCGGAGCTCCCTCACGTGTCCGTGGCGTCCCGTAGGCCTATTTTGGTGTTTGGCCGTGTAACGTTACCGGTGTGGCGCGAGACTTGTCGTGTGTTGTTTTTTCTTGTGTGTAACCCGCCTGTCAAATCTCGTCGCGTTTCGAGTCCGTTTGCTATCCCAACAGTTATTCGTGTAGGCCCAAAGTGCCTCCACTTTGTGGCCCAAGACAACCCTCCTACAGCCCACTAGCCTCCCCTAGGCCCATGTTTAACTCCCCTCTCGATCGGATCTGTCGGATCGCGATCGGAGGGCTCTAAAACACCCCAAACCCCTAACCCTAGGGAAAAACTGCTATATTTAGACCCCCCCCATGTCTATTTTGGGCATCCCTAGCTTCTTCCCTAACCTCCCCCTTTTTTTCCGTGCCCAACCAGCTCCCCTCAGCCACTTGGCTAGTTCTCCACGAGTCCCCGCCGCCAGGCTCCCGAGGAGCCAGCGCCGCCGCCGATCTGGATCGATCGGGGAATCAGATCCCGATCGGATCCCTCGCCAGGTCAACGCTCCCGCGCCGGGTCGATCGAGCGCTCCCTCCGCGCCAGAGGTTCCAGGCCCAGCCGCCGGTTCCCGTTCCTCCGAGCCTCTTCGCTCGAAGCGAACGCTGGACCACATCATCGCCGAATCAAAGCCCACCGGCCGCTCCAGCGCCCCCGTGGGCTCTCTCCTCGCGCGCTCGTAGGCCGCCGCTCCACCAGGCCGCCACCTCCCGAAGGCCCGAGGCCCGTTTCCCTCCGCCTCCCTCCAGCCGGCGCCCGAGCCGCCTCGTCGCCTGGGCCGTGGCCGCCTCCTGGGCCTCGCTCCTCCGCGGGCCGTCGCCATCTCCGTCGCCAGGCCGCCTCCAGGCCGAGCGGGCCTCAGCCGCCGTGGGCCCAAGCCGCTCCTCCGCGCGGCCCGCACCGCGCCTCCAGTCGGGCCTCCTCTCGGGCCAGATCCGCGGGCCCGAGCCCATCTCCTCTCGGATCTAGGTTATCTCAAAAACCACTAAGTCCCTGATGTTTAGTTTCGAGGTGACTTAAACTTGCTCTTTTAGATGCCATGATGAAACTGCTGTTTTAACACTTAGTGGTTTTTCACTAAGTCTGAAATCTGTAACGTTCCGATGCCATGTTTGCTTGCTGCTCTAGGACAAACCATGATAGTTTTGGGGTGGACCTTGATGGTTCCTGGTAGTAGATATTGTTGGCTTTCCATTCATGTACTCACATGCTTATTTAAGTGGCTGTAGCATGTTTAACTTTTGCTCCAAAGTTTCAATAAAATTCTGCCGTCAGAATTTTATTGTCAAGTTCAATATGTCCAAGCTTATTGCTATTGATCCGTGGCTCCTTTGGGGGTGCACCTTTGGAATTTATTGCTGTAGGGTATGTCTAGTTTATGTTCATGCTCTTTGCCATGGTTTTTGAGTGCTGTATCTTATATTTCTAGTGCTCCGAAGTTGCTATGTTGCTGTAATTTTCAGCTTTCGCTCATTTCTTGTTTCGGGCATAACTTTTAGCCCGTAGCTCCGATTTCAGCGAGTCTTATATGAAACTTGATTGATTTTCCGTGTAGATTCATAATCTCCTATTGTTATCATGTTTTGAGGTGATTTGCTTGAGTGCTATTTTCCGTGCTCTGTGTGCTCTCTTAGTGCATCCATCATTTTGAGTGCGCATTGCATCTTGTTGATTTGTGCCTTGTGTGATTGTATTGTTTAGAGCCGGAAGCTGAGACCGAGTACGAGTACGAGCACGAGGTTTCCAACGAGGTTGAGCACGAGGACCCTTCTTACGATCCGAACGACTACACTTCAGGCAAGATGGCCGAACCCCGATAACATTACTATTTTTGCCTATTGCTAGTAGTTCCGCTCTATAGTTTTGCCTCGATGCCCATGTTCTTCCTGTCAGCCTCCTACTTGTAACCATGTCCATGTTTAACCACCCTACCTATGCAAACCGTTGCTTGGCTAAGTACGCTTCGCTCAGCCCTTCTTATAGCATTGCTAGTTGCAGGTGAAGATCGAAGATGCTTGCTTCATGTTGAAGTTTTGTTGGGTTATATCACACTATATAAATGCTTAAAATGAAATCATCTATATATTGGTAAGGGTGGAAGGCTAAGCATTTTGCTTGGTGATTTGTTCCACTCATGCCGTTAGGAACCGTATAAACCGGTGTTATGTTCCTTGATTATGCGTTCCTAACACGGTTGGGGTGTATGGGACCCCCTCGATAAACCGCTAAGTGCTAAGTCTTTTCCAGCAAGTCCCAACATTGGTACTATTTGCCTAATAACAAATTAAACTTGCATAGGGAGTAATTAACCCTCTTTCTTAATCAACAACCCCGGGCCAGTGCTCCACATGAGTGTTGGTCCGAAATGGGGACCCTGCGGGGCCGCCTTGGGGCAACTCGAGGTATCTGGCATACACCCGTAGCTTCGCCCATCCGGTCGTGTCCTGAGACTTAGAT
The DNA here is from genome assembly GCA_902687465.1 of Secale cereale. NCBI lineage: Eukaryota > Viridiplantae > Streptophyta > Magnoliopsida > Poales > Poaceae > Secale > Secale cereale. The sequence continues at coordinate 825,317,089 of LR738712.1, read as the reverse complement.
ACGCGCGGCTACTATCAGGGTGTCGACACGCCGGGAGGATTTGCTGGATTAGCCTTACCTTAGTTCGGAGTATCTTGAGCACGGGATTCCGAGGATACTCGGGTCTTCCCACTTTGGAGTTGCGACTCCGCGGATCGTGGGCTTGTAATGGGTCAAGTTGGAACACCCCTGCAGGGTTATGAACTTTCGAAAGCCGTGCCCGCGGTTATGTGGCAGATGGGAGCTTGTTAATATCCGGTTGTAGATAACTTGACACATTGTTTTAATACACTACCAGCGTGTGTACCGTTACTGTCAATTTCCCAATAGGGATTCAGGAGTTGAACACAGTGGGGTTATGTTTGTTGAGCTGTAGCTAGGATCACTTCATGATCATCTTTCGACCGAGGCTTTCTCTTCTCGCACTCTCTCACGTAAGCTAGTTGCTAGTTGCTGCTGCAGACACTTATTCTTTTCTTCAGCCTTATCCTCTCCCAAGGCTTAAATAGTCTTGTTACCCGGGAACGGGATTGCTGAGTCCTCTGTGGCTCACAGTTACTTCACCACACCAGATGCAGGTCCAGTGGTGAGCTATCCAGGTGATGGCACCGAGCTTGACTCGGAGTACGACGAGGAGCGTAGTCGATACTATGTCCGTTATCCTGATGATCAGTAGTGGAGACTTCTACTAGGATTCGATCCGACCCGTGGATTTAAATTATGTTTGGTATCTTGTCATTGGTTTTTACCCTTAGAGGGTTGTGATGTTTTATTGTATGATGCTTGAAACATGTATTGTAATTTGGGTGACGTGGCGAGTGTAAGCCAACTATTTTATGTTTTCCATCCCCATCTTTTACATGAGTTGTGCAAAGATACCAGACTTGCGATCATTCCAGCATGGGGTTAAGTCTCTAAGTCGTGCCTCGACACGTAGGAGATTTAGCTCCATCCTGGGCATTACAAGTTGGTATTCAGAGCCTTCTCCGACCTAGGAGCCCCCACTGATTGATCGAATCGTTGACGGTCGAGTCTAGGCACACACTGAAAACATTTTGAGTCCTATATATTATATCGGAGAGTAGGATTTCTTTGCTTCTCATCCCCTTTCTCTCTGGTGAGGACTCCTGACGACTACTCTTGTCTCTCATACTTTCAAAAATTGCACCAAAATTTTTTTAGGAATCTCGCGAGTATTCTGGGATTGCTTCGATGTTCTTGTGACGAGAATATTGTTCTCGATGCCTCCTGACATTAGGGGTTGTGGCAGTGTCCCGGGGAGTTGAGCTTCGGGGTATTGTCGTCACAAGCATATCGCGGCAGTACTAAATACTTAAGACGGCCGACATCGAAAATCTCTCCTATACGGCCAGTGGCAAGATAACCCCGACATCACCCAGTACTGGGGAGGTAGTTCGGGAGTATTGCCATAGCTTGTTATAGTGGATGCTTTTCGAAGGTCCGAGGTAAACAGTTTCCGAGAAAGACTGGTTATGTGTTGAAGGATGGATACACTTGGATGTAGGTTTAGAGTTGATTGCGCGGTGCTTCCCGTGTATCCCCAACACCTGATTGCATAACTGGAATCTTTCGGAAATTCATAGGTGGGCTTATCCAGTATCGCAGGCATTCTTCCGACGAATGCAGGTTAGTGAGTTCGGGGTTCTACATTGAGTGAAGTGGTATTATGACCGATGTTCCGATCGAGAGTTGCATCTTAAAGGGTCCTTGGCTATGATGATCCGGGGATTGCAAAACCTTTTCGTAACGCGTTCATATGCTTTCAGCACAAAGATGTTAGAACGAAGCTCCTATCTTGTGTTTGTTCCCGTCTGTACCTTGTTGTTTTTCTTATTTTACCTTTTGTCCCCAATGTGGCTTCTCGTGAAGATTGATGTTATCATTTAACTGAGAATTTCATTCGTTCCTCTTGCTCGAATGATTTCATTCGTTCCTATTGTTCGAATGATTATTGTGAAGACTTGTTGCAATTCATTCCATTGATTCAGCTTATACCTTCTGTCAATCAATTGCTGATTTGTGGTCATCTCTTTCAGGATGGCTCCGAAAAGGGTTCCCAACACTAACCCAGAGGGTGAAGAGGTCCCAGATCGTCCTCCTTCCCCTCCTCCTCCGACTGAGGCTTGGAGAGCGATTATGCAGACTACAGCTCAGAACACCCAGTTGTTGATGCAGATGATGCAGCAGATGCAAGCTAATCAAGCTAATCAGGGTGTTCCAGGGAATCAAGGCAACTTCTTCAACCAGCAGCACCATGCTACTCTCAACCAGTTCTTGGCCAATAATCCAAAAGCTTTCAGTTACTGTGTCGACCCTCTTGATGCTTAAGATTGGTTAACCGACATAAAGAAGCATTTTGAGTGCAGTAACGTGAAGGAAGAGGACTATGTGAAATTTGCAGCCTTCCAACTCAAAGATCAAGCAGCTGACTGGTGGCAGCAGTACAAAGACTCCAGGCCAGGTCAAGTGATCTCTTGGGAGAATTTCTGCAAGGACTTTCGCTCTCACCATATTCCTACAAGCGTCATCGAGGGCATGCGTGAGCAATTCCGCAACCTGAAGCAGGGCTCTATGACAGTCTATCAGTATAATGTCAAGTTCCAAAACCTCGCCCGCTATGCTAAGCAAGACATTCCTGATGCTAAGAGCAAAATCTACCAGTTCCGTGGAGGTCTCAAAGATGAACTTCAACTTGCTCTCACCTTGTTCGAGCCCGATGAATTCGACAAATTCTATAACATGGCTTTGAAACAAGAGGCAGCTCAGCTTAAGATGGAGGCTTCTAAAAAGAGAATTCGAGATGCCGTTCACTCTTCCTCATCGTCTCAGATGGTCTCGAAGCAACAGAAATTCTGGCTTCCTCCTCCTTCAGTGATTCGAGCTCCATACAACAACTCCAACAGCAACAAGAACTCCGGTGGACGTGGTTTCTCCCACCCACCCAACCCGAGCAACCAGTCGAAGAAGCAGTTTCAGTCTCAAGGCTCCAAGTCAAGTGGTTCTCATTTCCGTCCTCTCTCAAAAGTGGTGTGCAACAAGTGTGGCCAGAAGGGTCACTATGCCAACAGATGTCCGAACCCGAAGCGTCTTCCACCTCCTCCACCTGTGAGTTCAGCTATTGTCAGGCATGATCCAAAGGCAGCAAGGGTCAATCTGATGAGTGCTGCGCAAGCGGAGAATTCTTCTGATGTCATTTTGGGTAACCTTCCAGTTAACTCTTTTCCTGCTAAAGTGTTATTTGATTCGGGTGCTTCATGCTCTTTCATGTCTCAACCATTTGCATCCAAGCACAATATTGTCACTTCAAATTTGCCTCAAAGGTTGCAAGTCATTTCTCCGGGGAGACGTATGACTTCTAGTGTCTATGCTCCGGATGTTTCTATTCGCATGGGTGATTATCGATTTCTGGCTAAACCGGTGGTTCTTGGTAATTCTGACATCGACCTCATCCTCGGAATGGATTGGCTTTCTCAGCATGATGCTCACATTGATTGTGCACAGAAGGAAGTCAAGATGACTCATCCTGATGAAGATGTGATTATCTTTGCCTCCAGGGATAACACTATCAGGCTTTTCTCTCTCAATGACAAGGGTGAAATTAATGCCATATCTCAAATTCCGGTGGTGAACGAATATCAAGACGTCTTTCCTGAAGAACTTCCAGGCATGCCTCCACACCGTCAGGTGGAATTTGTCATTGAACTCGAGCCGGGTACTGAGCCAGCATGTCGGCGTCCGTACAAGCTCTCTCCAGATGAATTGAAGGAATTGAAGAAGCAGCTTGATAAACAGGAGAGTATGGGTCTCATCAGGCCTAGTACGTCTCCTTGGGGCTGTGGTGTCTTATTTGTCAAGAAGAAAGATGGCACGGAGCATCTCTACGTTGATTACCGGCCATTGAACAAGAAGACAATAAAGAACAAGTATCCGCTCCCCAACATCAACGAACTCTTCGAGCAGCTCAAAGGAGCTAAAGTGTTCTCAAAGCTCGATCTCCAAATGGGCAATCATCAAATTCGCATTCGCGAGGAAGACATCCCCAAGACAGCCTTCAGAACGAGCTACGGTTCATACGAGTATACTGTCATGTCTTTTGGTCTCGCCAATGCTCCTCCTACCTTTTCGAGGATGATGCACTACATCTTCAACCCCTATACTGGCGAGTTTGTGCTTGTGTATCTGGATGATATTCTGGTGTTTTCCAAGAATGAAGAAGATCACGAAAAGCACTTACGTCTGGTTCTTGATCGACTCCGAGAGCATAAGTTCTATGCCAAGTTCTCCAAGTGCGAGTTTTGGCTCGATAAGGTTTTGTACCTGGGCCATATCATCTCAGCTGACGGTATTGCGGTTAATCCCGAGAAAGTTGAAGCAATTGTCAACTGGGAAGCTCCTCAGAACGTCAAGCAACTCCGCAGTTTTCTGGGTCTTGCCAGCTATTACAGAAGGTTCGTTGAGAACTTCTCCAAGATTGCCAAGCCTCTTTCCAACTTGCTTCAGAAGAATGTTAAATACTTTTGGTCTCCAGAGTGTGAAGTGGCATTCAAAACTCTCAAAGAAAAGCTCGTCTCTGCTCCAGTTCTGACTCCTCCAGATGAATCCAAGCCCTATGAAGTATTATGTGATGCTTCTCTTCAAGGTCTTGGTGGTGTGCTTATGCAAGATAAGAGAATTGTGGCATATACTTCTCGTCTGCTCAAGCCAAGTGAGAAGAACTATCCCACACATGATCTCGAGCTAGCAGCTGTGGTACATGCTTTGATTACGTGGAGACATCTGTTGTTGGGCAGAAAGGTCGACATCTTCACTGATCACAAGAGCTTGAAGTACATCTTCACACAGCCGCATCTGAACCTCCGCCAGACTCCTTGGGTTGAAATGATCCAAGAGTATGATCCCAGCATTGAATACACTCCTGGCAAGGCGAATGTGATTGCAAATGCTTTGAGCAGAAAGGCATATTGCAACAGCCTTCTTATCAAGCCGTTCCAGCCTGAGCTTTGTGAAGCATTCAGGAAGCTCAACCTCCAAGTTGTTCCGCAGGGTTTTCTTGCAAATCTTCAAATTGCTCCTACCTTGGAAGATCAGGTCCGTGAGGCCCAACTCAGGGATACCATGGTGAAGAAGGTGAAACATGGTATTGCAAAGGGTACTCCAAAATACAAGTGCTTTCGAGTTGATGAGAGAGATACCTTGTTCTTCGAGGACAGACTCGTTGTTCCCAAAGGTGATCTCAGGAAGCTCATAATGGAAGAAGCACATGATTCTCTCCTTTCCATTCATCCTGGCAGCTCCAAGATGTACCAAGACCTCAAGCAGTCTTACTGGTGGACACGCATGAAAAGGGAGATTGCCCAATTCGTGAATGAATGTGATGTTTGCAGAAGAGTGAAAGCAGAACAACAACGTCCAGCCGGTCTTCTCCAACCTCTTCCTATTCCCGAGTGGAAGTTCGACCACATTGAAATGGACTTCGTCACTGGTTTTCCTAAGTCCAAGAGAGGGAATGATTCTATCTTCGTGGTGATCGACAAGCTTACCAAAGTCGCTCACTTTCTTCCAGTCAAAGAATCAATCAGTGCAGCTCAATTGGCAGAGCTGTACACTTCCAGAATTGTGTCCTTACATGGCATTCCTCAAGTTATCTCCTCAGACCGTGGAAGTTTGTTCACTTCAAGGTTCTGGGACTCCTTTCAGTCCGCCATGGGCACTAAGATCAGGTTCAGCACTGCTTTTCACCCTCAGACTAGTGGTCAAGTCGAGCGAGTGAATCAGATTCTAGAAGACATGCTCAGAACCTGTGTCATATCTTTTGGCATGAAATGGGAAGACTGCCTTCCATTTGCCGAGTTCTCTTACAACAACAGCTTTCAAGCAAGTGCAGGCAAAGCACCGTTTGAAATCCTCTATGGAAGAAAGTGCCGTACCCCTCTCAACTGGTCTGAAACAGGCGAACGTCAACTTCTTGGCAATGACTTGATCTCAGAAGCCGAAGAAATGTGCAAAGTCATACGTGAGAATCTCAAGGCCGCTCAGTCGCGTCAGAAGAGCTACTATGACGGCAAGCATCGTGATTTGGCTTTCAACATTGATGATCACGTTTATCTCCGTGTTTCTCCGATGAAAGGCACCCAAAGATTCGGTATCAAAGGAAAGCTTGCTCCTCGATACGTCGGGCCTTTCAAGATTCTTGGCAAAAGAGGTGATCTAGCCTATCAACTTGAGCTCCCTTCCAACTTCGCCAATGTTCATGATGTGTTCCATGAGTCTCAACTCCGGAAATGCTTCAAGGCACCTGAACGCATGATTTCGTTTGAAGAGATTGATCTTCAACAAGACTTGTCCTACCGAGAGCATCCCGTTGCTATTCTCGAGGAAACCGAGCGCAAGACCCGCAACAAGTCCATCAAATTCTTGAAAGTCAAGTGGTCACATCACACCGACCGAGAAGCTACCTGGGAACGAGAAGATCATCTTCGTTCCGAGTACCCTTCCTTTTTCCAGTCCTAGATCTCGGGACGAGATCTTTTTGTAGTAGAGGAGAGTTTGTAATGCCCCGGATGTAATACTTTCCCTTTTGGGCATATAATATATCTCCGGCTTCATCTATTCCATTTCGGGTTCCTTGTCTTTCGGGTTTTCGTCGTTTTGTTGTGTGCGTGTGTGGCATTCATTCATATCATGTAGTCATATGCATCGCATTGCATTTGTGTTGTCGGTTGCATCCGGTTCCGCGTGTTTCTTCCCGTTGTCCGTTTCGCGTTCCGGAGCTCCCTCACGTGTCCGTGGCGTCCCGTAGGCCTATTTTGGTGTTTGGCCGTGTAACGTTACCGGTATGGCGCGAGACTTGTCGTGTGTTGTTGTTTCTTGTGTGTAACCCGCCTGTCAAATCTCGTCGCGTTTCGAGTCCGTTTGCTATCCCAACAGTTATTCGTGTGGGCCCAAAGTGCCTCCACTTTGTGGCCCAAGACAACCCTCCTACAGCCCACTAGCCTCCCCTAGGCCCATGTTTAACTCCCCTCTCGATCGGATCTGTCGGATCGCGATCGGAGGGCTCTAAAACACCCCAAACCCCTAACCCTAGGGAAAAACTGCTATATTTAGACCCCCCCCCATGTCTATTTTGGGCATCCCTAGCTTCTTCCCTAACCTCCCCCTTTTTTTCCGTGCCCAACCAGCTCCCCTCAGCCACTTGGCTAGTTCTCCACGAGTCCCCGCCGCCAGGCTCCCAAGGAGCCAGCGCCGCCGCCGATCTGGATCGATCGGGGAATCAGATCCCGATCGGATCCCTCGCCAGGTCAACGCTCCCGCGCCGGGTCGATCGAGCGCTCCCTCCGCGCCAGAGGTTCCAGGCCCAGCCGCCGGTTCCCGTTCCTCCGAGCCTCTTCGCTCGAAGCGAACGCTGGACCACATCATCGCCGAATCGAAGCCCACCGGCCGCTCCAGCGCCCCCGCGGGCTCTCTCCTCGCGCGCTCGTAGGCCGCCGCTCCACCAGGCCGCCACCTCCCGAAGGCCCGAGGCCCGTTTCCCTCCGCCTCCCCCCAGCCGGCGCCCGAGCCGCCTCGTCGCCTGGGCCGTGGCCGCCTCCTGGGCCTCGCTCCTCCGCGGGCCGTCGCCATCTCCGTCGCCAGGCCGCCTCCAGGCCGAGCGGGCCTCAGCCGCCGCGGGCCCAAGCCGCTCCTCCGCGCGGCCCGCACCGCGCCTCCAGTCGGGCCTCCTCTCGGGCCAGATCCGCGGGCCCGAGCCCATCTCCTCTCGGATCTAGGTTATCTCAAAAACCACTAAGTCCCTGATGTTTTGATCTGTGATGCAATATTCAACTGCTGATAACTTTTTGTGTGGATGTCCGTTTCGCGCAAATAGCATGTCCAGACGTTCGTGGTGATTAGCATTATGTTTTATCTTTTTGTGTCATGCATGTTAGAGATCATCTATGTGCTTGTTTTTCTGTCGCAATAGTGCATCGTGATAAAACTGCTGCTATGTGATGTTTTTATGCCATCTTTGCTATGTGATATCTTTTAGCTCGTTTGTCCGAATGATGCAAATGACATGTTCACGTGTTCGTCTTGCCATGCTCTACATGTTGTTTGTGTTAGGTTGCATGATAGATTTATTCTTGCCATGTTTATCTTCGTTGCAAAGTGCCATGTGGCTGTGATGTTGTTTCACTTGTTGAGCTCATTGCTATCGTTGTGTTTATCTCCATGATGCATGCTTGTATGTTTCGGAATCAACATCATGTGTACTTTGATGTGGTGCTTACCACTTGCCATGTTTAGTTTCGAGGTGACTTAAACTTGCTCCTTTAGATGCCATGATGAAACTGCTGTTTTAACACTTAGTGGTTTTTCACTAAGTCTGAAATGTGTAACGTTCCGATGCCATGTTTGCTTGCTGCTCTAGGACAAACCATGATAGTTTTGGGGTGGACCTTGATGGTTCCTGGTAGTAGATATTGTTGTATTTCCATTCATGTACTCACATGCTTATTTAAGTGGCTGTAGCATGTTTAACTTTTGCTCCAAAGTTTCAATAAAATTCTGCCGTCAGAATTTTATTGTCAAGTTCAATATGTCCAAGCTTATTGCTATTGATCCGTGGCTCCTTTGGGGGTGCACCTTTGGAATTTATTGCTGTAGGGTATGTCTAGTTTATGTTCATGCTCTTTGCCATGGTGTTTGAGTGCTGTATCTTATTTTTCTAGTGCTCCGAAGTTGCTATGTTGCTGTAATTTTCAGCTTTCGCTCATTTCTTGTTTCGGGCATAACTTTTAGCCCGTAGCTCCGATTTCAGCGAGTCTTATATGAAACTTGATTGATTTTCCGTGTAGATTCATAATCTCCTATTGTTATCATATTTTGAGGTGATTTGCTTGAGTGCTATTTTCCGTGCTCCGTGTTCTCTCTTAGTGCATCCATCATTTTGAGTGCGCATTGCATCTTGTTGATTTGTGCCTTGTGTGATTGTATTGTTTAGAGCCGGAAGCTGAGACCGAGTACGAGTACGAGCACGAGGTTTCCAACGAGGTTGAGCACGAGGACCCTTCTTACGATCCGAACGACTACACTTCAGGCAAGATGACCGAACCCCGATAACATTACTATTTTTGCCTATTGCTAGTAGTTCCGCTCTATAGTTTTGCCTCGATGCCCATGTTCTTCCTGTCAGCCTCCTACTTGTAACCATGTCCATGTTTAACCACCCTACCTATGCAAACCGTTGCTTGACTAAGTACGCTTCGCTCAGCCCTTCTTATAGCATTGCTAGTTGCAGGTGAAGATCGAAGATGCTTGCTTCATGTTGAAGTTTTGTTGGGTTATATCACACTATATAAATGCTTAAAATGAAATCATCTATATATTGGTAAGGGTGGAAGGCTAAGCCTTTTGCTTGGTGATTTGTTCCACTCATGCCGTTAGGAACCGTATAAACCGGTGTTATGTTCCTTGATTATGCGTTCCTAACACGGTTGGGGTGTATGGGACCCCCTCGATAAACCGCTAAGTGCTAAGTCTTTTCCAGCAAGTCCCAACATTGGTACTATTTTCCTAATAACAAATTAAACTTGCATAGGGAGTAATTAACCCTCTTTCTTAATCAACAACCCCGGGCCAGTGCTCCACATGAGTGTTGGTCCGAAACGGGGAGCCTGCGGAGCCGCCTTGGGGCAACTCGAGGTATCTGGCATACACCCGTAGCTTCGCCCATCCGGTCGTGTCCTGAGACTTAGATACGCGCGGCTACTATCAGGGTGTCGACACGCCGGGAGGATTTGCTGGATTAGCCTTACCTTAGTTCGGAGTATCTTGAGCACGGGATTCCGAGGATACTCGGGTCTTCCCACTTTTTAGTTGCGACTCCGCGGATCGTGGGCTTGTAATGGGTCAAGTTGGAACACCCCTGCAGGGTTATGAACTTTCGAAAGCCGTGCCCGCGGTTATGTGGCAGATGGGAGCTTGTTAATATCCGGTTGTAGATAACTTGACACATTGCTTTAATACACTACCAGCGTGTGTACCGTGACTGTCAATTTCCGAATAGGGATTCGGGAGTTGAACACGGTGGGGTTATGTTTGTTGAGCTGTAGCTAGGATCACTTCGTGATCATCTCTCGACCGAGGCTTTCTCTTCTCGCACTCTCTCACGTAAGCTAGTTGCTAGTTGCTGCTGCAGACACTTATTCTTTTCTTCAGCCTTATCCTCTCCCAAGGCTTAAATAGTCTTGTTACCCGGAAACGGGATTGCTGAGTCCTTTGTGGCTCACAGTTACTTCACCACACCAGATGCAGGTCCAGTGGTGAGCTATCTAGGTGATGGCACCGAGCTTGACTGGGAGTACGACGAGGAGCGTAGTCGATACTATGTCCGTTATCCTGATGATCAGTAGTGGAGACTTCTACTAGGATTCGATCCGACCTGTGGATTTAAATTATGTTTGGTATCTTGTCATTGGTTTTTACCCTTAGAGGGCTGTGATGTTTCATTGTATGATGCTTGAAACATGTATTGTAATTTGGGTGACGTGGCGAGTGTAAGCCAACTATTTTATGTTTTCCATCCCCATCTTTTACATGAGTTGTGCAAAGATACCAGACTTGCGATCATTCCAGCATGGTGTTAAGTCTCTAAGTCGTGCCTCGACAGGTAGGAGATTTAGCTCCATCCTGGGCATTACACCTACCCTACTGGAAAGACCTAGAGGTCCGCTCTTCAATCGACGCGATGCACGTGACGAAGAACCTTTGCGTGAACCTGCTAGGCTTCTTGGGCGTGTATGGAAAGACAAAAGATACAGCTAAGGCACGGGAGGACCTGCAATGTTTGCACGAAAAAGACGACATGCCTCCGAAGCAGTATGAAGGTCCTGCCAGTTGTGCTCTTACGAAAGAAGAGAAAGAAATCTTCTTTGAATGCATGCTCAGTATGAAGGTCCCGACTGGCTTCTCGTCGAATATAAAGGGAATAATAAATATGCCAGAGAAAAAGTTCCAGAACCTAAAGTCTCATGACTGCCACGTGATTATGACGCAACTGCTTCCGGTTGCATTGAGGGGGCTTCTACCGGAAAACGTCCGATTAGCCATTGTGAAGCTATGTGCATTCCTCAATGCAATCTCTCAGAAGGTGATCGATCCAGAAATCGTACCAAGGCTAAGGAGTGATGTGGCGCAATGTCTTGTCAGTTTCGAGCTGGTGTTCCCACCATCCTTCTTCAATATCATGACACACGTCCTAGTTCATCTAGTCGACGAGATTGTCATTCTGGGGCCCGTATTTCTACACAATATGTTCCCCTTTGAGAGGTTCATGGGAGTCCTAAAGAAATATGTCTGTAACCGCGCTAGGCCAGAAGGAAGCATCTCCATGGGCCATCAAACAGAGGATGTCATCGGGTTTTGTGTTGACTTCATCCCTGGCCTTAATAAGATAGGTCTCCCTAAATCGCGGTACGAGGGGAGACTGACTGGAAAATGCACGCTTTGAAGGGACTCAATAATATGCAGGGACGGATATTCTTGGTCTCAAGCACACTACACAGTTCTACAGAACTCTACCTTGGTGACCCCGTATGTCGATGAACACAAGAACAGTCTGCGCTCCAAACACCCGGAGCAGTGCGACGACTGGATTACATGTGAACACTTCAGGACTTTCAGCAGTTGGTTGGAAACATGTCTCAGAGGTGACAACACTGTTTGTGATGAGTTGTACTTGTTGTCCAGGGGACCATCTTTGACTGTATTGATTTACAAAGGATGCGAGATAAATGGGAATACATTTTACACGATTGTCCAAGATCAAAAGAGCACCAACCAAAACAGTGGTGTCCGCTTTGATGCAACAACCGAGAGGGGAAAGGACAGATATTATGGTTACATAGTGGACATATGGGAACTTGACTGCGGACATGATTTTAAGGTCCCTTTGTTTAAGTGCAAATGGGTCAATCTGTCAGGAGGCGGGGTACAGGTAGACCCACAGTACGGAATGACAACAGTGGATCTGAAAAATCTTGGGTACACTGACGAACCGTTCGTCCTAGCCAATGATGTGGCACAGGTTATCTATGTGAAGGACATGTCTACCAGACCGAGAAAAAGAAAAGATAAGGAAGCGAATACATCATACAATGAGCCAAAGCGTCACATAGTTCTTTCAAGAAAAAGGGACATCCTGGGAGTGGAGGGCAAGACAGACATATCTGAAGATTATGAAAAGTTTCATGAAATTCCTCCCTTCAAAGTCAAGGCTGACCCAAGCATCCTGATAAACGATGAAGATTATCCATGGTTACGGCGCAATAATCAAATGACACGAGCGAAGAAAAAGTGAAGACTTTTTTCCGCAACTATTATGATGATACCATGCCAACTATGTAACAGACGAGTATGATACCATTGTCCGTTTTGTACATGCACATGCTATGCCAACTTTTTCAGAGTTCATTTGAAAACTATGAATTTAAGTCGAATTTTCTCTATAGGTGCATATATGTTCATTTTTTTAGTAAAGTTAACCACAAACTTGTGATTCACACAAATTTCAAATAATTCAAATTTTAATTATTCAAATTTGAAAACTAATGGCACTAACAGAAAGTTTATAATTTTTCTAAAACTAATGGCACTAACAGAAAGAATTAAAAAATAAAGCAAAAAACAAAAGAAAATAAATAATGCAGAAAACAAAACAAAAAAACTTGCAAAACAATAAAAATAGCAACAATAAGTATTTTGTTGTAAGTAGAAAATAAATAAATAAATAAAGCAACAAATAATTTCAAATTTAAACTATTCAAATTTGAGTACTACTGGCACTAACAGAAAGTTTGTAATTGGTTTTACCTAAAGCAATAATATTCACAAAGAAACTCTAAATACAGCAAAAAACAACTTAGAAATAAATAAATCGGAAAAGGAAAAAAAATTAAAAAAAAATGGGCGCTGCCCAGTGAGCCTGCAAGGCCTATGGCCCAGGATGCAGCTGGACTATAAGGCCCAGCAAGCTCACAGGGTAGCGCGCGGAGTTAGGCCCATAAGCCTGCAATAGAGAGGAGCTCAATACAGCCACCGCAGTGGGGCTTATAAACCACTCCTAGCCCCTGTCAACTAGCGAGGTGGGACTAAAGATTTTCGCCGCGGGACAGGACAAGGGCTTTGGTCCCGGTTGGTGGCAACAACCGGGGCTAAAGGGGGGGCATTGGTCCCGGTTCGTGGCACAAACCGGGAC
>LR738712.1:825230916-825303753 GCA_902687465.1 Secale cereale | reverse complement strand
CCGCCCTTTGGGCTGCTGAAAAGAGACCTTTGGTCCCGGTTGGTGGCATCAACCGGGACTAAAGGGGGGCATTCGTCCCGGTTTGTGCCACGAACCAGGACCAATGCCCTTTCTATATAAGTAGCACTTGTGAAAATTCGTTTTAGTTCTCTTCCCCGCCCCCGACGCCGCCAAGCCCGAGCTCGCCGTCGCCCCACGCCGTCGCCCCGTCGCTCCTCGTCGCAGGCGCCCTCTGCCCCCGCGCTCCTCGTCGCCGGCGCCCTCTGCCTGCCCCAGCGCTGTGAGACGCCGCGCCCCTGCCCGGCTCTGTTATATATATATTGCTATATATATGTTTTTTTTCATATGTGATATGATATATAAGTATATATATATATATATGTGTATGTGTATATATATAGTTGCTTATGTGTATATGTATATGTGTATATACTTGCTGTATGTGGCTATAATGTATATGTGTATGTGGCTATAATTTTTTTTCTTAGGAATTTGCTAAATATATATGTTAAAAATGTTTTTTTGTTCATAGAAAGTTTTTTGTTCATATATAGAAAGTTACAATTGTAGAAAAGTTTTATATATGCAAAAGTTACAAATTTAGAAAAAGAAGGATAGGAAAGAAGAAAATAAGAAGAGGAAAGAAAGAAGAAGAGGAGAGGACGAAGAGGAGAAATAAATAAGAAGAAAAAAAAAAAGAAAAATAAGAGGAGAAGAAGAAAGGAATAGAGGAGAAGAAGAGAAAAGAAGAAGAGGAAGAAGAAGAAAAAAAGAGGAGAAGAAGAAAGGAACAGCTAGAGGAGAAGATCGAAGAAAAAAAAGAAAAAAAAGGAGAAGAAGAGGAGAAGATCGAAGAAAAAAAAGAAAAAAAAGGAGAAGAAGGCTGTTCCTTTCTTCTTCTTCCTCTTCTTCTTTTATATCGGGTATGTCGTTGTCGATATACCACCTCCCCGATAACTTCAACATGAGGGGGGGGGGGTCGAGGGTCGTCGAGGGACCGAGGGTCGTCAAGGGTCGAGGATCACCGAGGGGTCGCGAGGTTGCCTAGTGTCAAAGTATTGAAAAAATCCATGCCTTCATCATTTGCCAGAAGTAACCGGGCATGTTGGTACTAAGTTCTGGAAAGTTATTTTGGAACGGAGTTCCTGATAGGATAATCCGTCTTTTGTTACGAATTATCCTATCTGGGACTCCGCTCCAAAATAATTTTGGAGAGCTTCGTACCATCATGCGCCTGTTACTTTCGCCTAATGATGAAGACATGGTTTTGTTGAATCCTTTGACACTAGACAAAATGTGACATGAGGGGGTCTAGGGTTATGGATCGCCGAGCAGTCGAGGGTCGAGGGTCGTCCAGGGGTCGAGGGTACTAAAAAGAAAATTATTCTATCGGGAACTCCATCCAAAACAACTTTGAAGAGCTTCTCGTACCATTATGCGCCTGTCATTTCCGGCTAATGATGAAGTCATGGTTTTCTTGAAATCTTCGATATTACCCCCTCCTTGAAGCGTTCTCGAGGCCACCCCTAACCCTTGAAGCGTTGTCGAGGCCACCCGAAACCCTAGAGAAGCAGCGTCGAGGCCACAAATTAATATATATGATTCCTTACTGTGATTAGCTAGCTAGTTCTATGTTTGCCATTAATATATCCATCTGTCATGTTTGAATAATAATTGGCATGTTGTAAATATTTGTAGAAACTATGGACGACAACCCCTGAGACGAAGCACAAGAAGCGATGTTGCTGGACATAATCGCAGACGGACAAGATGTCGTCTTGTCGTTTATCAACGACACCAATGAGCTGCTGGAAAGAGAGGAAGATCTAGGCTATGATTATGATGGCTCCGGTGACCCAATGCACATGCAAGAAGTAGATCGTGAGGACGGCTCCGGTGACCCAATGCCGGTGCAAGAAGGAGACCGTGATGATGGCTCCGGTGACCGAACCGAGTTCGGCCAGCAGGTATATATATTAGTTAAGCCTGTGCTGACTAGTTAATTGATGCATTCATTAACTCTCGTCTTTGTTCTTTTTTCTAGCCCTCCGGATCGAGCAAATCTTCGGTAAAGAGACGAGGCGCGAAGAAAAAGTTGAGGTCGGATGAAAAGTTTGAGATCACAGAAATCGCGCGCACCGACGAACCGATTGAACCCATCCGGACAAAGAACGCATTTGTTAATCAGTGCGGGGTTCTGGTTAGGGACAAGATCCCGATCTACATCCATCAATGGTTAAAGCCGGCTGCAGAAGACGCTCAGGTGTCTTATGTCACTGATATGCAGAAAGAAGATCTTTGGACTGAGCTGAAGTCAAATTTCGCCCTACCGCCAGAGGCTGATCCGGCGAAGCCAGTTACAGAGGATTTAATCAAGTCTTTTGCTCTTACGAAGATGGCAGAACTATTCAGGGGGTGGAAGAAACACCTGAATAAGTTTGTCTGCAAAAAAGAGACTCCAGAATTCCAGGGCATATATGAGAATATCAGAGAAGACTAGCCCGCATTTGTGGCCTATAAGACATCGGAAAAGAGTAAGAAGATGTCGGCGACAAACCAAAAAAATGTTGCGAAGAAGATGCATCACCATCGCACGGGGTCAGGTGGCTACCTCAGAGCCCGGCCTAAGTGGGCCAAGGCTGAGAATGATCTGCTTCAAAAAGGGATCGAACTAGAGACAATGAACTGGCCAGACCGTTGCCGGACTTGGTTCTTCGGGGCTGGTGGAACCTTGGACCCTGTATCAGGGAGGTGCATTTGGACGGACAAGCAATTGGAAATACCACTCAAGAAGCTTCGTTGCTATATCAAAGCAGCGCGGCAATGGACGTTCTTTCCCGACAGAGAGAACGACGAGCTCACAATGGCCCTCGGGAATCCTGAGCACCCTGGACGGACACGAGGCACGCCAGGCTCCGTTCCGTAGAGTGTTGGGTTTCCGGACGCAGGCGGTTACAAATGCCACGAGAGGAGGAAGAAAGTGCAGCAGATCGAAATGCAGGCGCTGCGCGCCAGAATACAAGCGATAGAGGAACAAGAAGCAAATCAGGAAAAAAGAACTGCCGAAGCTTCCTCCGAAGCTACCCCGCCATCTCAGCGGAGAAGCAGCGTGGCTTCCACTGAGCTGCTTCAGCCGGAGCATGTCTTGACGGCTCCTGCCAGCTATCCCGTGGATGCTATCACGGAGGTACAAAATTGCCACCTTATGACGCAATGGATAAATATGAAGGTTAAGGCGGCTGCTGGCTCTGTTTATCCTACTGGACCCGACGCAACTTTTCACTGTCGGCCGATTCCAGAAGGATATGCTAGGGTGATGGTGGATGAAATAACGGAGGGATTTGAGGACCTCCAGCTTGACCACCCTACCGGTGAAGGGGAGACTCGGCTGGGTTCTTCACTGAAGACTCCATGCCTATGGCGGAAGGACCTCATCAACATTCTCAACTGGACGCCTCCGCCTCCTCCTCCTCCTCCGGCGAGTCAGGGCACTCCGCCTCCTCCACCGCCTCCTCCTCCGGCGAGTGACGATCAGGGGCACTCCGGCTCCTTCTCCGGCGCGTGGCGGCACTCCGCCTCCTTCTCCGGCTGCGCCGGCGCGCCCGAGCAGCCAGCCTCCTCCTTCTCCGCCTAGTCAGCAAGGGCGGAAGAGACCTGCCGCCGCTCCGGCTGCTCCTTCTCCAGCGCGTAAGCAAGGAAAGAAGATAGCCGCTTCGTCTGGTCTGCCGGCGTCTAGCAGTACAGCCAGAGGCGGGAGGCAATACAGATTTGGTCCTTCTCTCACGCCTCTAGAGAAGTTACCATACGAGAGGTCCGACGAGGAAAACACGAAGATCGCTGAAGGCGAAGTGAAGGACTGGCTTGAAGGGTTGAAAGCACAGAGACATCCATCTCCGAAGGAGAAGATAGATCCGGTGAAATCAAAGCGCACTCTTGCTGCCCTGAAGAAACCAGCGAAAAGTCAGCCGAAAGACAACAATGACCGCATTATTGAAAAGTCATTTCACGAAGCGAAGCGGTCGGGAAGTACAAGTGATCAAAGGTTAGCAGAAGGACGAGCTGGGAAACAAATTGCCCAGCTCGACGAACAAGCGGACCAATCGTGCCCCCGCTCAAGGTGTCTAGCGACATGGTCGCTAATGATCCGAGGATGGTGCCCGGTTATAGCAATCTTGGAGATTACCTGCCCGACGATGTACATTATGATTTCTTGGAGGTGCAGATACAAAGATACGAGTACGGGAAGCCTCTCGTCAAAGATGAAAGATCTCTATCAACAATGATGCGAAGATTGCATGATTGGTACTTGAAAATCTGCAGAGTGTCTGGGGGGAGGGATAGTTTGTATGTGAGAGTTAAACCGGAGCATGACCTCGTTGGAATTGAGCTGTTGCCTATTCCATTTGAGGAGTTCTGTCAGTTTTTCAATCAATTGGCCCTCGATAAAGCAACGGTCACCTGCTACTGTCTGTAAGTAGTACTACTTCTGTCATTAAGTCTCTCTATATAGCTCAGCTCTTTCATTGCATGTATTTATAATTATCCTCACTATATTATGCAGATTGAAGATCGTCGAAGTGAAGAAAAGACAAGTCGGTGATATAGGGTTCATTAACACATATCTCATAGATGCAACCGAGGTTGAATTTCGTGCCTCAAATATCGAGGCCAACTTGCTACGATCGTTGGTGGGAAATGAAAACAAAGATATAATACTCTTTCCTTACAACTTCAAGTGAGTGTTACTGTCTTGTCCATATTCGGTTTCCCTTATATATTTGTCAAGGTTATAGTAATGTAATTGATGAGTTCATGCATGCGTGCGCAGGTTCCACTATATTCTCCTAGAGATTAAGCTTGAGCAGGGAGTAGTAACTATCTTGGACTCTAAACGAAAAGATCCCAAGGAGTATGCGGACATGACTCAAATGCTCGAGAAGTAAGTTAAATCGATCATTATCCACCATGCATATCAGCAACTTTGTTCATTTCTGATATCAAGTAATTGTTTTCTTTGTCTGGCAGGGTTTGGAGAAAATTCACCAAAAAAGCTTCGGGACTGCCGAAGAAGCTGGAATTTAGACACCCGAAAGTAAGTACTATATAGTAGCATGTTCCGCGCATCTCCTATATATTGATTCAAGCGCTAGTTTCATCAATACCATTTGGCATTCTTGTTTATCAGTTTGATTGACCTCTATTTCTTGTAAAGTGGTTGTGGCAGAAACAAGGGAATGATTTCTGTGAATACTACATTTGCGAGTCCATCCGCCACACGACCTGTGAGCGGGGCTACTCTGAAGCACAATTTGAAGTGCGTAAATAATTAATAATATTCACAATTTTATTTCATTACCATCATTTGTGTTGAGTTTCATATATATATATATATATATATATATATATATATATATATATATATATATATATATATATATATATATATATATATATATATGTAGTGTTACTATTCATCACCCAGGGTGCAGAATAAGTTATTCTTCACCCGAGGTAATCTTATGATCATTTGAAATACAAATAGTTACATTCATATTAATTTACTGCATAAAATTTGTCATAACAAACAAAATATAGGTCAAAAAATGCATTTGATGTACATTTTACACTATATTTTTATATTTGTAATTTTACGTAACATAAAATATTTTTTACGATGATTATATGTTTTCTTACATTCTCTTTTTATATCTAAAATAAGACAAAATTTACGAAACGTAAAATTACGGTGCATAGATGTTAAAATAGAGGTGGGTGAAGAATAACTATTCCTGACCCAGGGTGACGAATAGTCAATTGGTGGCATTCTTCCTTGACCACGTGATCGCGTCAGACGGAGAATACTATGTGGATCATGCATCCATCGTATAGGAGATTATATTTGTAAGAGATAATTATTGTATATACGTATCCGGTAGTGTCGGTTAGATATACGAGAACTTGTTGTTCGACCAATCTCTCGAAGAAGGAGAGGTGGTCGATATTACTTCTCTCTGTATGCATATATATGTTGATTACGATCTTCTGTTTCCTTCGTTTGCTTACTAGCTAGCTAGCTAGCGTGTCTAGTCCTCTCTATACGTATGTGTAGTACGTAGCGTCGACCAAGCACGGACATAAAAGAGGACACTTCTCTCTATTAATTAGCTAGCTAACACAATATATGAAACACCTAAATTAACCCCCCAAAACCTCCAACCCCCTCCCTTTCAAAAAAAAAAACAAAAACCACAGCCACAGAAATGCTGACGCGTGGATGTCTTTTGGTCCCGGTTGATGCCACAAACCGGGACCAAAGGCCCTCCTGCCTGGGCTCCGCGCACAGGCCACGTGGAGACCCATTTGCCCCGGTTCTAGATTGAACCGGGACTAAAGGGCTAGGGCAATAGTACCGACCCTTTAGTCCCGGTTCAAGAACCGGGGCTAAAGGTCCTTACTAACCGGGGCAGATGTTCCTTTATCTACTAGTGGTTGGTCCAATTTTGATTTTCGCCCCGGGACCTCGAATTTCTGGAGACGGCCCTGGGTACCAGCCACATGCATGACTTGTCTACACTTGTCTTTCCCGCGCGGGCCGGCCGCCGTGCTTTTCGCTAGCTGGAGGGCGCGCATGCAGCTAAGAGCGTTGCCGGCCGCGATGGCCACACCTGACCTGCCTCGCCTGTCCCGAGTTCGACACACGCACGATCGGCGATCCACACACCACACCCGAACCCGACTAATCAATCATTCGCCATTAATCTCCGTCGTCGACAAACAACCTTGTCACGCCTCAACAGTTAGTTACTTCGTTCGTTAATTAAGCACGTAGTACTAAGTACACTCTATGACTGTGTCTGTTGATTGTAGTACTAAGAGGGTGCTTGGATATGTTTTAGTCTCATGCTTAAAAGTAGTGAGACTAAAATTTGCTAGCCCCACTCATGCTTGGATGCAAATACTAAAGAGACTAAAATCAAGTTAATGAGCATTTATTATTCTCCAAACCCTTCAATCCAGAACTCGCATGTGTTAAAGAAGAGGAGTTAAATAAGAAGAGAAAGGACTAATCCACATTTTAGTAGGGGTACCCCTATACTAAAAAAAATTTAGTCTCAAGACTAGTTTTAGCCCTTTTTAGTGGGGTGCTTGAAACTTTAGCCTTTTAAAAAAATTATTTTTAGGCAGACTAAAATAAGTCCCTTGGATCAAGCACCCTCTAAGTACTTCAGTCGCCATCCTGCAACCCCGGTCCTGTTGCTACGTACTAAGACTAGCTGCTTGATTCTTCTCTTCTTCTCCTACCTCCTTCCACCAGCAAGCTCTCTAGCTAGCTAGCTAGTTGCTTCTCCTTATAAAAGCCAGTCCAGAGCTCCGTGTGCCATTCCAGAGCTGCAAGACCGCAAAGGAAATCGCTACCTTTCTACCTCACATATTCTTCTCCAACGATCCAGATCAGCTGATGAATGGGGTTCCCTGCGGCGGTGCACGCGGAGGTGCCCAGGCTGCTGCTCAACCTCCTCTTCCTGCTCGACCACCTCCAACGCCTCTCCTCCTGGCTGCTAGGCCTTGTCGGCGTCGGCATACAAGACGACCTGAGCCTCAGCTTCGACTACCCCACCGCCTCCGACTTCGCCGACCACCACCACCACGACCTTGAGCTGGAGCTGGAGAAGCATTCCCGGTCGTGCGCTTCGACGCGCTCTCCACCACCGGAGACGACACGCTGCTGCTGCCGGAGAGCTGTGTGGTGTGTCTCGGCGACTTCCACGGCGCAGCGCGCGTGCGACGGCCGCGTGGGTGCCGGCACGTATTCCACCGCGCCTGCCTTGACCGCCTTGGCGGCCTACGGCCACCGCACCTGCCCGCGCTGCCGGGCGCCTCTTCTCCCGCCCTTCCTCCTGCCACTGCCGCTTCCGGTCCGGCGTCGTGACTCCCGCCGGGTGTTCTTTGCACAATCGGGCGAATCCTGAGGAGGGTGCTCTGAATTTGTCGCTTTCGGTTGGGTTTTTATGGAAACAAACCCAACCACACAGCACGGGCCAAGGAGGACATGGCGGTGACGTCTTGAAATATTTTCCGATCGGCCCCTCTTTTGGATAGATTCTCACAATGACATCCCAAGGGTGGGGATTAGGTTCCTTGTTCAAGCTTCGGTTAATTTGGATCAAGTAAAATACCTATACCAAAAACAAAGTGGAGATACACACACACCAGGAAATAGATTACATGAAGTAGATAGAGGGGTGAATCTTAATATATGTAGGGTTAGTTGAGAAGAGCTTTTTTTCCAGTACTGGCTTTTAGTCTAACTTTCTGTCTTGCTAAGATTTTAGCAATATCATGTCCTTTTTTTCATCTTTTATACAGCTTCTCAGGGGTTGGAAATGATTCATGTTTACAGTTTAGTAGATATGTTGTGCATTAACGTACGTCTTGGAAATGCATTTTGATTCGACTGGATTATCTTAATTTATCGTTTATGCTAAACCTAAGAGCATCTCCAACAGCCGCGCTATACTAGCGCCGCGCCTGAAAAAACGCCATTTTAGCGCGCGCGCAACGCGTCGCACCGCTCCAGCGGGCGCCCAAAAAACGCGCGCGCCCTAAAACGAGTTGGGCGCGCTGGTGAATGCCCCATCCCGCGCTGTTGATTTGGAGCGTTCACTTCCGCGCGCGGCACACTCTCGCGCGCGCGCGAACACTCATTTCTTCCACCGCGCTCGTTGCTCCCCCGCTCTCTCCCCCCATCCGGCCGCGCCGCCGCCGCCGCTCGCGCCGCCGCCGCCGCCGCTCGCGCCCCCGCGCCCGCCGGCGACTCGAGCTTCCTGGTCTGCCTCCGCTGGCGCCCGCCTCCCGCGCCCGCCGGCGACCGTTCAGTTGCTTCGCCGGCCTCCCCGCGCCGCTGCGCTTCCGCCCCACCCCCTCCTAGTCCGACCCGGACCTCGCGCGCCTCCGACGTCCTCCGAACAGCGCCGACGGCTCGCTTCCGCGCCGCGCCCGCAAGGTGTTCGACAAAAAACCTACAAGGTATGTATTGCTTCAAACTGAATTTGGTGCATATTTTGAATTGTAGTTTTGATAGTATAGTATTGAACATTGTAGATGAGTTCTTCGCATGATTCATCCGAAGATGAATTTGATATGGAAGAGGAGGAGGATCTTGCAATGATCATAGCAATGCATATCAATAAAAAACCGAAGCACGGTGGTTCGGTTATGGGTCGGGAAAAATTTTGGAGAGATAGGATTGATGCCCATAACAGATTGATGAAGAACTATTTCGTGGAGAATCCCACATATCCGGAGTCATATTTTCGTCGCCGGTTTAGGATGAGCACAGACTTGTTCAAGCGCATTGCAGAGAAACTAGCGATTCATGACCATTTTTTCCAGCAAAGGAGGAATGCTGCTGGAGAGCTCGGGCATAGCACCTTTCTGAAGGTGACAGCCGCTTTGCGTATGTTGGCATACGGTATCCCGGCCGATCTAGTTGATGATCACTTGGCTATGGGTGAGAGCCAAGCCATCATGTGTGTCAAGCGCTTTGCAGTGGGAATTGTGCAAGTGTTTGGCGAGGAGTATTTGAGATCTCCTACTGCTGAAGACGCCGCAAGGCTATTGGCGATGAACAAATCTCGCGGCTTTCCTGGCATGCTTGGCTCAATAGATTGCATGCATTGGAGTTGGAAGAATTGTCCAAAGGCATGGCATGGGCAATTCCACGGCCAAAAAAAGGGTTCCACTATAATCCTTGAAGCGGTGGCCGATCAGGAGACTTGGATATGGCATGCATTCTTTGGAATGCCTGGATCTTTGAATGACATCAATGTTGTCAACCGGTCACCACTGATGAATAAGATTGCGAATGGTGAGTTGCCACCGGTTCAGTTTGTAGCAAATGGCCATACGTACAACTATGGCTATTATCTAGCGGATGGTATCTATCCAAAGTGGCAAACCTTCGTGAAGCCGTTGAAAAAGCCAGAAGGTAAGAAAAATCTTGATTTCCACAATGCTCAGGCAGCTGCTAGAAAAGATGTCGAGAGAGCATTTGGGATTTTGCAAGCCCAATTTGCTATTGTGAGAGGACCGGCTAGATTTTGGGATCAAAAAATGCTTTGGTACATAATGCACGCTTGTGTGATCATGCACAACATGATCATCGAGGATGAGCGTGGCCAAGATTTAGACTACTCACAGTATGAGCTCTTGGGACATCCCGTGCGAGTGCGACGGAGGGCTGAAAGGGTAGCCCGTTTTGTTGCCTCCTATCATGCCATTCGGCGTCCCGCAACGCACAATGATCTTCAGAAGGATCTGATTGAAGAGTGGTGGGCATGGAATGGACAACAACGAGCATGATTTCATTGCATTTTATGTATTGTATTGTATTGTTCATGAACTATTGGTTGTGTTTATTTATTGCATTATTTGTTGTACTCTGAGATAAAACTATTTGTTTCAGTTGTAAACTATTTATTGTTGATTTATTTGTTTGTTTAATCGTTTTTCTTCTATTTGTTGAACTATATATGTGCTTTGCGCGCGCTGCATTTTTGCGCACCGCTGGAGCGGCGCGCGCGCGCTGCATTTTTGCGCTGCTGCTGGAGCCAGCGCTGCGCAGCGCTGAAAAACAGCCTAAGCGCGCGCGCTATATGGTTTTTTTGGGCGCGGCGCGTCGCGCGCCTGTTGGAGATGCTCTAAGGCCCTTCCCAGTGCTCCACCGTGGACAGGTGCTAAGCGTGACACATAAGCGAAAAAATGGAGTGAATTTTCAGAAAACCACCACATTGAAGCGTAGGTTTGCAGAAAAGACTCTTCTATGAATTTGTGGCAGAAAACACTAATTTCTGGCCTAATTATTTGCAGAAAACACTGAACCGTCAGTTCGGGCATTTTAAGCACTATTATTACCGATGGGGCCTGATTTTGGTGACATGGCATAACGGCGCAACAGACGACGTTGACTAATATTTTTCGCAAACAACCCTTTCCTTAAAAAAACAAATCCCCAACCCCCTTCCCCCGCGCCCCCCGATCCAATCGGGATCGGAGGCCAGTGCCGCCGAGGCCTGGGCGAGCAGTGCGAGCAGCGGCGGCGGCGCGGCGACGCGACCGCGAGCGGTGCAAGCAGAGGCGGTGGCGCGGCTGCGTGGCTGGCCGTGCGGGAGCAATCAGAGGCGAGCCGCGGTGGCTGGACACAAAGCGCGGCTGCGCTCAGGTCGAGCACGAGCAGTGGAGGCGGGGCGAAGCACAGGCTCTTGCAGCGGCACGGCAGCGCGCAACAGCGGCGACGCCCGACGCGGAGGCGGGGGAGCAAGCAGAGGCAAGCCGCGCTGGCCGTGCTCAGCTCGAGCGCGAGCAGCAGAAGCGGCGCGAAGGCGCGGGAGCAAGCAGAGGCGAGCCGCCACGGCAGGATGCAAAACGCATCCACGCTCAGCTCGGGCGCGAGCAGCGCAAGCCGCGCGGCGGCGCGCAGCACATGCTCCTGCAACAGCGCGGCGGCGCGGAGGCGCGGGAGGAAGCTAAGGCGAGCCGCGACGTCTGGATGCGAAGCGCAAGGACAAGGTGCTGCCCACTCGCCCGTGCCCTCTGCTCCCGGCGACGAGCCCCATGGCCAGCGTGTTGCTGCCATGCTCGGGTGCTTGGGCAGCCCAAATCTTGAGCAGATTCTTTTATTTTTATTGAAGGGTATCCTTGTAAAGTTACAGGGACTCTTTTACAAATCTAAATACTTCCTCGCCTAACGCTGTCTATCATGAACGTTATGCCACGTCATCTATCGAGATTAACATGCCTAAAGCAAGCCATTAGTGTTTTCTGCAAATGATTAGACCAAAAATTAGTGTTTTCTGCAACAAATTCGTAAAAGAGTCTTTTCTGCAAACCTACGCTTTAATGTGGTGGTTTTCTGCAATTCACTCCGAAAAAATGACATGGCACAACATTTATGAAGGGGAGAGAGTACTTTGGTGACCCTAGGAAGAACCATTGCCAAGCGCGAGAATCTAGGCAAACCACTTAAATAAAATAATTTGACCAATGCACGAAAGACTTTAGGTGCTAACTCATTAAGGCTGGCCATAGTGGGAGTAAGGCTGGTCACAATGGGCAGGAACATAAGGTAGTAACATACACACTTATCTAGACTATGTTACTACCTCCACAGTGGGTAGGAACATGTAGGTAGTGTCATGCAACGATGCATTTATTAGCTTATAGACACATTGTTTCTTGAAGTGTGTGATGTTCCGGTAACTTAGCTAGTTACCACAAGCACCTCACTCTTCATTAAATATGTGCCACATAAGCAACGTTGTATTGAAATATGTGATGTTACTCCTAAGTTCCATCCCATTGGGACCAGCCTAACATAGCTAGTAACATCACACATCCCAACACCGTTTTGCTTATGTGGCATGTAATTAATGAGGAGAGAAGTGCTTGTGGTAACTAGCTATGTTACTGTAACATCACACATACCAATGCAAATTGAGTCTATAGACTAATAAATGAACTCTTGCATGACACCACATCTATGTTTCTACCCACTATGGAGGTAGTAACATAGTCTAGTAATACGTGTATGTTACTAGTGTAAGTTACTCCCCACTATGACTAGTCTAAATAAAGTGTGCTTAGCAACAACAAGTTAAGCACATATGCATTGGGGAGTTGAGTTGCTAAGGTATTTAATGCACTTAGCACCTCATCTAGGCACCTTTGCATTGGAAGAGGTCTAAGGCCTAAACAATAATGATATGGTTGCCGCGAACCTACCAAGACATGCAATTTTGGTTCTTGTGTGTACAATAATTCGTCCACTAATATCTGCTTCCTTGAGGGGAGGGTTTCATTTTGAAAGGAGACAACTTTTATTCCACCATGCACTAGAGGAAAAATATTCAAAGCTGTGTATGTATCATACACGGCAAAGGCCATTTTTCACATATTCAAATCCTGAGGAGAGTGTTCTCAATTTGTCGTTTTTGGATCGGTTTTTATGGAAACCAACCCAACGACAGCACGGCTGGACGAACAAGGAGGCTATGGCGGTGAGCTGTCAGATTATTTTCCAATCAGCCCCTCCTTTGAAGAGATTATGACAATAATGTCTCCAGGGAAGGGGATTAGTTCCTTGTTCAAGCTTGGGTTAGGATTTCACTACTCAAGCAAAATCCATACACCAAGATGAAGAAGTTGTTATATATACATGAGGAAATAGATTATATGAACTAGATAGAGGGATGCATCTATATATACACCTAATAATGAAGGGACTATTGCTTCTGCATGTCCATCGTCAGATTAACCCACGAACTTATCAATAATTACCCCATATGCCACCGGTAAGTGAAACAAAATGATTCGGTTTCCATTCTAAGTCGTCGTCGGCTTATTGTTTATTTAAAGGGAGTCCCCCAAATGTTTCACATCCATTGAAATAGTGTGTTGGACTGAGCCTAACTGCTCTAGACAGGAGACCCAAGTTTGAATCCTGCTTCTTCCCTTTTTGTGCATTTTCTTTCCAATTTCCGTTGGCGTGGGATAAAATCGGCCCAGCTACTCTATTTTTATCCTTTTTTCTTTTTTGACAGATTCAAATGCTTTAAAATAAATGCATATATTTAAAATCCTAAATCCTAATTGAACATGTTATATATGGAAATCGTCAGAAAAATGTTTACATTCCAAATATGCTATTATCTTGCATGTTAATTTTTCCTAAAATTATGTTTAGGATGCACCCTTAATTAATACTTTTCTTTATATGGTGTATTTTGAAAATGCATATTATATATATATATTTTACTCATTAAAATTAACGAGATAGGATAGTTTGATGCTCTTATAAAATCTAATATTGACACCATAGGGGATGTACATATGCCAACGGTGTGTCTAATAAATTGGACATACCTTTAGTATACTTAAAATATCATCCTACCCTTATGTCTTCATGCAACACCACTTATCATGTTGTTTTTCATACGACAACGTGAAATATTTCTAGGGATTTGTCGATATCGTCAAGTGTGTATGAGGTTTTTTTTTTCTCCCGTTGCAATGCACGAACACGTTTGCTAGTTTGAATATATGTAGAAATACTTGAGAAGAGTTTTTTCTTCTACTCGCTTTTTTAGTCACCTTTACTTCTTGCTAAGATATTAGCAATATAAGTTTTTTCATCTTTTATACTAGTGTACCACTTGGGGTGTTTTTGAAAGGTTCGTGTTTACAGTTTAGTAAATATTTTGTGTATTGATGCTCTCTTGGAAATGCATCTTGATTCAACTAGATTACCTGAATTTAACGTCTATGCTAAATCTTACGTTCTTGTGTGTACAATAATTCGTCCAGTAATATCTGCTTCCTTGAGGGGGGTTTCATTTTGGAAGAGGACAACTTTTATTCCACCATGTATTTGTTACCCCATTTGTTAATATAAAACTTTGTTACATGGAAATGTGTGGACCAAACTATTAACTAGGCTCATGCTCAAATAAGTGATGAAATAATTAAAATATACTTCTTAGACTCGTGCATCGTAGAATCCTCTAGCACAATAATACATGTACAATGTCTAGCACACCGCGTGTGCAAGCCATGCACACTACATCTTTTGTTATCTCTAAATAAATTGAACAAATTACTCCATTGATGGATGCTTGTGATTTTGTCATATTTTCTGCTTTATTTACATTTGAATCAACTAGATTTATTTCATAAAACATCCTTAACTATAATACAAAAAAATAAAATAATTTCCAATAAAAATAGTATCTTAGTCTACTTGTTGCATTTATAAAGCTAGAAATTTGTGTATGCCAGTAATGTTTAAATTTGAAAATACTACCTATGCAGATATGTGCGACGTATTGTTAAACATAATGTAAATACTAGTCAAATTTTGTGATAATAAGGTGTAAAAATAAAAATATTTAGTATAAATACGTTATTATGGAGTCCTACGTAATGCAGAGGCTTGGCCGGATCAGGGCAGCCCGACACAACTCTCGTGGTTTGGATCATGTCGGACTCGGGGCAGATACTCCGATCTAACCAACCCATCGTGCTATGAGGGCACTGCATGTATGGCTCACCGGGTGTCAAAGCAGGTCATGCAGCATGACAGGCCGCCATCGAGTCTTACTGTATCAGTTTCCATCAGTCATTGTTGGTCATCACCGCGAGCTGCATATTTTGCTCGTGATCTCGGTTACAGTTGAGTGATAAAAAAGCATCTACCTACAACTATAGCAGCTACCAAAGAAGAAGGATGTGTAGGCGACTGAGAGGGGGATTCTCGAGCACTCATTCGGTTATTGGATGCTATCGATGTCACTGTTGACTAACTCGGTGATTTATT
The DNA here is from genome assembly GCA_902687465.1 of Secale cereale. NCBI lineage: Eukaryota > Viridiplantae > Streptophyta > Magnoliopsida > Poales > Poaceae > Secale > Secale cereale. The sequence continues at coordinate 825,288,383 of LR738712.1, read as the reverse complement.
TGTGTTTGTTTTGCATCATGCATGTAGACTTGAAGAGATAAGTAGGAGAGATAGAGTTAGTGGTGAGGACAAGTTATAATTTTATATGTTAGTTTTGACCTTGTGGTATATGTTTGTTTTTTTAGTTTTTATTTAGTCGTGTTTCGGGTCGGCTCGTGCCCGTGCCAACTCATATAATCATGTTGTGTCACACCCATTTTCTCGGCCAAACACGGTCTAGGACCTTGGTCCTCGCGTCATGCTGGCCCGATTCATCAAACATCGGGTCGGGTCGTTTCATGGGTCGTGCCTCGTCTTTAGACCTTGTGCCATGCCGAAAAATCCGGACCCAAGTCTCAAATATGAAGTTTCAGAAACCCACAACGATTATATATATATATCTTACAAACATTTTTTTACTATGTACTGTAGGGCAAAAGCCCCACAATGAATTTATTAAGAGAAGCGACTTTACATGGTAATTATAGGAAAGGAAAAACAAACCATTATAAATGAATAACTAACCTATCTAATATACTAGAGGCTACTGAATGGAGTTAATCCAAGACTTAGCTCTCAAATTGGGCCTAACATTAGCGCAAAGGGCGGGTGTGTAGTCGACTAATCATCAACTCAGACAATCTGGAGGTGATTGAGACCATGCAGGACGGAGGACAATCAACGGGTGCGGCGGCGGCAATTTTCGATGACTGTTTTCACTATGCCTGTGATTTTGTCATGACTAGATTCGAACATTGTAATAGAGAGGCAAATAAAGTAGATCATGAACTTGCTAGATTAGCTAGATTTTCTTCGACTTCGGATTGGTTTGAGGAGCCTCTAAATGAAATTGTAATGATCCTCACAAATGATGTACTGGTTATTTCTAATGAATAAAGTTCTGATTTAATTCAAAAAAATATAGTTAATCAAAGCAAGCAACAGAGGATTAACAGATGACTTAATCATATGAGCTATCAAAGAGATATCGAGTACAAACTTGCACTTCCATGAAGCAAAAGTTGGTCGCATGTTCCTAAATAGCATACCATTTCTGATGATCCATATACCCCAAGAATAAAAAATAGAGCTACCTCCATAATTAAAGGTTGATTTAAATCCCTCTTAGAAGCCACCAAGCAGTCTCTCATGCTAGCACCAGACCCCCGTCAAATCTGCAAGTAATTCCATATTCTTAACTTGAAGTTGCAGGCAAAGAACAGATTATCCCTACTTTCATGTGTGTGTGACGAGGGACATAGCGCTCAGAAGCTCTTATCATCAGCAGATCTCCAATGCCTTCTAAGAAGCATGTCCCTTGTGTTTAATCTATCATTGATGAGAAACCACCAAGAAACCTCCAGCTTCATAGTGCAACTACACTTCCAAATCCACTTGCAAGAATCATCATTTGGCAAGTGATTGTGCATGATTCCGTAGAAGCTCTTAGATGTGTATGCCCCTAGCTTGTCTGGCCAACACCAAACGTAAAGAATATTGGCATCTTTGGGCATAGAATTAACATATTGCATCAAAGGTTGAAATTCATATGTGGCTTCAATAGAAAGGGGCAGCAAAGAAAGATGTTGGCTCGGAAGAATCCAGAAAATCCGTGACTATATCTTATTATCAATAAAAAAAGAAAATAGCATTGCTAATCTATCTCTCATAGGATGCACTAAACCTGGGGGCCATTAGGTTCACTATTGGCATCTCTCTCGAAAGCAAGTAATGTCATGGTAAACAAATTATTGTTGGGCAATTGACAAAGAAGTAGCATTCATAACAATGATCATTCATGTCATAATCTTGCATAAGCATATCACGTCTGTGACAAGTAGACCGTAATCCAACTGCATATACTACTATTACTCCACCCCGAAACCGCTATCCATCATGCATCTCAAGGTATTAAGTTTAATGAAAAACAGAGTGACGTAATAAGTAAGATGACATGATGTAGACAGAAAGAAACTTATCAATGAGATCAATCCCCGTCGTTTTATCCTTAGTAGCAACAACACATCACGTCCCTTCTCCCCATTCTGTCATTGGGACACCGTGAGGTTGAACCCACTACTATGCACCACTCCCGCTGAAGAATTACCCATCTATTTTCGTCAGAGATAACAAATAACTTGGAAAGCATACATAGCTACTCAATCATATACCAAAGAAACTTCAAAAGATTCAATTATATCCAATGAACAATCTAATCACAAATCCACAAATCATCGGATCCCAATAAACACAGCATAAGAATTTCATCAGATTGATCTCAGAGGATATCATTGTGTTGAAGATCAAAAAGAGAGAGAGAAGAAGCCATTTAGATACTACTATGGACCTGTGGGTCCTGAAGGAACTACTCACACATCACCATGGAGGCAGCAAAGTTGATGAAGAGCCCTCCCGTGGTGGCTTCCCCCTCCGGCAGAGCACCGGAACAAGGCTCCAGATGGGATCGCTTCAGAACAGAGCCTTGCGGCAGCGATAAAATTCTCTCGGGTTCGCTTCTGATGATTTCGGGAATGGTAAGATTTATAGGCGGAAGAATTAGGTCAAACAGAGGCTTAGGGGGCTCACATGGGCAGGTGGTGCGACCACCATCCCCGGCCACGCCATGCCACGTGTCTATTTGGTATGTGCCGATTGTGGAGGCGTAAACACTGGATAATAATAATTCTCACAATTATACTTGGAAAATGAGATGTATCATGGTAACATTGAGGTTATGTGATGGGAAAGACAACCATGGGATGGCTATGAGAACATTGGTCTTGGATGACCATAAGAACTTGGAAATGATTTGGATTGATCGTGAAATGGAACTTGAACATTATACTTTTATTTTTCATATGGTTTATCTTCGTCATACTATATTTACTTAAGTTATTCACCTTGCAAGATAGAGTTTGCTTTGCCATGATAGCTAGACTGGTTGCAATACTTGTTGTATAGTCATATTATTCTTGTATCCCATGGATTGCTCTTCTTGGGGTATGTTATTTGGTTATCTTGCGAGTACATTCAAAGTACTCACACTTTCATGTAGCTAGATTTATCGGAGGATTTGCCTTCCACTAGTGAGAATCCGGAGTGTTGGTGTGCTAGAAGAATAACCCAGTAGATCCATGTGGAATGGAGCCCCTTCAAGACCGTGTTGTCCCTAGATGATATTTTTCATTGCCCCTGTATCAATAAGTTGACATCTATGGCCATGATGTACTATGCAAGCCACAATGGCTTGCAAATATTCCTTGTAGACAGGCATATGTCTCGGCTACATATTTGTGAGAGTCTGCCTTAATTCCTTTTTTCCTCGGAGCTCATTTGCAAAGAACTCCAAATTTAAGCGTGCTTGGCTTGAAGCGATTTAAGGATGGGTGACTGACTGGGAAGTTGGTCCCTTATGCGCACGAGTGAGGACAAAGTATGCAGAAAATATTAGTATTGGTCTGTGGAGCAAGTATAAATCCTGCCAGGCCGTGAACCGGTGGCTATGGCCAGGGCGTTACAATGTTGTAAAACTCGCACCAGCGTGATATCCAGAGGTGTGGAACGTCGGTTTGGTTAGTATTGTATGTGGGCGAGACACCACATCTGCCATATTTTGTGAATTAATTGTTAGAATTAGATCTGACTGCCATGGGCAGTTATTAGTGCCCAAAGTCAGTACGGACGTCTCTTACCCCGAACAGGCGCCTCTCCACAAACCGACGTCCCCAACAGGCGTCTTCTCCTTGTAATACCGACATCCCGAACAGTTGGGAATCCTTGTATAAATACCTTGTTGATGATCAATGAAGAGATGAGTTTTTGATTCATTCTCGTTTCACTCTAACATTAATCATATGGAACGCTCATTTATTCAACAGAATAATTAACCACCATAGTAATGAGCGTTCTGTTGATCATAAGACAAAGTTGGCCATTCTCTTGGAAATTAAACATACTAGAGTCAGGGAATGCACCCTTGTCTCCTTAGGTTCGGTGCAGATCCTGGACTGGAGGAGGCCCGCCAAGATTGTGGCTCCACACGCGTAATGTATTCCATTAACCTTAGAAAATGTTTCTTAACACAGTAAAACAAAATAAACACAACTTTGTACCAAGTCTGCGGCAATTAATATGGATTGAAGGGAGTAGTATATATACATTATGCAAATGATATCTTATGAAAATGATTCCGCATATCAGGTTGATATGGCTGAGTATTTCTTTTACCTCTTTTTTTACAGTCATATAACTTTTACCACTTATCAACCTTTTTTTCCTTTTCTTTTCCTACGTCAAAAAACAGGTATAGACAATTTTGCACTCCTTGATTCCAAATGTTTGAAACCCACTGTCAACAATTTTTCGTTTATCTTCTCGACTTACCTGCTTGTTAAAACTAACTTGCATCAATATATTTTTCTCTTCTTCTTGTGAATAAACCCTTTTCTCTTTTGCTCTGTACGAATTATCAGAACAAATTTGTGCTTCTTTGTTGCAATAAAAAGGAAAAAGAACACCCATGCAAGAAATATGCTTCCATTGCGACTCTGAACAACGTAGTATCTGACGTTGTATGCAGTCCGCATAATATCAGTATATAAGCTAAACACTAGTGCCAGGCTACTGAAGCTGCTCATCCAAAAAATCTAGACACAATTTCCTCTGCTTACCCAACATCTCGACTCCAGGTCGTAACCGCACTTACGGATCAACTGCAAACCACGGACCAACTGCTCGACAATGATTTCTAGTTTCTGTCAATGTGGAATAAGAAGAAAATCGGTGGAGCCGTACGCCGCAAACTACTCTGAACTCTGAAGCACAACCGCTAGCATGGGAAGTTTGACTGCTCTTGAATTTCACCAACTGTAGAGAGAGCAAGGCATCAGGTGTTATTTACACGTATGTAGATAGACACTATAACAGTTCACAAGATAGATTCAGAGAATGATTCCATACCAGGAAGTTCAACAGCAAAGTTAGCTTGGGCATCAGCATCCGAATTAAATTCCTGCATACCAAATAAGTGAAAGCGTCAGAAGCTTTAGCTGGTAGCTGTTCAACTTCAGCCATCTCATTAAGATAGAATAGTACAAAGGGCGAGGCAAGGGCAGTCCCTCCCAAACACACACAAACCACACCCAGCAAACAAAAAGGTTTTACAAACGTGCCACAAACACAAGAAGCCTGCCTCCCCGAGACCAACTAAGAGTCTGGGGTGAACGACCTAAGAAGGAACAAGGGAGCAAAAATGGTTTCCCAAAAAGAAGTATAACTAGCATGAATCCATGCCACCTGGTATCTTTTTTTCAAGGCATTCAGTCAGGTGTAGCCTTTTGCATACAAGAGCACAAGTATGTAATATGTTGCAAGGCATTCATATAACAGATCCCCAAGATGGCTGATACAAGTAAGTTTGAACCATATCAAATGGCACTGAAAAGATATGATACCTACCCTCAACACATGGTTGATTTGAAACTGAAGAAAATTTCCCTTCATTTCCTTGACTTTCTTGCACAAGTCAGCCATATTATCATTCCTAACACGCCAGAGATCTTGGACCTGCTCCAGAAAGTTCAGTGTGATATTTATGTTATAAGAAAAATAAATTGAACGCTAATAAAGCTTCCAGCTACTGGAGAAACTCTTCAAAGAGCTCTGATTAGTTTCGCCAGATTTTGTATGCCCTAACAATCAAGGCCTTAATACAATTATTCATTGCCCAAATAAAATAATAGACTGTGGGGCACCTTAACCTGTAAAGGTGTTAATAGATGTTGCACAAAACTTTCCCTTGGTAAGGATAATCTGAGGACCATGATGATCAAATCAAATTGAAGGAGAAAAAACATACAAAATTTAAAAAAAAAAACATTCGATCTATTTAAATTTGACCACAAGTCTATTGTTTTGGTGGACTGCAAAGAGTAAGCACAAACTGCACATCAAGCAGTTATATATTGACAGTTCCATGGTAGAATATGAAGGCTGCCAAGTAGCGAAGGTACGACAACAGACCTGGTTACAGACAAGCTTAGAATCGCCTTGAGCACGAACGTACTTGAATCCCTTCTTAGTAGCATATCTCAACCCCAGGAGCAATGCACGATATTCAGCAGCGTTATTCGTTGCAATGCCCAAACCCTCACGTAGTTGAGCAATCTTCAGTTAAAGTAGAAAAACAGGGTCGTTGTCAGCTAGTCGTGGTAACTAAACATAAACACTAATAAAACAAACCAGCACAGTAACAGTTGGCGTACATACCACAGATCCATCTGACCGCCTTACTACTACACCGGCACCTGATTTCCCGGGATTTCCTTTGCAAGCACCATCAAATTCAAGAATGCAGGATAGCTGTAAAGATGAGGTTCAGTGATGAGAATAAGTCAGCATTTCCTCGGTGAAGATAAGTTGCAAATATGCATATTAATATCAAAATCATAAAGACAAAATAAAACAGAGAAAAAGGGCTTGTTAGTAGTTAGAACCTAAATTGCACAGATATGGCAGGAAAACGGCATATTGGGAGTTTTCCGTATGTATCCCCCTATTTTCTATTGTCCAAATAATTAAACTAATTCAGATACAGGTGGGACACCCGCCAATACCAGTCGGACATGGGAAAATCCTAACCCATCTATCTATACCCACAACAACCCCCTCCCTTTTTCTCGCCTAATTCCGCCGCCATCCTGACCTGAGCTCCGCCCTGCCGTTATACAGCACATACGCCCTGCCGTTATACAGCACATACGTCCTGCCGTTATACATCCTGACCTGAGCTCCGCCCTGCCGTTATACAGCACATACGCCCTGCCGTTATACAGCACATACGTCCTGCCGTTATACAGCCTTACCTGAGCTCCGCCCTGCCGTTATACAGCACATACGGGAGGAAGGCCAGCTGCCGCCGGTCCGCCACTGCTCCCGCCCGTGTTCTGAGCGCCACCGCACCAGAGGAGAGCTCCAGGCCGCTGTTGCTCCATCATTCGATCTGAGCACTACCCGATCTGTGTGCCACCGCAGCTCCCTCTGGCGGACAGGCCTGTTTCCCCTTTCTCCCGTCTTTTCGAGGTGCTGCACTCCACTTATTTCTTCTTCTCCTCTTAAGTTCAGTAATGGCTAGCACCATTAGAGGTTCTGGTTCTTGAATTGGAACTGGAAGCTCAAACTCAAATGCAGGCAATGGGGGGGTAATTGCAGTCCAAATGCTGAATGATGCTCGTGTGATTCATCCAAATGAAGATGTGAAAGTCGCCACTCTGGAGGCATGCTCAGAAGATCAAGAAGACCAAATGAGGCCAAGGAGGGAATACAAAGCTCGTATGTAGGATCTGTAACCGTGAAGTTAATGGGAAGTACTCAAGAGTGAAAGAACATCTCTTGAAGTGGTCAAATTATGGTGTCAAGCCATGTCCAAGGTGAATGTTGATGGTCTAATTCAGCTCAAAGATGAACAAGACAGGGCTGATGCAATGGCTCCTAACATGCCTCTCGACATTCCACTGCCAATCGATGGCATCAGTGGGAGGAAGAGAAGGGGGTCATCAGCTATTGAAGCAAGCTTCAACCTAGAAACTCGCAGCAAGCTTGATGCTTTGATTGCTAGGCTGTTCTATACTGCACATGTTGCGGTGTCCATATCCCCATATCTGCGTTTTTTTTAAAACTAACATATCACAGCATCGTAGTGTCTGTAACTGTATCACCATATTCATGCAGTTTAGGTTAGAACGTATCCATACTCACATGACTATCAGGTAATGGCTCCTGTTCAGCGACTTTGGGATGCTTCTTTGATGGTCCGGTTTCCTTCAGCAAATAATTATTGGTGTGAGTACATGAGACGTGAAAACTTTTTGAACAGAGCATTTATTCACGCTAGCTTGGAGAGAAATAAAAATCTCTACTCACCGTCTCCTGTGGCCTTTTCAAAGTAGAGGTTCCATCAGGTTGCTGAAACAATAGGTGACACGATAAAAATATATGAGAGTTTATGGGCAAATGCTCTAGTAATGCAACCACCTTTGAGGATATAACAGAAAGATCAGCTCAACTGTCAGGTAGCTTTGGAACTATGTGTCAGAATATCTAATGACCTGGAATTATGGGCTATCATTGGCATATATAGTATATAGAGATCACAAAATTAAATTTTAGTGTTGACCCTTTCTATCAAGATTAATACCATGCATATGCAACCAACAAGCACATAAAACACAAGTCTGGCTATAAGTCGTAACGTCAATGCCGCCATACATTGTGAAGCGTTTGCAAAATACAGTAGAACACAGAGCATATGGCAGCTTCCATAGGTAAGCGGAAAGGGATTAATAAGTCTATACTATACTGGCATGTTACAGACATAATATCAGGGAAAATAATTGGAAACTACAATTACACAACAAATTTGTACCTGGAAAGGGCAGGGAGCCAGATCATCAAACAATTCATCTCTTGCATCTGCTGCATTAATGGAATACAGAGCATTTTTTAACCCGCGCGCAGCGAGATACTCCTCGGTGTCTTTACGCAGAGAATAGCCTTTGTAAACTGTCACAGAAGGATCGCAGACCTACCAAGATAATTTTCACATAAGAAATATCTGTTGAAATGGTAATAATAAGTTTTGTTTTTCATTGCGTATCGCCTTATCAGTAACAGACAGATGAACTTTGCAGCAACGCAAGAAAGAGAACACTGGTTTTCGCAATCCTATGAGATGCAGTCTCTAGCGCAACAATGATATTAGCATCCTATGAGATGCATGAATACAGCTCAGGATTTATGTGAAGTGTTACGTTGTCCATCCTTTCTTATTCCAGTAAGCATTTAGCACTACAGTTATCAAGTGTACATATGTCTTCTTAGAATGCTACATTCACTCGCAATTTGGCAGGTGAGCAGGTGTTAAACATTTTCTCCAAGGGAGACAATGAATGCATATAATTGTCACAATAATACACTCAATGCTTAGTGTAACAAGTTGAGAAAGCCAAGGTAAAACAAAGAGGAAAACAAACAGAACTCCTTACCGAATTGCTGACTTGAGCTTGGCAGTCGGCGAGGTTCTTGTAGATGCCGATGACATCCCCCTTGCGGACGACATAGAATGGGTCGCCGCTGGCAGAGTCCATCGGCGGCGGCGTGGCCTTCTTCGCGGCAGATCTCTTGGTGGAGCGCTTGGGTGAGGAGGAAGAGAAGAAGCGCTCGGCAAGGCCAAGGGCAATGGGTGGCACGGGAGGCCTGAGGGGCAGGTAGCGCAGACTGTGCTGGTGGTGGTGGCTGATGCCGCTCAGACTCAGGGTGCCGGCCACCGCGTGCCTCCACGCCGCTCTAGAAATCCCACAGAGAGAAGAAGAAGAATAGCAACTCCTCATCGACAGCTGCTAACGCGAAATGAGAGGATAGCCAAAATAGCGCTGGTGAGAACGAGAAGTTTCGACATACACTCGGCTCCGTGTTGAATTGGACCGGCCAATTCGGGTTACAACCGGCTCGCAGATCGACGAACACCTGGCTAAGAATCCTGCACAATAACACATAGACAGAACAATCAACTTGCTGCACACCAGAGGCAGAGGGGATTTATTTATTTATAAGTGAAAATAAAAGTGCCCAGAGAGCCACATTAATAAATTGTTTGCAGCAGCTGTGACATGGAACCAGGGCAAATGGTGTGTGGACATGAACAACAGGATAAGTGAATGCTGGTGAGAAAACAACTAAGGTTCATTGCTGGTCTCCCGGTGCAGGCATTGGTTCATCCAACAGCATGAATCACAAATTGCTAGAAATAAACATGCTAGAACGAGTAATTGCTGGTCCAGGAATTGTTTCTCATGAACAGATACTTGCTAGAACAAATCACAAACAGATAGTGTGCAGGCAGGATACGCAGGGACCGGGAGAAGCAGGGTGTGGGCGGCTGCGGCGGCCGCGTCGGGGAGGGGGTTGTTGGGTAGGGCATGGGAGGGGGTGGGGGAGTGTTGGGGACGCGGTGGAGGGGGGTGGGACGCCTGAGATGGGAGAGGAGGAGGGCTTGTGCCGGGCGCGTCGGGGGCGGAGGCGACGGCGCCGGGAAGAGAGCGGGGTGGGGGCGTCGGGGAGAGGGAGGAGGAGGAGGAGGAGGAAGAGGAGGGAGCTCACCTGCGCCGCCGCCGCCGCCCCGCCGCCGACCTCCGCTGGACGCCGCCGCCGCGCTCCTCTGTTGTGTCGCTGGTGGAGTGGGGAAAAGGGGGAGGAGGGCCCCCGATTCGGGTGAAATCAGAGCGGGATAGGGTTTAGAAGAGAGGGGCCTCCCTGTATTTTTGACACGGCTTTGGATGTACTACACGGTGGAGCTTGCATTTTTTTCTTCCAAGAAAACTTCTGATCTATTCATCTTTCATTATGGCATTACAACGAACACCGGAAATAATAAAAATTAGATCAAAAAAATTTAAAAACCACCTACCGACGACTACAAGCACTGAAAGGAGCCGAAGGTGCGCCGTCGTCATCGCCCCTCCCTCGCCGGAGCCAGCAAAAACTTGTTGTGATAGACAGTCGGGAAATCGTCGTGCTAAGGCCTCATACAACCAGCGCACCAGAACAACAACCGTCGCTAATAAAGAGTAGCCTAGATCGGAATGATTCAACCTGAAAACACACGAACGCGGATGAACAATCAAATCCGAGCAGATCCACCCAAGATAGATCCACCGGAGGCACACCTCCACACGTCCACCGACGATGCTAGACACATCACCGAGACGGGGGCTGGCCGGGTAGGCCCTTATTCCATCTTTCAGGGAGCCTCCGTCATCTCGCCTTCCTGAGCAGGACACAAACCCCGACAAAACTCAAAGAACCGTCTAAAAACGAAGCCCTCCCGTCGGCGAGGACTATGATCCACCACTCCCTCATGACCCTAAGGGCGCCGGAGACGAGGCGGACTAATGGCAATGCCGGCGGGAGGCAGAGAAATACTAATCTTTCTTGGGGAGGAGGACAGGAGGAGCAACATCTTTTGGGAGCTTGCATTGTTGGCATTGACATGTTGATGGCTTGAACACTTGTGCAACCACGTAATAAATAATATAAGAAAGAAAAAAAAGGAAGGGAAGAGCCAAACCATCAAAAGAGGCGGCCGCGGCACCTTCTTCGTCCTCCTACCAGGGGGTGGAGAGCGGGAGGGTCAAGCGGGTGGCGGCTTTGGCGAGTGGAGGTGCACATGCGACGGGAGGCGTGGGGGCAAGCATGAGAGAGGAGATGCGGCGGCACGGGGGATCACAGAGTGCGCGGGCGAGCAAGGGAGGCTGGCGGGGACTACTGGGCGTGAGGATAGGTGAAGATTGAGAGGGAGCGATGGCGACGGCCCGCCGCCATCGGCAGATTCGGACCGAGAGGAGATGCATGCATGGTGATAGGGTTAGAAGAGAAGGATAACACTATCCCAGATTGGTAAGTCCAACACCGACCGGCATCAATGATAACTTTCGGCCCTCGATCTCCCGCACCATACCGTGAAAGGTCCGCGACTTGTGTATCACTAAATTCTTTCTGCAATGAGACCATCCGCCTCCGGCTAGCGTGAAGAACATTGTTTTGGATTATTTTTTTCTCTTTGGACCCATCCGTTCATTCAACCGAATATAAAAATTGCCGCCATGTCTTGTTGTGACTGCGTCTCCTGGTGTCCGAGCGCAACTCTATAACTTGGCCAAACTGTTGGCTCCCTTTAACTAATGTGTTTAGGTGGAGATCGCCCCGCGATGATTGTTCAACATCAAGTATATAAATAACAAGTCGGGAAAGCTAATATGATTGTAGCATTCGATCAATTCCGTCCACCCCCCTCCGACGCAGCCACCACCCATCTTCTCCCTCTCGAGCTCGAGCTGAACAAATGATCGAAATGGACCTAAGGCTTGCATGATTTGCATAACACACCATGGGCACGAGAAATTTGAATGTGAACCGTTACATGGCATTCGTGCCCAGAGGTAGCCGCTCACGTGCATATCCTTGACGTCGATATCATCACATGGTCAAATCTATGTGTGCGGGCACTAAAATGTCGCAAGACGCGGAGAGTTGAACGTTGCCGAAAACTATCTCGCACGCATATACTCCAGAACTGTAACATCCCAAATTTTCATGTTTCGAATGTTAATAGTGTCGATTGAAACTTCCCTGTGTTCCTTGCTCTTAGCTCAACTTTATAGAACTTTTGGAGTTTTATAATGAAAATCAAAATGAGAAGGAATAAAAGGAATTTTCCAAATTTTTGCTTGGCATTTTAAATTGGATCCTGTTAGGTTTTTTTTTTTTTTGAAACTATCTAACTCGACAATAAAATGAAATGAGATAAGGAAATATGACTCCTTCAATATAAAAAGAGTTGGTGTGTTTTAAATATTGTTTGGTTATTTTTTTGGAATTTTAAAATATTTTTGGAATTATTTAAAATCCCAAATTATATTTTAGGCAGTATCTATAAATCCCAAAATAAATTATATAAAAACATTTTGTGCATTTTATTTTGGACCTCAATATGTCCCGAACGTTCGATTTTTAAGCATGCTAATCCTCACTCTTTTCATGGTAACTTTAGTTAAGGCGATGTTAACAAACATGGCAATTTTCTGACAAAAAATCAAACTGAAACAAAGTTGCCATGTGTTAACAACTAAAGTTGCCACCTGCAGCAACTAAAGTTACCATAAAAAATGTTCGGAATGACACACTTAAATTCCGAACATTCGGGATTTATCTATTCCGTTTATTTTATATTTGTCTTGGTAAAATGTTTACTGTTCTCCATATTACTAATAACATTTTTTTTGTGCGCTAACGCTATTTCTGGAGTTTATTTGCTATTTCTTTTTATATGCCCTGTTCCGAATAAAGTTGAGCCAGAGCAGCACATCCCCCACGCGCGCGAGGTAACCTAGCGCAGCGCATGCCAGCCGCGTCGAATTCCATATATGACGCACGCTGCGTCAAATTTGGTAGCGAATCGCACGGGCGCGATCAGAGTGGGCTGGCCCACTGAACGCTAGCACAGACTTTCCTGTTTAGTGCCGGTCTGGAAGATTTCTCCTGTTTTTTAACTGACTTTTCCTGTTCTGTTTCCTTTCTGCTTGTTCCGGTTTTCTTACTGGTTATGGTTTTCAGTTTTTCTCATCTTCTTTTTTCGTTTTTTCTGCTTATTTTCTCATGTTCCTTTTCCGTTTTATAAGAATATTTCACAGTTTTAAAAAATGTTCGTGCATTCGTAAAACATGTTCATGTTTTTCCAATAAATGTTTGATTTTTTTAAATGTTCTCATTTTCAATTTCATTCTGAGTTTTAAAAAATGTCATGTTTAAAACTTGCTAACGGTTTCAAAAAGAACAATCTCATTTCCAATTTTTTTTTCAGATTTTCAGAAAGTGTTCCCTTTGTCAAACAATTGTTCACATATACAAAAAATGTTCGTGATTTTCAAAACATATTCCATTTATCAAAAAATTGTTCACATATTCAAAATATGCTCGATTTTTTTATTGTTCTTCTCAAATATGGAAAGTGTTCGCTTTGTTAAAAAAAGTACAATTTTCGAAATAATGTTCACGTTTGGAATTTGACACACTGTTCGAATTTGACATTACCTTTAGCTTTTTTTTGAGACAAAGACATTACCTTTAGCTTCGCGCGCCATATTAAACCAAGCTCATTAATCCCATTGGCCCTCCTCGAGCACTCATTTTCATGATTTTTCAGTGTGTTACGCGAATGGGCCGCCCCACTTGGAGTTGGAGTTGCATGTGCGTCCGCTCGGCAATTCGCCCCAGCGAGCAGCACATAGGAGTTCCCGCCCAGTAGGCCGCAACGCAGCGCACAGCGCAACAGCACTTCATGCCTTGCAGGCCGAAGCCCAACAACATCCCGGCGCCCCATCACCTTTCCGTTTTTCTTCTTCTTTTCCTTGTGTGCTGACCGCTCGACCCCACTTGTCATCTCCTTTGAAGAGACGAGTTCCTCACGGTTCCTGTAGCTCCGCACAGAAGCGAGATTAAATCGCTCGATTCCTCGTCTCTCGCACACGGCCGTGAGATCCTTCTCCTGTGCCCTAGGGCGCTGCTCCGATCTCGCCGGAGTCCGCCGAAACAGAAGCCCCGCCGCCGGCCAAATCCAGCACCGCCGAACCGAGGGTCATCCTTCCTCCTCTGTCGTGATCACCTCGACCTCCTCTATCTCTCTGACCACTCTTTTCCCCTCTAAGCAGCACCGGAGCAACCGCCCTGCACTGGCCTCCGCCCGAACAAAACACCGCGCCCGAGCTCCAAAAATACCCCATCGCCACTGGACTACTGGAGGATGCGTTCTCCGCCCACAAGTACTGCATCGATCGAGCTAGCCGTTACTCACCGCGCCCTGGAGCGCCTTCCCCGAGCTCCCAGACCGCCATGCCTGAAGCACGCAACGGACCCGACCCCGCCGTCTTCCACTAGTAGAAAACGGGCTTTTAGTCCCGGTTCGTAAGAAGCCTTTAGTCCCGATTCTTAAACCGGGACTAAGGGGTCGGTACTAAAGCCCTCCCCTTTAGTCCCGGTTTGCTTACGAACCAGGACTAAAGGAGCTTCACGTGGCTGGTTTCTGGAGCTCGACCTTTAGTCCCGGTTCGTAACATCAACCGGGACTAAAGGATTTTTTTTATTTTTTTTCCTGATTTTCAAATATCTGAATTATTTGAAACCGGCCCCATCCTCTAACTACCCATCATCACCCATTAATCTCTAATCATCCATCATCACCCAGTTCAAATCGTCTAACTTCCCGGCAGGTCACCCATCCTCTCACTGCTCCAGCCTGAGCACGCTTAACTTCCGAGTTCTATTCCCCCTAGTTTCCAAGTCTGCACTTGTTGTTTTCCTGACAATACTCTGCTGTCAATCCTATTAACCCTGAGGAGTTGAAGTTGAGTACGAAGCACTGTTTGAATTAAAAAATATTATTGTAAAATACATTAATTATTTAATAACACTAATATTTCTTGAATAAGTAGTTTGACCAGATTTGACCAAAATTCAAAAAAACTAAAATAATTATTTACAAACACTAATATTCTTGAATAATTATTTAGTAACAATAATATTTCTTGAATAAGTAGTTTGAGCACAGTTTGACCAAAAATTCAAAAAAACTGAAATTTGAGCATATTTTTTTTCCTTTTGGAATTTGGAGATTCTAAAAATGTCGAAATAGGCCAAAGGCCGTTGAAATCGGATGCGGAATTTTTTTCCCTACATTTTGATATATTATATGTTTTTTTTCGACATCGTATGCAAAAGTTATAGCCGTTTTACGTTTTCATTACACTTTTTTGAAATTCAGGACCCCTTTAGTACCGGTTCATGGCTCGAACCGGGACTAAAGGTCAGACCTTTAGTCCCGGTTGGAACCATGGACCGGGACTAAAGCCTCAACCCCTTTAGTCCCGGTTTGTGGCTCCAACCGGGACTAAAGGTCTGACCTTTGGTCCCGGTTCGAGCCACAAACCGGGACTAAAGGCCATCGCACCCTTTAGTCCCGGTTTATGGCTTCAACCGGGACTAAAGGTTCCATTAGAACCGGGACTAATGGTTGCATGTCGCCCTAGCCGCACGAACCGGGACTAATGCTCATATTAGTCCCGGTTCGTGAGTGAACCGGGACTAATGCGATTTTCTGGCCGGGACCGTTGCGTGTTTTCTACTAGTGTTCTTCGTCGCCGATGATAGCTCTGGCGAGAATCCCCTCTGCTCTGTAACCCTAGGACGTGGCATAACCGTACCGGTCCGTCCCCACTTAATGAAACGTCTCCAGTTAATTATAGCATCTCTAGCAGACCCCGTATAAGTGGTCAAACCCTCAAAATAACCGTTTTTTGCAGTTCCTGTCAAAAAAACGAGCCCGAACCGACCCTTAAATTTTCTTAGAGCATCTCCAACAGCCGCGCTTAGCGCCGCGCCCAAAAAAAGCATATGCCGCGCGCGCTTTGTCTGGTTTGCCGCGCCGCGCAGCGCTGGCTCCAGCAGCAG
Organism: Secale cereale; assembly: GCA_902687465.1. Classification (NCBI taxonomy): domain Eukaryota; kingdom Viridiplantae; phylum Streptophyta; class Magnoliopsida; order Poales; family Poaceae; genus Secale; species Secale cereale. The sequence continues at coordinate 825,272,348 of LR738712.1, read as the reverse complement.
CGCTATAATGCAGCGCGCGCGTGCCGCTCCAGCGGTGCCCAAAAATGCAGCGCGCGCACACTATTTTTTTAATACGTAAATTGCATTAAAATAAAAAGGATACAAAGTTATTTTACATATTGCAACTAGATAGGTAGTTCAAAAACATAGATAGATAGTTCTAAAACATAGATAGATAGATAGATAGTTCGAAAACATAAAAAAAACTAATCGCTCCAGTCATCTCCATCATCACCGGCTTCGTCGTTGCTGTCGGAGGAGGTTGACAGCCAGACGTCGAACCAACGGTCATCTTCTGCGGCGAAGATCATTCTCCCGCCTGCATCGCGGATGACGCACTGCTGACACGCCAATTCCCTCAGACGACGCATGTCCTCGTGGCGACGTTCCCAGTACTGCTGCTCGGCGGCGACGTCCTTCGGGTGGAGCCGGCGCCACTCCGCCATGCGCCGCTTGTCCTCCTGGGCGACGAGGAGGCGGTTCTGCGACGCCGTCTGCTCCGCACGGTCTCGTGCGGTGTGTAGACGAGGCGGTGGGGCGAGCTCCAACGCCTGCTTGAGCGTGCGGACGTCGTCGAAATTCATCTGACGGCGCGGCCTGCCTAGGCGCCACGCTGCCGCGTCGAACGCGCGGGCGGCCTCGTGCGCCGTCTTGTACGTGCCGAGGGGAAGTCGGAGATCGCCGGAGCGTATCTCGGCGTAGAAGCCGCCGCCGTTCGGGCGCTCGCGGACGCCGCGGTAGCCCGACGAAGAACGGCGGCGCGGCGGCATGGTGGCGCGTCGGGGGCGGCGGCGGTGCTCCGGTGCGGCGGCGGCGCTCGGGGGCGGCGGGCGCAAGCGGTGGCGCGAGAGGCAGGGAGAGAGGGAGAGAGAGCGCGGTGGAGAGCGAGGGCATCGCGCGCGCGCTGCGTTTTATAGGCGCGCGGGAGGAGGCGCCGCAAAAAAGGCGCGCGAGAGGCCGCCGTTTCGCGCACGCGCGCAAGCGGTTCCCGCGCGCGCGTTTTCCCGCCGCCGCTGGAGCGCGGAATTCTGCCCCGCGCGCGCGAAATCGCAAATTTAGCGGGCGCGCGCCTTTTTGCGCGGCTGTTGGAGATGCTCTTAAGGGCCCTGCAAACGCGAGCTCGAAATCTTTATATCTACAGTTTTGAGGGCAACTTTACCATGGCCTTGCATACCGGTCAACGTTGGCGGTCGAGGAATCTCTGCTCCCACCAACGCCATGAAGGTCGCCGGTCGCCCCGTAGGCCCGGCCGCCGCCTGTCCACCGCGCCCGGCCGCTGCGCCCGGCCGCCAGCCGTGCTAGCTGAATCGATTCCAGCTAGCTAGCTACGGCCGCGCTAGCTAGCTAGCTGAGTCCGGCCGCGCGCGCCCGGCCGCCGCCGCGCCGCACTGGCCTCCGCCCGCGCGTCATGGCCGTCCCGCGTCTCTTTCGTCTGTTCGTCCATCGGCCTCTGCTCTGGCCGTGTTTTGTTGTCCGCATGTCGGTCGCCGGTTGATTTCAAATTGGCGTGAGAAGAGGAAGAGAAAGAGGTATATTCATAGAATATTGTTTTTTACGGGTTGATTATACGGGGTCTGAGTCTGACCTCAATCACGCCGGCCTGCATATGCACTTTTCCGCAAACTGCAAAACACTTATACGGGTTGGGATTTTACGGGGTCGTCCTCTGCACATAAGCCACAGCTCTCCAAATCGCTGCCATGGCACGAATTTCGTTTGAGTCCAAAACGTACGCTGCCACGGCACAGTTTTTGACATATCGAATGCAAACTTCTTTCGGCTAAAGTATCTTGTGATCCATAAATTCAAACTGAGTGTTTTTTTCCCTACGTATTCATATTGACCTCCTCTATCCAGTAGCATCATAAGTTTCAAACTTTTCAAATTTGAATTCAAACCATCATATGATCATAATTTCACACCGTAAAAACTATCCAAGTGATTCTTTTTGCATTTTGAGCCTCTGGTCAACCTTATCGGTTGGACCAGCATATGTGCCATCTTGCAATACTTATACCCACTGTTCAAATTTTATTTGAATTTGAATATTCCATAAGACATATCTTTCGAACCGTCGATCCTATTAACATGGTTCACCCACGATCCTATAATATTGCATAGTAATATATTATCGAGTGGTATTTGGTTTTAGTTGCTATTTTGCTGTAATTTTCCCAATTGATCTTATGTGCTTGTTCATTTGGATTCTTGGTCATTGTTGTTTATTTGCTTTTGTTTCCCTTTACACTAGATTGCTGGGAGCTTGACCAGTAGAATTATCCGAATTGCGATTGCGAATAACTTCATCGACTACCAAGCCAGTTGCACTTTTGATTAAGCTTGGTCTTATTATGCATGTGTAGGACTACTATGCTATGTTATATGCTTGGTCTGATTTATATCATTCGTCGCGATATGTGTGTACTGTTTGTATTGTGTAATTGTGTGCTTAGCTTTGCCATGGTAGACACGGTAGAATCTTGTGTTCCTTTAGCTTATGTGACGACTTGTTATGATTTGAGTAGAACCTTCATATAGAATTTACCTCCAGAAGAAAAGTGAAATAGAGCACAAGTGGCATCCCGAACGCTAGGGTTGCTAGGGGCAAGCACCTACATGATGCCACACTTGTAGATTTTGGTTAGATTAATTTAAACATCATCTAGAACAGCAGGGGTGGCCAGGAGCAAGCACCTACATGATAGAGTACCATCTATAACTGTAGGGTTGGCAAGCACCTACATGCATAATGTGCTATATGTATAGAGATATAGATAAATTTAATACTAAAATCCGAATGTAAGGAATCAACTACATGTATATTTGTGTTCAGTAGAAAGCATGACTTAACATCTATAGATCAATTGAAATTTCCAATAAGTGTTATCTAAGACTTCTACCAACTACCTCCATCCGGATTTATTAGACCCCCTATCATTTTGAGCCAAACTTTGACCATTCATATGACTAATAAAATATATAATATCTGTTATAAAAAGTACACTGTTGGATTTGTATTTGAAAGAGCTTTCTGAAGGTATATTTTTGTGACGTATATTTTAAATTTTATTAGTTAAATTTGTTGGCAAAACTTTGCGAAAAATGAGAGGGAGCCTAATAAACCGAGACAGAGGTAGTATTCAGCATTTGATATAGCTTCACAACATTATATAGGAAATTACTTGATGTGCGCGGAAGTATGGGAACCAATGTGCACCAAGATATTAAATTAAAATTTTATAGTAATTTATTAGCTCATTTTCAATCACTTTTAACACATTAAGGATGTTGCCCTCGCAGCTAGTTGTATGAATGAAACTAAGTGATGCTCAACTAGGCAGTAATAAGTACTCCCTTCGTCCCAAAATTCTTGTCTTAGATTTGTCTAGATACAGATGTATCTAATACTAAAACGTGACTTGATACATCCGTATTTAGACAAATCTAAGACAAGAATTTTGGGACGGAGGGAGTAATTGATATCTACCTTGAACTACCGGTCACTTTTTCCAGGATAGCTTTTTACAAGCTTTGTGTTGCAGTGTCTCAGCGAAATACTTGACCACACAGTTTACGCCCCTCATAGTGCATATTGTGGGCAAGCTTCTTGGCAATATTCTCCACAACAACATTTACCGCAAGCTTGGAGACTCTCGGCACAAGCACTGAAATCCTACAATCGTGCGTAAAGGCGCATAAGACAGTCATCAGTGCAATAATTTTGAAGCTCTTAGTATTGAATAATGTACCTGGGAAGAACTTACCCCAAAAATCATTGACCAATCGTTGGGCAGCATTGTCATACACCCTCCGTGTGCGAGGCATCCAGAGCGTGCTTGTAATGCTCCCATGACCAAGCTGGCTTCGTGCGACCATTAGGCATTTCACCCAGGACAGGGTAATATTCTCGGTAAAGAAGGACAATGATGCCGCTTAGAAGGCGTGGCGGCCACGGGGTCCAATAATCTCGAAGCTCCAGTATAATGAAAAACCAATCATCATGTATGTGCTGAAATATTGAACGTACGGAAGCTAATGATTTGTAAGAGTCGATAGAATCATTTACTTATACTAGTTAGCGTGCACGTGCAACGCACGATGTTTGATTATATTCGAAGAAAAATATACAAACCCACATGTTGATCAGTTTGTATTAAGCAAATTTATTTCCATAACTTCTTCTAAATAAAAATGCTCACTCGTCATTTTACATCAAATATACCGTCGTTGTTCTCCTTTCATAAAATGTGGAGAAAATACTGAACAAGCTAGTATTACAGTGTGAAGACATTACAATTTATGAATGACTAAACAATCTAATACAGTGGTTTCCTTAAAAAAGTAACTAACAATTGTCAAGAACTACATGCAATACTCCACCTTGTTGAAGCAACATGGTAGCCACCTCCAACGTCCTGACCAAAGCATGCTCCAATGATGTAAATATGGTTGCAGGAAATCATCTTTGTCATCCCCTTTCTCCTCAAAACAACTTAAGGATAATCCACTACACAATAAAACATCATACAAATCAGATGCTTCTAGATCAAATGTTGAACCAATGGAGATACGAAGAATCTCATAGATCAAAATGAGAGTATGGTAGCATGGGGAAAACATAGAGGGTAGGTACCTCTTGAGGGAGCAAAAATTATCCTTATAGTGCTTGGCGGACTACTCCTCACTGACGATGTGTTGGGTGCTACATGAGGTGTATCGATGGCAATGAAGAACATGTGAAGGAGGCGGACAACGACGACGCAGACACCAAAGATGACTGCATGCATGAGGACAGATGTAGCTAAACATTAGAAAGTGCCGTCTCTGTCTATTTTATACATATATTGTCGAAAAAGTATCTAAATACTGCACAAAAGTATTATAAGGAAAATAGTTACCCTAACATAGGTGGTGGCTTTCTGATAATTATAAATAGTCTCTCCATGGATTTTCCATATTGACGCTTCATGCAAATACTAAATTAGGCCCACATTGTCAGGAAATCGTTCAGTCATCTGCCGCGTCGGCAATTTTTTCCTCCACAGAATGATCATTGGTACAAGCAGAGAGGGTATGAATTCTTTTAAGGACAAACTCAAGTATTCCGAGATCACCATTCCTCTCTCATGTATCATTAACACGGAACTGTGGGATTAAATCACATTCTCTCAGCAATCACTGCCTTAACATGCAACAATTTTTTTGACAGACAATCATTTAAGAAATCAGAGGCACCAAGAGTGTAAACTTTTATTCACCATCATGTCTGAAATCTGCTATGTTCACCAATCACGAGCTATGATATGTATCATTTGTTTGATACAATTCATTAATACCAGTTCAAAAAAACTAACGTTTGGCATTTTGAATTATTTGGTATTTCTAATCTAAACCTTTACAAGTTAATTTGGGGTAGCAAATATCTAATTCCAAACATGAAATGCTATACAATAAAGCAGAGATACTTATATGAGCCTTCTTGAAGATAACTACTGCATTGACCCATGAAAATGGAATTACCTTGTCGTCAAGATAAATTATATGTGTTTGGTTGAAATATTCCCATCCACTTAGGAACCAAATAACAACATCATATTTGCACATTTATTTAGTTACAAGAGAAACAACCTGTGAAGCAAAGATTCAATAGAGGCCTCGGGACTTTCTCTGTCTAATTGCTTATCCTTATGTTAACCCCTTTTTTAGAGAAAAGGCTTAGCCCGAGCCTGAAGTAGGCTCAGACCTAACCCCGCTTTGAATTAACAAAGCCATCAACCGGCCAGGATTACACGAACGGAATTCTTATGTTAACCTACAACTCAATACAGGAGATTGGTGAACTAACATATCATGAAATAGTTTCTTTACTCGCTTCACTCGACGATGTGTTCCATGTGCATGATAGGTAGCTAGTTCAATATGGATGTTATATTGGTCGAATATTTAAATCGTTCCCAGAATTTGTAGTTGGATTTTTCCAGAAACTTCACTACCGGTGTTTTAGAAACCGAAATGTTCTCAAGGAAGAATGCTCGCAAGTAAGGAGAAGAAATGACAGTATTGTTCCACACTAAAGATCCAGTACAACTCTTAGCCTAGATTGGCCATTTTTCTTCTACTGGCTGTGACTCAAACAGTGCATACACATATATCTGTGCTCCATTAGTTTATAAAACATAGAAAAATGTTCAATTAATTTTAGGCCAGGAAGACATTTGACCCTGAAAGCACATTAAATTAGGTATTGAGCTTCTATTAACTATACAATATTGGTCAAACACTTAATGCCAAAATTGGATTATGAAAGCCAAATAGAGTACAAAACAAAGTAAAATTGTGGCCTTCAAACTGAACATTAATTCCCATTGACTACTGATTAGTACCTAGGTTGCCAAGTTATTTGCATCCATACAATCATATGAACATAAAATTCGGCTGATGAAGCCTGACACGTTGTTCTTAATCTGCATATCAATCTTAAGTGACAGGATGCTAAAACAAAAAGGCTCGTTTCCATACCTTTCATGATACGGATACTGCTGAGTTCATATGTGGCACTCAATCGATTTAGACTCAAACGTGCGCCATTTAGACTCCAGCTGAGTTCTAACTCAAGTGTAGCTGAACTTTGGTTTAGCCAAACAACAAAACAGTAAGTCAATTACGCTGCTCTCGGTGCATGGATTGAATGCTTGATCAACATAAAAACAAAAGGAAAAGATAATACTTTTTTTTATGTAAGGCATAACCGTTCAAGAAAGAGGAATTTTCATACTGTAGTTGATCTGAAAGGTTCTTGCTGAAGCAGAACTTTGTAGAAATCTTGTACTAAATGATCAGCAGTAGTTACTCCATCCTTTGCAACACCCGTTTTCAGCAGTTAACCCGCCAGCAACAGCAGCCCTACTGCAGCAACAGTCAACCCAGCTCCAGTTGTCGAGACAATGGCACCAAATGCTACCACACCCACTGAACCAACAACGCCCATTCCAACTCTGATGCAGTTTTTTATTAAACAATTGCAAACATTTGTAAGCAGGAACCAGGGAACCTAGGGTCGTTACAAAGACACCAAGTCTGACCATGCACAAATTCCAGGTCTAAATGCAGTCACCATTTTTAAGCAGGAACTTAGTCCATCTGCAATCCAAAAACAAAAAGAATCATTGATTTGCTACATATTACTTCAGATCTAGCCAACAGGGGGATAAATCATGCCAATATTTGGTAAGGACATGTTTAGGTTTGCTGGCGATGAAAACGTACCCACCATGCACAACCTTTGGCCTGTTATTCAAGCAATGAAATATGATTAGCCAACGTATCTCTAGTTACATATTCAAACAATGAAATAAATCACTTCCAAGCAATAAATATGTGCTCTTAGAGATTCTAGAACTGAGTTCCTGGAGCTCTTCGAGGTAATCAATCTTTTTGTAATCTAAAATATAAACACATGGATGGTAAAAAAAACTTTACTTTGCATTAAATATGTGCATGATCATAAATACAAGTGTTTCTGGTTGTAACCTGAAGGCGTACGTCCAGCTCAATTGCAAATGTTAATCCTAAAATCGAATCTAGTCGTTTTCCCTTGATAATCTGCACATTGCCTTGTTAAGTTGTTAAGCACTAAAGATGACATGAACCTGAACATATATGAGCTGCTAAAAGACATGTTCACATGTCCATCGACCAGCAGTAATGCAATATACATGACACAATTATCAGGGTATTACTATCCTTCCTCTTCATGGGATCGCATAAAAATGGGTCATATAAGCGCTGTTCTGGCAAATCCTTTTCTACCACCCGGCATATGCGGACCAGGCGGTGGCTTTGACACCACCGGATGCTCAACACTGTGATTCGATGGAAGAGTGCCGATGGGATGCCCGCCGTCCCGTTTCTCGCCATGGTAATGGGCTAATGGCCCCAGCCCCAGCCCCAGCCTCTCCCCCCACTTCCCCGGCCTCTCCATTGCATCATTCCAGCTTTGTCATAGAAACCCTCTTCACCCTATATAAGAAACACCATTAGATAGATACCTGCCGCATCTTCTTCTACATACTCTTCAGGATCAACTTCATCGGCAGCCTCCTCATCTCCACCTTTTCTTCCTTGACCGATCCCATGTTTCTAGTGGCCAGTAACAAATTAAATGTGAAAAAAGGATCTTCTACAATGAAGCATGTAATATAACGGTGATATCAAAAAAGTCAAGTCGGAACAGTCTGCCCTCTAAATGTAATCTTCACTAAGCAGGCTTACACTCATCAATAAATGACAAATAGATGTAGCCAGAATAGTAAGATGGAGAAGGAATACATAGGACAATTTTGTGTGCATTATGCTCAGAATCAATCTATGATTACCTCAAATTTTGCATAAAACAAGGAATAATAACCAATAAAAAGAAGACATTGAATTGGTCAGGATTCATTAAGATGCCAGGAGCGAACGAACTCTCCATGTCATTGACCACGTGTTGATCGATCCAAAATTTCAGAAAATTCAATACAAGAGGTAATTGAGCATACACAGAAAGTCTATTTACATATTTCATCAAATGGTATGTACATATATCTTTACTGATAGGTAACTGAGCATATCAGAGGGTGCTGCCGACAAGCTCATGTGACCTTGATCTAGATCCTTTGCTGAAACCTACTGAACAGAGAGGTTAGAAAGACAGATTGGGTGCGGAGGGTGCAGTTGGTCCTGCTGCTGCCCACGCCCTTATGCCGGCACCACCGCACGCGATGCCTTGCTGCAGCTTGAGAGGGACAGGAGAGTAGAGAGGGAAGAAGGAACATAGAGAGTGAGAGGGAGAGAAGTGTCCTTATCTGAAGAGTCTTCTCAGAGCTGCACTCGTCGGCGTCAACGGCCCCACCCCCGTCATCGTTCTTCCACGTCTCCGCCGCAGAACCCTCTGCGTGCAGCTGCAGCATCGCGTAGGCATCAATCATCTGGTGGAGCGAGCGGCAGAGGCTGCGGGGAGGGAGCGCGACGATCCGTGAAAGATGGAGTGGCGGCATGCTGGAGGCTAGGAGGGCCAACGCGAAGCGCGCCCGTCAGGCTGTCCTCTCGGGGCAGTTCGGGAGAAGATTGGTTGTTCCGTAATTGTAGGAATTTGTTTCCTTTCTTTTTGGAATCGCTAGAGATGCTGGCAGAGTTTTCGTCCGACGCTTAAAATTGGTAAACGCACATTCAAAGATGATTAGTTGTTAATCCTAGCGGTTAGATTGATATGGGTAGGCCTGATCTAAGGCTCTAATTGTGTCGGTTTGTTTCGTGTGCATTAGTTGGTGTGCATTTAGCGATGAATATGTTTGCTTGTTTAATAGTAGTATAGATATAGATGGTTGCATGGAGAGCTTTGAAGGCCCATACAATGACACTTCGCCTTCCCAAGGCTTCGTCCTCCACCTCCTCCTTCCTGGGCAACCGACGTGAGGGCCATTCCCCACCCTACGTATCCTAATGAACAATCGCCCACCGCTCGTCGTCGTTTTCCTCCCCAGAATCGACGGAGGGGATGGGACTGGTAGGACGGAGGTGCGGGGCTACGAGCAGGGCCGGCCCTGAGGGGGGGCCGGGGGGCGGCCGCCCCGGGCCCCCACAAGCTAGGGGCCCCCACCCAGGTAGGTACTATGTATAGCAAGCTACTAGGTAGGCCCATGTCAGAAAAAATAGTCAAATGCGTGGCCTTTCACAGGATCGCAAGCCGAAAGAGCAGCAGCGACAGGATTAGCGACAACCACGCCCTGATTAGCGATCGCTTCCTTCATCCTTCATGTAGAAAAAAAAGATATCGATCTGCTATCCCTTCAGGGCTTGACCAAAAAAAACTGTGATCGTGACTTCCCAACCTCCCAGACCTAGGCCGCCGATGCCAGACGCCGACACGCCGTACTGCAGGTCTGCCGCCTGGCTCTTGCTAATTCCGAATTCCCTTCTCCTAATCTCCTTCCTAATCCAATCCACCGCTGATTTCAGTCGAGGAGGCCCCATCGTCATGCTTGGTCCATTGCTCTCCGACTCTAGGCGTTGCCAACAGCACACGGACTGATGCTATAATGGATTCGACCATCAGAATCAGGTATATTAGATTTGGGATTTGTGGTTCCTTGATGTGTATGTGGTACCGTTTAATAATCGGTGTAAAAATTACATTTTCAGGATTGTGTGTTAGTATGCTGCCGAGAAACAAGACGTATCACTTATGCATCGGGTAGCAATAAAAGGAAAAGGAAGAAGGCCGCTAATAAATTTGTTCAATCGAGTGTTGCACAAAATTTGCTGAAACAGTCTCTCTTGATGGTTCATCTGATCTTGAGGTATATGATATTATTTCTGAATTAAAGATTATGATATTCACTTTGCCAAATGGAGTAATGTTTGCTATGGAGATTTTTGTGCATGTGAGAGAAGTATCTGAATATCTTCATTGCTTATCACATCTTATTTACTGTGTCTGTGACGGTCGTATTGGCTGAAAGAAAATTTTCAAATCCGAAATTGTTGAAGAATTATTTGAGGTCAACAATGACTAAACAGAGGTGGTTTGGCTACCTTATGCATCGAGAAGAAATTATTGGATGAGATTAACATCGACCCCATTATAAGTGACTTTGCATCGAGGAATGTTAGAAGAAAATTTTAAGGTAATATTTATAAATTATTTGACACGCATACTGATTTTCAATGCATTGGAGTGTTATTAATAATTTTTCACATATACATACATATTCATTTTATTACTATGATGTGCTTATTAAGGGCCCCGAGTTTTAGATTCGCCCCGGGCCCCCAAAATCTCAGGACCGGCCCTGGCTACGAGTTCGTCCTCTACCTGACCTCTCTGCCCCGCTACCGATCGTGGCAAATGCCCATGCATCCTTCTGTGGAAGCTTCTCCAGCTTCCGCCTCTTTTCCCTTCTTTTTGGTTGTCACCTATTTTACGACCTCGATAGTAGAACCGCACACCTCGATAGCTTTCTTGAAGGCCCTGGTTATGTCCGTTTTGCCGCCTGACATCTTTCAACCACTTGCTATGACAAAAATTATCTTGATTAGTACACATGATACAACTTGATGTAAAATAGATTAATAATCATCTAAAAAACAAAGAGTAAATCTAGACCGGGAGAACCAGATCTGGGGACACATGATCCTCCATATGCCTCCCTATGATACGGAGAAGCACTACCGGAACGAGAACGATGCAGGAAGATCTTATTTCAGAGCCGAACGGAGGCAAACCTAAATGTATTTCTAAGTCTACCACCATTGGACCAAAACCCTGGGGGTTCCTATCCCCTCCCATCGCCAGAGCAACAAACGGAGGAAGGGGAGGCATGTGCCTCACCGGGGAGTCGGCCAAGATCAGCCGCCACGTGCTCCTAGCCTCCTAGGTCATGGTAGCGAGGAGGAAAAAGGAATGATTTGTTTCTCCGCCCCAGGATCACATGCCGTAATCTAAGAGACGCGGGGAGTACCCAAATTATATCTCATCTAGATGAGTTCTAGGTACTTCCAATTTTTTTTGCGAGGACAACACGACGCAGTTGACTTTCGTCGTAGTTATAATAGCTACGGTATTCTGTTATAATCATGCAACAACACAGCGCACATGAATCTGGGTTCGTAGTATGAAACCTCCAGCCATGTTCCCACAAATTAGAATAGAAACAGATACTACCTGTGCTACCACCCTGGTTAGTTGTTGTGCATGAGACAAGTCTTGTTGTCCATAGTTCAAGAGACTGACGCATCGATCGTGATAGTCTTTGGGATAAAAATAGCAGTACAGATCACACAATTGTCCACGTATTGCCATTATATTGTTTGGTAACAGACTGGTCCGCTCAGCAGACTTGCTTCGTTCATACACGTTACTCCTTTCCAATAATAATATACAGGTACAACTCACACCGGCTGAGCCTTATATACCCTAGTATGATTATATACCTAGCTAAAGCGTCAAGCAAAAGAGATGGTGCTACAATGGCAGCTTGTCCCAACAAGCACCCTCCTCCTTGCCACGCTCGTGCTCCCTCTCCTCTCCATCTTACTACTTGTAGCAGCAGCAAGGACATGTCGTAGCAGCACCAGAACTGGGTACCGGCTCCCTCCGCGCCCACCGGGGCTGCCCATCCTCGGCAACCTGCACCAGATGGGTGCCCTGCCGCACCGGAGCCTCCGGGACCTGGCGGGGCGGCATGGACCGATGATGATGCTGCGGCTGGGGACCGTGCCCACCGTGGTGGTGTCGTCGGCGGACGCGGCGCGGGACGTGCTCAAGACGCACGACACCGACTGCTGCAGCCGCCCGGACACGCCGGGGCCCAGGCGGCTGTCGTACCAGCACAATGACGTGGCCTTCAGCCCCTACTGCGAGCAGTGGCGGGCGCGGCGCAAGCTGCTGGTCGCCGAGTTCCTCAGCAAGCGCCGCATCCAGGCCACCTGGCATGCCCGGGAGGCCGAGATGGGCAAACTGGTGAGCAGACTAGCAATGGCTAGCATCAATGGGCGGGGGCTGGTGTCGCTGGAGGATCACGTCTTCAGGTACATGGACGGCATCGTCGGCACGGTAGCCTTCGGTAACATGTACGGCACAGAGCACTTTGCGCACAAGGAGCACTTCCACCACGTGATTGACGAGGCCATGGTGGTGAGGTCCAGCTTCTCCGCCGAGGACTACTTCCCCAACGCCCTTGGCCGCCTTGTCGACCGCCTCACCGGTGTAGCCTCCCTCCGCGAGAGGGTCTTCAAGGAGTTCGACGCCTTCTTTGAGATGATGCTTGGTCAGGCCAAGCCCTATAATGGCAGCTGTGTTGGCCTCATCCACGTCCTCATCGGCCTCATGAAGGAGGAGCACCAAGGCTCTTTCAGGGTTACGAGAGACGTCGTGAAGGGGCTACTAAGGGCTCCTTTGGTTTGTAGGAATTTTGTAGGAACTTTATAGGATAGGATTTGCAAAGGAAAAATTCCTTTGAAGCCCTTTGGTTTGTAGGAATGGATTCCTATTCCTTTGTAGGATAGGAATCAATCCTTCATATTTTGGAGGGAAAAAAACATTAGCCTAGACTCAATGGAAAAATTCCTATCCTACACATCAAATGACATCTCTTTCTCTATAGGAATTGAGATGCATGTCATCTCACTTCCTATGATTTTCCTATTCCTATAAAATTCCTATCCTATAAACCAAAGGAGGCCTAACGGTATGAAATACTCCCTCCGTGAAAAAATATAAAAGCATTTACATAACTAAAGTACTAGTAGTGATTTAAATGGTCTTATATTTGTTTACAGAGGAAATATTATATTAAGGTGGTAAACTGATAAAACTGTATACATGCAAGGAGTGAGCGACAACTCCATATTCTCAATTTGTAATACATTATCTCCTGCCTAAAAATCTTGAAGACTTCATCTAAAATATATAATCTTGTAGAACACATTTATCGGCGCCGTCGACACGGGCGCGGTGACCATTATCTGGGCAATGGCGGAGCTTGTCCGGAATCCACACGTGCTGAACAAGGTGCAAGACGAGATCCGGACTCTGGTGGGCGATAAAGAGAAGGTGCAGCAAGAAGACGTGACCAAGCTCAAGTACCTCAAGATGGTGGTCATGGAGACATTGCGACTGCACCCGGCGTTGCCTCTTCTTGTGCCGAGAGAGACCATGCGGCACATCACCGTCTCTGGCTACGATGTGCCGGCAAAGACGAGGATCTTGGTGAATGCATGGGCCATCGGAAGGGACCCGGCAAAGTGGGACGACCCCGAGGAGTTCATCCCGGAGAGATTCGAGGGCGAAAAGGATGTGAACATTAATCGGGCGCAGTTTGAATTCCTGCCCTTCGGCGCTGGACGTAGGATGTGCCCCGGGATAGACATGGGGTTGGCCACCACGGAGTTCACCCTGGCAAACTTGCTCTACTACTTTGACTGGGAGTTCCCAGAGGGGCTGAGAAGTGAGGACATGAGCATGGAAGAGGCAGGAGGACTCACTATCCATAAGAAGACGCCACTCTTACTTGTGCCCACCAGATATTATACAAGTGGCAGAACGCGCTAGCTGGGCGATCAAGATGTGTGTGCCCCCTACTCCATTTGTTCCAAAATACAAGATGTATTAGTTTTTTCAAAAGTTAATCATGTGCATGTTTGACCAAGTGTTTAGAAAAAATATATCACTACCTACTATACAAATTTCGTATGATTAGATCTACGAGGAAAAGTACATTTATATCTATCATTTTTATTTATTTATACCTCTATATACCTATATTAATTAGAGACTCCCTATAATTACCATGTTAATTAGAAATTAGGAGCAATTTATCTGGGGGTTCGAGTTATTACGGTGTAGATAGATCCTGAATTCCCACGTTAACAAAAAAATCCCTATAAATTACTAGCCATCAAATGAAGTAGCAGATCTGAACCCCTAAGAAAAGCAGATCAACAAAGATAATCATCATAAATGGCTCCCATGCATAGTAAATTAATTCTATGCATTATTATTAGCACTAACAAAAATAACATGCATAGTTTTCATTGCTCAGAATTATGTCTAATTTTATTTGATTCCGTTGGCTTGGTTTTTGTTTCTACAGATGATAATCATCTTAATAATCATAGAAATAGATATTTTATTAAAAATATCGGCTGGCCAGTTGGCGCCTAGCACCCATCTGATGTTTATCTTTCTTTACCTACCAATAATTGCTTCTGCCGGGTTCACCGTCGCGGCACTTTTGCAAAAAAATTCTTCTATTATTTGGTAACTAAATCCAGAGTCCATTTTTAGATGTTACTTTAAGCACCTACCAATAAAGCACACATTACTTCCGTTGGGTTCACCGTCGTGGCACTTTTGCAAAAAAATACTTCTGTTATTTGGTAACTAAATCCACAGTCCCTTTTTAGATATTACTTTAAATGGACACCTCGTCCTACGTTACGCGTAGGGTTTAGAGTTTAGACTCCAGGGATAGCTCCCGTTGAAGAACGAATTGGGAAACTCCCAAACTTAGATTATGGGCTTGTTTGGGACTGCTTTGCTTCACGAAAATCAGTTTCACTCCACCAAATTCACTTTGGAGCAGTTTCATATAGAAGTTGTAGCACTATCAAATAGAATGTTTGGCTTCCATGTAGCTCCAGCTTCAAGAATGAGAAATTTGGTGGCAAGGATCTATTTGATTGGATGAGAGGGGAGAAACGAAGGGGTATCCACTTACTGGTGGCAGTGGTGGGTAATTTTCTCCCAACTCTAGCTTCTAGAGTTTTTTGGAGCACCCCCTCACGAGCTTCATAAAAAACTGGGGGTTGTACCCCGGATTCTAGTTTATTTGTGGAGTGGCATATTGTGGAGCTACCCCGTTTGACTTGTGTTTTCTGGAGCGGAGCTGAATTTTAAGAAGCAGAGCAGTCCCAAACAGGCTCTATATAACTACGATACTAATCCCTAATACAAAGAGAACAGACGTGTAGACAATCCCCTTGATCTCCTCCTCATATACCGTACGAACTCGCTGATGCCGCCGCCAAACCACCACAAGTCCAAGTGCTTGATTCTCTCCATCGCCCTCGCCGACAGCCGGGCCACCATCGTCGCAGGAACTCGCCGATGCCATCCACACGCCTGATGCTCTCCCTCCGCCTCGCCTACAGCCGGGCCGTCGCCGGTCTTGCGGCCAGATGGCATCGCAGGATTGCAATGAGCTCGCATGCAGGGGACTACGTCCGGCACTCCCGCCGTCGTGCGCTTGGTGGCAACAGCCAAGGCAGCAAGGTAGAGGGATCAAAAGGAGGAAGTTGAGACCCTTGGTTGCAGAGACATCACAACGTCCTAGACATTGTCCTCCCCTGACGCTATGAATTAACATGTCGAGATCTTGCACTCAGAGGTGGCGGTGTGAGGGCAGATTGAAGGTGCTTGGGTGCATCCTACTGACCACTGCATCTGCACATCGTACTCATAATAGTTCCCAGGTGTTGGTCAACCTTTTTCCTCTCACGGTTGCACCAATCCATGGCTGCATATGGTGGCCATAGACGAAGCTTTTCAAGAAGAGCTAAGAATCTGATATATGGCTCATGTAAAAATTCTTCCAACTGCCTAGATCTAGGCTTGTGGATGCATGGCGTCTTCCTGCCCAAAGTCGTTGGTGTGCATACAGGATGATGAGAGCTCTTTTTTTTTCCGAAAGAGAGCTCATATTTTCAATCACTCTTTATTTTTTTCCTTCGGGTCTTGCAGCATCAAGGCGGTGTCCGGTGTGGCACTTGATCTTTGTGCGTGTGCATGCGTGGAAATTGGATGTTCTGCTGCTTACACACTAAAATTGTAGCTATTTGTGGTGAGGTGATTTTTGGTTGTCTGCGCTATTGCTTCTTATAGATGTGAATTTCTACTTCTTGCAATTGCTAATGCACAAATATTACAGATTTTTTATATTCCATACATAATATTTAGTTTAGAAAGGCGGACATGCCTGACACGATGACGCATATACTTTAAACCGCCCATTCTCTCGCTATATGATGTGCAAATGGGATTAGTTTGGCAGTTCTGAACTGGTTTTTCGAAGATAGTGCTATTTTGGCCTAGAATTCACTTCTTAACTACGAGGTACATGTGTTGTCTAGATACGCAACTCCTGCTCGAGATTGTAGTCAATTCTTATGAGGAATGGTGCATAGACCAAGTGTGAGGAGTAGCTCACGGAGGCCGGCCATCACGTCCAACTTGGCGATTATAGTTTTTAAAGTTTAAACATTCTCGTGGGTTGGTGATATTTAATGACAGGTGTGTCGTACGTTGGTGAGGTTTAATGGGTGTGTCGTGTGTTTTACCTTAGAATTGACCACTTTCAGACATGCTTGTTATCAGGTGGACACCATGGCCTACATCGACGGAGGTAAAAAAAGATAAGCGGTGAAGATATGAAAGTCTTAAGACATGCTAATTTAGCCTAGACTCAACAAGTCAGCACAAACAACAGCTCCCCTACTCATCATTTATTTTATTATCTTCTTCACCATCTATATGTAATGCATGTTATCAAACATATAACCACAAATGACTGTACTAATCATAAATGTATAATCCTAAACTTACTATGAATTAATTTATATTCCTAAAATAATTCAAATGTAATAAATAGTGTAAACATTTAAGGGTCACTGAGATAGCTAGCCCGTGCCGAAGCACGCGTTGATGACTAGTGAAAAGATTTTTTTTTAAAAGGAGGAGGACCCCCGGCCTCTGCATTTGGACGATGCATGCAGCCACTTTATTAGTTATTCACACAAGATCTTACAAAGTCATACAACAGTAAGACAAAGCCACCGTCTAGGCAATATCTGTCGCTAATGTAGGGATGCTGATAGTCTGGGCCTAATACCAAACAGACCTCGCAGCCAAACCTAACATTAAGGCCAGAGGTCCCAACCAGGACGCCTGCCGGCTATGGGGCACCCACTAGTCCGGCGCACTCCTCAGCCAGGACGCCTGCTGGGTATGAGGCCGCCGCAGCCACCTGCCATCAATCCATCTTCAGTGTTGTACTGCTGGATCTACCTGTTGGGAACGTAGTATTTCAAAAAAAAAAATGTACGATCACGCAAGATCTATCTAGGAGAAGCATAGCAACGAGCGGGGAGAGTGTGTCTACGTACCCTCGTAGACCAAAAGCGGAAGCGTCTAGTGACGCGGTTGATGTAGTCGAATTTCTTCGCGATCCAACCGACCCAAGTACCGAACGTACGGCACCTCCGCGATCAGCACACATTTAGCTAGATGACGTCCCACGAGCTCTTGATCCAGTTGAGCGTCACGGGAGAGTTTCGTCAGCACGACGGCGTGGTGATGGTGATGATGAAGTTACCGGCGCAGGGCTTCGCCTAAGCACTGCAACGATATGATCGAGGTGTGTATCTGTGGAGGAGGGCACCGCACACGGCTAAAACTGATGTTTACTTGTGTGTTCTAGGGTGCCCCTGCCCCCGTATATAAAGGAGGAAGGGGGAGGCCGGCCGGCCCTTGTGGCGCGCGGGGAGAGGAGGAGTCCTTCTCCTATTAGGAGTAGGACTCCCCTTTCCTACTCCTACTAGGTGGGGGAAAGGAAGGAGGAGAGGGAGCAGGAAAGGGGGGCGCCCCCCCTTCCATAGTCCAATTCGGACCAGAGGGGGAGGGGACGCACAGCCTGCCCTGGCCGGCCCTCTCTCTCCACTAAGGCCCATGTGGCCCATTAGTTCTCCAGGGGGGGGGGGGTCCGGTAACCCTCCGGCACTCCGGTTTTCTCCGAAATCATCCGGAACACTTCCGGTGTCTGCATATAGCCCTCCAATATATTAATCTTTATGTCTCGACCATTTCGAGACTCCTCGTCATGTCCGTGATCACATCCGGGACTCCGAACTACCTTCGGTACATCAAAACACATAAACGCATAATCCGATCGTCACCGAACTCTAAGCGTGCGGACTCTACGGGTTCGAGAACTATGTAGACATGACCGAGACTCATCTCCTCTCAATAACCAATAGTTGAACCTGGATCATATTGGTTCCTACATATTCTACGAAGATCTTTATCGGTCGAACCGCATAACAACATACGTTGTTCCCTTTGTCATCGGTATGTTACTTGCCCGAGATTCAATCGTCGGTATCATCATACCTAGTTCAGTCTCGTTACCGGCAAGTCTCTTTACTCATTCTATAATACATCATCTCATGAATAACTCATTACTCATTTGCTTGCAAGGCTCATTATGATGTGTATTACCGAGAGGGCCCAAAGATACCTCTCCGACACTCGGATTGACAAATACTATTCTCGACCTATGGCAACACCACGAAACACCTTCGGAGACACCTGTAGAGCATCTTTATAATCACCCAGTTACGTTGTGATGTTTGACAGCACACAAGGTGTTACTCCGGTATTCGGGTAGTTGCATAATCTCATAGTCATAGGAACATGTATAAGTCATGAAGAAAGCAATAGCAGTAAAACTAAATGATCAAGTTGCTAAGCTAACAGATGGGTCTTGTCCATGACATCATTCTTCTAATGATGTGATCCTATTGACCAAATGACAACTCATGTCTATGGTTAGGAAAAATAACCATCTTTGATCAATGAGCTAGTCTAGTAGAGGCATACTAGGGACACTATGTTGGGGAACGTTGCATGGGAAACAAAATTTTTTCCTACGCTCACCAAGATCAATCTAGGAGATGCATCTACGAGGGGAGAGTTGGATCCACATACCCTTGTAGATCGCTAAGCGGAAGCGTTCAAGAACGCGGTTGATGGAGTCGTACTCGCCGCGATTCAGATCGCTGAAGATCCTAGCACCGAACGGACGGTGCCTCCGCGTTCTTCACACGTGCAACTCGGGGACGTCTCCTCCTTCTTGATCCAGCAAGGGAGAAGGAGAGGTTGATGAAGAAACCAGCAGCACGACGGCGTGGTGGAGATGGTGGTGGAGGAATTCCAGCAGGGCTTCGCCAAGCACTGCGGAATTTATGAAGATGTTTGTGGGAGAGGGAGGGCAGCGCCAAGGCACGAACGTGTGTGGCTGCCCTCCCTCTGCCTCTCTTTATATAGGGGGAAGAGAGGGGAGGGGGCGCCCCTAGGGTTCCCCTAGGGGGCGGCGGCCAGGGCAGATGGGGGGGGGGCGGCGGCCAGGGCTGCGGCCAGGGCTAGGGTTCCCCCCCCCCAGGCGCCTTGCCCCCCAAGCCAAGGGGTGCGGCTGCCCTAGGGGGGAACCAGCCCCCATGCGCAGGTGGGAGGGCCCAAGGGGGGGCGCACAGCCCCATGAGGGCTGTTGCGTCTCCCACTTATGGCCCATAGGGCCCGCAACTCTTGCCGGGACCCCCCGAAACCTCTTTCGGTCATCCGACGACTCCCCGATGCTCCCCGGAACACTTCCGGACTCCGATCACTCTCATCCTATATATCAATCTTCGTCCCCGGACCATTCCGGAGACCCTCGTCACGTCCGGGATCTCATCCGGGACTCCGAACAACCGTCGGTAACCATGCACTGTTCTCACTAACAACCCTAGCGTCACCGAACCTTAAGTGTGTAGACCCTGCGGGTTCGGAAACTATGCAGACATGACCGAGACACTCCCAGGTCAATAACCAATAGCGGGATCTGGATACCCATATTGGTTCCCGCACGTTCCTCGATGATCTCATCGGATGAACCACGATGTCAAGGATTCAGGCAATCCCGTATACAGTTCCCTTTGTCTCGTCGGTATGTTACTTGCCCGAGATTCGATCGTCGGTATCTCCATACCTAGTTCAATCTCGTTACCGGCAAGTCTCTTTACTCGTTCCGTAATACATAATCCCGTGACTAACTACTTAGTCACTTTGAGCTCATTGAGATGACGTATTACTGAGTGGGCCCGGAGATACCTCTCCGTCACACGGAGTGACAAATCCCAGTCTTGATCCATGTCAACTCAACAGACACCTTCGGAGATACCTGTAGTGTACCTTTATAGTCACCCAGTTACGTTGCGACGTTTGGCACACACAAAGTACTCCTACGGTGTCAGTGAGTTACATGATCTCATGGTCATAGGAACTTATACTTGACATGCAGAAAACTATAGCGATAACTGATACGATCAAAAAGCTATGTTTAACGTTTGGGTCTCGTCCATCACATCATTCTCCTAATGATGTGATCCCGTTATCAAATGACAACCCATGTCTATGACCTGGAAACCGCGGTCATCTTTGATCAACGAGCTAGTCCTTAAGAGGCTTACTAGGGACACAAAGTTTGTCTATTTATCCACACATGTATTTAAGTTTCCAATCAATACAATTATAGCATGGATAATAAACGATTATCATGAACAAGGAAATATAATAATAACTCTTTTATTATTGCCTCTAGGGCATATTTCCAATAGTCTCCCACTTGCACTAGAGTCAATAATCTAGCATTACAAGGTAATGAATCTAACACCCATAGAGTCTTGGTGTTGATCATGCTTAGCCCGTGGAAGAGGCTTAGTCAACGGATCTGCAACATTCAAATCCGTGTGTACTTTGCAAATGCTTATGTCCTCCTCCTTGACTGAATCGCGGATGGAATTGAAGCGTCGCTTTATGTGTCTGGTCCTCTTGTGAAACCTTGGTTCCTTGGCTAGAGCAATGGCACCAGTGTTGTCACAAAACAGAGTCATTGGGTTCAATGCACTAGGCACAACTCCAAGATCTGTCATGAACTCCTTCATCCAGACACCTTCCTTTGCCGCCTCCGAGGCAGCTATGTACTCCGATTCGCATGTAGAATCGGCTACCACGCTTTGCTTGGAACTGCACCAGCTTACCGCTCCCCCGTTGAGAATATATACGTATCCGGTTTGAGACTTAGAGTCATCCGGATCAGTGTCAAAGCTTGCATCGACGTAACCCTTTACGACGAGCTCTTGATCACCTCCATAAACGAGAAACATCTCCTTAGTCCTTTTCAGGTACTTTAGGATATTCTTGACCGCTGTCCAGTGATCCATACCAGGATTACTTTGAAACCTTCCAGCCATACTTATGGCAAGGCTGACATCTGGTCTTGTGCACAGCATTGCATACATGATAGAGCCTATGGCTGAAGCATAGGGGACGACACTCATCTTTTCTCTATCTTCCGCAGTCACTGGGCATTGAGTCTTACTCAACTTTGTACCTTGCAATACCGGCAAGAACCCCTTCTTGGATTGATCCATTTTGAACTTCTTCAAAATTTTATCAAGGTATGTACTTTGTGAAAGTCCTATCAAGCGTCTTGATCTATCTCTATAGATCTTGATGCCCAATATGAAAGCAGCTTCACCGAGATCCTTCATCGAAAAACTCTTGTTCAAATACCCCTTCACGCTATCCAAAAATTCTATATTGTTTCCAATCAGCAATATGTCATCCACATATAATATTAGAAACGCTATAGAGCTCCCACTCACTTTCTTATAAATACAAGCTTCATTGTAAACTTGTACAAACCCAAACGCTTTGATCACCTCATCAAAGCGAAGATTCCAACTCCGAGATGCTTGCACCAGCCCATAAATGGAACGCTGGAGCCTGCATACTTTGTCAGCATTCTCTGGATCGACAAAACCTTCCGGTTGCATCATATACAACTCTTCCTTAAGAAAACCGTTAAGGAACGCTGTTTTGACATCCATCTGCCAAATTTCATAATCGAAATATGCAGCTATTGCTAACATGATTCGGATGGATTTAAGCATCGCTACGGGTGAGAAAGTCTCATCGTAGTCAATCCCTTGAACTTGTGAAAAACCCTTTGCCACAAGTCGAGCTTTATACACGGTGACATTACCGTCAGCGTCCGTCTTCCTCTTAAAAATCCATTTATTCTGAATGGCCTTCCGCCCTTCAGGTAATACTTCCAAAGTCCATACTTTGTTTTCATACATGGATCCCATCTCGGATTTCATGGCCTCTAACCATTTGTCGGAATCCGGGCCCACCATCGCTTCTCCATAGCTCGTAGGTTCACTGTTGTCCAACAACATGACCTCCAAGACAGGGTTACCATACCACTCAGGTGCAGTGCGTACCCTTGTCGACCTACGAGGTTCGGTAGTAACTTGATCAGAAGCTTCTTGATCATCATCATTGGCTTCCTCTTCAACCACTGCAGGCTCCACAAAAACATCTTTCTGTGCTGCGCTACTCTCTGGTTGAAGCAGAGGTTCAATAACCTCATCAAGTTCTACCTTCCTCCCACTCAATTCTTTCGAGAGAAACTCCTTCTCGAGAAAGGACCCGTTCTTAGCGACAAACACTTTGCCCTCGGATCTGAGATAGAAGGTGTACCCAACAGTTTCTTTTGGGTATCCTATGAAGACACATTTGTCCGCTTTGGGTTCGAGCTTTTCTGGCTGAAGCCTTTTGACATAAGCGTCGCAACCCCAAACTTTGAGAAAAGACAACTTAGGTTTCTTACCAAACCATAGTTCATACGGTGTTGTCTCAACGGACTTAGATGGAGCCCTATTTAAAGTGAATGCAGCTGTCTCTAATGCATATCCCCAAAATGATAGTGGTAAATCGGCAAGAGACATCATAGAACGCACCATATCTAATAGGGTTCGATTACGACGTTCGGACACACCATTACGCTGTGGTGTTCCAGGTGGCGTCAACTGTGAAACAATTCCACATTTTCTTAAGTGATTGCCAAACTCATAACTCAGATACTCTCCTCCTCGATCAGATCGTAGGAACTTGATCTTCTTGTTACGATGATTCTCAACTTCACTCTGAAATTGCTTGAACTTTTCAAACGTTTTAGACTTATGCTTCATTAAGTAAATATACCCATATCTACTTAAGTCGTCAGTGAAGGTGAGAAAATAACGATATCCACCGCGCGCCGTGACACTCATCGGGCCACACACATCAGTATGTATGATTTCCAATAAGTCACTTGCCCGTTCCATTGTTCCTGAAAACGGGGTCTTAGTCATCTTGCCCATGAGGCACGGCTCGCATGTGTCAAGTGATTCAAAATCAAGAGACTCCAAAAGTCCATCAGCATGGAGCTTCCTCATGCGTTTCACGCCGATATGACCCAGACGGCAGTGCCACAAGAAAGTGGTACTATTGTTATCAACTCTACATCTTTTGGCATCAATGTTATGAATATGTGTATCATCACTATCGAGATTCAATAAGAATAAACCCCCTACTTCGGGTGCATGACCATAAAAGATATTACCCATATAAATAGAACAACCTTTATTCTCTGATTTAAATGAGTAACCGTCTCGCATTAAACAAGATCCAGATATAATGTTCATGCTCAACGCAGGCACTAAATAACAATTATTCAGGTTCATAACTAATCCCGATGGTAATCGAAGAGCGAGCGTGCCGACGGCGATCACATCAACCTTGGAACCATTCCCCACGCGCATCATCACTTCGTCCTTCGCCAGCCTCCGTTTATTCCGTAGTTCCTGTTTAGAGTTGCAAATGTGAGCAACCGAACCGGTATCAAATACCCAGGCACTACAACGAGAGTTGGTAAGGTACACATCAATAACATGTATATCACATATACCTTGCTTGTTGTTGTTGTTGGCCCCCTTCTTGTCTGCCAGATACTTGGGGCAGTTCCGCTTCCAGTGGTCGTTCCCCTTGCAATAGAAACACTCAGTCTCTGGCTTGGGCCCAGCCTTGGGTTTCTTCACTGGATGAGCAACTGCCTTGCCACCCTTCTTAGAGTTACCCTTCTTTCCCTTGCCATTTTTCTTGAAACTGGTAGTTTTATTGACCATCAACACTTGATACTCCTTCTGGATGTCTGCCTCAGCGACTTTCAGCATTGAAAACAGCTCGGCGATGGATTTGTTCATCCCTTGCATGTTATACTGCTGCACGAAGCTCTTGTAGCTAGGTGGGAGTGACTGGAGAATTCTGTCAATGATAGCCTCCTCCGGGAACACAAGTCCCAGATCAGCTATGCGGGTATAGTACCCAGACATCTTCAGTAAGTGTTCACTGACAGACGAATTCTCCTCCATCTTGCAAGCAAAGAATTTATCGGTGGTCTCATACCTCTCGATCTTGGCATTCTTTTCAAAGATGAACTTCAACTCCTGGAACATCTCATATGCTCCATGACGTTCAAAACGCCTTTGAAGTCCTCCTTCCAAGCTATACAACATGGCACACTGCACTACTGAGTAGTCATCCGAACGCGTCTGCCAGGCGTTCATAACGTCCACAGAGGCCGGAGCGGGGGGTTCACCTAGCGGTGCACTGAGGACATAAACCTTTTGGGCAGCTGTGAGGATGATCCTCAGATTGCGGAGCCAGTCCACAGAGTTGCTCCCATCATCTTTCAGCTTAGTTTTCTCTAGGAACGCATTAAAATTCAGGGGAGCTACTGCGCGAGCCATCTACAACAAAAGATTTGCAAAGACATCTTAGACTATTGTTCATGATAAGTGAGTTTTTAACTAATCAAATTACTTATAACTCCCACTCAAATTGACATCCCTCTGGTCATCCGAGCGTGACATGATCCAAATCCACCAACCCAAGTCCGATCATCACGTGAGATGAGGTGGTGTCAATGGTGAACATCTTCATGTTGATCATATCTACTATATGACTCATGCTCGACCTTTCGGTCTTCCGTGTTCCGAGGCCATGTCTGTACATGCTAGGCTCGTCAAGTCTAACCCGAGTGTTCTGCATGTGCAAAACTGGCTTGCACCCGTTGTATGCGAACGTAGAGTCTATCACACCCGATCATCACGTGGTGCTTCGAAACGACGAACCTTCGCAACGGCGCACACTCGGGGGGAACACAATTTCATCTTGAAATTTTAGTGAGGGATCATCTTATAATGCTACCGCCGTCCTAAGCAAAATAAGATGCATAAAAGGATTAACATCACATGCAAATCATAAGTGACATGATATGACCATCAACTCGTGCTTTTGATCTCCATCTCCAAAGCACCGGCATGATCTCCATCGTCACCGGCGTAACACCATGATCCCCATCATCATGATCTCCATCATCGTGTCGCCATCGGGGTTGTAGCGCGCCCACCATGCTCTTACTACTATTGCTACCGTTTAGCGATAAAGTAAAGCATTACATAGCGCTTAATGATTGACACGCAGGTCATACAAAAATTAAAGACAACCCTATGGCTCCTGCCGGTTGCCGTATACATCGACATGCAAGTCGATATTAACTATTACAACATGATTATCTCATACATCAAATATATCTCATCATGTCATTGGCCATATCATATCACATACATACCCTGCAAAAACAAGTTAGACGTCCTCTAATTTGTTGTTGCATGTTTTACGTGGCTGCTATGGGTATCTAGCAAGAACGCTTCTTACCTACGCAAAGCCACAACGGTGATATTTAAGTTGCTATTTAACCTTCTACAAGGACCGCCTTTGTCTATTCCGATTCAACTAAGATAGGAGAGACAGACACCCGCCAGCCATCTTATGCAACAAAAGTCGCATGTCTGTCGATGGAACCGGTCTCATGTACGTGGACATGTAAAGTTGGTCTGGGCCGCTTCATCCCATAATACCGCTGAATCAAGAAAGACCAAGGAGGGAAGCAATCTAAACATCAACGCCCACAAACCCCTTTGTGTTCTACTCGTGAAAGCATCTACGCAAGAACCTAGCTCATGATGCCACTGTTGGGGAACGTTGCATGGGAAACAAAAATTTTTCCTACGCTCACCAAGATCAATCTAGGAGATGCATCTACGAGGGGAGAGTTGGATCCACATACCCTTGTAGATCGCTAAGCGGAAGCGTTCAAGAACGCGGTTGATGGAGTCGTACTCGCCGCGATTCAGATCGCCGAAGATCCTAGCACCGAAAGGACGGTGCCTCCGCGTTCTTCACACGTACAGCTCGGGGACGTCTCCTCCTTCTTGATCCAGCAAGGGGGAAGGAGAGGTTGATGGAGAAACCAGCAGCACGACGGCGTGGTGGAGATGGTGGTGGAGGAATTCCAGCAGGGCTTCGCCAAGCACTGCGGAATTGACGAAGATGTTTGTGGGAGAGGGAGGGCAGCGCCGAGGCACGAACGTGTGTGGCTGCCCTCCCTCTGCCTCTCTTTATATAGGGGGAAGAGAGGGGAGGGGGCGCCCCTAGGGTTCCCCCTAGGGGGCGGCGGCCAGGGCAGATGGGGGGGGGCGGCGGCCAGGGCTGCGGCCAGGGCTAGGGTTTCCCCCCCCCCCAGGCGCCTTGCCCCCCAAGCCAAGGGGTGCGGCTGCCCTAGGGGGGAACCAGCCCCCATGCGCAGGTGGGAGGGCCCAAGGGGGGGCGCACAGCCCCATGAGGGCTGTTGCGTCTCCCACTTATGGCCCATAGGGCCCGCAACTCTTGCCGGGACCCCCCGAAACCTCTTTCGGTCATCCGACGACTCCCCGATGCTCCCCGGAACACTTCCGGACTCCGATCACTCTCATCCTATATATCAATCTTCGTCCCCGGACCATTCCGGAGACCCTCGTCACGTCCGGGATCTCATCCGGGACTCCGAACAACCTTCGGTAACCATGCACTATTCTCACTAACAACCCTAGCGTCACCGAACCTTAAGTGTGTAGACCCTGCGGGTTCGGAAACTATGCAGACATGACCGAGACACTCCCAGGTCAATAACCAATAGCGGGATCTGGATACCCATATTGGTTCCCGCACGTTCCTCGATGATCTCATCGGATGAACCACGATGTCAAGGATTCAGGCAATCCCGTATACAGTTCCCTTTGTCTCGTCGGTATGTTACTTGCCCGAGATTCGATCGTCGGTATCTCCATACCTAGTTCAATCTCGTTACCGGCAAGTCTCTTTACTCGTTCCGTAATACATAATCCCGTGACTAACTACTTAGTCACTTTGAGCTCATTGAGATGATGTATTACCGAGTGGGCCCGGAGATACCTCTCCGTCACACGGAGTGACAAATCCCAGTCTTGATCCATGTCAACTCAACAGACACCTTCGGAGATACCTGTAGAGTACCTTTATAGTCACCCAGTTACGTTGCGACGTTTGGCACACACAAAGTACTCCTACGGTGTCAGTGAGTTACATGATCTCATGGTCATAGGAACTTATACTTGACATGCAGAAAACTATAGCGATAACTGATACGATCAAAAAGCTATGTTTAACGTTTGGGTCTCGTCCATCACATCATTCTCCTAATGATGTGATCCCGTTATCAAATGACAACCCATGTCTATGACCTGGAAACCGCGATCATCTTTGATCAACGAGCTAGTCCTTAAGAGGCTTACTAGGGACACAAAGTTTGTCTATTTATCCACACATGTATTTAAGTTTCCAATCAATACAATTATAGCATGGATAATAAACGATTATCATGAACAAGGAAATATAATAATAACTCTTTTATTATTGCCTCTAGGGCATATTTCCAACACACTATGTTTTGTCTATGTATTCACACATGTATTAAGTTTCCGGTTAATACAATTCTAGCATGAATAATAAACATTTATCATGATACAAGGAAATACAAATAACTACTTTATTATTGCCTCTAGGGCATATTTCCTTCGGTCTCCCACTTGAACTAGAGTCAATAATCTAGATTACATAGTAATGATTCTAATACCCATGGAGTCTTGGTTTTGATCATGTTTTGCTCGTGGAAGAGGCTTAGTCAACGGGTCTACGATATTTAGATCCGTATGTATCTTGCAAATTTCTATGTCTCCCTCCTTGACTTGATCGCGGATGGAATTGAAGCGTCTCTTGATGTGCTTGGTTCTCTTGTGAAACCTGGATTCCTTCGCCAAGGCAATTGCTCCAGTGTTGTCACAAAAGAATTTCATTGGACCCGATGCACTAGGTATTACACCTAGATCGGATATGAGCTCCTTCATCCAGACTCCTTCATTTAATGCTTCCGAAGCAACTATGTACTCCGCTTCACACGTAGATCCCGTCACGATGCTCTACTTGGAACTGCACCAACTGACAGCTCCATCGTTCAATAAAAATACATAACCGGTTTGTGACTTAGAGTCATCCGGATCAGTGTCAAAGCT
This sequence comes from Secale cereale, assembly GCA_902687465.1. Lineage (NCBI taxonomy): Eukaryota > Viridiplantae > Streptophyta > Magnoliopsida > Poales > Poaceae > Secale > Secale cereale. Next base: position 825,243,677 of record LR738712.1, on the reverse strand, counting down.
GGAATCGACGTAATCATTTACGACGAGCTCTTTGTCACCTCCATGAACGAGAAACATATCCTTTGTCCATTTCAGGTACTTCAGGATGTTCTTGACCGTTGTCCATTGATCCACTCCTAGATTACTTTGGTACCTCCCTTCTAAACTTATAGCAAGGCAAACATCAGGTCTGGTACACAGCATTGCATACATGATAGATCCTATGGCTGAGGCATAGGGAATGACTTTCATTTTCTCTCTATCTTCTGCAGTGGTCGGGCATTGAGTCTTACTCAACTTCACACCTTGTAACACAGGCAAGAACCCTTTCTTTGACTGATCCATTTTGAACTTCTTCAAAACTTTATCAAGGTATGTGCTTTGTGAAAGTCCAATTAAGCGTCTTGATCTATCTCTATAGATCTTGATGCCTAATATATAAGCAGCTTCACCGAGGTCTTTCATTGAAAAATCTTATTCAAGTATCCTTTTATGCCATACAGAAATTCTATATCATTTCCAATCAATTATATGTCATCCACATATAATATCAGAAATGCTACAGAGCTCCCACTCATTTTCTTGTAAATACAGACTTCTCCAGAAGTTTGTACAAAACCATATGCTTTGATCACCTTATCAAAGCATATATTCCCACTCCGAGATGCTTGCACCAGTCCATAGATGGAATGCTGGAGATTACACACTTTGTTAGCACCTTTAGGATCGACAAAACCTTCCGGTTGCATCATATACAACTCCACTTTGTGGTATCCATTAAGGAATGCAATTTTGACATCCATTTGACAGATTTCATAATCATAAAATGCGGCAATTGCTAACATGATTCGAACAGACTTAAGCATCGCTACGGGTGAGAAAGTCTCATCGTAGTTAACTCCTTGAACTTGTCGAAAACCTTTCGCAACAAGTCGAGCTTTGTAGACAGTAACATTACCATTGGCGTCGGTCTTCCTCTTGAAGATCCATTTATTTTCAATTGCTTGCTGATCATCGGGCAAGTCAACCAAATTCCACACTTTGTTCTCATACATGGATCCCATCTCAGATTTCATGGCTTCAAGCCATTTTGCGGAATATAGGCTCATCATCGCTTCCTCATAGTTCGTAGGTTCATCATGGTCTAGTAACATAAGTTCCAGAACTGGGTTACCGTACCACTCTGGTGCAGAACGTACTCTGGTTGACCTACGAGGTTCAGTAGTAACTTGATCTGAAGTTTCATGATCATCATCATTAGCTTCCTCCCTGATTGGTGTAGGAATCACTGGAACTGGTTTCTGTGATGTTCTAATTTCCAATTCGGGAGAAGGTACAGTTACCTCATCAAGTACTACTTTCTTCCCACTCACTTATTTCAAGAGAAAATCCTTCTCTAGAAAGGATCCATTCTTAGCAACGAATATCTTGCCTTCAGATCTATGATAGAAGGTGTACCCAACAATTTCCTTTGGGTATCATCTGAAGACACATTTCTCTGACTTAGGTTCGAGCTTATCAGGTTGAAGCTTTTTCACATAAGCACCGCAACTCCAAACTTTAAGAAACGACAACTTTGGTTTCTTGCCAAACCACAGTTCAGAAGGCGTCGTATCAACGGATTTAGATGGTGCCCTATTTAACGTGAATGCAACTGTCTCTAAAGCATAACCCCAAAACGATAGTGGTAAATCGGTAAGAGACATCATAGATCACATCATATCCAATAAAGTACGGTTATGACGTTCGGACACACCATTACGCTGTGGTGTTCCGGGCGGCGTGAGTTGTGAAACTATTCCACATTGTTTCAAATGAAGACCAAACTCGTAACTCAAATATTCGCCTCCATGATTAGATCATAGAAACTTTATTTTCTTGTTACGATGATTCTCTACTTCACTCTGAAATTCTTTGAACTTTTCAAATGTTTCAGACTTGTGCTTCATCAAGTAGACATACCCATATATGCTCAAATCATCAGTGAAGGTCAGAAAATAATGACACTCGCCGCGAGCCTCAACACTCATCGGTCCACATACATCAGTATGTATGATTTCCAACAAATCAGTTGCTCGCTCCATTGTTCCGGAGAACGGAGTTTTAGTCATCTTTCCCATGAGGCATGGTTTGCAAGCACCAAGTGATTCCAAAAGTCCATCTGTAGGGAGTTTCTTCATGCGCTTTACACCAATATGACCTAAACGGCAGTGCCACAAATAAGTTGCACTATCATTATGAACCTTGCATCTTTTGGCTTCAATATTATGAATATGTGTATCACTACGATCGAGATCTAACAAGAATAGACCACTGTTCAAGGGTCCATGACCATAAAAGATATTACTCATATAAATAGAACAACCAATATTCTCTGATTTAAATGAATAACTGTCTCGCAACAAACAAGATCCAGATATAATGTTCATGCTCAACTCTGGCACCAAATAACAATTATTCAGGTCTAAAACTAATCCCGATGATAGACGTAGAGGTAGCGTGCCGATGGCGATCACATCGACTTTGGAACCATTTCCCACGCGCATCGTCACCTCGTCCTTAGCTAATCTTTGTTTAATCCGTAGCCCATTTTTCGAGTTACAAATATTAGCAATCGAACCAGTATCAAATACCTAGGTGCTACTACGAGAATTAATAAGGTACACATCAATAACATGTATATCAGATATACCTTTGTTCACTTTGCCATCCTTCTTATCCGCCAAATATTTGGGGCAGATCCTCTTCCAGTGTCCAGTCCCTTTGCAGTAGAAGCACTCAGTTTCGGGCTTGGCTCCAGACTTGGGTTTCTTCGCGGGAGTAGCAATTGTCTTGCTATTCTTCTTGAAGTTCCCCTTCTTTCCCTTGCCTTTTTTTTCTTGAAACTAGTGGTCTTGTTAACCATCAACACTTGATGCTCCTTTTTGATTTCTACCTCCATAGCTTTGAGCATAGCGAAGAGCTCGGGAGTTGTCTTCTGCATCCCTTGCATATTATAGTTCATCACAAAGCCTTTATAGCTTGGTGGAAGTGATTGAAGAACTCTATCAATAACACTATCTTCGTCAACTTTGCAACCAAGTTGAGTCATATGATTGTAGTACCCAGACATTCTGAGCAAGTGTTCACTGATAGAACTGTTCTCCTCCATCTTGCAGCTATAGAACTTATTGGCGACTTCATATCTCTCAATTCGGGCATTTGCTTGAAATATTAATTTCAACTCTTGGAACATCTCATATGCTCCATGACGTTCAAAATGTCTTTGAAGTCCCGATCGTAAGCTGTAAAGCATGGCACACTGAACTATCGAGTAGTCATCAGACCGTGTCTGCCAGACATTCAAAGTGTCTACATTAGGGGGGGGGGGCTTGTCACCTAGCGGTGCTTGAAGAACATAATTCTTTTGTGAAGCAATGAGGATAATCCTCAAGTTACGGACCTAGTCCGTGTAGTTGCTACCATCATCTTTCAACTTAGCTTTCTCTAGGAACGCATTAAAATTCAAGGGAACGGTAGCACGTGCCACTGATCCACAACAACATAGATATGCAAAAACTATCATGACTAAGTTCATGATAGATTAAAGTTCAATTAATCATATTACTAAAGAACTCCCACTTAGATAGACATCCCGCTAATCATCTAAATGATCACATGATCCAAATCAACTAAACCATGTCCGATCATCACGTGAGATGGAGTAGTTTTCAATGGTGAACATCTTATGTTGATCACATCTACTATATGATTCACGCTCGACCTTTCGGTCTCCAGTGTTCCGAGGCCATGTCTGTACATGCTAGGCTCGTCACCTGAGTATTCTGCATGTGCAAAACTGTCTTACACCCGTTGTTTTTGAACGTAGAGCTTATCACACCCGATCATCACGTGGTGTCTCGGCACGACGAACTTTCGCAACGGTGCATACTCAGGGAGAACACTTGTACCTTGAAATTTTGTAAGGGATCATCTTATAATGCTACCGCCATACTAAGCAAAATAAGAAGTATAATAAGATAAACATCACATGCAATCAAAATATGTGACATGATATGGCCATCATCATCTTGTGCTTTTGATCTCCATCTCCAAAGCATCGTCATGATCTCCATCGTCACCAGCTAGACACCATGATCTTCAGCGTCGTGGTCGAATCGCCAACTATTGCTACTACTACTATCGCTAACTCATAGTGATGAAGTAAAGCAATTACATGGCCTTCACAATTCATACAATAAAAAGACAACCCTAAGGCTCCTGCCGGTTGCCGATAATTTACAAAGCATGATCATCTCATACAATAACGTATAACTCATCACGGCTTGACCATATCGCATCACAATATGCTCTGCAAAACTAAGTTAGACGTCCTCTGCTTTGTTGTTGCAAGTTTCACGTGGCTGCTACGGGCTTAGCAAGAACCGTTCTTACATACGCATACAAAAACCACAACGATTTTTCGTCAAGTGTGTTGTTTTAACCTTCACAAGGACCGGGCGTAGCCACACTCGATTCAACTAAAGTGAGAGAGACAGACACCCGCCGGTCACCTTTAAGCAACGAGTGCTGGTAACGGTGAAACCAGTGTCGCGTAAGCGTACGCGTAATGTCAGTCCGGGCTGCTTCATCTCACAATACCGCCGAATCAAAGTATGACATGCTGGAAAGCAGTATGACTATTATCGCCCACGACTCATTGTGTTCTACTCGTGCATATCATCTACGCACAAACCTAGCTCATGATGCCACTGTTGGGGAACGCAGTCTTTCAAAAAAAAAAATCCTACGATCACGCAAGATCTATCTAGAAGAAGCATAGCAACTTGCGGAGAGAGTGTGTCTATGTACCCTCGTAGACCAAAAGCGGAAGCGTCTAGTGACGCGATTGATGTAGTCGAACGTCTTTGCGATCCAACCGATCCAAGTACCGAACGTACGGCACCTCCGCGATCAGCACACGTTCAGCTCGATGACGTCCCACGAGCTCTTGATCCTGTTGAGCATCACGGGAGAGTTTCATCAGCACGACGATGTGGTGATGGTGATGATGACGTTACCGGTGCAGGGCTTCGCCTAAGCACTGCAACGATATGATCGACGTGTGTATCTGTGGAGGGGGGCACCGCACACGGCTAAAACTGATATTTACTTGTGTGTTCTAGGGTGCCCCTGCCCCCGTATATAAAGGAACAAGGGGGAGGCCGGCCGGCCCTTGTGGCGCGCGGGGAGAGGAGGAGTCCTCCTCCTAGTAGGAGTAGTAGGAGTGGGACTCCCCTTTCCTACTCCTACTAGGATGGGGAAAGGAAGAAGGAGAGGGAGAAGGAAAGGGGGACACCGCCCCCCCTTCCCTAGTCCAATTCGGACCAAAGGGGGAGGGGGCGCGCGGTCTGCCTTGGCCGGCCCTCTCTCTCTCCACTAAGGCCCATGTGTCCCATTAGTTCTCCCGGGGGGTTCCGGTAACCCTTCGACACTCTGATTTTCTCCAAAATCATCCGGAACACTTCCGACGTCCGAATATAGCCGTCCAATATATCAATCTTTATATCTCAACCATTTCGAGACTCCTCATCATGTCCGTGATCACATCCGGGACTCCGAACTACTTTCAGTACATTAAAACACATAAACTCATAATACCGATCGTCACCCAACGTTAAGCGTGCGGACCCTACGGGTTCGAGAACTATGTAGACATGACCGAGACTCATCTCCTGTCAATAACCAATAGCGGAACCTGGATGCTCATATTGGTTCCTACATATTCTACGAAGATCTTTATCGGTCAAACCACATAACAACATTCGTTATTCCCTTTGTCATCGGTATGTTACTTGCCAGAGATTCGATCGTCGGTATCATCATACCTAGTTCAATCTCGTTACCGGCAAGTCTGTTTACTCGTTCTGTAATACATCATCTCGTGACTAACTCATTAGTCATTTGCTTGCAAGGCTTATTATGATGTGTATTACCGAGAGGGCCCAGAGATAACTCTCCGACACTCGGAGTGACAAATCCTATTCTCGATCTATGCCAACACCACAAAATACCTTCGGAGACACCTGTAGAGCATCTTTATAATCACCCAGTTACGTTGTGACGTTTGATAGCACACAAGGTGTTTCTCCGGTATTCGGGTAGTTGCATAATCTCATAGTCATAGGAACATGTATAAGTCATGAAGAAAGCAATAAGAGTAAAACTAAACGATCAAGTTGCTAAGCTAACGGATGGGTCTTGTCCATCACATGAGTCTTCTAATGATGTGATCATGTTGACCAAATGACAACTCATGTCTATGGTTAGGAAACATAACAATCTTTGATCAATGAGCTAGTCTAGTAGATGCATACTAGGGACACTCTGTTTTGTCTATGTATTCACACATGTATTAAGTTTCCTATTAATACAATTCTAGCATGAATAATAAACGTTTATCATGATATAAGTAAATGGCAAAGTATCTAATGAAAACGCTCTTTCGATGAAAATCTGGAAATTTGCGGCCCGATACGTTGGATCTTTAACTAATGGCACAGATGAGAGGTGGGTTTGCTAACCAGCCACTTATGGCTACTTTTCATACAACCCCCTGTTTTATTCACGGGGTAAGAAATCATTCCCACAATTTCGCCCCAAACATCTCCGATCTCGCCTTATCCATTGTCGCCTCCCGACGGCCGACGACCTACGGCGGAGCCGTTCCCCACCGCGAAGACAGACGACGGAGCCGTCCCCCACCGCGATGACCTATGGCGTAGCCGTCCCCCATGGCGCTGCCGCCGGGTGGATGCTACAAGGTATCTTGCGGCAGCCGGCGGGGCAACCAACGGCTAGGCGTCCACCTCGCCGAAGAATTTCCACCAGCGGCGGAATGGGCTATTGGTCCTTCGAATCTTGATTCTACTGTGCGCCCTTCCAACAAAATTTAGCAGATTTGTTGTGCGAGCTTGTCATGTAGAGAAGAAATTTCTGAATGCAATTTTGAAAGTGGTTGAGGTGTTATCACTCAGCGGTGCTCCAATGATATTATCTGAGAATTTGTGCAAGCTCATTCTCTTTATTTAGACTGAACGGTGCTCCAATGATATAATCTGAGAATTTGTGCAAGACAAAATTTTCATAATATAAGCAAGTGTATGTTGGATGAAAGTTCTCACATAGTTCATTGCAAGTGTATTACTGAATACTGTAGTTCTTCGGAATATTTATGTCTATATATTCATCAGAATGGCCATGGTGAAATTTTGTTTCGCAGTGCAAGAATCTTGTTTCTCACGGCATGTTATTTGCTCTAGTTTACTGCATAGAAGTGATGTTGAAATTATTGCCTGGATATTTTGTTTCTGAATATTTATACTGAAGCTGACTTGTTGGATGCCTTGTTGGATGCATTTTAGATGGCCTTGTATCTCTGAATAGCTGTGCAAGAATGTTGTTTCTCATGGCAAACTGTTCCCTTTTACTAGCTACAATTAGACATGGCAATAAGCCACAGGAGGTTAATTGGTTAAATTCCGATTCCTGTTGGTTGTGGCAGACGGCTTAGTCAACTCTGAATTTAGCAAAACTGGGGATTTTAACCACCAGTACATACATGGCTTGTTATTTCTAGCTGTCTGAATGTTATCCCATGAATTTCAGTTTTCTCTGAATACCGTCAGTATATATTTGGCATCAGTGGATGTACAAATATATAGAGATAATATTAGTACATGAAATTCAGTACACCAGTACTCTGAATCCTGTTATGTTATCCATGTCACTGAAATGACAAAAATTATTTCTTGTACATCAACATTCATTCAAGTATTTTTTGTAGATCCACACTGGTTCACGTGCAGCAAAAGAACTACTCTAGGATTTATCTGTACATCTACATTCATTCAGATACAGCAAAACATGAGCAACTTATTTGTCAAACTCCAACAAAACATTCACATGGAGCAGTTTTAAAGGGCAAGCAAGCTGTCAGGTCACCGTCGCATGTATGCAGCGCCGCGGCCGCTCGGTCTCCGTCGTGTGGAGGCAACGCCAAGTCACCTGCATGAAGCGCCGCGGCCGTTGGGTCTCCCTCGCGTGTAGGTGCAGTGTGGGTCGCGGAGGTTGCCGCCGCACCCCGCACGGGGGCATCACCATGGCCGTGGGTCGTCGTTGCGTGGGGCGAGGGCCGCACCGCCAGCACGTGAGGTCAGTGCCGAGATGCGGTCGCGTCGGAGCGCTGCCGCGGCCTTCGAGTCGCCGTCGCGAGCGAGCGGCGCCACAGTCAGTCGCCGACTCGCCGTTGAATCGCCGCGGCCTCCAAGGTAGCCCTTGCGGCTTGGGAAAAAGTAGGATTATTGTTAGTAGGGGGTTATCGGGAAAACTGTGGTCAAGTGGCTGGTGAGATTCCCACCTCTGATCTATACCATACATTTGCAATCCGATGGCCCACGAGGATAGTTTCCAAGTTTTCACTGAATGAGTGTTTTCACTGGATACTTCGCCTAAGTAAATACAAATAACAACTTTATTATTGCCTCTAGGGCATATTTCCTTCACTACCTTGCCCGGTCTAGCTGTCGTCGACACCGCCATGACGCCAGACAATGCCACCATCCTGAGCTTGTCCATCATCACACACTCACCGGCGAGACCCCGCTGCTCCATGCCGCTGAGACCTGCCGTTGTCGACGTGCCAGATGCCACGCCGCTCCTCCGACGCCAAACACCACCAGTTGCCTCTGGTCCCATCCCCTCCGCCTGCAGTTCCTCAAACCGTGCACCCAAATGCCCTAGGCGGTGCCTCCAAGAAGGGTACGACACACGCAGTGCCGTCGCCGCCCAATCTAAGGAGATTTAGGGTTTTCACCTGGCATGGGGTCGGGTGGAGAGCAGGGACCTCGACGGCGCCTGCAAGGAGGAGAACGGCGACCCTGGTCGTCGCCACCGTCGTGATAAACGAGTCATCCAGAGTTTCCTACGGTCCGATGTCACCTCTACCAGCCCCCGCGAACGCACCAAGGCTGTCGACCGCGATCGTAAGCTACCAAGTCTAGCGCGGAGGACATCTACCGGCGACTCACCGGCCACGCGGTGAAGACGGTGTCCATCCACCCCCCGCGAACGTTGCCAGTCGAGGGCGCCGTCGCCATGCCTAACGGGGTCGCCGCCCCTGGTCCAGATCCCTCCACAAAGGCCAGAGTGGCGAGATCCACCACGAGCGACGAGATCCGGCACCGCGAGGCCAACACCATCGCCCAAGCTCGCCGTTGACCGATCCCGCCGCCGCCGGGAGCCCGCACGCCGCTGGGAGTCCCACACCCATGGATCTGGGCACCCGTGCACCGCCGCGAGTCCGCCGCCTCCGGGATCCGCCACACCGTCGGGAGGGCCGTACCCCACGCATCAGGACGCCCACGCCGCCGCGGATCCGTGAACGAGAGGAGAGACCCTCCGCCGCCGCCGTCGCATGCATGGGCTTTGTCCGGCGCCGACAGCGGCGGAGGGGCAGAAGGGCGCTGGAGGAACTAGGCGGCGGCGGCGGTTGAGCCCTCCCGAGTCGCCCGCGGGGGAGGCGACGCGAGAGGGACGTCTGCCCAGAAAAGCCTTCAGCAGATGCACCAAAGAAACTCTAGTGAACAGAACTAGAATCCATTTATTGAATAGTTAAGGTTACAACAAGGCATACATTACATATTGGCTGCAAGTAAAGTAGAGTAGATCTCCATGCATGCCTGGGTCTGGCGGGTGCCAGGGCCGTATTGACTCCCCGAACTCAAGATTCTTGCAGCGCTCTCTCAGGAAGCGGACTGCAGCGAGCTAGTGTTGGCAGCGGCGGCGAGTGTGCCAGAAGGGAGGTAGCAGGGCCCGCCGGCGCATCTGTCGCCGCAGAAGTCGTGGCCGAGGCCGCATTGCTTGTTCCAGCCATTGCAGCAAAGGTTATTGTGGCAAGTGGTGCCCGTGCACATCAGGTCGTCCACAAAAGGCCAGACATTTTTGGAGGAATAGCAGACGCCATAGTCGACCTGACATGATCTGCCGTACGTGTTGGTTTTGCAGAACTCGCTACCCATGCCGCAGTACCCGTCGGCGCTGCAGCAGTAGTTGTTGGTGCATTTTCTTTTGCCAAAATCTTTGCCGCAGCGCAGCTTGTTGCTGGGTTGGCACGGGCCGCTCTGGCAACCGATGCCGCAGTGCTCATCCTTGATGCCGCACTCTCCCTTTTTGCTGCAGCACTGGTTGTCCGGGCACTCCAGCCCGCCGCTCCCCCCGCACCCATTCTGGCACTTGCTTGGTGGACTTGGACTTGGTGGAGTCGGAGGACCCGTCAATTGCAAGGAACCGGCGTTGGCGCTGGTGGCATTGGCGGCAGGAGGGTAGTAGCTTGAGCTCCTCAAGGAACTGGCGTTGGCGACGGTAGCAGGAGGGAGGTAGCAGGGCCCGCCCATGCAACTGTCGCCGCAGAACTCTTTGCCGATGCCGCAGTACTGTTTGGGGCTGCTGCAGCACTGGTTGTTGTCGCACTTTCTGGTTTTACTGCAATTGACATCAAAAATGCAGAAGCCGCTCTGGCAGCCCGCTATGTAGAGGCAGTAATGCACACCTAAGCCGCAGTACCCGTCGCCGCTGCAGCAGTAGTTGTTGGTGCATCTTCTGTTGCCGAAGTTCTTGCCGCACCGGTGCTTCACGTTGTGATGACACGGCCCGCTCTGACAATAGTCGCCGCAGTGCTCCTCGCCCCAGCCGCACTTGCCGTCCTCGCTGCAGCACTGGTTGTTGGGGCACTCCAGCCCGCCGTTCTGCTTGCCGCACACCACAGGGCACTCCCCCTCGGCGTGGGAGTGGGACACGCCCAGCACCAGCACCAGCCCGGCCGCCACCACAACAAGGAACAGCTTCATGGCTCAGCTCAGCTCAGCTCGATGTATGTATTCTGTGGACTAGTATGTATGTATTGTGTGGCCGGTGGCGTACTAGTGTTTCTGCCTCGGCCTGCCTTTTATAGGGGATAGAGGAGAGCGGATTCCCTGAATACAAGACAACTAAATCCAATTAGTAATAACTAATAATTGAAGGCTGGAGTGAGCACAACGCATCTCTTCACATGTCTAGCTTACCTAGCTAGGTTTTGTGAGGATACGGCCAATCCACTTTCGCACACTTCCCGGGAAAAAGTTCAAAACAAACCTTGAACTTGTAGACGAAAGCTAAATCTCTGTCTGGGAACGCTCTCAAGGTTGAAAATAAACCAGGATCGTAGAGTTTGTTGTGCTGATTTCAGGGATTGAAAGTTTAGGGTTCGATTTAGCTTTTGTCAACGAGTTCAAGGTTCATTTTAGACTTTTTGCCACTTCCCTGCCCTCCACGCCATCCACCACCGGCCACAATGGTGTGAAAGTGGGTGGGGAAGCACGGCCATGAGGCAGGGTCATCTTCTGGCTCGTCCAGACCAAGGATGATCGCTGCCCACTGCGCCGCGTCAGTGCTAGGGGTACTGGGACATAACCACCCTGCCGTCATGGAGTGATGGGCACCTATGGGACGGGTGGCATCTCAACCTGGAATGGATGCTAGTGCCACCGGTCCCCGCCTGTGGGAGCGCTCGTCTCCTCAAGATCAACCGGGCGGCACGGATCATTCTGCCTCCAGACATTCTCCAGGACACGAGATAGTCGTGGATTCGCCCTTGTGGGATACATGTGCCGGCCCCGGCCATGTTGTTCGGTGCAGAGACGTGTTCACCGTCGCTTTGGCCATCGCCCTTCGTCGACATCACCGCCGGCGAAAGCGACAGTCGTGGCTAGTAGATCTAGGGTTATTTTTATATATTTTTTAGTTTAAGTTCAATGTATGATGGAGAGGTCAGTCGGGACTTTTGTAGTTAATGTAATATATTTTAAATCTAAGTTTCACTCTAAATAATTTTTATGTCTTTTTAAAGTTTAAGTGTAAGTTTTTTTTTCAACGCAATCCGAACGGCCACAGGGACGCAAACGTCGATCATGTCCGCCTGGCTGGCCCAAACGAACGAAAGCGTGTCCGTTTGTGTCCGTGCATTGGAGTTGGCCTCACTTCACGAGTAGTTGTTCGCGATATTAATAACTTGGCAATCTGCTGTGGTGAGCATCCTATCATTTGTCCAAGGGTCTCCTACCAAATAGAGTACTAGTCCACTAGTGGTTTAATAACTAAGCAAGTGGTCCACTGAGTTGGCCTCACTTCATGAGTAGTTTGTTGACATGCGTCTGTGGTCTATATGGTTGCTTGACACATTGTCTACAACTTAAGCCTTTCTTTAAGAGCATGGTTAATAATACAGTCAACGGTCAGCTATAAGAAGTTGACATATCATCTAGAGCCAATCTTATAGTCCGTATATACAATAGTAAGTTTTAAATGTGTAGTACTTTATTAATAGTTGGCCAATCTTACATCATCACAAAATGTATTGGGTCTCGTGTTGCAGCAGGCTGCTCACCAAGAGCGCGCTTCTCTTCTACCTCCTATTTTCTCTCTTCCAACTAAGCAGAGATATGCCTTCAAAAAAAACTAAGCAGAAATATAATATTCTATTCCTTATAGCCTTTTTTATGTCACCTTATTGTAATTGCATCAGATCTGAGATCTGTACCTGCTATATTAATTTATAGCAATCAATCACGTAGTAAAGAGGCAAGTTCTGACACTAATTAATTGCTAGTAGTTGTTAATGACACTGGCAGGGTGGACAAAACAAGCCCAACTGAACAAGCATCTCATGCATCAATCAGTTCATAGAACGATACCGGGGGGGGGGG
>LR738712.1:825190050-825216166 GCA_902687465.1 Secale cereale | reverse complement strand
ATATGCATATAGTTTATTTCATCATGACCGTATAATTGTTTGCTGCATTTATTATATCATTTGTCCATGATGTTTGCGAGTACATTCTAACGTACTCACAGGCTTGTCCCTGGCTATTTACTTGGCCAGGTTACGGGTTTTGCAAGGAATAATGCAGTGACGTCCGTGCGAAGCCTAGGAGTACAGCCACGCAGGATAGGAGTTATCCGGGTCAGCTGTTCCTGTGGGAATGGAGCCCCATCGATGTTGGAGATCCACAAGCCAATTCCTTCATCCACCACCGGAGTCATGGTTGTATCAGCAGACCTTTATGGTCTTGTATCAAATTCTTGTAAATGCTTGGTAATCTGTAACAAGGATGTGTCCACCGGTAACAGTAATCCTGGGCTGGTGATGACACTAGGGGTTAATTTCTGGAATATTTTATTCCCGAAATCCGGCCCCGACAGCCTTGGTATCAGAGCCAGGCTGACCATTGGCTAATCCTATCTTAGCCTGGTCGCTATCCCTAGGTTTCCACACCATCCACAACTTTTCCTGTCCACAGACAAGCCTATCTCGTCCGATAAGCCTACACACTGGCCAGCCGACATCTTTTGATAGTTGGTGCCTAACCTAGCAGTCGACCCATAGACCTGTAACTGCCGCTGACACCTGGACCGTCCCATCCGCAAGCGTGTGGTGGAAGACTCTGCTACCTATAAAGGAAGCTTTGCTCCAACCCAGCCACTATCACCCTCTGAGCACCGTGTCCATTTCTATCACACTTCCTGTTTTCACCAGAATCTACCTATCTGATACTTTATGTATCGGGATGATTTGCCCACACTTAGAGGAGAAATTTATTAAGGACCTTCCTCACAAGACTTTTCCCACTATAAATTTCAAGTCGCGTGCCATCGCGGCATCCCGCACAAGACCACACCTGCTCTGCTAGCTGCACTAAGTGCAACTCACACACACACACAGTCAGCACCTAATCGACTCGATCACTCACAGAGCACACACACTCTCTCTCGCACCAGACACTGCTGCCTAGTCCCGATGATCACCACCACCTCGGAGAGCCACCACCCGAGCAGCAGCATCACGGCGATCGTCGAAGATCATCGCACACAGTAGAAGCGAGGAGCCGATCAATGCTGCCAGCATACCGGCCAGAAGGATCGTGATCAGCTCCGATCCCACGTCCTCCATTGATGCCTCGTCTTGAACTCTTTCAGCCAGGAGGAGAAGGAGAAGAAGGGAGAGAGGTGAGGTAAAATGCGAGGCAGGAGGAAGAAGAAAACCGTGGCCGTTTTATAGCCCGAGCTCGGTGCACGGTGAGCGTAGTCCACCAGCGCCGCTCGTCACTCGATCGCCGGTGTTCGGAGACGAATCCGCGAGCAGTGCCGACAGGGCACTGGCCCGCGAGGTGAGTGCACGCTGCCAGTGACAGCACGCCGCACACCACCACGGTACGACCCTAGATACCCTACGCGCTAGACGCCATAGCAGCAGATAGTGCGGTGAGCACGCGCTGGAGAGAGAAAAGAAGAAGAGCCGGAGGAAGAAGAAGGCGAAGAGACTGACAGTGGGTCCTGGACCCACCTGTCAGCCAAAGAGAGCACTGCGCGCTGGAGTACGACGAGCAAATTTGGAATTAGAAATTATACTTTTTCCAAATTTGTCGTAGCAGTAGAACACACTGTGGTTGCACCAATTATCAGTAGCCTTACGTCAACAGTGCCGAGCTAGGTTTTAGAATTGTTTGTTTCTGCTCAGCAGAGTCTCCTCGGAAAGGGTGGGCTAAATTTTTAATAGCTACCCTAACAAATCTCGAGGACGAGATTTTTCTTAAGGGGGTTAGAGTTTGTAACACCCCAAAAATTTAATTACTTTTCATTAAATAAAATTTGGCTAGAAACAAAAATTTTGATTTACAAAAGTTCTTTAGTGTTTTTAGAACCTTTTGTTTCTGTTTCTTCCCTCCATATAGAAAATTTTTTTTTAGTAATTTTGTGGGCTCTGATATTCATCTTAAAACATTTCATTACTTGTTTAATAACAGTAGAAATTATTTTCATAATAAAATTTTGCCATAGAAATTCTTTTAATAGCTTTTTCTTTTCTTCATATGCTTCTGTTTGCACTACAACTATTTTAAATAATTCTCTAAAATTTCCACCAAAATTATGAGGAGTCATGTGATGCCTATGGATCACCTTTCTGCAAAAATCCATTCCTTCCCTTTGAAATTTTTGAGTGAATCATCCTCATTTCTAATTCTGTCCAATTTCTAGGTTTCTACTACAACCATATTAATTCTGGCTCCAAAGATTCTGATACTTGGCCATCTTCTAGTTCCTCCTACCAAACCCGTAACTCCAGAAGATCAGCTCCAAACTCCTCTTTTTATTGCACCAAATACAGTCCCAAAGTTTCTGTCCAGAACTGAATTTCTCCAAAACTTGCACTAGCAAGTATTTCTTTCTGCCAAACCAAATTCACCATCATATCTATCATCTAAGGAGACATCACCCAGCCAAACTTCAACTCCAGAAAGAACCCCTAGGTGGCCCTAGCATTTCATCAAGCACACTGTGTACATGGCAGAAATCTTGCCCCCTCTAAACTTGCATTGGGCACTTAGTCATCTGACTCAACCAACATGTCCAACATCCTTGTCAACTTACTAGTCACCTCCATGCCAAAGATCACCTCGATTAGACCACTGTAGCCCACGCTGGCATTACTTCGAGCACGTGATGTGCGTGTCCAGAGCGCGTCCAGAGCACACTTTTTGCAGCCGCCGGCATCGAGCTGCTGTCGTGCTGCTGCTGCCTCCCTCGTTCATCCTGATCTTCCACTGGATCATCTCGATCACCCCAAAGTTCACCGACACCTTCTGTTGTCTCCTAGCGCCGGCCACCGCCGTCCACCGCCATTGTTCCTCGCCGCCCGACGAATCCTACTCCGCCACGCCACCACCGAGACACGCGGCTCACCCTGAGTCAACCGGCCCTCCCCCTGGCATTAATATGGACGGCCACCACCCGCACCTATCTCACCGACCCCCTACCGGTCTCGCTGGCCCCCGCCACCGACCGCAGCTGCCCCGGCGGCGCAGTTATGGCGATCGCCACCGTGTCCGTTTTCTGGAACCCGCCGAACCGCGTCATCCCGCCTATAAATTCCCTCCCCGAGCTCTCTCTCCGCATCGGCACCTCCCCACACTCCTCTCCAAGCCTCCCCAAGCACTCAAATGACCGAAAACGGTCATCTCCCTCGTCTCCGGCAGCTTCTGCCACCGCCGCCTCCTCGATGGTTCCGACGCCACCAGAGCTTCCCCCTCCCCGTTTTCTCCACCACTTGACTCCTGGACAACCCACCGATCCATTCCCCTCGCCATTTCCATCGGAACAAGCTCAGGGGCAAAAGCCCTCTTCCACCCGAAGCTTCCCTCCGCCATGGTCGAAGCTCTGCTCAACCTCGAGCTCTCTGGCGACCCTGTTTACATCCCACGGACGCGGCCCATCCTCAGGATCACGCCGGTGTAGTCGGGGTCGCGAATGGAGGTCCCTGCCGCCGGGGATCACCGCCGGAGCCCCGCCCCTGTCTCTGTCTAGACGTACGCGGGAGAAAGGAGACGAACCCGACAAGTGGGGCCCGGCCATCAGCGACTCAGGCCGCGGACCCCGCTGTTTAAGTGGAGGCGGTTTCCTCCTGGAGCCGTTTCCGCGCGAAGAAGGCGTATTCCGTGGAATACGCCATCGACGTCAGCACCTCTCCCCGCAGCCAGATGACTGGGCTCGGCCCAATAGCTCTGCTTGGCTAAGTAGCGCACAGGGCGCGCTTCTGTCCCTTCTTTTTATTCTTTCCAGTATGTTTCAAATATTTCCATAGCCACCAAATCAACTCCAAATCTGATGATTCCAATTTCTACAGACTCTTAAAATCATGCCCTATTTATCTGGATTAGATGAACATTTTTCCTAAGCTTTATATTCACTGCCTAGATTAAATAATCCATTTACTCATTGTTGTTCAGCTTGTAAATTCCATAGTAAATCACATGAACTCCAAATAATTTAATTCTTTTTCTGATATTCTTAAAATTTGATCTAGTTTATTTTAATAGTTATTTCATAATCTTCCAATCAACTTTTTATCACTATTTTTGCTATATGTGGTAATTCAAATATTCTTTTGAAATAGGAAATGGAGGGGAGATAATATTTACAAAACTTTTGGTATACACCCAATACTCCTGCATGCTCAAGGCAAGCATTTTGAACACTTGATATGGTGAATGTTTGCATGCTAGAATATTTAGGGCATGTTTGATACTTTTAATAGATTTGGCTTTTGGATAGAAATATTGCATGCTTGCATGGTCATGTGCATATTTCCTCTTGCATGCATTCCACTACGGTATTGATATACATGAATTATAAGTACCCAGGAGTGTGCTCCTGTTTTGGACGTGCTGGTGGGCACGGGCCATATTTGACATGGTGGTGTCATGAGACATATGTGGAAGCAGACAAGGGTTGTGGCCCTGTCCTGATGATATGGTTGAAAGAATAATTTTGTTGTGCTAACCATTGCTAGAATCATTAGCCTCCTGAGTCGACCGTAGATCGAGTCTTGTTCCAGTAACCCCCATACTTGTTTCGTACTACCACTTGTCTCTGCCACGGGTAGGGTACGGTTTAGTAAGTTGTTAACCCCTTTCCGTGCACACACCGTACAGAGGGCCACGATGAGGTTTTTCCACGACGGTGGACTAAATCCTGTCATCGGGTCAGGGGGCATGGGTGTTTCCGGTTGTAGCCGAGAGGGAGTGTACCCTTGTAATCCGCGCGTATGAATAGTGATCCCATGCTCATGGAGGTTGTAGCCTCTCCGACTTAGAGTTTTACTTAACTGTTGTTTTGGGTGACTCCTGACAGCAGAAAAGTTAAGCTGGTGTGCGCTGGTTAGGTGTGTTTTCAACCCAAAGACCATATTGGGAATTAGTCAGTGTCACGATACTGACTAAAGAAATCCTATACTTGTGGGTAAAGAGTACACCCTCTGCAGAGTTTAGAAATCTATTCGAATAGCCGTGTCCGCGGTTAAGGATTACAGTCTGGGTTGGTCAAGTGTCGGTCTTAGAGTCGGTCTCCGGAGGAAATATTTTAAATATTGAGCATGGTTATTTTGCAGGATAATTATCGTTGCTACTGGTGTTACCATTAGTATATTTGATGATATGGTTATATTTGTGAACTAACCCTTTGCTCTTATTTTACTTTCCAGAGTGTCTCAGGGGCTGGCTAGTCTACCCCGGACATTCGTTTTTATTTTCAAGACCTTTTGTGGCGTCCCTCGAGTGTCAGGCGGTTTGTCACGCCACTACTCTTGTGGATACCCGACTAGCATTTCTTTTCAAGTCCTTTCGTGGCGTCGCCTGAGTTCTCGGATGGTATCGTCCGATTTCTCCTTTAGACACCCGACTGGCATTTCTTCTTAAGACCGATCGTGGTGTCACTTGACATCCGACCGGCATTTCTTTTATATGTTATTGATACTAATATTTATTTTCCTGCACTAGCCATTATTCACCATGCCATGGTTTAATTCCTGTCAGCATGCATTTAATATAAGTCCATCATGAGCATATGCATATAGTTTATTTCATCATGACCGTATAATTGTTTGCTGCATTTATTATATCATTTGTCCATGATGTTTGCGAGTACATTCTAACGTACTCACAGGCTTGTCCCTGGCTATTTACTTGGCCAGGTTACGGGTTTTGCAAGGAATAATGCAGTGACGTCCGTGCGAAGCCTAGGAGTACAGCCACGCAGGATAGGAGTTATCCGGGTCAGCTGTTCCTGTGGGAATGGAGCCCCATCGATGTTGGAGATCCACAAGCCAATTCCTTCATCCACCACCGGAGTCATGGTTGTATCAGCAGACCTTTATGGTCTTGTATCAAATTCTTGTAAATGCTTGGTAATCTGTAACAAGGATGTGTCCACCGGTAACAGTAATCCTGGGCTGGTGATGACACTAGGGGTTAATTTCTGGAATATTTTATTCCCGAAATCCGGCCCCGACAGCCTTGGTATCAGAGCCAGGCTGACCATTGGCTAATCCTATCTTAGCCTGGTCGCTATCCCTAGGTTTCCACACCATCCACAACTTTTCCTGTCCACAGACAAGCCTATCTCGTCCGATAAGCCTACACACTGGCCAGCCGACATCTTTTGATAGTTGGTGCCTAACCTAGCAGTCGACCCATAGACCTGTAACTGCCGCTGACACCTGGACCGTCCCATCCGCAAGCGTGTGGTGGAAGACTCTGCTACCTATAAAGGAAGCTTTGCTCCAACCCAGCCACTATCACCCTCTGAGCACCGTGTCCATTTCTATCACACTTCCTGTTTTCACCAGAATCTACCTATCTGATACTTTATGTATCAGGATGATTTGCCCACACTTAGAGGAGAAATTTATTAAGGACCTTCCTCACAAGACTTTTCCCACTATAAATTTCAAGTCGCGTGCCATCGCGGCATCCCGCACAAGACCACACCTGCTCTGCTAGCTGCACTAAGTGCAACTCACACACACACACACAGTCAGCACCTAATCGACTCGATCACTCACAGAGCACACACACTCTCTCTCGCACCAGACACTGCTGCCTAGTCCCGATGATCACCACCACCTCGGAGAGCCACCACCCGAGCAGCAGCATCACGGCGATCGTCGAAGATCATCGCACACAGTAGAAGCGAGGAGCCGATCAATGCTGCCAGCATACCGGCCAGAAGGATCGTGATCAGCTCCGATCCCACGTCCTCCATTGATGCCTCGTCTTGAACTCTTTCAGCCAGGAGGAGAAGGAGAAGAAGGGAGAGAGGTGAGGTAAAATGCGAGGCAGGAGGAAGAAGAAAACCGTGGCCGTTTTATAGCCCGAGCTCGGTGCACGGTGAGCGTAGTCCACCAGCGCCGCTCGTCACTCGATCGCCGGTGTTCGGAGACGAATCCGCGAGCAGTGCCGACAGGGCACTGGCCCGCGAGGTGAGTGCACGCTGCCAGTGACAGCACGCCGCACACCACCACGGTACGACCCTAGATACCCTACGCGCTAGACGCCATAGCAGCAGATAGTGCGGTGAGCACGCGCTGGAGAGAGAAAAGAAGAAGAGCCGGAGGAAGAAGAAGGCGAAGAGACTGACAGTGGGTCCTGGACCCACCTGTCAGCCAAAGAGAGCACTGCGCGCTGGAGTACGACGAGCAAATTTGGAATTAGAAATTATACTTTTTCCAAATTTGTCGTAGCAGTAGAACACACTGTGGTTGCACCAATTATCAGTAGCCTTACGTCAACAGTGCCGAGCTAGGTTTTAGAATTGTTTGTTTCTGCTCAGCAGAGTCTCCTCGGAAAGGGTGGGCTAAATTTTTAATAGCTACCCTAACAAATCTCGAGGACGAGATTTTTCTTAAGGGGGTTAGAGTTTGTAACACCCCAAAAATTTAATTACTTTTCATTAAAAAAAATTTGGCTAGAAACAAAAATTTTGATTTACAAAAGTTCTTTAGTGTTTTTAGAACCTTTTGTTTCTGTTTCTTCCCTCCATATAGAAATTTTTTTTTTAGTAATTTTGTGGGCTCTGATATTCATCTTAAAACATTTCATTACTTGTTTAATAACAGTAGAAATTATTTTCATAATAAAATTTTGCCATAGAAATTCTTTTAATAGCTTTTTCTTTTCTTCATATGCTTCTGTTTGCACTACAACTATTTTCAATAATTCTCTAAAATTTCCACCAAAATTATGAGGAGTCATGTGATGCCTATGGATCACCTTTCTGCAAAAATCCATTCCTTCCCTTTGAAATTTTTGAGTGAATCATCCTCATTTCTAATTCTGTCCAATTTCTAGGTTTCTACTACAACCATATTAATTCTGGCTCCAAAGATTCTGATACTTGGCCATCTTCTAGTTCCTCCTACCAAACCCGTAACTCCAGAAGATCAGCTCCAAACTCCTCTTTTTATTGCACCAAATACAGTCCCAAAGTTTCTGTCCAGAACTGAATTTCTCCAAAACTTGCACTAGCAAGTATTTCTTTCTGCCAAACCAAATTCACCATCATATCTATCATCTAAGGAGACATCACCCAGCCAAACTTCAACTCCAGAAAGAACCCCTAGGTGGCCCTAGCATTTCATCAAGCACACTGTGTACATGGCAGAAATCTTGCCCCCTCTAAACTTGCATTGGGCACTTAGTCATCTGACTCAACCAACATGTCCAACATCCTTGTCAACTTACTAGTCACCTCCATGCCAAAGATCACCTCGATTAGACCACTGTAGCCCATGCTGGCATTACTTCGAGCACGTGATGTGCGTGTCCAGAGCGCGTCCAGAGCACACTTTTTGCAGCCGCCGGCATCGAGCTGCTGTCGTGCTGCTGCTGCCTCCCTCGTTCATCCTGATCTTCCACTGGATCATCTCGATCACCCCGAAGTTCACCGACACCTTCTGTTGTCTCCTAGCGCCGGCCACCGCCGTCCACCGCCATTGTTCCTCGCCGCCCGACGAATCCTACTCCGCCACGCCACCACCGAGACACGCGGCTCACCCTGAGTCAACCGGCCCTCCCCCTGGCATTAATATGGACGGCCACCACCCGCACCTATCTCACCGACCCCCTACCGGTCTCGCTGGCCCCCGCCACCGACCGCAGCTGCCCCGGCGGCGCAGTTATGGCGATCGCCACCGTGTCCGTTTTCTGGAACCCGCCGAACCGCGTCATCCCGCCTATAAATTCCCTCCCCGAGCTCTCTCTCCGCATCGGCACCTCCCCACACTCCTCTCCAAGCCTCCCCAAGCACTCAAATGACCGAAAACGGTCATCTCCCTCGTCTCCGGCAGCTTCTGCCACCGCCGCCTCCTCGATGGTTCCGACGCCACCAGAGCTTCCCCCTCCCCGTTTTCTCCACCACTTGACTCCTGGACAACCCACCGATCCATTCCCCTCGCCATTTCCATCGGAACAAGCTCAGGGGCAAAAGCCCTCTTCCACCCGAAGCTTCCCTCCGCCATGGTCGAAGCTCTGCTCAACCTCGAGCTCTCTGGCGACCCTGTTTACATCCCACGGACGCGGCCCATCCTCAGGATCACGCCGGTGTAGTCGGGGTCGCGAATGGAGGTCCCTGCCGCCGGGGATCACCGCCGGAGCCCCGCCCCTGTCTCTGTCTAGACGTACGCGGGAGAAAGGAGACGAACCCGACAAGTGGGGCCCGGCCATCAGCGACTCAGGCCGCGGACCCCGCTGTTTAAGTGGAGGCGGTTTCCTCCTGGAGCCGTTTCCGCGCGAAGAAGGCGTATTCCGTGGAATACGCCATCGACGTCAGCACCTCTCCCCGCAGCCAGATGACTGGGCTCGGCCCAATAGCTCTGCTTGGCTAAGTAGCGCACAGGGCGCGCTTCTGTCCCTTCTTTTTATTCTTTCCAGTATGTTTCAAATATTTCCATAGCCACCAAATCAACTCCAAATCTGATGATTCCAATTTCTACAGACTCTTAAAATCATGCCCTATTTATCTGGATTAGATGAACATTTTTCCTAAGCTTTATATTCACTGCCTAGATTAAATAATCCATTTACTCATTGTTGTTCAGCTTGTAAATTCCATAGTAAATCACATGAACTCCAAATAATTTAATTCTTTTTCTGATATTCTTAAAATTTGATCTAGTTTATTTTAATAGTTATTTCATAATCTTCCAATCAACTTTTTATCACTATTTTTGCTATATGTGGTAATTCAAATATTCTTTTGAAATAGGAAATGGAGGGGAGATAATATTTACAAAACTTTTGGTATACACCCAATACTCCTGCATGCTCAAGGCAAGCATTTTGAACACTTGATATGGTGAATGTTTGCATGCTAGAATATTTAGGGCATGTTTGATACTTTTAATAGATTTGGCTTTTGGATAGAAATATTGCATGCTTGCATGGTCATGTGCATATTTCCTCTTGCATGCATTCCACTACGGTATTGATATACATGAATTATAAGTACCCAGGAGTGTGCTCCTGTTTTGGACGTGCTGGTGGGCACGGGCCATATTTGACATGGTGGTGTCATGAGACATATGTGGAAGCAGACAAGGGTTGTGGCCCTGTCCTGATGATATGGTTGAAAGAATAATTTTGTTGTGCTAACCATTGCTAGAATCATTAGCCTCCTGAGTCGACCGTAGATCGAGTCTTGTTCCAGTAACCCCCATACTTGTTTCGTACTACCACTTGTCTCTGCCACGGGTAGGGTACGGTTTAGTAAGTTGTTAACCCCTTTCCGTGCACACACCGTACAGAGGGCCACGATGAGGTTTTTCCACGACGGTGGACTAAATCCTGTCATCGGGTCAGGGGGCATGGGTGTTTTCGGTTGTAGCCGAGAGGGAGTGTACCCTTGTAATCCGCGCGTATGAATAGTGATCCCATGCTCATGGAGGTTGTAGCCTCTCCGACTTAGAGTTTTACTTAACTGTTGTTTTGGGTGACTCCTGGCAGCAGAAAAGTTAAGCTGGTGTGCGCTGGTTAGGTGTGTTTTCAACCCAAAGACCATATTGGGAATTAGTCAGTGTCACGATACTGACTAAAGAAATCCTATACTTGTGGGTAAAGAGTACACCCTCTGCAGAGTTTAGAAATCTATTCGAATAGCCGTGTCCGCGGTTAAGGATTACAGTCTGGGTTGGTCAAGTGTCGGTCTTAGAGTCGGTCTCCGGAGGAAATATTTTAAATATTGAGCATGGTTATTTTGCAGGATAATTATCGTTGCTACTGGTGTTACCATTAGTATATTTGATGATATGGTTATATTTGTGAACTAACCCTTTGCTCTTATTTTACTTTCCAGAGTGTCTCAGGGGCTGGCTAGTCTACCCCGGACATTCGTTTTTATTTTCAAGACCTTTTGTGGCGTCCCTCGAGTGTCAGGCGGTTTGTCACGCCACTACTCTTGTGGATACCCGACTGGCATTTCTTTTCAAGTCCTTTCGTGGCGTCGCCTGAGTTCTCGGATGGTATCGTCCGATTTCTCCTTTAGACACCCGACTGGCATTTCTTCTTAAGACCGATCGTGGTGTCACTTGACATCCGACCGACATTTCTTTTATATGTTATTGATACTAATATTTATTTTCCTGCACTAGCCATTATTCACCATGCCATGGTTTAATTCCTGTCAGCATGCATTTAATATAAGTCCATCATGAGCATATGCATATAGTTTATTTCATCATGACCGTATAATTGTTTGCTGCATTTATTATATCATTTGTCCATGATGTTTGCGAGTACATTCTAACGTACTCACAGGCTTGTCCCTGGCTATTTACTTGGCCAGGTTACGGGTTTTGCAAGGAATAATGCAGTGACGTCCGTGCGAAGCCTAGGAGTACAGCCACGCAGGATAGGAGTTATCCGGGTCAGCTGTTCCTGTGGGAATGGAGCCCCATCGATGTTGGAGATCCACAAGCCAATTCCTTCATCCACCACCGGAGTCATGGTTGTATCAGCAGACCTTTATGGTCTTGTATCAAATTCTTGTAAATGCTTGGTAATCTGTAACAAGGATGTGTCCACCGGTAACAGTAATCCTGGGCTGGTGATGACACTAGGGGTTAATTTCTGGAATATTTTATTCCCGAAATCCGGCCCCGACACGTTGGAGTTGGAAGCTCTTGAACTTCCTGCACAGTTCTCTTGTTCATCACCTTCTTCACCATCTTCTTCACCACCTTCATCTCCATCAAGATTTTTGAAACGGAATGAGTGAGTCTTCAAGTAGTCGTGCATCTCCTTTCCAATTGCAGGGGTTGTTTTGGTGCACATAGTCACAATTGTAAACCCCCCAGCAAGGTGTTTCTTCATCCTACAAGGTCCAGAGGTAATTTGCTTGCCGCACAAATTACACTGCAGCAACAAACTCTTGTTAAGATCTGTCCAGAATGGATATTTCCATGCTGGATCCTTGCTCTTTGTTGGCCTCCTCTTAGGATCTTTGAATGAATCATAGTGCTCATCACCTTCTTCTGCAGCTTGAGCTGATTGAACAACTTGGGCTAACTCTGGCTGGGAGGACATGGTGCTTGCTGTGAATCTGTGATAGAAGGAAAGATAACTCCACTTAGTTTTTTTTTCACCAAATCAAGCCCTAAACTACCTAGCAGAAACACTAGAGGTCCTCCCAGCAGCAGCATCATCTAGATCAGAGCAAAAGGAAAAGAGAGGAAAGAGGATACATGATAGTAATTACCAAGTTACCAGGGGAGGAGCACACAGAAGCAGCAGCATCCAGGGGAGGAGTGGAGGAGCACAATAGCAGCAGCATCAACCAGGGGAGGAGTGGAGGAGCACAGCAGCAGCAGCAACCAGAGGAGGAGGGAAGGAGCACGGCAGCAGTAGCAACAACCAAAGGAGGGAAGGAGCACAACAGCAGCAGCAACAACCAGAGGAGGGGAGGAGCACAACAACAGCAGCAACCAGGGGAGGAGGGAAGGCATCCGCCAGGGAGAGGGTTAGGTCAGGGTGAGGGGGAATGGATCGTCTATAGTGTTTCCACGGGTAGGATGGGCTGATGGGCCAAGGAAATGCTGTTAAAAAACACATAACTATTGGGGGCCCAAAATAAGTGAGTCGTTCGACTCAGACATAGTGACTAGTCGTGACTAGTCGAGACTAGTCGCTCGAGTCGCTCGACTCATGCCAAGAGTCGAGTCGAGAATCTGAGTCGCTCCTGCAATGGCGACTCGTCGACTAGTCGACAACTAGTCGCGACTAGTCGAGCGACAAGAAAACCATTATTCGTCGAGTTCTTTTTAATGTGGGACAGCGAATTCAACACCAAAACTTCAAGTCTTCAACACCAAAACATGAATGGCAGATTCAAATGCAAGGAAATAAGTTCAAGTGTTCAACACTTCAAATCTTCAAGCAATCAAGCCTCAAGCTCCATCTCTTCAAGCTGAAAATCGGTGTCTTCATCATCTGGTGATTCAACATCATCTTCATCGCTGCTCTCCATGTCTCTGTCATATTCTGCCGCTTCCAATTCAGCCCTCAACTCTTCATCATGCACAACCAAACTTGTTCTTTTGTTGTTCCGAGTGTAGGTGATATAAGGGCCTATGGGTCGTGCAATAGACTCACTAGGAAGACCACGAGCTCTCCTAGGATAGTTGTGGCCTGCTAGAGAAGTTGACGCACCCATTTGCTTTAGAGCCTTGCTCACGCAGATTCTGAAACCTAGCTTCCATTTTCCGGTTGTATGATACATATGATAGCTTGTTCAATCTCTTGTACTCTAGACGGTTTCTCCCTTTGGTGTGGATCTGCAAGCACACAAATATGTGAGAAGCTGCTGCAATTAGCCTATGAAAACAGCCAGCTAATGGCTACTTACATGAGCAAATACACTCCAATTGTGCTCGCAGCCGGATGCTGAACAACATGGACTAATGATTCGCTTTACAAGAGTTTGGAGGTCAAAAGCAAGGCCACCATGAGCATTCCACCAAAGAACTACAAAACCAAGTCCCACATTAAAGAGAAGGCCACAATAACCAACAATTAGTGAAGTAATTGAGTTGAACAAGAAGACACAAGCTGCCATAAAATTTATACTTACGAGGTTTTTTTTGTCACGGTCTTTAATTGACAATGGCTTCGAGAAACATTCACTCAAAATTTATACTTACATCATAGTCGTCAGCTTCCTTACTTATAGTTGTTTGTTGCTCATCATCGAGGACCATCTTCCATAGCACATCATTGAACATTGAACGGAGACGGGAAGCTTGTCTTTTGTTGGACTCCTTAATGGCAAAGAATTTATTTGGGTTCAAGAACAAAGCAGCCCCATGTAGCTTTTGTTCCATCTGATTATCCCACCTCTTATCAACAATAGCTACCACTTGACCTCGGAGGTTTGGCTTATGTGTCAAAGCTTCCTTTATGTGTGTCTTTGCAAAATCCATAGCTGCCCACATTTCTGCCATAGTCGGAGTCTCATCACCATCAGCGATCCTCAAAGCTCTAAGAAGTGGTTGTAACGCTCTCATGCAATGCTCCACCGATTGCCAAAATGACACGGAGATCACAGTTGCTTCAGCCGCCTTCCCTCCTTCGATGTCCTTTAATCTGTTTGGATTCCATTGTGGGCTAACAACAAGCACGATTCCAATATATCTACGAAGCAAACTTGTTAAAACCCACGAGTTTTTAAAAGTAGGAGCCGAGAAGTGGCCAATGTAGACCAGAAGATGCCGACGAGAACGATTTGCATAGCAACTATCGCCTCAAAGAAGAAAACATTAAAGAGGGCCTTTAGAACACCCTAGGTCTTGCCAGACGAGATTGGAGAACACCTTAGGAATTATGGGAATCAAGAAGCGAGAGTTTCATGCACTAAAGCAAGGAGGCAACATCGTTAAGAATATGTGAGCATTGAAGATACCTACAAGGAACACTTTACAGAAGGACTTCAACAATGTCTATAGTACCAGCTAATCACTTGTGGCTGCCCAACAACCAGAAGACACATACAAGCGCAAGATGGTCAGCAAGGTAAGCCCCAACAACCAGAAGCGCCGCTAGTGGCAGCTAGCCTCGGGTAGGCCTACTTATCAGCAGCAAGAAAGAGCTCTTGCACATCGCCCAAACTATCAGCCAATCAGTATGCACCTCAAAGGCCTGCCTACCAACAACAATTGTGGAAACAACAAACCTTCATGTGTCAATATATTTTCGGTCAGACCCCTCCTTCAGTAGATTATCACAAAACTAACCCGAGGGAAGGGGATTTGGTTATAGTTCCGGCTTTGGTTATTTTGGATTTCGCTCAAATGGATTTGTTCTCCAAAAGTAAAATCCATACACCAGGAAGAAGTGGGTATATATACAACCATAAATATATTATATGAAGTAAATTGAGAGGTGAATTTGAATATATGCATCGAGGATTTTTTTTGCTCTGCTTGCTTTTAGTTTCCTTTTGTTCTTGCTAAGATTTTAGAAGTATCATTCTTTTCATCATTATACTACCCCTTGAGGAGGTTGGGCCAACTCTTCTTTGTAGTTCAATAGATAATTTGTGTATTACATGCTCTCTTAGAACTGCATTTGGATTCGACTGGAATGCCTTATTTTATCACATATGTCAACTCTAAACTCTAAACTCTAAACTCTAATGATATGATCGCAACATACCCACCAAGATATGCCATCTTGTCTACAAAAGAAACCCGTCCACTGCTTCACTGGCAGACGAGTATAATGTAACCAAACATCTACGAGTCACTAAACTTCCCAGTTCAGGAATAGACGAGAAGATGATCAAACTAATAAATATGCTAATATGAAATTAGAGAGAAAATAATTACAACACATTTTTTATACTCGTGAACTGTAGGATCCTCCATCAAGATATTTATAGAAAATACATACCCAAACACGCTATAATACATATAAAATGCCAAGCAGACTGCATGTGCAGGCCACCCAAACTAGATCCAAGATATGGCCAAGTTTTCTTATCTCTAAACAAATGGAATAAAACGCTCCACTGATCGATGCATGCGATTTTTGTGTGCTTTATTTAGTTTTGGATCAATAGAATTTATTTCAACAAATAGAATGGATTTTTTCAAATAACATAATTGTCATGATTATAAAGTATATTCTACTTTGCTTGTTATATTTATCATGATGGAAGTCTGTGTTGTATGCTCAAAGTTTTAGAAAATAAGTGCTACCGACTTGAACATGTGTTAAACATAATGTAATACTAGTTAACCTTGGTGATAATGAGACATAAAAAAATAAAAATGTTTTGTATAAATAAGATGTGTTCTAACAGAATTTTCAAATTTCACACTTCGTTTTGTATAAATGAGCTGAAATTAACCACATATGCAGTAGAGTTGGGTGTTCACCATGTCCTCCACCACCACCTCTTCTTCCTAATTCGCAATGGAGGATTTCTCGTCGGAGTAATCGGTTTTGACTCAGTTGTTTCGCCGTTTCTCTTCTTAAGTCGACTTCTTCCCACCGATTACTGCCAAAGAGTTCTTCGTGAAGGTCTACTATTTTGTTGCTGTCTTGAGGTGACTGTCTGGGTTTCAACGTGCTTAAGTTCTTTTATCAAAGGTTTAATTTCTCTATTGCTTCCAACAAAGTGGGTCATTATATTTACTCTCCAAGCGATCGTGTCTGGCAAAATT
Source organism: Secale cereale (assembly GCA_902687465.1). Classification (NCBI taxonomy): domain Eukaryota; kingdom Viridiplantae; phylum Streptophyta; class Magnoliopsida; order Poales; family Poaceae; genus Secale; species Secale cereale. The sequence goes on along the minus strand of LR738712.1, from coordinate 825,199,873 downwards.
AATGGGGCGGTAGATTATTGGTTGATTTTTTTTCATCTGACAAAGGAAAGTCTCGTGAGCTTCGTTACATAGTTACTCCCATTGCAATGTGTTCTAACATGGAGTTTCTCTCATCCGAAAAAGAAAAGTCTCGTAAGCACAATCAGATTGACAATTCTAATGTCAATCGTCACACATATATTACAGCAGGAGGTCTTGCCAATCGAACATCCTCCCACGTGCATAATCCGACCAAATCAGATTCACCACCATTTTGTTGTATCCATAGAGCCGGTTATAGTCACTGCCAACAGGAGCCAATGCCTTGGCTAAAAAGATTCAAAATAACAGCAACATCCGAGGTTAAACTGACAATATTACCATCTAGAGATTATTACCCATTGAGCAAGACCATCAACGGAGATCCTGAAAGTAAGTGTGTATTCATAGTCACTGGCGAGGAGACGCACTCCGCATACTCGCAGGTGCAAGCCGCAGTGAGAATCACCACCTACAAGAGATTGTTTGTCTTCATTTTCATCACCAGATGCCTTGATAATTGCTCTCTGGGGCGCACTTAGTTCAGGCAGATCATATCAACCCTGCAAATAGTAATTGATACGCAAACTTAATCCAAAGATAAAAAATACATTGTTCGCTATTTTATAATAGTAACTATTTCTATCTACTCTCCGTTCCCTACTATAAGAGCGTTTTTTACACTCGCTCTTATATTATGGGACAGATGGAGTAACTTTTTCAAAGCTAAAAATGATTTAGGAGAAGCAGCATCCAACTATTTTTCTTCGTTATCGGAGTACAAGCAACCCTTTATAATGGAGTTTATGGTTTTGAGCCGCTGCAATAAAAAAGTTGATGGTTTTGAACCTTTCGCTATGCACTGATCAAGTCAAAAGGCTTCGACTCAGCGACCTAGCAAATAAACCTAAAACCCAAGCAATGAATTATACCATTTTATCACCTGCGAGCGGAGGGAAGTGCAAACCGCCACCAGCTGTAAATGTGTTTTTTTTATCGATACGGTGAGTGAATCAATGACAAGATCTTGTTCAACTGAATCTTCATCACGAAAATTCCAAGCAAATGTGGTCAGTCTGTTCTTTGAGCCTTGACGTCCTACTGTTCTTGCCTGCTATTGGAGTAGTATTTTCTGGCTTCTTCATGGGAACACTGTAACGGATTGACCTCGCTAGGGGTAGGGTGTGCGTGTGTGAGTTCATAGGGATGAGTGTATGCGCGTGTATATGAGCACTTTTGTCTGTACTGATGTTCAAAAAAAAATTTATTAGCCAATCGATTGAAACGCAGACCAAAGATACTCTCACTGTAACATAACTAACCTGCTACAAACTTTTTAAGGGCTGTAAAAATGTGAACAATATTATGACCACTCACTAAAGTGTATGATCATTCATACAACATACCGACTGATGGTCGCACGGTAGGATGTCTTGATACTACGCATAATGTGACACATGGATGTTTAGCATCGTGGGTCAGGTGCATGAGAAACCCAAAAGCCTAGTTGCATTGCACCTTAGAAAAAGCAAGAGCGGCATCTTCTTATGGATGATGAGTCCTCCAACCTCTTCCATGCACATGTCCTCGCTCCTCAGCCCCTCCGGGAGCTCCCAATCAAAGCAGTAGAGCAAGTTTGGCAGCATGAACTCTGTGGCGGCCACCCCGATGTCGATCCACATCCTACGTCCGGCGCCGAAAGGTAGGTATTCAAATTGCGCCCTATTGAAGTTCACATCCTCGCCCTCAAATCTTTCCGTTAGTAGCGCCTTGACGACGTCTCTATCAAACCTGAAAGAGCCTTGGAGGTGCTCCTCCTTCATGAGGCCGATAAGTACGTCAATGAGGCCAGAGGCACAACCATTGTCGGGCTTGTCGATGTGCTGCTCGATCATCATCTCAAAGAAGTCATCGTACTCCTTGAAGACCCTCTCGCGGAGGGAGGCTACGCCGGTGAGGCGGTCCACGAGGTGGCCAAGCGCGTTGGGGAAGTAGCCCTCGGCGGAGAAGCTGGACCTCACGACCATGGCCTCGTCAATCACGTGGTGGAAGTGCTCCCCGTAGGGCGCCAAGTGCTCCGTGCCGTAGATGTTGCCGAACGCCACCGTGCCAACGATGCCGTCCATGTACCCTAAGACGTGATCCTCCAGACCCACAGGCTTCCAGTGGTCCACTCACCAGCTTGCCCACCTCGGCCTCCCTGGCGTACCAAGTGAACTGGATGCGGTGCTTGCCAAGGAACTCGACAACCATGAGCTTGCACCGCTCTCCCCAGAACTCACTGTACGGTACGACAGCCGCCTGGGCCCCGGCGTGTCCGGGCGGCTGCAGCAGTCGGCGTCGTGCGTCTTGAGCACGTCACGCGCCGCGTCGGCCGATGACACCACAAAGGTGGGCACTGTCCCCAGCCTCAGAATCATCATCGGCGTGTGCGCCGTGCCAGCTCCCGAAGGCTTCGGTGCGGCAGAGCGCCCATCTGGTGCAGGTTGCCGAGGACGGTTGCGGAGGGAGGTGGTACCTGGTGCCCGTGCGCCTTCCCGTTGCTGCTCCTACAAGTAAGAAGATGGTGATTAGGAGAGCCAGGAGCATAGCAAGGATGTGGGTGGTTGTTGGGAGCTGCCATTGTTGATCTTCTAGCAGCATCACTTTTGGGAGCCTTGCTGTTCCTCTTCTCTCAATCTCACTCAACACACACAAAAATAGCTTCTTGCTTGCCTGACGCGTTAGCTATCATACTATATATATATAGGCTCAGCCCGTGTGAGTTGCACTGGGGTTGTTCCTACAATTCTTTGCTGAACAATCATTCCCACTACATTATTGGAAGGAAAAAACATGCATGAACAAAAAAGGTACTCCCTCTGTCCCATAACATAGGGAACGTTTTTGACATTGCTATCTACTGAATTGGAAGGGTACATATCAAAGCTGCATGCAGCATCTAAACAGAAGAGATGTCAGAGGGAACAGCCGATGGAAAAATTGTGCCTATGGTTGCTGCTGTAGAAGTACTCCAGTAACCACTTCTGAAATTTAGTTCAGCATCTTGTAGGCCGGAAAAAAAATCTGACAAACCACGCATTATTAATTGTTTTTTTCCTCTGTATAAGCATAATCGAATGTGAGTAAAACAACAGAGGTAACCATGGGATCGGGGATGTGACATTAATCCTACACCTCATGCATTCCACATGCAAAAACAACTGAATTTGGTCTAGGAACCCTCTGGCATATATGAATCTAGAAGGGAGCTAGAGATGGTATGTATGGGTGATGGATATTTACTCCAATCACTGATATCGAATAATATATACATGCATGATCTGAACATATTGGCATACACAACCAGGAGTGCTAGCTAAAAGAAAACAATTGAACCCACAATAAACAGGAGTACTACACATCCAGAAAGCATGATGAACGCACAGCAGCAAATTCAATCGGTCTAACCCATCAGCATGTTATCTTTGTGCTTAACTACTGTTAACCATTAGTCTACTTAATTACATGCAGTTTTTGGCACAATAGCTAAGAGTACAAGAAGAAAGGAAGCTAGCAAATGCTACTAGTACACATGTACCTTGACAAGAGAGGGAGCAGCTTCAGAAACAAAAACTTTGACTGAAACCTCTGATATAGTCCGATCTGCTTCTTCTGCTACACCACACTGCTACTGCACCTGAAAATTGTAGCAGAAATGGAGATATACAATTTGTTGCCAGTTGTCTTCATACTGTCTACAGGGCCCTTTGCTTCATGCTGTTTTCTTGCATCTTTACCGAATCATGAAGCACCGTCCGTATGCTGATTTATTTTGCTTTTCCTAAAGATTATTTTTAACCTTGCAGGTTTTCATGATGCACAGAAAGATGATGACATTAGCATTTTCATTTTTGACAGAACTTGGGAGTCTGACGATGTACACGGTGATTTTTTTTCCTTGCAGGTTCAGTTTTAACGCGTACAGCGGCAAGGCACATCAGCTGCACTACCCAGGCTTCAGTATATGGCTGTTAAGTTAATAGCCCACAACACACAGCGTCTAAACCAACAAACAAGCCAATATCTTATGTTCACTACATTTCTAGCACCGGCCGACGCACGAACGCCGCCACGGGCGCTTAAACGCCCCAATCCTTTTCTTTTTTACAGTGGCTACATGGCTACACACGGCTCCTCTCGATCAATACATTAAGGGGCCTTTTATACCCGGCTGCACACACACCGCACCAGCCACTACCTCAACTAATCTAGCTACATGCAGGCGCACGTACACCGCCCATGCACACCGGCCGCATTGGCTGCTAACAAACTCATGGATAGCTTTGCCCGTCCGTTGCGCTATCTACATGCATGCCCACGACCAGCACTCTTGCGCAACCTTCAACGTCCACATCCGGCCAGCTATGCAGGATCCGGCCACGAGTGCACGCGTCAAGATTAGAGCTATCAATTCCCCCCTTAATCTTGACACGGCTCGACGTCGACCGTCGCCGTGAACGCCTCCGTCTGACGCCACACGCCTGGTGTCCCTCTGCGCCCCGCACGTTCCGCGCGCACCCGACGAGCCCGACCGCACCAGTGCATCCCGTACGTCCCGCGCGCACCCGACGCGACCGACGAGCCCGACCGCACTAGACGCTCACCGCGTGCCGCCTCCGCGTCCGCCATGGCAGGTGTCAGCGACAAACGCCGGAAGGATGTAGCCGAACTCGAGCACGGACTCGAGCACACCGGCGACATACGCCTCCCAACGTCAACCACACGCTCATACGCGCGCCCGCGGTCCCGACGCGTCCAGTGCGCACCCATAATAAACCGACACACGGTCCGGAGCATCGCGCAGCCGCCGGCGAACTCCACCACCATCGGCACGCCTCCGGCACGGCGAATCACGCCAAGACGAACTGGCTCATGATACCAATTGTTGGAACCGCAGCCCTCTAGTACCTCTCCTCTCACTCGAACGAAGGTGGAAGAAGAATAATGGACACAAGATTTTCCGGCCGGCGCACGAACGCCGCCACGGGCGCTCAAACGCCCCAATCCTTTTCTTTCTTACAGTGGCTACATGGCTACACACGGCTCCTCTCGATCAATACATTAAGGGGCCTTTTATACCCGGCTGCACACACACCGCACCAGCCACTACCTCAACTAATCTAGCTACATGCAGGCGCACGTACACCGCCCATGCACACCGGCCGCATTGGCTGCTAACAAACTCATGGATAGCTTTGCCCGTCCGTTGCGCTATCTACATGCATGCCCACGATCAGCACTCTTGCGCAACCTTCAACATCCACATCCGGCCAGCTATGCAGGATCCGGCCACGAGTGCACGCGTCAAGATTAGAGCTATCACACCTGGCACGAGAACTTCTCATCAAAGCTTAAAGTTCTACTTCATTTTTTGGCACCAATACAATTTCTCTGTGGTGAACAGATCCAAAGCTCTACTGAATCATTAGCTACAGCAAATATAAATAAAGAATTTGCTCAAAGGTAGTGCTTTGCCAAAATACTGAATACAAAATGTCAAATAGAGATCACACCAGTAACCAGTCTGCTGAACCTATTAGTACACTAGCAGGTTCACAATATGCACTAAGATTTAGAATGATCATAATATCTGATTGTTATGGAAAAGGAGGCCAATTACAGTATAATTTAGCCCCATGGAACTAGTACATGTCCAGAACAACATCCAGTGCTAGGTCACAATGCTCTTTGGAGATGACATTATGCTTAATCTGTAGGTTTATCAGGCGTTGCTCTGACCTAAAAATCCAGCAAGCAGGAGCGAATGCACTAGGAGATTGAGCAGCATGATTGAAGCAGATTCCAAAGTACACAGACAAATTGTTCAGCGGAAAGAAGAGCCGGTTCTTGGGAGGAAGCACAGGGGTGGTTTGAAGGTAAAGCTACTGCCCATCTACATCTGCTAATGGCTCAGAGAAGAGAGGAACATAGGGTAGAAACCGTTGTGTATTATCTTTCTCAAGATTAAGGATACAGCCAACTATCTGATGCCGCATATCGTATGATACCAAGGTATCAAGTTCATATGAAACCAGGAAAATGGTATCACAATCTGGATGAATTCCAACGACCTCATACTTCTGCCCTGTCACGCTCATAAGTTTATCGATGCTGGCAGTACGCTTCAGGACCAGTTCTTTACTATCGCGATCCTTGAGGCACCAGAGTGCTATCTCAGAAACCAGGATTCTGTTGTCATCATCGACAGAAGCTATAGCATAGTGTAAGCACCACTGTGGTGATCCAATCGTACCAAATCATCGACGGTACGGCACATATAAATAATGAATTTGCTCAAAGGTAGTGCTTTGCCAAAATACAGAATGCATAATTTATCTGTGGTATCTATCGAATCATTAGCCACAGCAAACAAAATAAAGAATTTGCTCAAAGGTATTGCTTTGCCAAAATACAGAATGCATAATGTCAACTAGAGATTGCACGAGTAACCAACCTGATTGAACCCTTTAGTACACTAGAAGATTGACAATATGCATTAACATTTAGGATAATCATAATAACTGATTGTTATGGACACGAAAACTGATTACAAAATAATTTAGCCTCATGGAAGTAATACATGTCCGGAACAACTGTGAGTGCTATGCAAACAAGAACAAGGGTAATAATGTTATTTCAAAATGACAATATACTTAATCTGTAGGTTTACCAGCCATTGCTGTGAACTGGAAATCAAGCAAGCCGGAGTGTAAGCACCAGCATGATTGAAGCAGATTCAGACGTACACAAACAAGTAATTCAGCGGACAGAATAGCCAATTCTCGAAGGAAGCACAAGCGTGGTTCAAAGGTAAAATTAGTGCCCATCAGCATCTGCTAATGACTCTGAGAACAGAGGAACATAAGGTAGAAATTTGTGTATACTGTTTTTCTTAAGATTAAGGATAGAGCCAACTTTCTGATGCCGCATATCGTATGATACCAAGGTATCACCTCCAAACTGAACCAGGAAAATGGTGTCACAATCTGGATGAATCTCAGCCACCTGATACACCAGCCCCGTCATGCTCATAAGCTTATCGAGGCTGGCAGTGTGCTTCAGGACCAATTCTTTACTGTCATGATCTTTGAGGCACCAGAGCGCTATCTCAGAAACCAGGATTTTATTGTTATCATCGACAGAAGCTATAGCATAATGTAGGCACCCCTGCGACACCCCAATCGTACCAAAGCTTCGACCATACGGCAAGCGGATTGTTTTCCAAACTTTCCCCTCCATGTCCACACCGACCAGCACATACTCGCCGTTGATGTGCTTCAGGTTGCCTATCAGGTATAGCATACCACCGACATAGACACATTTACTACACAGGATAAGTTTTTCGACCATCCCACAATCCCTGCGACTCCAAGCTCTTGTCCGCGACGAGTAGATGTTCACTCCCGTGATGTAAGCTCCTGGAAAGTTGTACTCGAAACAAAGAACGTGGAAATGAGACGAGACCACTGGATCGAAAGCCAGGCCTGCGGTATGGTTACGACTGTTGGCTGGCTCCTGTGGTTGAGGTGGATGGGGCAGCTCCACCCACCTCCCGGTGGCGGGATTGCACACCACAAAATGGCAAGCGTCCTCTGTCCAAGGGATCGCCCTGTTCTTCTTGTAACGGCGGTAGAGAAGGAGGCCATTGCAGGCGTCCACCTGGGTTATGCCCTCGTCCTTGTTAGGGTGCAGGTAAGGGAGGGCAGGGTCGAACAGGGCCACGGCACCGTAGACGCTGGCGAAGTGGTGGTGGATCCGACGATTGTTGCTGACGGCCATGTAGAGGAAGCCGGCGAGGGCCTGGGGCAGCTTCCTGCGGTTGGTGGGGTCGGTGATGAGGTGGCGCCAGGGCACGGAGACGCACTTGAATTGGTGGAGGGATCTGGCGGGGAGGCGGGAGAGGATCTCCAGGATGAGGTCGTCGGTGAGCAGGCTGGCCGCCATCGCCCCGGGATGGTCGTCTAGCCTGGGCTTGGTGTTCCTCTCGAAGGTTCCCTCCTTCTCCTCCTCCATGGGAGGGCGTAGGCAGGCGACACCGGGATCACGACGATTGCAGATGGAGAGGGGAAATTATCGATCTGGCTGCGAAAAATCGACCTGGGTGGTGGTCGGTGATGGGTACCTGGGTTTAGGGCGACGTCGGCGACTGTTGATGGGGACGCCGGCGGCGGCGCTTGGCTTCTCCGAGGATGAGACCTCAAAATTTCAGAGTCTAGATTAGGCCGAGACCACGGGACGTCACGCTGTTTTCGTCCGAGCACTACTCAAATACTAGTAGAACTTTGTTTTCTCTTTTCTTTTTAAAGTGTGTTCCGTTTTCCAAGACATTAAACAGATTTATTATGGCGAGTGATAGGCGCCGGCACGCCGGCCCAAATTTGGGCCGGTCGCTGCCCTACCACACGATAGGTCGCTTTCAAACCGTACGATCCTGCGTTCATCTCACAGAAAAAAAGAGGATAAAGCCCAGCACATCTGGTCGTCTTCATCCGCACTCGTCGGCCGCCCCGTGACCTTCGCTTGCCGTCGGTGGCTCGTGCCAGCGCGCCGCAAGCAAGTCGTCGTCGTCGTCGCACGCGAGGTCACCGCCGTGGTGCCCGAGGTCGTCGTTGTAACTCCCAACCGCCCCGTGGTTGCAGCACGGGGGCACACCATCGCATCCCCACCACCAGCCGCCGTTGCAGCTCCGCCACCACCGTCGTCCACCGTCCTAGCAAATCAACTCCATGGCCTTCCCTTGTTCATCCATGATAGTAGCAAAAATTGTCAACATAAGCATCAATCCTGAACAGCGTAGTAGCAAAAACAAGAATGGTTGCAGCAAAAACACATAATCGTGGGTCTCAGCGCGTCGTGAAAAAGGATGTACCAATTGACCATGCTGATAGTAGCAAAACTCGAAACGGTGGTAGCAAAAACTGATACACTGGTTCCATCAAACAAAAAGACATGGTAGCAAAAAAATTGATTGGTTCCAGCAAAAATCGAAGATGGTTGTTGCAAAATTGGTACTCTAATCCTACTTCTACCAAACAAAAACATGATAGCAAAATTTGGGGTTGGTTCCAGCAAAAATCAAATATGATGATAGCAAATTGGTACGCTGGTTCCAGCAAAACACAACCGTGGTAGCAAAAAATGATTGGTTCCTGCAAAAAAAGAACACAATGATAGCAAAATTTTGAGGCTGCTTCCAGCAAAAAAAAGAACCTCACCGGATCTCCCACACTTGTTGCCGTGGTTCCAGCAAAATTGCTTGTCGTTTGCAGCACCCGGTGGCAGCCTGCGGTCATCCTCGGTCACCACCGGCTGCCACTCCCGCTCGCCGCCGTTGTAGCATGGTCGCCGCCGGTTGAAGCACTCCACTCCACGCCGCAAGCTGGGTTGCCGCACGGCTGCGCTGGTGGATGGGCGGATGCCCGCCGGAGCAGTGCGGGGCGGGTGAATGGCGGCCACTCACCGGAGCAGCGCGGGCAGGTGGAGGACGCACTAGTAGATAAAGGGTCATCAGACCCGGTTCATTTGGGCCTTTAGCCCCGGTTCTAGAACCGGGACAAGAGGGTCGGTACTAATGCTCTGACCCTTTAGTCCCGGTTCAATCCAGAACCGGGGCAGAAGGGTGTCCACGTGGCCTGTGCACCGAGGCCAGGCAGGAGGGGCTTTAGTCCCGGTTGGTGGTACCAACCGGGACCAAAAGGCATCCACGCGTCAGCATTTCTGTGGCTGTGGTTTTTGTTTTTTTTTTTTGAAAGGGGAGGGGGGG
>LR738712.1:825164718-825183548 GCA_902687465.1 Secale cereale | reverse complement strand
TGCATCACGTCGATTGAAGAGCGGACCTCTAGGTCTTTCCAGTAGGGTAGGTCCCAAAATATAGATTTCTTCTTCCACATGGGTGCGTGTCCCTCATCGTCATTCGGAACAGCTAGTGCGCCGGGGCCCTTTCCGAAGATTACATGTAAATCATTGACCATAGCAAGTACGTGATCACCGGTACGCATGGCGGGCTTCTTCCGGTGATCTGCCTCGCCTTTGAAATGCTTGCCTTTCTTTCGACATTGATGGTTGGTCGGAAGAAATCGACGATGGCCCAGGTACACATTCTTCCTGCACTTGTCCAGGTATATACTTTCAGTGTCATCTAAACAGTGCGTGCATGCGTGGTATCCTTTGTTTGTCTGTCCTGAAAGGTTACTGAGAGCGGGCCAATCGTTGATGGTCACGAACAGCAACGCCTTTAGGTCAAATTCCTCCTGTTTGTGCTCATCCCACGCACATACACCATTTCCATTCCACAGCTGTAAAAGTTCTTCAACTAATGGCCTTAGGTACACATCAATGTCGTTGCCGGGTTGCTTAGGGCCTTGGATGAGAACTGGCATCATAATGAACTTCCGCTTCATGCACATCCAAGGAGGAAGGTTATACATACATAGAGTCACGGGCAAGGTGCTGTGATTGCTGCTCTGCTCCCCGAAAGGATTAATGCCATCCGCGCTTAAAGCAAACCATACGTTCCTTGCGTCCTTTGCAAACTCCTCCCAGTACTTTCTCTCGATTTTTCTCCATTGCGACCCGTCAGCGGGTGCTCTCAACTTCCCGTCTTTCTTACGGTCCTCACTGTGCCATCGCATCAACTTGGCATGCTCTCTGTTTCTAAACAAACGTTTCAACCGTGGTATTATAGGAGCATACCACATCACCTTCGCAGGAACCCTCTTCCCGGCGGGCTCGCCATCAACATCACCAGGGTCATCTCGTCTGATCTTATACCGCAATGCACCGCATACCGGGCATGCGTTCAGATCGTTGTATGCACCGCGGTAGAGGATGCAGTCATTAGGGCATGCATGTATCTTCTGCACCTCCAATCCTAGAGGGCATACGACCTTCTTTGCTGCGTATGTACTGTCGGGCAATTCGTTATCCTTCGGAAGCTTCTTCTTCAATATTTTCAGTAGCTTCTCAAATCCTTTGTCAGCCACAGCATTCTCTGCCTTCCACTGCAGCAATTCCAGTACGGTACCGAGCTTTGTGTTGCCATCTTCGCAATTGGGGTACAACCCTTTTTTGTGATCCTCTAACATGCGATCGAACTTCAGCTTCTCCTTTTGACTTTCGCATTGTGTCCTTGCATCGACAATGACCCGGCGAAGATCATCATTTGGTTCCTCTTGATCTTCAGCAGCTTCACCCGTTGCAGCATCATTGGGCACATCGTCTGGTTCCTCTTGATCTTCACCAGCTCCCCTCATTGCAGCATCACCGTATTCAGGGGGCACATAGTTGTCATCGTACTCTTCTTCTTCGCCGTCTTCCATCATAACCCCTATTTCACCGTGCCTCGTCCAAACATTATAGTGTGGCATGAAACCCTTGTAAAGCAGGTGGGAGTGAAGGATTTTTCGGTTAGAGTAAGACATCGTATTCACACATTGAGTGCATGGACAACACATAAAACCATTCTGCTTGTTTGCCTCTGCCACATTTAGAAACTCACGCACGCCCTTAATGTACTCGGAGGTGTGTCTGTCACCGTACATCCATTGGCGGTTCATCTGCGTGCATTTATATATAATTAAGTGTGTCAAAAACCATTACAGAACATCATAAATAGATAATTAAGTGACCAAATGGATAAAAGTTCATCATCACATTAAAACCAAAGTACATACATATATATATAGTTCTCATCTAACAACATATATAGCTCTCCATACACATCGAAACTATGTAAAACATTTCAACGCGAAAACAAATGCTATCATAATCGCAACCAAGGTAACAATTGATCCAACGGCATAATGATACCAAGCCTCGGTATTAATGGCATATTTTCTAATCTTTTTAATCTTCAACCGCATTGCATCCATCTTGATCTTGTGATCATCGACGACATCCGCAACATGCAACTCCAATATCATCTTCTCGTCCACAATTTTTTTTATTTTTTCCTTCAAGAATTTGTTTTCTTCTTCAACTAAATTTAACCTCTCGCCAATAGGTTCCATCTTGATCTTGTGATCATCGATAACTTCCGCAACATGCAACTCCAATTCCATCTTCTCCTCCTCCATTTTTTCCAATTTTTTCTTTAACGAAATGTTTTCCTCTTCAACTAAATTTAACCTCTCCACAAGAGGGTCGGTTGGAATTTCCGGTTCAACTACCTCCTAGACATAATAAAACATCTATGCATGTCAGGTTGGTCGGCATAACTATCATAAGCACTAAAACAAATAGTTATAAATTAAAGATAATATACCACATCCGAATCGTAGACCGGACGAGGGCCCACGTGGGCGGATATCAAAACCATCGCACTATATAATAACAAGCAATAATAAACGTAAGAAAATTAGACAAATATCTATCTAAAGCAATAATAAAAGTAAGAAAAGCATGGACATAACAAGAGGCTCACCACGGTGGCGCCGGTGACGAGATCGGCGGGGGCGATCGACGGCGGCGAAGACGGGGACGGGACGTGACGAACCGCTAAACCTAGACAAATCTCGGAGAAAATAGAGCTTCGAGAGGAGAAAAGCTTAACTAGTGTGGCTCGGGCATTCCACCGAACACGTTGTGTGCATAGGAGGTGAGCTAGAGCACCACTAACCCCTCTCTCCCTCGGCCAGAAAAAAAAACAGAGCAGTGAGCTCTGCTCTTGAGTGAGGGGGTTTATATAGGCAACTCACTGGTCCCGGTTGGTGCTACAAACCGGGGCTAAAGGGGTGCCTTTGGTCCCGGTTCATAAAACAAACCGGGACCAATAGTGGTGGGCCAGGAGCAAGAGCCATTGGTCCCGGTTTTTAGCTCCAACCGGGACCAATAGGTCCAGACGAACCGGGACCAATGGCCCACGTGGCCCGGCCGGCCCCCTGGGCTAACGAACCGGGTCCAGTACCCCCATTGGTCCCGGTTCTAGATTGAACCGGGGCTAATGGGCTGGACCAATGCCCTGTTTTCTACTAGTGACGGCTGCTCCCGACATCGACGGCGGTCATCTGAAAGTGCAACTAATCCCCGGGTGGTTTTGGTAATTAATAACAACATATATATCATTGAACTAATAGTTACTTGAGAATCATTTCAGAGAAGTTCAGTGATATGGGTATGGAAATGTCTGAAGAAGTGGACCCCTCAAAATGCTAAGGCAAGCATTGGCAAAAGCTCAAGACTCCATTTTTGGTTTAGTGATCCAAGATCACATTGAGTCCATAGGAAAAGCCAATACTATTAAAAGGGGATGAGGTTGTGTTGATGATCTGGTTGCTCAAGTGCTTAGTGATATATCTCCTTCAACTATCAGCAACTTTCACTACAATACACACTCATAAGTAATCTCGGACAAACCGATTTTCCAAACTCAGTCCCACCGAGATGAACCACCTCAGCCATAAGCCAAACCCTAGATAAATCGGTCAATCCGAGTTTGAGTTCGGTCTCACCGAAACACGGGCTGCCAACCTTCTGTAACCGTTTGTCATCATATCGGAATATCCGAGTTGATAATTTCGGTCTCACCGAAATTGGCAAGTTCCTATCTTTACTCAAATCGGACAAACCGAGATGGTATTTTCGGTCCCACCGAAAACCCCAACGTTCACTATATTTGAACTTTCGGTCTGACCGAGTTTCAACTTCGGTCTCACCGAGATTGCTCAATTATGTGTGTAACGGTTGGATTTTGTGTGGAGGCTATATATACCCCTCCACCCCCTCTTCATTCGTGGAGAGAGCCATCAGAAAGAACTACCACTCCTATCTTACACTTTCTGAGAAGAGAACTACCTACCCTTGTGTTGAGATCAAGTTGCTCCATTCCTACCATATGAAACTTGATTTCTAACCTTCCCAAGTTGCTTTCCACTCAATCCTTTCTTCCACCACAGCCATATCAGTGAGGAGAGTTGAGTGTTGGGGAGATTATCATTTGAAGCACAAGAGCAAGGAGTTCATCATCATCTACAACATCTATTACCTTTTGGAGGGTGGTGCCTCCTAGATTGGTTAGGTGTCGCTTGGGAGCCTCCGTCATCGAGATGTGGAGTTGAACCAAGAAGTTTGTAAGGGCAAGGAGATCGCCTACTTCGTGAAGATCTACCCCGAGTAAGGCTAGCCCTCCGTGGGCGTAGGCCATGATGGAATAGACAAGGTTGCTTCTTCGTGGACCCTTCGTGGGTGGAGCCCTCCGTGGACTCGCGCAGCCGTTACCCTCCGTGGGTTGAAGTCTCCATCAACGTGGATGTACGATAGCACCACCTATCGGAACCACGGGAAAAATCATTGCGTCTCCAAATTGCGTTTGCTCTTCTCCACCTCTCTTTACTACATGTGCAATTTACTTTCCGCTGCTTATACTCTAGAATTGCATGTGTAGGGTGATACTTCACTTGATCTTAATTGTGAAACTGCCAAAAACTGTTCATGATCTAAAGGCAGAATTTTTATATTTACAAGTAGTCTAATCACCCCCCCTCTAGACATACTTTCGATCCTACAAGTGGTATCAGAGCTTCGGTCTCCATTGTTTTGGTTTCCATTGCATTGGACTCCATAAGCTTGGTTTCACAACCTAGGAGAGTATGGCGTCTAGTGAGGGTAATTATCGTAGAGGTCCTTACTTTGATGGTACAAATTTTGCTAGTTGGAAGCATAAAATGAAAATGCATATTCTTGGTCATAACCCAGCCGCATGGGGCATTATTTGTGTTGGTATGCAAGGTGAATTCTTCGAGGAAGGAAAAGTTCCGGATCGCGAAGCTACACCGGAAGAGTTGCGGATGTTGCAAAACAATGCTCAAGCTTGTGACATTCTCTTCAATGCCTTGTGTCCCGAGGAGTTCAACAAAATCAGCCGTCTTGAGAATGCTAAAGAGATTTGGGATACTTTGGTTGAAATGCACGAAGGTACTGAATCTGTGAAGGAATCAAAGCTAGATATTCTTCAAGGTCAACTTGACAAGTTCAAGATGAAGGATGGTGAAGGAGTCGCTGAAATGTACTCTAGGCTTGCTCTCATCACAAATGAGATTGCCAGCTTAGGAAGCGAAGAAATGACCGACCGATTCATCATCAAGAAGATTCTAAGAGCTTTGGATGGAAAGTATGACACCGTGTGCACTTTGATCCAAATGATGCCAAACTACAAAACTCTCAAGCCAACTGAAGTCATTGGAAGAATTGTTGCTCATGAGATGACACTTAAGGATAAGGAAGAGCTTCACAACAAGTCAAGTGGTGCTTACAAAGCTACAAGTGATGCTCCCACAACCTCAAGTGACAAGATAATTTCCAATGAAGAGATAAGCCTAATGGTTAAGAACTTCAACAAGTTCTACAAGAATAGAGGCAAAGAAAGAAGCTCAAAATCTAGATCATATGATGAAAAGAGATCTTCTAGTCATGATCGAAACTGCTACAATTGTGGAAGACCCGGACACTACTCAAATGAGTGTACGGCTCCCCACAAGAGAAGAGAAGAATCTCCAAGAAGAAGATCAAGAGATGAGTCACCTCGGAGAGAGAGAAGGAGTAGAGATGATCGTTATGAACGAAGACCCTCTCGGAGAAGCAAGGATTCGGAGAGGAAAGACAAGTCATCAAGGAGCTACACAAGAAGAAGACATCAAGCTCATGTAGGTGAATGGGTCTCCGGCTCCGACTCTGACAATCAATCCGATGGAAGCTATCACTCCGACTCCGACTACAGTCAAGATGAAGGTGTTGCCGGACTTGCTCTCGTATCCTCCAACTCCAACTCCTACGACTTATTTGATTCACCAAATGAGGGAATTGGAAGATGCTTCATGGCTAAAGGCCCCAAGGTAACACACCCTGAATTCATTGACTTTGATAGTGATGAGGATGACTTGCTTGGTGAAGATGAGCTCTTGCATGATAAATCTAGTGAGCTTAGTAACGATGAAAATGCTAGTAGTCTTTATAGTCGAGAAGAGTCGAATGACAATGCTATGAAGGAGATTGAGCGTCTAACTAAAGAACTAAACACTCTTAAGTTAGCTCATGAAACAACTCAAGAAGATCATAGAGAGCTCCTAAGATCTCATGAGAAGCTACGCTTCGAGAAGCTCACTCTAGAGCAAGAACATGAGTTTCTAAAAGCGATCAATGACGATCTTCGAAAGAAGAGTTCTTCATATCTTGCCAAACGACTTCTCTTGTCTAATTTCTCGCCACCTATTAAGACTAAGCATGACAAGCTTAAGAAAAATTCTTCCTCTAGTAGTAACAATAACCATGTTAAACCTAATATTGTTGCTTCTAGTAGTTCTCTTGATTCCACTAACAATGTTTCAAGCCAAGTTACACTTGAGCAAGAAAATAGCTTATTGAAGGAAATCATAGAGAAAGGTGTCTACAAGAGTCTTGCCGGAAGCAAGAACTTTGAGGAAATTGTTCGCAAACAAGGAAGGCACCGGAAGAATCAAGGGATTGGTTTTGAGCGAAAGTTCAACGCCGAAGGTGTTGAGTGGGAAGAAGGTCAATACCCTACTCCACAGTTTGTTTCTCAAAAGGAGAAGTATGATCCTACTTCTTCCAATGTGGAACAAGCTCAAGATGACCTTCCACCACAAGACCACAAGCTAAAGGCCAAGGACAAGCTTCAAGAGGAGATTGATGCATTCATTGAAGCACCTCAAGCCATGGTCAAGTGGGTTCCCAAGGACACGTCAAGTTCTACTTCGTCAAGCTCAACTACAACCCCAAGGATTCCCATCAAGATGATGTGGATCCCGAAGAAGAAGAACTAGAAGGTTCTTGAGGGTGACTCCGCCAACGTACTTCACTCACATTCATTTTGGCAACTTGTGCAATCAACTTCCACATCATGCACTAGTTCATGGAGTCACAAACCCTCTTGTTGGTAAGTCAAGGGACAAGGTAATCATTGCTTTCATGGACATCATCTATTGTGAACTTCAATCTATGTCCATGGATATCCTTGTTTGTTCCTTGTGGGACTAACCCATGTAGGTATTGAAAGTGCCCTAATCCAAAAGGATAGCTCCCAACTCTTGATGATCTACATCAACATTGAGCATCCACATCTTCAACATCTACATGAAGTCTTCTACGACAACCCAAGGTTAGTTTGACCCTTTAAAAGGGGTTCTCACATCTAGGGGGAGCTTTGCTCTAAAAATTGAGCTAAAGCATCTCCAAATGATGTGAACACATCAATGCTTTATGTAAAAGTGGTAACCCCACTTGTGCCTAAACGATGAGTATGACCTATGATCAAATGTTCTCATTTGGCTCCTAAGTCAAAATACTCATATAAAGATGACCTAGTCATCGACAAATTGTGTGCTAGTAGCTAGAGTTTTGGTTGTGCATGTTTGACACATATTTCATTTGCTATCTTATTGTGTGAGCATGTTGAATGCATGATTTTATCCATTCGAGGACATCCATTTGTTGTTTTGGTTGTTTTGATTTTTCTGGCCAAATGGATGGACAAGAATGCCTAAGCACCTCCCCTAGCTATCTATGCTTTCTTGTCTCAAATTCTATTCATGCTCATATCACAAACTTTGAACAAGTCATTTTCGGACCCTCCGAGTGAGGAGCACTCGGAGCCACCGATCCGTCTAAGGCTAACTTCCAAAACCTTCTAAGTCAATTTCGGTCAGACCAACTTCTCCCACTCGGTCCAACCGAAACGCTTAGACTGATCTAGGTTTCATCTCGGTGAAACCGAGTTCTAAATCTCGGCGTGACCGATATGCGTAACTGCACAGCAGTTATCCATTTCGGTGTCACCGAGTTTTTCAACTCGGTCCCACCGACAGCAAGGGGATATAAATACTGAGGGCAGCGCGCGATTATTCCTTCAAACCGTTTCGCCCCCAAGTCCCCTGCTGCCGTCGCCCTGATCTCCGGATCGTCGCCGTCGTCGCCTGTGCGCCCTCGCCGCAGGTCTCCGCCGCCGTCAACGGTTTTCTCCTCCGCGCCGTTGCCGCCGTAGAGGGACTCCACCAAGTTAGGGTGAGTCTCGATCCCTCTCGTGCTCCCCATCTGATTCATTGCACGATTGGTTTGCCCTGTATCTAGCCACGTTTGAAATCTTCCTTAACATCAGATCGGTTCTAGTTTCGAGTAAAATTCTTAGGTTTAGGTTTCCACGGAATACATCTCGGTGAAACCGATTTTGAAAACTCAGAATGACCGATTTGGCCTCTGGCCATTGCACTGCACCTTTCGGTCTAACCGAGTCGTGCAAATCGGTGTGACCGAAGTAGAGTCTTAGTGAAACCCTAGTGTTTCGGCAGGACCGAAACCCACTTCGGTCTGACCGAAAGTGGTGTGGTAAGCCTCTGTATACACTTCGGATTCACCGAAACTGAAAATCGGTTTGACCGAAATGCATTCTGTGAAAACTCAAAACTAAGATTTGAACTCATTTTTTTTGCAAAAACCTCTGCAGTTTGTGATAACTCTTCTACTCTGCCTATACCTTATCTATTCACAGGTTGTCAGCCATGTCAGATGCCAGTGACAGCCAGAACAGGTCTGAGTCACCTTTTGCAGAGATTCCTGAGGCAGATACTAGTCCTGAGGCTAGTAGTCCTAGTGATGATGGTGAGAGGAGTACACCTAGTGGCTTGCCTCCTGCAGCCACCAGAACCAGAAAGCAAAGAAATTCTGATGATGAGGACTCTGACTTCATTGCTGAGGAAGTAACCTCCAAGCCCAAGAGAAATGTTGTTGCCAAAGAGCACCAAGGGCATCAGTCGAAGAAAGGCACCAGCAAGGTCAAGCAATCAGCTGTTGCCAAGAAGCTGAACTTGGAAGAGCCAGCTCCAAGTAAAGTGAAGAAAACTTCCAAGAGGAAGAGGGTAGTGTATGCTGAACCTCATGCAGATACAGCAGTGGATGAAGAAGAAGAAGAAGCACCCCAGCCAGCTCCTCAGAAGCAGAAACTCATGGGTGATGCAATTAGGGCTCAAGCCACTTCTAAGCCCAAGAAGCCTGCTCAAGCTAAGGCAGCTCCAGCAAAGCCTTCTGCCAAGCCCAAGAGGACAACCAGGAACATTCCAGCGTCTGAGAAGAACAAAGGTGATGTGCCACCGTCTGAGTCTGAAGAAGAACATGTGTTGCTGAAGCTCCGTCCAAAATTGCCACTCCACAACGATGCTCATCCTCAAGCCGAGGATATGAAGGCAAGGAAGGATAGAGGTCTCAGGCTATGGAGACAGTCTGATCCATATGCCGTGAGGAGAAGGACTGCTGTGGACCCCAGATTTCACACCAGAGAGCATCAGGACTTCTATGAGACTGTGCTGATGGATAAGAAGCCTATTGTTGCAGATACCAGGTATGTTGACTGGAAGTACATTGACAGTGAAGAGCACCGAGACTTCTTTCCCCATGTGCATGAGAGTTTCACTGCATGTGGAGTTGATGAGTTCGTGGGTCAGAAACTGACAGATTGGAACGATGAGATGATTATGCAGTTCTACGCCAGAGCCCACTTCTATCCTGATGGCAAGATCACCTGGATGACTGAAGGTCAAAGGTTTTCTTCGTCTGTTGAAGAATGGGCAGAACTTCTGAATGCTCCAGTGCAGAGAGAGGACGACATTGATGTCTATGGGATTCCTAAGAAGAACCATGATTCCATGAAGAACATGTACAAGGAGATCCCCGCAGCAGATTTGGAAGTGTGGAAGCTTGGCTCAGTGTACTATCTCCAGGCAGGTCTACCTACCACAAACACTATTCTGAGGCATACCTTGATGCCCAAGTCTGGAGACCATCGCATGATCCGAGGCTATTCTATCAACATGCTGCACATACTTGATGAGAAGGCACCTTTCAAGGTGATGGACTTAATGGTAGAGACCATTAAGAGGACTGCAGCTGACCAGAAGAGGTCGTGTGGATTTGCCCCACAGATTCAGATGCTTATCAATGCCAAGTTTGGCACGGGCAAATTCATGTTGGATAGGAAGCACTTACCACTGCAGCCAGAGCATGAAGATAATGTTGTTGTGATGGACGAGGAGGATCCAACTTCGGTTGAAGGTCAAGCCATGATTGAAGCTGCTAAGAAAGCCAAAGCTGATAAAGAGGCAGCAGCAGTAGCTAAACCAAAGAGCTTCGGAGAGCAGATTCTTGAAGCTACTCAAAGGATTGAACAACGCCTGGCCAGCATTGAACAATCTCAGGAGAGCCTAGAGAGGATTGTTGACGACAAGATCCACGCTCTGGACGTGAAGCTGACTGAGATTCAGGTGACCGTCAACAAGCTTGAGGCAGACATGGAGGAAGCAAGGCAGGACAGAGCAGAGCTCATGCAGGATGACCTAGTCCAGGACTCTCATCGCCAGACTGCTCAGGTTCCCAGAGGATCCCGATCAGCTGCTATCCCAGTGACTGACTCCAGGGCTACCACTTCAGCACCTCCTATAGCTCCAGCAGTTACTCCAGC
This sequence comes from Secale cereale, assembly GCA_902687465.1. Classification (NCBI taxonomy): domain Eukaryota; kingdom Viridiplantae; phylum Streptophyta; class Magnoliopsida; order Poales; family Poaceae; genus Secale; species Secale cereale. The sequence goes on along the minus strand of LR738712.1, from coordinate 825,172,900 downwards.
CACAGCTCCAGCATCCACTCCTCCAGCGCAGACATCAGCTGAAGTCTTCGCCGATGCCGTCATATCTACTCCGACATCTACCCAGACGGGAGCCGCCAGCAGAGCCCACAGTGACGCTTAGCTCTATGCTTTTTCAAACTTTTTGGTAACTTGTTGCCAAAGGGGGAGAAATTGTATAGATCATAGGGCTTCGAGAGAGAGAGTGCTCTTTCGTTCTTTTGCCGGTTTTCTTTGAGACACATTTGGTTCTTTTGGTTCTTGAAACTTTCAGTGTGCTTGATACTACGTTTGATGCTACCTTAATGAGTGCTTAGTCATACTATGCTTTAATGTGTGCTTAATGCTTATCATATGCTATTCCTATCTTGTATGGCTATTTACTCATGTCTTGGTGATTGGGTGCATGTTATTCATTCTTATCATTTTGTGCGCTCCACCAAGATGTATGTGACATGGAAGATTGACCCATGATCCTAATTGATTGTGCATTTGCATTCAAACGCAAATTTTAAATAATGCACAAATTTAGGGGGAGCTCTTGCTTATCACATACTTCTCAAAGCGACGATATTCTTCATTGATTATATCTTTTGTCGAAGCTTTGATCTATATGTTGTCATCAATTACCAAAAAGGGGGAGATTGAAAGTGCAACTAATCCCCGGGTGGTTTTGGTAATTAATAACAACATATATATCATTGAACTAATAGTTACTTGAGAATCATTTCAGAGAAGTTCAGTGATATGGGTATGGAAATGTCTGAAGAAGTGGACCCCTCAAAATGCTAAGGCAAGCATTGGCAAAAGCTCAAGACACCATTTTTGGTTTAGTGATCCAAGATCACATAGAGTCCATAGGAAAAGCCAATACTATTAAAAGGGGATGAGGTTGTGTTGATGATCTGGTTGCTCAAGTGCTTAGTGATATATCTCCTTCAACTATCAGCAACTTTCACTACACTACACACTCATAAGTAATCTCGGACAAACCGATTTTCCAAACTCAGTCCCACCGAGATGAACCACCTCAGCCATAAGCCAAACCCTAGATAAATCGGTCAATCCGAGTTTGAGTTCGGTCTCACCGAAACACGGGCTGCCAACCTTCTGTAACCGTTTGTCATCATATCGGAATATCCGAGTTGATAATTTCGGTCTCACCGAAATTGGCAAGTTCCTATCTTTACTCAAATCGGACAAACCGAGATGGTATTTTCGGTCCCACCGAAAACCCCAACGTTCACTATATTTGAACTTTTGGTCTGACCGAGTTTCAACTTCGGTCTCACCGAGATTGCTCAATTATGTGTGTAACGGTTGGATTTTGTGTGGAGGCTATATATACCCCTCCACCCCCTCTTCATTCGTGGAGAGAGCCATCAGAAAGAACTACCACTCCTATCTTACACTTTCTGAGAAGAGAACTACCTACCCTTGTGTTGAGATCAAGTTGCTCCATTCCTACCATATGAAACTTGATTTCTAACCTTCCCAAGTTGCTTTCCACTCAATCCTTTCTTCCACCACAGCCATATCAGTGAGGAGAGTTGAGTGTTGGGGAGATTATCATTTGAAGCACAAGAGCAAGGAGTTCATCATCATCTACAACATCTATTACCTTTTGGAGGGTGGTGCCTCCTAGATTGGTTAGGTGTCGCTTGGGAGCCTCCGTCATCGAGATGTGGAGTTGAACCAAGAAGTTTGTAAGGGCAAGGAGATCGCCTACTTCGTGAAGATCTACCCCGAGTAAGGCTAGCCCTCCGTGGGCGTAGGCCATGATGGAATAGACAAGGTTGCTTCTTCGTGGACCCTTCGTGGGTGGAGCCCTCCGTGGACTCGCGCAGCCGTTACCCTCCGTGGGTTGAAGTCTCCATCAACGTGGATGTACGATAGCACCACCTATCGGAACCACGGGAAAAATCATTGCGTCTCCAAATTGCGTTTGCTCTTCTCCACCTCTCTTTACTACATGTGCAATTTACTTTCCGCTGCTTATACTCTAGAATTGCATGTGTAGGGTGATACTTCACTTGATCTTAATTGTGAAACTGCCAAAAACTGTTCATGATCTAAAGGCAGAATTTTTATATTTACAAGTAGTCTAATCACCCCCCCTCTAGACATACTTTCGATCCTACATCATCACCTGCGAGATTGATTTTGGAGAGCCACATGAGAAGAAGACGAGCGACAGGATAAGGAAAGGGAATGAATGGTGGTGACACTTCGTGCGGGATAAGGAAGATAAAATAAGCGGTGATGGGTGGGCCTGTAGCCAGCGTGGATGTGACTGGCCGAGTTTCGGCCGGTCGTCCGGCTTTAAACTTTTCCCATTTATTATACAGTTTTGCTAGAACTCATCTAGCTGAGTTTTAGTTATGTCTCATTCACTTTTATAGCAACTGGATGTGATGCTATAAGATACTACGTGTGTGCTGACGTGGGTAGATGCTCATTTGTATCTGTTTTTGTTTTCTAGGCGAATGAGACCAAATTATGTCTCATCTAGATGAGTTCTAGGCACTCCCTTATATATATCTTTATCTTTACCTCTTTACCTAATCTTTACCTACTAATAAACCAGCTATTGCTTCTAGTCGTCCGTCGTGGTTATTTTGCAAAAAAAGCCCCTCGGTTTACAGGAAATCAACCCGCAATCCTCATGTTAGTAAACCCGTACGTGTGAGATAAAAGAAAAAAAACACCCGCACGATCCGGCCTCCCTGACACCTCCAGCGCGCCACCGCCTGCTTCCACGCCCCACCCCGCCTCATAGCGCGCCGCCGACCGTCGCCCACCCCGCCGATGCGTCTACCCTAACCCAAGTGCCCCCACACCCGCAGCCTTCCTCCGTCGGCGACCATCGGCCTTCCACTGCCGACGATGAGGACCTGCCAGATCTCGACGGATCCCGTGGGGAATGGCACGCAGGCGGCGAATTCGAAAGGAAGGTGGCCGGATCTTGGAGCACGACGGCTGGCCGGGGCGCCATGGCATCGGGTAACTGCGAGAGAAGAGAGGTGAGCGGAAAGAAAAGGAAGGACGGGAGGAAGCAGATGGGAGGCGGGAGGGAGAGAGAAGAGAGCGGTGAGGCGCGGCTGTGGTCCTGCTACTGCTGCTTGCCGGTGGTTCGCCGACCATCGGCCGAGGTGGGACTCGGGTGCGCGGAGGCGTCGGGGATCGAGGAGCTCTCCTCCCTCGCGGTTGGAGGCACTCGTCGAGCAAGTGAGCGACGTTCCGTCGTCGCCTTCGTCCATTCCCCTCGCGTGCCTTATCCCCTCGGCCTTCTCTCTAACGATTCTTTCCCTGATCTCCTGGGATGTCTGCATCTTCGCCATCTCCTAATTCCTCTCTTCCTCACACGTAAGCAACATCCCCTCTCCCTTCCCCATTAATTTGCTACCTTTCATTAGATTTCTCTGGCTGAAATTGGAGCCTCTTGTAGTTTAGTGTTGATCTGAGCTACACACTAGCGATTGCACAAGGTTATATCCAAGAGAATTTTGGATGGTTGCGGCTGTTGCTGCTGGATGCAGTTGTTAGAATTTTAAGGGAATTCAGTGTAGAACGTTAGACAATTCTGTACCAACAGAAGGAATTCTAGAACCATATCTTCTGTTTGTTGCACTTTCCAAAAGTTTGTTTCCAAATAAGCACACACACTGTCGATGGGCACTGGCGAAATCCTGATTCCTGGCTAGTAAGTAATGATCCATTTGTGTACACTGAAAACTGATTTCGAGTAATTCTTGAACAATGCCCTTACTTAATTAGCAACCAAACCAAACCAGACACATATTATACGTTAGCTCCATCATATATATATTGCTTTTTTCTTGATCGTGAACAGTAGTAGCTCTGCTTTTTCAGTTAAGAAGGGGGAATGGTGTTGGAAATATGCCCTAGAGGCAATAATACAAGTATTATTATATTTCCTTATTCATGATAATTGTTTGTTATTCGTGCTTGAATTGTATTGTATGGAAACAGCGATACATGTGTGAATACATAGACCACAATGAGTCCCTGGTGAGCCTCTAGTTGCCAGCTCGTTGATCAACAGATGGTCACGGTTTCCTGACCATGGACATAGGATGTCAGTGATAACGGGATCACATCATTAGGAGAATGATGTGATGGACAAGACCCAATCCTGAGCTTAGCACAAGATCGTATAGTTCGTAATGCATAAGCTTTTCGGTGTCAAGTATTTATTCCTTAGACCATGAGGTTGTACAACTCCCGGATGCCGTAGGAATACTTTGGGTGTGCCAAACGTCACAACGTAACTGGGTGGCTATAAAGGTACGCATCGGGTATCTCCGAAAGTGTCTGTTGAGTTGGTACGAACCGAGACTGGGATGTTGTCACTCCGTATGACGGAGAGGTACCTCTGGGCCCACTCGGTAAGACATCATCATAATGAGCTCAATGTGACTAAGTAGTTTGTCACGGGATGATGGATTACGGATCGAGTAAAGAGACTTGCCATGACGAGATTGAACAAGGTATCGGGAATACCGACGATCGAATCTCGGGCAAGTACCGTACCGATGGACAAAGGGAATAACATACGGGATTGAGTGAATCCTTGACACGGTGGTTCATCCGATGAAGATCATCGAGGAACACGTGGGAACCAACATGGGTATCCATATCCCGCTGTTGGTTATTGACCGGAGAGTGGTCTCGTTCATGTCTACGTGTCTCCCGAACCCATAGGGTCTACACACTTAAGGTTCGGTAACGCTAGGGTCGTAGAGATACATACACGTGGAAACCCGAAAGTTATTCGGAGTCCCAGATGAGATCCCGGACGTCACGAGGAGTTCCTGAATGGTCCGGAGGTAAAGATTGATATATAGGAAGTCAGGTTTCGGCTATCGGGTGATCTCCGGGGGTCCCGGAGGGGCCCCGGGGGTACACCGGGTGGGGCCACCCATCCTGGTGGGGCCCCTAGGCCGCAAGGGGGAAGTGTCCAGCCCTAATGGGATGGCGCACCACTTGGGCCCTCCTCCCCATGCGCCTAGGGTTGAAACCCTAGGGGGGAGGGGGCGCCACTTGCCTTGGGGGGCAAGGACTCCCCCCTGGCCGCCGCCCCACCCCTGCAGATGCCATCTGCAGGGCCGGCGCACCCCCCTGGCCCCTATATATATGTGTGGGGGGGGGGAGATGGCAGCCGCACCATTGCCCTGGCGCCTCTCCCCCTCCCGTCACAACTCCGTCTCCTTAACGCAGGGCGCCCGGCGAAGCCCTGTTGCAATCTCCACTGCATCCACCACCACGCCGTTGTGCTGCTGGATCTCTGACGACTTCTCCTCCCCCCTTGCTGGATCAAGAAGGAGGTGACGTTGCTGTACCGGATGTGTGTTGAACGCAGAGGTGCCGTCCGTTTGGCGCTAGATCATCGGTGGCGAAGAACGCGAAGAGTACGACTACTTCATCCATGCTTCTTCGAAAGCTTCCACACGCGATCTACATAACGGTATGTAGATGCACTCTTACTTGCTCGTTGCTAGATGTCTCCTTAGTTGGATCTTGGTGAAAGCGTAGAATTTTTTTGAATTCTGCTACGTTCCCCAACAGTGGCATCTGAGCTAGGTTTAATGTGTAGCATCTTGCACGAGTAGAACACAAAGTAGTTGTGGGCATTTGAGTTTGTTCAACTTTCTTGCCGTTACTAGTCAATCTTGATTCGGCGGTATTATGGGATGAAGCGGCCCGGACCGACTTTACATGTACGCTTACGTGAGACTGGTTCCACCGACAGACATGCATTAGATGCATAAGGTGGCTGGCGGGTGTCTGTCTCTCCTACTTTAGTCGGATCGGATTCGATGAAAAGGGTCCTTATGAAGGGTAAATAGAAATTGACAAATCACGTTGTGGTTTTGGCGTAGGTAAGAAACGTTCTTGCTAGAAATCCTTTAGAAGCCACGTAAAACTTGCAACAACAATTAGAGGACGTCTAACTTGTTTTTGCAGCATGTGCTATGTGACGTGGTATGGCCAAAACGAAGATGTGATGAATGATATATGTGATGTATGAGATTGATCATGTTCATGTAATAGGGAATCACGACTTGCATGTCGATGAACTTGACAACCGGCAGGAGCCATAGGAGTTGTCTTAATTATTGTATGACATGCGTGTCACTGAATAAACGCTATGTAATTACTTTACTTTATTGCTAAACGTTAGCCATAGTAGTAGAAGTAATAGTTGGCGTGACGACTTCTTCAAGACACGATGATGGAGATCATGATGATGAAGATCATGGTGTCGAGCCGGTGACAAGATGATCATGGTGCCCCGAAGATGGAGATCCAAGGAGCAAGATGATATTGGCCATATCATGTCACTTTAATTGATTGCATGTGATGTTTATCATGTTTATGCATCTTGTTTACTTAGAACGACGGTAGTAAATAAGATAATCTCTCACTAAAATTTCAAGTATTGTGTTTCCCCTAACTGTGCACCGTTGCTAAAGTTCGTTGCTCCGAAGCACCACGTGATGATCGGGTGTGATAGGTTCTAACGTTCGCATACAACGGGTGTAAGCCAGATTTACACACGCGATACACTTAGGGTTCACTTGACGAGCCTAGCATGTACAGACATGGCCTCGGAACACGGAAGACCGAAAGGTCGAATACGAGTCGTATAGAAGATACGATCAACATGAAGATGTTCACCGTTGATGACTAGTCCGTCTCACGTGATGATCGGACACGGACTAGTCGATTCGGATCGTGTATCACTTAGATGACTAGAGAGATGTCATTCTGAGTGGGAGTTCATTAAAATTTGATTAAGATGAACTTAATTATCATGAACTTAGTCTAAATACTCTACAATATCTCTTGTAGATCAAATGGCCCACGCTCCAGTTTCCCTCAACTTCAACACGTTCCTAGAGAAAACCAAGCTGAAAGACGATGGTAGCAACTATACGGATTGGGTCCGTAACCTGAGGATTATCCTCATAGCTGCCAAGAGAACATATGTCCTAGAAGCACCGCTAGGTGATGCACCTGCTCCCGATGCGGCCCAAGACGTTTTGAACGTCTGGCAGTCGCGTAGTGATGATTACTCCCTGGTTCAGTGCGGCATGCTTTACAGTTTAGAATCGGGGCTCCAAAAGCGTTTTGAGCACCACGGAGCATATGAGATGTTCGAAGAGCTAAAAATGGTTTTCCAAGCTCATGCCCGAGTCGAGAGATATGATGTCTCCGACGCATTCTACAGCTGTAAGATGGAGGAAAACAGTTCTGTCAGTGAGCACATCCTCAAGATTTCTGGATTGCACAACCGCTTGCCTCAGCTGGGAATGAATCTCCCAGATGAAGCGGTCGTTGACAGAATCCTCCAGTCGCTCCCACCAAGCTTCAAGAGCTTCGTGTTGAACTTCAATATGCAGGGGATGGAGAAGTCCATTCCCGAGGTGTATTCGATGCTGAAATCAGCAGAGGTGGACATCAAGAAAGAACATCAAGTGTTGATGGTCAATAAAACCACTAAGTTCAAGAAAGGCAAGGGTAAGAAGAACTTCAAGAAGGACGGCAAGGGAGTTGCCGCGCCCGGCAAGCCTGTTGCCGGGAAGAAGCCAAAGTATGGACCTAAGCCTGAGACAGAGTGCTTTTATTGCAAGGGAACGGGTCACTGGAAGCGGAACTGCCCCAAATACTTAGCAGACAAGAAGGGCGGCAACGTCAAAGGTATATATGATATACATGTTATTGATGTGTACCTTACCAGCACTCGTAGTAGCTCCTGGGTATTTGATACCGGTGCAGTTGCTCACATTTGTAACTCAAAACAGGAGCTGCGGAATAAACGGAGACTGGCGAAGGATGAGGTGACGATGCGCGTCGGGACTAGTTCCAAGGTCGATGTGATCGCCGTCGGCACGCTGCCTCTACATCTACCCTCGGGATTAGTTTTAAACCTTAATATTTGTTATTTAGTACCAGCTTTGAGCATGAACATTGTTTCTGGATCTTGTCTTATGCGAGATGGCTACTCTTTCAAATCAGAGAATAATGGTTGTTCTATTTATTTGAGAGATTTGTTTTATGGTCATGCCCCGCTGGTCAATGGTTTATTTTTGATGAATCTCGAATGTGATGATACACATATTCATAGTGTAGATGCCAAAAGATGTAAAGTTGATAATGA
>LR738712.1:825108883-825164618 GCA_902687465.1 Secale cereale | reverse complement strand
TGCGCGCGTTGCCGCGCCCGTCTGTCTTAAGGGTAAAATTTTAAATTATTGGAGAAAATTAGAATGATAGAAATATTTGGTAATTTCAAGGGGAAAATTATAACACCTTGAAGTTTGTGGTGGGGCAAGTTTAAGTAGGATTTTGGTAAGTGAGATATACAATGTACTCGGCTTCTCCTATTCTGATTTGGATTGTTTGACTATTCTATTATTTTCTCATACTCTTATCTAATCACATGTTCCTCCGCTTATTAATCTGCAGCTGGTGTCTAATCAGATGCTAGCACCAAGCACATGAAAGTGTTTATTGATGTGCTTGTTTGTGTGGAAAGAAAAGATATAAAATATTTGAGAAAGATATAAGAGAGTTGCCAGCTGACAGATAGAGTTTAGCATAAGCAACGCAACCCCCTAGGCAAATGTGAAAACATTCGTATTGATGAATTCGAAGCTGGATTCTCAATCTAAACAATCAAGTACAACTGCAGAGATGAAAAAAGTTCCTGACGATATGAAGATGCATCAGCTGCAACATACGTACAGTTATTTGGTGTTAAACTGTATGCCTAACATGATGATAGTCACAGCTGACCAAAGAGCCATGCCATGTGTAGCCTGTAATCCAACTTGACATATATTTGTATATGTGAATCATTAATATATATGTATTGGCAAAAGAAAGAGGCATACAAATCAGTGAGGCACAGTAAGAGGCATGTCTTGAAAAAGGAACAGTGAGAGGCATCCCACCGGGCTCTCAGCTTTGCTGATTTGGACAACAAGCTTCAAACTGGAGAGAAGAAAAATCCTTTGTCAATTGACCAAAATAATTCCAAAATACAAATGGAGTAACTAAATAATAGAAGAACACCTGAATGGAACATAAAAAGTTCTTGATCCCAGGCGATGAGAAGGTTACAGTCATGGTATTACACTAATGTCGACTTTGGTGTTGTACATCTCAATTTGAATATAGAAGATGAAGGGGGTGACGTTCTTGGGGATGGCTAGATCAAACATTATTTATGTGAAGATCTGGTCAGCCGGAAACTACGTACGTGGCCACTAAGGCAAGCACTCCGGTTATGTGCTTATGGAGCTAGCCATTGTTGACGATGCCCATGGGAAGCTACTCCGGCACAGGTAATTGGCTGGTCTTTGTGCTATAAGTGAGCATGGAAAATGGAAGACTTCCATCGCCAAGGGCAAAACTAGGCTGAGGCTGGCGGCTGGCCTGTATTGGATGAAAAACAAGATGGAGCGGGCAAAATAAGGCGGTGTGATTGGTAGTAGTATACATGAAGTAGCTCATCTATAGAAAGAGGAAAACGGATAACAATTCTCCTCCACCAACAGGAGCAGTTTCAGAAGGGCGACCGCGGACCGTCATCCATCACTGCCATGGTTCCGCCGCCGCTTCTCTCTCGATAGGATGATTCGCATGGTCAGCTGTCGGGGCCTATGAAGGAATAGTAGAGAGAGCCGATCCCTAGGCACACGTGCCTTAGAAGCTTGCCGACGAACAGGGGAGGAGCGCCGGGATACGGCTGGGACAAGGATGAACATGCTGTTACAGATCAGGCTGGAAGGTGCTCACATTGAACTAGGCTAGCTGCGAACGATTGGGCCCAGTGGGCGTTCGACCAGTAAGGCCCGATTACTCACCGAACGCCTTACTCGTTCCGAGGAGCAGCGGCCCGGGTAACGGTGCTCCGAGCGGTCAATGCGGGTAAGTGATTTCTTAGACAGACAAACTAATCCGGAGCGTACATGATGGGATCCGAGTCAAATCGCTGTGGAAGGGCATAACTGGCTCTGTTTTACTGTTTCTGTTTCTCAATTAAATAAGATGAAAGGAGAAACTAAGGACATGCAAGATTATTCGTGAAATATAGTCCAATACTCTCTCCATGAACCAATAAGTTCGTACACTTTTTTAACGGCTTACTGATTGATATATGCCCATTTTGCATGCCTAACATGTTGACATGTGTTTCATGTTTGCTGCTAAGGCCTCAAGTCCATCCACCGGAAATCTAAGCTCAACCGCAAGTTCCCGTACACGGCATTACCGCGCAACCAAGCTCATCGGCTTGGAATTGAAAGAAGTGAATAGTTGGACCACATGACCATCGTTGATGATGGTGGCGTACAGAAGTGGCAACACGAATGGGTTGATTGGCGCATACGAAGATTTTTTTTTCTCCCGTTGCAACGCACGGGCATGTTTTGCTAGTAATAATAAAGAAAATTGGGTTTTTGTTCGCCCGTCGTCGGCCTTTTTGCAGAAAAGCCCCTTCGTTTATGAAAATTCAACCCGCGGTCCTACTTAAAATGAGTTCCTGATGAGATAACGTTTCGCTTTAAAAAAAAAACCTACCACCACCGGCCACCTCCGTCACTAATCCATTGCCTGCCTCCACCGGGCACGCCCCGCCGATTGCCGCTGGCGTCCACGCCGTAGAAGCCAAGGAAGGGATGATGCGTCGCGGCGGGGTGCGTCGTGGTTGCGCACGAAAAGGATCCAACCTGAAGACACACGAACGAAGACGAACGACGAACAGATCCGAGCAAATCCATCAAAAACAGATGCGTCGGAGACACACCTCCACACGCCCATCGATGATGCTAAACGCATCACCCGAACGAGGGCTGGGCGGGGAGACCTTTATTCCATCTTCAGGGAGCCGCCGCCGTCTCGCTTTCCTGAGCAGGACACAAACCCTATCAAAACTGGAAAAATATCTAAAAATGGAGCCCTCTCACCGACAAGGTTGAGATCAGCTCCACCTCCATGGCCCTAAGGCCACCGGAGACGAGGCGGGCCGGCACCGGCGCCGGCGGAAGGCAAAGAACCCTAACTTTTTGAGATGCGGCGGTTGACTAAGGTTGTGTGTGCCCACCCCAAGTTGTTTTGTACACATAATAGCTGGTGTAACAATAATATCTACTTCACTCTTATGAATAACCAAAATATTTTGGTATTTATTCTATGGGAACGTTTTGTTCCACCATACACATCAACTAATATTTTTCTTGCCACTGCCAACATGGACACCTAACATGTGTATCTCTATGCTTGGTCACTGCTAAACCTTAGTGCTACTTAATTACATGCAGTTTTTGGCACAAATGCTACTATTTGTTACTAGTAGACATGTACCTTGACAAGAGATTTTTTGTACACATGTACCTTGACAAGTTACTGCTCCCCTCCTTCTCCGCCTCCATGGGGCTGAATCTGGAGCAGGGACACCGGGACAGAGTCGGGTCGGCGTCGGTCAGTCTGCAGATGGTGAGATGAAATCATCGATCTGGCTGGGAAAAATGGACCCGGGTGGTAGTCGGTGATGTGTACCTGGGTTTAGGGCGCCGCTCGCGATGGTTAATGGGAACGGCAGCGCCGTCGCTTGGCTTCTCCAAAGATGAGACCTCGAAATTCAGAGTCAGATTAGGCCGAGACCACGCAATTTTCGTCCGAGCACAACTCAGATAGAACTTTGGATTTATTATTTCCTAGTTGGATACGTCATACGTATACAGACATGTAATTTGGGTTTACTTCCAACATAGGCGTATATATAATCACCAGCCAAACGTTAAAAAGAAAGGGGTTGTGTTAATACGTACCGGACTCGTGTGCGCCTGGTGGATCGATTCCTGTCCTCCACATACCAAAACGACAAAGATACGTGAGTAGGATAACACATGGAGTGGCAACGTACTGTTAGTTTGGTCGTGCTCGTGCTCGTGCTGCTGCTCCGGTGCCCGGCGTTGAGCTCTGCGTGGACGCCGGTGTCGAGGACCATCACCGTGGACAGTAAAGGCCGAGGGGATCTCAGGACGATTCAATCGGCGGTGAACCTCGTCCCCGACGGCAACCGCGAGTGGGTCAGGATCCACGTCAGGGCAGGGGGCTACAGGTTCGTCTTGCTACATACTACCTACTTCCGTATTGCTTCAACATGTGGTAAGCAAGTATGGTTATGATGGTACATGTGGTGTGGTGCATGCAGGGAGAAGGTGACCATCCCAAAGGAGAAAGGCTACATCTTGCTGGAAGGAGACAGCCACGAGAACACGGTCATCTACTTCGACGACTACGCCCACGGCAACGCCAGCGATCCGACACGCCGACACGATGCGATGCAGACGTACGAGACCGCCACCTTCACTGTCTACGCCGACGACTTCGTTGCCCGGGACATCGCCTTCACCAACACGCACAAGAGCGCCAACAAGAGCCGCGTCACCCAAGCGCTCGCGGCGCTCGTCGACGGTGACCGGATCGCCTTCCACCGTTGTGCCTTCAACGGCTTCGAGGACACGCTCTGCGACAACACCGGCCGGCACTACTTCCGTGAATGCTCCATCAAGGGTGGCGTCGACTTCATCTTCGGCTACGCCCGGTCCATCTACGACGGCTGCACCCTTGTATCCAACATACCCTTGCGGTACAGCCGCCGCCATGCTGGGTGGGTGACGGCGCACGCTGGGCGCGCCGGTGACCCCGGAGGTTTTGTGTTCAAGGGCGGGGAGCTCCGAGGCACCGGGCGCCAGTATCTCGGACGCGCGTGGAACAAGTACGCCACCGTCGTCTACTACCACGTGAACATGTCCAGCATCGTCGTCCCGCGGGGTTGGGCTCCGTGGTACGCAGGCAATGAGACTAACGACGTCCTGTTCGCAGAGGTTGGGTGCACCGGACCGGGGTCAAACATGGCCGGGAGAGTGCCATGGGAGAAGCATCTGACGGAGGCGGAGGTGGAGAAGTTCGTGAACATGAGCTTCATCGACGACGGTTGGCTAAGCAAGCAGCCATAGCCGGGGGTCGATAGGAAATAGCAGGATGAGTTGCCAGTAGAGAGATAGAGTAGAGAGGGGCCTGGCCTTCTTGTTCCCTACTAATTCCCGTGTGCAAATTAAAGGCACCAAAAGTAGGCCAAAAAATTGGTACTCTCTTAATTTCAAATTTACTCAAGTGTATTCTAAGTCATATTTCTTTAAATTTGATCAAGATTATAAAAAATATATTAGTATCCTTTTAGGGTCAAAATAGATTAATATCTATAACGCCAAATCATACATATGCCCGTGCGTTGCAACGGGAGAAATTAGTCTGTCCATCAAAACAACATCCAAACGGTGCCGTCGGCCACGACAGGGAGGTGCACGCCAAAATCTAGATAATTTTCATTTCTTTTAAAAAATCAGATTATATTCACGAATTGGACTGAGGAAGATTTAATTCGACACCAGAAGAATTAATTGGAGCGCGCCGTGCTTTTCTCTTTAAACATGAACTTGACAGCCCTATAGCTTTATCTTTGGTACTTAATCAATGCGCCTCTTTAATTGACCATGTATGCATGCAAGCGTTCTTTTCCTTCACCTAGTTTTCCACGAATCTTATATTGGCAGAATCTAATATCTTCGTTTCTCTTGGGTAAATGGAACTCGTATGTCATCCAATGTTAGTCTAGGGCATGTGCTCGAGTCCCAGGTCCGCGGGCGACAGGGCGAACCCTAGCGCGCCGCCGCAGGCCCCTCCCCTCCAGGACCCCTCCCCCTCCGCCACCGGGCAAAGCCCGGCCGGCGTGGGTGGCGGCGGGGATCTCGTTCCTCTTTTCTTGGGTCTTGGGCTGGCGCGGGACTGCCCTTCTTAGGTTGAGGCGTGGGGTTGCGGCGGGGCTCCTCGGCACAGCGGCGGGCGGGCAGGGTGGCAACATGTGCATGGGCGGCGCGGTGGTGTGCTCCTGCTTCTCCAAGGCGTGACGACTACGAGGGATTCGTCTCGAGCGGGGCCATGCGGCCGGCACACTGGCCAGGACTGTCCGGATCAGGCTCCATGGGTCTGTTCATGGCGCGAGTGGTGGAGGAAGGCCGGTTGGGCCTCTGCAGGGTGCTGGGGCACCGCTGGTGGCTGGGATCTGACCTCGGTACTGCGGCGGCGGCATGGTGTGTCTGACTACCTCTGGGGAAACCCTAGATCAATCGATCCGATGACGCGGCGCTCATGTGTCGTAACCCTCTTGAGGGCGTCATTCTTCGAGGTGTGCATAGGCTTGAGGGGTCAGTGGACGACATCTACGGTGGAGCAGCATTCCCTGTGACACATCGACATCGTGGAGTCTTGGCGGCGAGGGGCGGCAAAGTCTCGGTGACGAATGCGTGATAATGAACGCGCGTAGGGAGGAGGCGCTGTCTAGCGGCGCCGTGGGGGCGTCGACAACAGGCCTGGCAAGGTCGATGTGCCAGTACCTGCTCTGAAGATGTATTGATGGAAGACTGCGGTCGACCTGTGAGAGTGCGTCGGATAGGTTTGTGCCCAGACCCGGTATCGTTATGTGGCTTGCTCGGGGCCTCCAACATTAGATATTTACTCCCTCCGTCCGGTGAAGAGTGTGCATCTAGAGATTTTAGGACAAATTATGGAGTCAAGTAAAAAATGCATTGGAAATGTGCAAGCCATCATCTCTCTCCTATTTAATTACCCAACCCCCAATGAGCTAAGTGCATGTAAAAATTAAGAAGACCATGTCTAGATTGTTATTGGTCTTGATTACCGTGTGATGAGAGAGAAGTACTTTAATGTGCATTGGGAAGTTAGAAGTACACTCTTTTGTGGACAAATTTTGAAGCTAAGAGGGTGTTTGTTTCAAGGGACTTATTGGTCTAGGGACTTAAATAAGTCCCTATAAGTCCCATCTAAATCAAACAGGAGGGACTTATAGGGACTTAAAGTGGTCATTTGGGACTTATCAAATAAGACTCTCAAGGAGGGACTTATAGGGACTTATAGTTGTAGTATGGTCTACTAGTACATGTTAAGTCACAGGAACCAAACAGGTAGGGACTTTTTAGGGACTTATGACTTATAAGTTGGGACTAAAATAAGTCATAGGACTTATGAACCAAACAGGGCCTAATACTACCCATAGTGGGAGTAACATATTTAGTAACATCACACATATCTAGATAAAATAGATGATGTGGCAAGTAATAAATGAAGAAAGAGAGGCATGTGGTAGTAACATATCTAGTTACTACGACTACCCATAGTGGGAGTAACATAGGTAGTAACATCACACATATCTAGATAAAAAAGATGATGTGGCAAGCAATAAATGAAGAAAGAGAGGCATGTGGTAACATAGCTAGTTACTACTAGTATGAGTAACATCACACATATCAAGATAAGATGAGTCTATGGCCTAATA
Source organism: Secale cereale (assembly GCA_902687465.1). Classification (NCBI taxonomy): domain Eukaryota; kingdom Viridiplantae; phylum Streptophyta; class Magnoliopsida; order Poales; family Poaceae; genus Secale; species Secale cereale. Next base: position 825,157,398 of record LR738712.1, on the reverse strand, counting down.
AATGAAGTCTTCCATGTTACCACACATATGTTACTCCCCACTATAGAGGTAGTAACATAGAGTAGTAACATGGGCATGTTACTACTCTATGTTACTACCCACTATGGCTAGTCTACTAGTATGAGTAACATCACACGTATCAAGGTAAGATGAGTCTATAGCCTAATAAATGAAGTCTTCCATGTTACCACACATATATTACTCCCCACTATAGAGGTAGTAACATAGAGTAGTAACATGTGCATGTTACTACTCTATGTTACTATCCATTGTGGCTAGTCTAAACGTACACTTTTCACCGGACGGAGGGAGTAGATGTTAGGCTAGGTGGGAGGTTTGGGTATTCGGCTCACACTTTTTGCACCCCTTCATCAATGGATAAGAGTAGCGATAGATGTTGCCAAGACGGCGACATTAGAGTTTTGATGTATTACTTTGTATGGTCATTGTGAATAATTAATAAAATGGCTGCATGCATCTCCCAGATGTAGAGGTCTGTGGTCATCCTCCTTTTGAAAAAAAAAGTTAGTTGATGCCTCGTCTTAGATGATTAATGCGCCTCTTTGTTTGGTCATGTACGCAATCAAGCGTCCTTTTACTTCTGCTAGTTTCCGATGAATCTCTTATTGGCGCAAACTAATTTCTTCGTTTCTTTTGGGTAAATCGGACCCATGTATGTCATCCTTTGTTTTTTTTTTTACGAAAAAGCAGCAATCTGCTGATTTCCATTGATGAAGTGGTAGAAGTAGACAGTTACGGGTTGATTCCGCAACTCGAGGACATATATAAGTTGGTGGAATTTGATATTAAAAAATAATATAGAACTACTCCCTTCGTTCGGAATTACTTGTCTTGGAAATTGATGTATCTACAACTAAAATATGTCTAGATACATCCATTTCTGCGACAAGTAATTCCGAACGGAGGGAGTATTAATTAGTAAACGAATCTTATACAAACATAGCACATATGCCCTTGCGTTGCAATGGGGAAACAACTTCTTAAACATAACCATGTAATTTGTGAACACACTTACATGGGAACTGACATGCAGACATTGTGGGACGTTATCGGTGCATGCATCGTTGATTTACGGAACATTTGGTAGCACTTTAGCTCTAACTCTTGCTGGGCGGGGTGGGTTGACGGCTGAAGTCTCGCGTCTCACAACAGCAGCAACGCGTGGCCGAGCAGCTGGAGTAGGAATGCAGTTTCGATCTTCGGAGCGTTGTGTGGTGGTGGCGGATAGATGGAGCATGCAGCGTCAACCTTCGGACCTCATCCGAGGTAGCAATCCCATGAAGTCTTGTTTTAAACAAGACATCTAGCGAGCGGCCGGTCACTCGCTAGCGCTCCAAAGCAGCCTTTCTTTCTTAGTAAATTTGTGTCCCATCAAACAAATTAGGAAGATTTTGTCCTATTGGCCGAAAAAAGTATCATTCAACGTGTTTTGAAAGAAAGATTAGAAAGCACCCATGGAACAACTGTGAGCGCATTTAATTTCAAGTTTAACTTTTTTTTTAAATATCATAACTTTTGAACTAAATATCAAAATTAAGATCCGTTGTCACTGTTGGATTCCTTGTGACGTCCTCTTCAAAACTAGATACTACACGGGTATGTTCGACAAAATTTATTGTGTCTAGTCTCTATTAGGTGCAACTATCTAGTAGTCAATGTGTAACTTGGCCCCATATCCATGGACGTGCAGTTTTCACTGATGGCACCTCCATCCTAACCTACCCCTTAACAGTGAGATGTGCAACTTGGTTTGTTTCCCATGTGAACTGCCTATAGTTGATGTGAAACTTTCCATCTACCCGTAGATGTGCGGATTTCACTATTTGCTGCCTCAGCCAACTGCCTAACAGTGGATGTGCAACTTCAGATGCTTCCCCGGCCAATTGCCTAATAGTGATGTGCAAGTTTCCCCATACCCCGTGGATGTGTAGTTTTCCCTGCTAGAACCCCGTCCAAACCACCCCTACTGATGAGATGTGCAACTTTAGCGCCCCATCTGTATGAATCTTTTCAGTACCCATAATGTGCAGTTTTCACCATCCAACTATCCATGCCAGTGAGTTGTGCAACTTCGTCTATTGATCAGCCAACTGACTAGCAGACTATGTGCAACGCCATATGTTGCCATTGCCAACTGAAACTACACATCCACTAGTAGAAAGAGGAAGGAGTTGCACATCGACTACTCAGCAGTTGGCTGGAACAACAGATTAGGTTGCACATATTGCTGGTGGAGTGGGTGGGGCAGGGTTTTAATAAAAAATTACACATCCAGTAGTAGGGAGGAGGCTACACATCGACTACTAGGTAGTTAGCCGGGGCAGTAAAATACACATCATAAAAAGTTGGTTGCGATGGTTTTTATGTTGCAACCTCATAGTAAATTGGACCATGCAGCTTTAAAAATTAGTTTTGAATTTTGTTTGCACCAAGCAGTATTAAAGTTGCACCATGCAGTAATAGAGTTGCACCACATAGCATCAAAGTTAGCATCGAATTTTTTTTTGTCGAAACGTACCAATGTGAGATATAGTTTCAAAGATATCGTCGTAAGGATTCCAACCGTGCAAACGGACATGAATTCAGACACATGGTTTAAAAGATACTCCCTTCGTCCGGTAAAGAGTGAACGTTTGGCTTTAAAATTCGTCCACAAAAGAGTGTACTTCTATTTTTCCAATGCACTTTAAAGTAGAAAAAAATGCTTCTCTCTCATCACACGGTAATCAAGACCAATAACAAGCTACACATGGTCTTCTTAATTTCTACATGCATTTAGCTCATTGGGGGTTGGTTAATTAAAGAGGAGAGAGATGACGACTTGCACTTTTCTAATGCATTTTTTACTTCACTTCATAATTTGTCCTAAAATCTCTAGATGTTCACTCTTCACCGGACGGAGGGAGTATGGCTTTTTAAATTTTGAAAACCCAAAATAAATGTAACATAGATATGTTTTTTTCTAAATCAAGAAGACTAGTGTGAACACATTTAATACTAGAGCACACATGCGGTAGCAGACAAATCCTTTTCCATGCATGTGTGCAAGGTTTAAATACTCTTTATGCAATTATGATCCTCTTAATTATGCACAACAACATCCTTTTGTCACAACTGTTACAATTAAACAAATGTTTAATTGGAAGGGAATCTCCCCTTGCTAACTGCCGCATGTTGGCGACGGATGCGACCCTTCCTTTGGTCTCGCTAACCGACGCTACTCGCGTCCCTCCGTGTCATCGCGTCCCTTCGGGACCTATATATGGTGTAACTGAATCATCAATAATGAAGACAGTTGAATCATTTTATTTGTCTCTCGTTATCTCTCGATTCCTCCTAACACGTTATCAGCACTGCCTCTACCGAGAGCAAGAAATGGCCTGCGATCGCCGGAAGCCGTCGCCGCCGTTTCCTCCAACCGCCGCTATGGTGTTGGCTGCCTCCGCCGCTTCCGGCGTCAAGTGCGCGACCTTCGCCGTTTCCGACGTGGACGTTGCATTAGGAACTGCCGGGGCCGCGCCGCTGCAGCATCCGACCCAAGCGGTTATTGAGGCCAAAGGCGGCGCGCCGCTCCAGAGGTTGCCGAAAATGGCGCGAAACGCAGGCGACGTCATCGTCGCACCACACCTGCTGTCTCCAACACCGGCCCCCCCTCGGACTTCGCTGCGGGCGGGCGGGCGCCGCCGTCTCTTGGCCCTCGACGCCCCGCTGGCGAGCTTGCCGTCGAGCGGACGCTCCGCCTGTGCCGGGCGTGCAGCAGTCCGTCACGCCGATGCTGGTGCCGGCCCTTGAGCCGGCCGTGCAGCCTATGGAACCGGCGGTGCCCGACTGGCTATACGCTGGTCCGACCGCGCCAATACTCGATGACGTCGTGGCGCCGCTGCCGTCTCCGACCGATGCGGTCGTCGAAGTAGAGCTGGTGTACCCGCTCTGGTGTTGGAAATATGAGCAAATTACTACGAGATTTAATCCGAATAAACAGAAGATAAGTCATGACCGCAGCAACAGAGATTAAACTAATCATGTGAACTAGCATAGCAGATGAACAGATCACATCTAGGGCACATACTAGAAACATGAATTCTACCACGATCTCGAACAGGAAGGATAGAATCACATACGATGCAGCGGGAGCAGCACCGCCAGCGTTGACGTTGTCGCCCATGTCGTCGAGGATGAGGTTGCCGAGGTCGGGGAAGAAGTCGTCATTCGCGAAGTCGTCGCTGCCAGCAGTCGCGCGAGTGCGCTCCCCAAAAACCTGATCGCCCCTCTCCCGTACAGGATCACGAGAGGCGGGGTTCCGGAGGCCTGCTGTCCCTTCTTGCGGTGCACGCCGAAAGGAGGGATGGAGAAGACTTGCTTGGCGGCGCAATGATCTGGAACGGTGGTGAGAAACCATACGAAACGGCGGCGGCTAGGGTAGACGTCTGCCGAACTATATAGTGCGGGCCGGGCCGGGTAGGTCGTGGGAATAAACCCCACGTCCGTTAATTATTAATTAATGACTCATTAATTTTCCCGAGCAGCAAAAATATAGACAACGTGCATAGCTCTGTCCTCGGCTCGGCTCAATCCCGCAACCCGCGGCGCGTCGTGACGAGGCGTGGCGTTGCGTGGCGAGGCGAGCGAGGAGGAGGAGCGCGCGTGTAGGTCTCCTCTTCTTATGCTCATACAAGTGGTAGAAGAGCTCACCTTATAAAGAGGTGCAACTCTCCCTCAACTTATGAGGTGGGACTAAACTTTAGCCTCACTCACTCCACTCACATGTGTGCATGAATGGGCCAAGAGAATTTCAGAATTTTAGTTGGACTTTGGGCCAAAGGCCTACTAGCAAAAATTCCAACAATCCCCCACAAAGTCTCATTGGCACATCTCATCATTTAGTTCCAAAACATTGTTTATATACCGGTGCTTGGTGGAGACTGTGAAGTTGAACTTCCACTTAGAGATTTATGCTACACTAGATCACAACTTGAATAGTGGACTATGCCTTGAACTACAAGTTTTCTGCGAGACTAGTTTCACACAAGTTCTTGACCGATACTTGGCTGCCGCAAGGCTTCCCCGCGGGTGGAGCGTATACGTCATACTCCAGGGCCTTTTCATGAATTTATTAGAGAACACCCAATTCTCACAGACTGCGACGTTAACAGTCAAATTCATATAGGTGTGTTCCTCAGAAGATGTTCTGCAGGACAACATCTCTGCTTACCCGAATAAGCCACTTGGAACACATTAAGATAAGTATCAACCTGCCATGCAGATCAGAAGAGTATTGCATCATCACGGAGTGGGATAGTTAATATAGGGATACTCTCCTCCCAGCTGACCAACAGCTTGTCTCCCACTTCTACTTCACGGGATCTCCGATCACATAGAGTGGGTTACCACTATGGACAACTCATGCGGTGGGTCTCAAACCCATCTCCATCGATGCATTGTCTATCACATTACGTGATAGACCCTTTGTGAAGGGATCTGCCAAGTTTTTCAACGTTTGGATATAATCCAACGTAATAACTCCGGAGTTCCTCAATTTTCTGACAGATTTTAGTCTCCTCTTCACATGTCTTGAGGACTTCATATTGTCCTTCGAACTGTTTATCTTGACGATCACAGTTTGATTATCACAGTTCATCAGGATAGGGGGTATTGGTTTTTCAACCATAGGTAAGTCCATCAAGAGTTCACGAAGCCACTCTGCTTCAACAGTGGCAGTGTCCAATGCTGTGAGTTCTGCTTCCATAGTTGACCTCGTTAAGATGGTCTGCTTGCAAGACTTCCAGGAAACAGCTCCACCACCAAGTGTAAAAACATAACCACTTGTGGCCTTTATCTCATCAGCATCAGAAATCCAGTTTGAGTCACTATAACCCTCCAGTACCCTTGGATACCCGGTGTAGTGAATTCCATAGCTCGCGGTGCCTTTCAAATAGCGCATAACTCTCTCAAGCGCATGCCAATGATTATCTCCCGGTTTTGACACAAACCGACTCAGCTTGCTCACAGCAAAAGAGATGTCAGGCCTCGTGGCACTGGCCAAATACATAAGCGAACCAATTATCTGAGAATACCTCAGTTGATCTCTAGCAATCCGTCGATTCTTTCGAAGCAACACACTAGCATCATATGGAGTTGGAGAAGGTGTGCAGTCGCTATACCCAAAACGACTCAAGACCTTTTCCACATAGTGAGACTGAAGCAGTGTGATCCCACCATTCTCATCTCTCAACAGCTTGATGTTTAAGATAACATCAGCTACTCCTAGATCCTTCATCTCAAAACAGCGAGATAAGAAATCCTTAACCTCCTTGATTAAATCAAGTTTGGTTCCAAAGATCAATATGTCGTCGACATACAGACAAAGAATAACTCCTTCGCCCCCACCATAGCGATAGTACATGCACTTGTCACCATCGTTTACTACAAAGCCGGCATCAGTTAATGTTCTTTCGAATTTCTCATGCCACTCCTTAGGAGCTTGTTTAAGGCCATATAAAGACTTTAATAACTTGCACACCTTTCCTTCCTGACCAGATACTACAAAACCATCTGGCTGATCCATGTAAATTTCCTCCTTCAACTCTCCATTGAGGAAAGCTGTCTTAACGTCCATTTGATGAACGAGAAGACCATGTGAGGCAGCCAGTGATAGTAGCACCCGTATTGTGGTCAGTCTAGCCACGGGTGAGTAAGTATCAAAGAAGTCTTCACCTTCTTTCTGGGTATAACCCTTGGCCACAAGCCGTGCCTTGTACTTTTCAATCGTACCATCAGGTATAAGCTTCTTCTTGAACATCCACTTACATCCTACAGGTTTGCACCCATAAGGACGGTCAGTGATCTCCCAGGTACCATTAGCTAAGATGGAATCCATCTCGCTACGTACAGCTTCCTTCCAGTAGTCAGCATCAGGAGATGCATAGGCTTCTGAAATAGTCCTGGGTGTGTCATCCACTAGGTACACAATGAAATCATCACCAAAGGACTTTGCAGTCCTCTGTCTCTTACTCCTCACAGGAGTTCCATTGTCACCCTCAACAGGATTCTCAACGTGTTCCATCGCGATGGTGGGTTCAGGAATTACAGTGAATTCCTCACTAGATGGAGTAGGTATCTCCAGATTTGATGAACTCGACATATCCTTCATAGGAAATATGTCCTCAAAGAAAGTTGCATCATTTGACTCCATAATCGTACCAACATGCATGTCGGACACCTCAGATTTTATTATCAAAAATCTATAGCCGATGCTATGAAAAGCATAGCCCAGAAGAACACAATCCACGGTTTTTGGTCCAAGCTTGCGCTTCTTGGGAATTGGTATATTGACTTTCGCCAAACAACCCCAAGTACGTAGGTAAGAGAGTTTCAACCTTTTCCTTTCCCATTCCTCAAATGGAGTCATGGTCTTATGCTTTGTGGGAACCCGGTTTAGGACATGACACGCAGTCATTAGTGCCTCCCCCCACCATTCCTTGGATAGACCCGAAGTGTCTAACATGGTGTTAACCATATCAGTTAGAGTTCGGTTCTTTCTTTCGGCTACCCCATTTGACTGGGGTGAGTAGGGAGGCGTCCTCTCATGGATTATACCATGTTCCGCACAAAACATATCAAATTCATTGGAAAAATACTCTCCACCACGATCGGACCTAAGCCGTTTAATTTTTCGATCAAGTTGGTTCTCTGCCTCAGCTTTATAGTTTTTGAAGAAAGTCAAAGCCTCATCTTTTGATTTCAGAAGATACACATAACAATATCTAGTGGAGTCATCAATTAACGTCATGAAGTATCTTTTTCCACCTTTTGTCAACACGCCATTCATCTCACAAAGATCAGAATGTATAAGCTCTAGTGGCGCCAAGTCTCTTGCCTCTGCAGTCTTATGGGACTTGCGAGGTTGCTTAGCTTGCACACATACTTGGCACTTAGAGCCCTTGACAGTAGAGATTTTCGGAATTAAATTCATATTGGCTAGCCGCGTCATGCATCCAAAGTTAATATGACAAAGTCGTGAATGCCAAATATCAGACTCATTATTGTGGCAAACATTATTAATAACTTTAGTGCAAATATCTGACAAAGATAGGCGGAACAAGCCTCCGCACTCATAGCCTTTTCCAACAAATTGTCCACACTTAGAAATTACAACTTTATTGGATTCAAAAACCAACTTAAAACCATCTCGACATAAACGGGAACCGCTAACGAGATTTTTATTGATGGACGGCACATGATGAACGTTCTTCGGACGCACGGTCTTCCCCGAAGTAAACTTCAGATCGACCGTACCAACACCTCGAACGATGGCATGTGACCCGTTCCCCATCAGCACGGGAGAAGTCCCAGTGACCTGGTAAGAAGAAAACATGGAGGCGTCAGCACAAACATGTACATTGGCACCGGTGTCAATTAACCAATCAGGGGATTGAAATACTGAAAGGATGGTAGGTAAAATACCGTACCCTGATTCCTTCATATCAGTATCACCGATGACAACATTAGCGGATTTGCCGCTCTTCTCATGTTCACGCTCCTCAAAGCGGTTAGGACACTTCGGAGCCCAGTGATTAGGATCACCGCAGACATGGCAAAGTCCCTTCCCCTTCTTATGAGAATTCTTCTTGAAGTTGGTAGAATGTGATGGCTTGTTCTTTGTATCAAACTTGCATTTGCCCTGAGTTTTGTTCTTGTTGTTTTTTGAACTTGTTGGGCTGGAAGTTCTTCTTCTGTACCATGTGGGCACTAGAACCTCCCTCAGCAACTCGAGCACGTGTGTCCTTTGCTCTCGCCTTCTCTTCAACATCAAGAGTACCAATGAGATCCGCAACGGAAAACTCCTGTCTCTTGTGTTTCAGGGAAGTAGCAAAATTGTTCCACGAAGGTGGAAGTTTGGCAATGATGCCCCCGGCAACAAATTTGTCCGGCAACACACACTTGAAGTACTCAAGTTCTTTTGCGAGCGACTGTATCTCATGAGCCTGCTGTACAACAGCGCGCTCATCAGTCATCTTGTAGTCATAGAATTGCTCCATGACGTACAACTCGCTGCCGGCGTCCGAGGCACCAAACTTGGCCTCGAGCGCAGCCCACATGTCCTTGCCGTTGTCAAACGACATATATGAATCCACAATTGAGTCATCAAGAACACTCAGAAGAGCACCTTTAAAGAGGGTATCGATCTTCTCAAAAGCTTCCAGCTGTGCCGGATTAAGATCGCCCTCAGGCTTGCCCTTGGTGGCGTCATAGCAGCCCATGGTCTGAAACCAGTAGACTGCTCTCGTGCGCCACCTCTTATATTGTGCCCCCTTAAAGGCAGGCGGCTTCAGATGTGCAGCAAAACCACTCGGAGTAAATTGCCTATAATCAGGTTTTTGGATTGTTGGAAATATGAGCAAATTACTACGAGATTTAATCCGAATAAACAGAAGATAAGTCAGGACCGCAGCAACAGAGATTAAACTAATCATGTGAACTAGCATAGCAGATGAACAGATCACATCTAGGGCACATACTAGAAACATGAATTCTACCACGATCTCGAACAGGAAGGATAGAATCACATACGATGCAGCGGGAGCAGCACCGCCAGCGTTGACGTTGTCGCCCATGTCGTCGAGGATGAGGTTGCCGAGGTCGGGGAAGAAGTCGTCATTCGCGAAGTCGTCGCTGCCAGCAGTCGCGCGAGTGCGCTCCCCAAAAACCTGATCGCCCCTCTCCCGTACAGGATCACGAGAGGCGGGGTTCCGGAGGCCTGCTGTCCCTTCTTGCGGTGCACGCCGAAAGGAGGGATGGAGAAGACTTGCTTGGCGGCGCAATGATCTGGAACGGTGGTGAGAAACCATACGAAACGGCGGCGGCTAGGGTAGACGTCTGCCGAACTATATAGTGCGGGCCGGGCCGGGTAGGTCGTGGGAATAAACCCCACGTCCGTTAATTATTAATTAATGACTCATTAATTTTCCCGAGCAGCAAAAATATAGACAACGTGCATAGCTCTGTCCTCGGCTCGGCTCAATCCCGCAACCCGCAACCCGCGGCGCGTCGTGACGAGGCGTGGCGTGGCGTGGCGTTGCGTTGCGTTGCGTTGCGTTGCGTGGCGAGGCGAGCGAGGAGGAGGAGCGCGCGTGTAGGTCTCCTCTTCTCATGCTCATACAAGTGGTAGAAGAGCTCACCTTATAAAGAGGTGCAACTCTCCCTCAACTTATGAGGTGGGACTAAACTTTAGCCTCACTCACTCCACTCACATGTGTGCATGAATGGGCCAAGAGAATTTCAGAATTTTAGTTGGACTTTGGGCCAAAGGCCTACTAGCAAAAATTCCAACATCTGGCACGTTCGCGGTGGCAACGAACTCGCTTTCGGCATGATCTCCTTCACCCTCGGATCTGGCGTGCACAGCTTCACGAGCGCCACGGTCACCGACTCTGTCGCTCCACCGACGCCTGCCGTCGAGGACGTGGCCGTGCCGCCGGGGTACCCGCCCAGCCCGTGGGGTACCCGCGCCCGACTCGCCCGCCACGCCCGCGCCTTCGCCGAGGACAGGCGCACGTCGCCGCCTCGTGGCCCTCGGCCTCCCGCTGCCCAGCTTGCCGGCGGCCTCGCCATCGAGCAGCCGCGGTCGTCGTGCCGGCTCGTGGAGCCCGGCCGCGCTGGGACTGACGAACGGCGTCGCGCCGGGGACCCTGGTCCCTGGAGGCTCCTCGGATGAGGACGAGCGCGGCGGGAGTTTCTCTCGCTGCCGGCGATGTAGCCGACCGGCCGTAGTCGTCTACGCCTCGCGTGGGGTGGGGATGGAAGGCGCTGGGTATTTTTCATCCGTGGTAGCTCTGCCTTATCTCTTGGCATGACCAGGCTGGCTTGACCAAGCTGGGCCTCACCTAAAAGGATTGCGTGGCCATGTGCATGCCGCAGGGAATCATGGCACCAGCAGCCTAGTTATTTGTTTATCTGCTATTTGCTTGATCGTTTAACTAGTACTACTAGTTAAGCTTATCAGCAACTTAGTTGTATAACAGTAATTCTAGCAGTATTTATTCTGTTCTAGACCTGTTTATTATTTTTCTGTCGAATACAATGTATGTATTCCAGAATTCATCAACGATGTACTATATTTCCACGTTTGTCACGTGTAGAGATTAATTACATCTATTATTTGCAATTGAGATTTTTTTTATCTCTTGCAAAGATAAATTCAGTACCTCTACAGTACTGATTCGCGATCGAGAACTTTCTTCTCTCGCAAAATATCTCATTGCGATTGAGATTATTTTTCTCTCGCAAAATATTAATTCACCCTCCTGAATTATCTTGCAACTTGATACGAGATCATCTCATTTAATTTGAGGTCTATACAGTTCAAGTTTTTCACTTGAACATCAAGTTTGCAACATCATTATTATTCACTACATTAGTAGTGTTTTTTTTTTCTGTTGAGTACCATATGTATTCCAGAATCTATCTACGATGTAATATATTTCCACGTTCGTCACGTGTTGAGATTAATTACATCTACTATTTGCAATTGAGATTTTCAATTTCTTGCAAAATAAAAATCAATTCATCTTAATTGAGCCTTTTTTTTGGCTTAATACGAGCAAGAATTAATATGCAAAATCCTTAGTGATTTCTTCAAATTGATATATTGGGATCACAAGGTAGTGTGTAGATCTACTAGTTTGCAGATTATCACCACCACTGTTTAAGCCAACATTTCGTCATATTTGACATTATGATTGCTCAACATTGTGCTCTCCCATGCATTTTATTAAGTTATGACATAAGGTACTAGAAGTATTTACTGATTTCATCAGATTATACTCCCTAGTGTTGAGAGATGGACCCCAAAAATTTATTTTGGGGAGTATCTACAAGGTGTCATGCCTAACAATTTGAAGTTCACACTAATGGTTTCAAGATAACTTCTTGAAATACCCATAGATTTTGCTAAGTTCATTACAACATCATCCATGATGGTCTTTAATTTACTGGTTGTAAATTGATTATCTCTGGTTTACGCATAGCGGTAACATATGGCTATATAATTTGAGGCACTCGCCCTCAATGGCCACTACTGCCCTATCTGGGCCATGGACATCATCATCGCTCCTGTCTCTCATGGGATAAAGTGTGCAATCCAGGATTCACCTCTGGTTAGGATCACACTGCTAACAGAAAATGGTGTCTTATATATTATAAGGCATTAGATCAAGATCTCAACATCTGGTTATTCTGTAATAGCAATTCCTGGGATACAATGAACTCAAGAGTAAAGGTTTGAAGCTCACTTCAACCTACAACCCGACATCACCAGCGATGACGGGATCCTATGGGCACAAAGAACATGGGGTTGAATATGCCTCAACCAACATGTTTGGAGACTATGAATAATCTCCCAGTCTCCTGAGTGGTCAATATAATTTATGTCCATTCATGATGTTGTCACAATAACATAAATATTGTTGTCATCATATATTGTATATCACAATATATTGTATCAGCACTTTGGTACAAATACATTTGTATGTAGTCTATGTATCTGTCAGTGATTTTCTTGAGAATCTTCATGTCTGTATACAGATTTATACGGGGGTCAATCTGATGAAAGATGATATGTGCCTTGTGGACATATGCACCACGAACTCTATACTCAGGGAAGTGAAATGTTTCCACTCTCTTTGAGAGAAAGGAGATATTTTAAAATCGCTAGACGCGATGAGGTATTTGTTGGCTCAACTCGAGTCATATTTACTATCCCTGTGGGTACTCGAGTAACGTCAGGATGCTTTATTACTTCCGGGTTTAACTCGTACCCTACTAAACTATAGAGGTATCCATCAAAATAGTTTCTATAGTGAAACTTATGATGACAACAAAGAGGAATATCTTCTCTTTACCATATGCAACGGATATCGCAAGCACATTCTCTTTGTATCATCTGGATTGTACTACACATACTACAAAACCCGTAGCACATGTTGTGTATGAGATAGTTTTCCAGAGTGTCTTTTGCATGACAAACTTGGCATTCCAGTTTTGGTCATCATTGACATGGGTTGAAACCGAAACTATCAGCAATTCCAATGGTTTATGATTACTATGATGCTAAATTCTACCAATATTTGGATTTTGTGTGCACTACATGTGACACAGGGAGGCAAATTTTAAGGCTCGCGCACCTTAAAGTCTACGCTAAACCACTCAGACTCCTTGAATGCATCAAGTTGAGGTAAGTGGCTCTTCCCATCCATTGACTAGACTATTCAGATATTCCATGGTTCTAAAATACATATCTACATGATGGTCTTAAGTGTGTGCTTTATTCACACAAAACCATTGGCTTTATCCTGACATCGATTTCAAGCAAATCGGATGGACAACATTGCAGAATTCTCCTTGAGTGCTACCTCTATGGCTCTCGGGTTGAAGTTTAGCAATTTGTCTTAATTTCTGGACTCAAAATGGTTTGGTAGAATCCCATCCAAAGAATTGAGCTCATTGCATGATCTTTACTTTGAATTGCAACTTACCAACTTTACGTTGGAGTCATGTAGTCTTACACACTCATGATCAAACTGCATATATTATTCCCCTCTATCTTTGATACGTGGAAATCTACCAAGTATTTCCTATCCGCGGTAATTCGGTTGCATACCGATATCACCACCCGGCATACATCATTGGCCCCTCAACATATAGTTGGGATCTATGTGAGGAATAATTGTATTACCGTCAATACCTCAAGCCCCTCACATGGGGAGTTATTCAAGGCCAGTATGCTGATTCAATGAGGAACATTTCCAGGCATTAGGGGGGGATTTCAAGTACCATAAAGAATGCCAGGAAATTAGTGAAATGTTCAACACATTTCTGCCTCAAATTCCACTTACTCAAAGATCTGAACCATGCGTTGAGAATATTTGCAACACATTGCAAATAACCTGCCAAATTCATTTACTGACTATAAAGGTGTCACGCAATCCTACAATCCTGCAATAATATGTTGGAAAGAGTGGAGGTACCAACTGAAACCACTCAACTCCCCGTTCAAAGCAAAAGGGGGAGAAGTACGACAATAGTACATCAGGATTCAGCTTCTTGCAAGCAAGGATATCAAGGCCTCTGAATCAGTAAATGCATGTCAACTTTACGTTGACAGACTCCTAATGGGTAATATACACCCAGTGGAAGGAAAACCTCCACCAACCTAGGTCATAGTGCACACAATGACCTGGACATCGGAATACCCGACTCGATCGCATTGGGAAATCGCGAGAGGTCACCATGGGTAACGGTATTTCCATCAACTATATATTGATATATAGATTCTGGAGAAACATATAATTGAAAGTCTACAACTGTCGACATACATTTCTCAACTAGATTGAAAAAACCTTTCAAGTGATTCAGATCCAAAGACCATGGCCATGGCAAAGTGTGATCAACACTCGGACTGAACTCAAGCAAAAGATATAATCTAGGTAGAAATGATCTTGCTCAATAATGGGAAGGTATTCATAAGCAATACCTACACCAGTTTTCTTCTGGAAACAAAATTGAGAACAATGAGGTGGTGAAACAAAGAGCAAGTATTGTAGCACAAGGGTTCACGCAGATACCCAACTATTCTCCAGAGGTAGAATCTCTTTCCGATTACTTATATCATTGGCAGTTCAAAATCATCTATCTCTGCAGTTGATAGATGTAGTGATTACATATCTATGTGGATCACTAGATTCGGACATATATGATTGACTTCCAATGGAATCTCAATTCTGAATCGAAATACAAAATGCAACATACATTGTGTAAAATCAATAAGTCACCATATGACTTATTATTATCATGAGTACATTTGGTACAACCGACGTAGTGAGTTCCTTATACACAAGGATTACTCCTACAATGATGATTATCCATGTTTGTGTGTCTGCAATGACGACACATGTAATCATCTAATGACGGAGTTTAAATGAAGGATTTGGCTAAACCAAAACACCGCTCGTTACTACAACTTGAGCACCTTCATTCATGCATTATGGTATACTATGTTGTCTATATCCATGATATATTGGAGAAATTCATTATGGACAAATCTTATCCATCCATAACTCTCATGGTAGTTCATTCTCTAGACATAGAGAAAGATCTACATAGACCAAGAGATGATGGAAATGAGATATTGGGACTCAACGTTCCATATGCCATTGGATCGACCAAACACAATTGTTTGGTACTCAAGAATATCTTTCAATATCTCCAAGGCATGAAACATCTTGTCCTGGTTTTTCAGTTTCGGAGAAATCTGAACACCAATAGCATTGGATACATCGATCAGATCCCCACTATGTCAGATCGTGGACAAGTTTAGTATTCCTACTAGGTGTGGTAGTCCTCTCATGGAGAGTCTTCGAAACAGACCTCATGGCTACATCCACCAACCATTATCTCAACGATAATATTTCTTGTGTTGCCCGGATGCAAATAGGTTACATAATAAGCAATATCACTATATTGCATATCTTGCAAGTCAAATCATGCAACTGATTTGTTCATCGGGTCTCTACCAACTTCTATGAATGTGTTAATGGAATTGGTAGATGACGGCTTCGAATTTTGCAAGAATCAGGGGGAGTATCTTCCTGAATTGTTCCTGTTCAATGCATCATATTATACTCTTTTTCCTTCATGAGTTTACTTTACATGTTCTCATAAAGGTTTTTAATGAGGTAATATCAACATGAGATCATATGTCATACTTTCTGTTTTCCCCATTGGGTTTTTTGGGAAAGTATATATGACATATTTATTGTTCTCGGAACTCTATGGGTTTCTCGTATTGAGTTAAAAGAGACAATAACCATTATATGTTGCATCATTTTCTCCTTATTTTTCCCACTGGGTTTGCAGGAGTTTTGGCAACATATCAAACACTATGTTCCTCACATTTTTCCCACTGGGTTTTCGGAGGAACTTATATATAGATGATGATACCACTTGGACAAGCGAAGATTAGGGGGAGTGTTACAGTTAAACAAATGTTTAATTGGAAGGGAATCTCCCCTTGCTAACTGCTGCATGTTGGCGACCGGCGCAACCCTTCCTTTGGTCTCGCTAACTGACGCTACTCGCGTCCCTCCGTGTCATCGCGTCCCTTTGGGACCTATATATTGTGTAACTGAATCATCAATAATGAAGACAGTTGAATCATTTTGTTTGTCTCTCGTTATCTCTTGATTCCTCCTAACAACAACGATGCTGCTTTTTCCTCCCCACGTTTGCTTGTTGATCCGAACGTGTATGAACAGGTGTGAATCGTTTTCTGACAGCGAGGTGGGACTAATAAACATGGCGTATGCTGGCTTAGTGGTCGGTGTCTCCTAGACTGAACGAAACAAAAGGTCATGAGTTCGATCCCTGCTAAGGGCCCATTCGGAAGCAGTCCACGATCTAGCTTCCGAAAACTGCTCCGAGAAGCCGCATCGAACGCCTCCGCTTCGAGAAGCTGGCTCCGTGAAGACGAGGATTCGGCAGTGCAATTATCGCGAAGACGAGAAGCTGGCTGGCGCAGCTTCGCAAAAAGCATAATCGGGAGTTGCTCAAAATTACGGTGCTAATGACACCGCGAAGTATACCGAGTCGAATCGTTTCCCTCACCTGGTGGCCCAACTCCTCTACTCGTACAAAAACGAACACCCACAGCTCCTGCTCTACTGTCGCAACCCTAGCCGCCGCCCCGTCGTCGGCGTCGCCGTCCGCCGCCGCCCCTCGGATGTACGCATCGCCCCGCAAGTCTCCGTCCATCGCCGCTCGCAGTAGCCGCCCAATGTCCCCGTGCTGTCGTCTCCCCATCTGCCGCCACTTCCTCCGTTGGTCGCCGCCGGCAGCCACACGAAGGAGAGCTCCTGACGGGCCTGGCGGCAAGATCCACGGCAGAGAAGCCATTCCCCCAGCTCAAGGTGAGCAGCCACCTCCCCCCTCTTGTAGTACTCTGATTCAGCCTAGTTTTTGTTCTGTCTGTAGCCCCAATTTCTTGTGATATGAAACTGATGTGTGCACCTTTTTCGTATATATGTGTAGTGCAGTCTGTAGTGCTATGAATTAATTTCAGATCAAGTCAAGAATTTCCTTATGTTGGTAGTACATGTTCATGTTGGTTACTGTGTATTTTCCATATAGTTGGGCACATAATTATATACTGATGGATGCCGATTCGTTGCTACATATTCATGCTGCTACTGATTGTTTATGAGATGGTAGTGATTGTTTCCCATATATTTGGACACATGACTTATATACTAATGGACGCTGATTGTTGCTACAGGTTCATGATGCTACTAATTTTGGTATCTATTTGTGAGATGCTACTGATTGTTTGGCATATATCTCGAGGAAATATGTATCTGTAAAGTAACATCATTTTTGTATTGAAATGTCAAATGGGTCTGCCGAATGGACCGATGAGAATACTCGGATTATAGTGGAGTTGTTTGTGAAACAAGTGAAGGCTGGAAACATGCCAAGCACTCATTTGACACCCAATGCATATGATGACGTGGGAAAGGAATTCTTGCTGAGAACTGGACTTGAGTACACACCAAAGCAAGTGAGGAACAAATGGACCAAGTTAAAACGTGAGTACAACACATTCAAGAAGCTCAAGTTGCGCGAGACTGGAGGGGGCTGGGACTTTGAGAAAAATACTTTGAAACAAGATAATGAGTGGTGGAAAAGGCAAAAGTTGTAAGTTCTCATGCTTATGTTTCTCGTAAAATAAAATCTAAACTTGTCATGCTTTATGTACTAATTAATGTCTCTCTTTCATACAATTGGACCTCCCAGGTTGTGGCAAGTTCAAGAAGCATGGACTTCGTAATGAAGAAGGCTTGCGCATCGAGGATATCAGTGTTGATGGCATTGACCATTGGAACCCCGCATCTGGTCTACCTCCCCCTTCTAGTTCGGCATTGAAATCTGCCTTGAATGTTGATGAAATCACCGATCTTGATTTGGAGGATGATATCGAAGAGCAACCTTCTCCATCAGTAGCTAGTTCATCTAAAGTGAGGCTTGGGGTCACGATTCCAGAGAAGAACAAGAAACCGAAGACCGCACAAGTGATGCAAGAGGAGATTAGAAAGATTAGTTCTATTGCGCTGGCTTCACACACATCGTTTCAATCTTTCCTAAAGAAATATGAGACCATTTCTGTTGCCTCTACCATGGATTTAGTTCGTGATTGTGGCGCAATAGATGGCACTGATGAGCATTTCATTGCTACTGAGATTTTTCAAAAGAGAGAGCAAAGAGAGATGTTCTTGCACATGGCATCCAACTCTCGAAAGGGTTGGTTGCGTAGGAGGTTTGACCTCAAGTATGGAAACTAGTTTGTTCTATCTTATCTTAGCTATGGGAAAAATATTTATGCGTATGTTGGCGAACCTATTATTATCTTGTGCTATCGGTACAATATTTATGCCTATGTTGGTGAACCAATTATTATCTTGTGCTATCGGTACAATATTTATGCCTATGTTGGTGAACCTATTATTATCTTGTGCTCGAACAATATTTATGTTGGGTAACGTAGCAGAATCCAAAATTTTACTACGCTTCACCAAGATCAATCTAAGGAGTCATCTAGCAACGAGCATAAAGGAGTGCATCTACATACCCTTTGTAGATCGCGTGCGGAAGCGTTCGAAGGAACGTGGATGATGGAGTCGTACTCTTTGTGATCCTCGTCACCGATGATCCCAGCGCCGAACGGACGGCACCTCCGCGTTCAACACACGTACGGTACAGCGACGTCTCCTCCTTCTTGATCCAGCAAGGGTGGAGGAGAGGTTGATGGAGATCCAGCAGCACGGCGGCATGGTGATGGATGCAACAGGAAAAGCTGCAGGACTTCGCTGGCGCCCTGCGAGAGGAGTTGGAGGTGTGACGGGAGGGGGGAGATGCGCCAGAGGCTTGGGCTGCGGCTGCCCTCTCCCCCCACTATATATAGGGGCCAGGGGGGCGCCGGCCCTAGGAGATGCAATCTCCTAGGGGGCGGCGGCCAGAGGAGGGAAACTTGCCCCCCAAGGCATAGGGGGCGCCCCCTCCCCCTAGGGTTTCAACCCTAGGCGCATGGAGGGGGGCCATGTGGGTGTGCCAGCCCACCAAGGGCTGGCCCCCTTCCCCTTGCGGCCTACGGGGCCATCCGGGATGGGTGGCCCCACCCGGTGGACCCCCGGGACCCCTCCGGTGGTCCCGGGACACTCCCGGTGACCCCCGGAATTCACCCGATGGCCGAAACTGGACTTCTTATATATCATTCTTTACCTCCGGACCATTCCGGAACTCCTCGTGACGTCCGGGATCTCATCCGGGACTCCGAACAACATTCTGATTTCCATGTGCATGTATCTCTACAACCCTAGCGTCACTGAACCTTAAGTGTGTAGACCCTACGGGTTCGGGAGACACGCAGACATGACCGAGACGACTCTCCGGTCAATAACCAATAGCGGGATCTGGATACCCATGTTGGTTCCCACGTGTTCCTCGATGATCTCATCGGATGAACCACTGTGTCAAGGATTCACTCAATCCCGTATGTTATTCCCTTTGTCTATCGGTACGGTACTTGCCCGAGATTCGATCGTCGGTATGCCCGATACCTCGTTCAATCTCGTCATGGCAAGTCTCTTTACTCGTTCCGTAATCCATCATCCCGTGACTAACTCCTTAGTCACTTTGAGCTCATTATGATGATGTCTTACCAAGTAGGCCCAGAGATACCTCTCCGTCATACGGAGTGACAATATCCCAGTCTCGGTTCGTACCAACTCAACAGACACTTTCGGAGATACCCGTTGCGTACCTTTATAGACACCCTGTTACGTTGTGACGTTTGGCACACCCAAAGTATTCCTACGGTATCCGGGAGTTGCACAACCTCATGGTCTAAGGAATAAATACTTGACACTAGAAAAGCTTATGCATTACGAACTATACGATCTCGTGCTAGGCTTAGGATTGGGTCTTGTCCATCACATCATTCTCCTAATGATGTGATCCCGTTATCAATGACATCCTATGTCCATGGTCAGGAAACCGTGACCATCTGTTGATCGACGAGCTAGTAACTAGAGGCTTACCAGGGACACATTGTGGTCTATGTATTCACACATGTATCGCTGTTTCCGTACAATACAATTCAAGCATGAATAATAGACAATTATCATGAACAAGGAAATATAATAATAATCCTTTTATTATTGCCTCTAGGGCATATTTCCAACAGTCTCCCACTTGCACTAGAGTCAATAATCTAGTTACATTGTGATGAATCGAACACCCATAGAGTTCTGGTGTTGATCATGTTTTGCCCGTGGAAGCGGTTTAGTCAACGGGTCTGCAACATTCAGATCCGTATGCACTTTACAAATATCTATGTCTCCATCTTGAACATAATTCCGGATGGAGTTGAAATGGCGCTTGATGTGCTTGGTCTTCTTGTGAAACCTGGGCTCCTTGGTAATGGCAATAGCTCCAGTGTTGTCACAGAAGAGAGTCATCGGGCTTGACGCGCTTGGAATGACTCCTAGGTCGGTGATGAACTCCTTCATCCAGACTACTTCTTGCGCTGCTTCGCAAGCAGCTATGTACTCCGGTTCACATGAAGAATGCGCGCCGACACTCTGCTTGCAACTGCACCAGCTGACTGCTCCACCATTCAAAATATACACGTATTCGGTTTGTGACTTAGAGTCATCCAGATCTGTGTCGAAGCTAGCATCGACGTAACCCTTTACGACGAGCTCTTCGTCACCTCCATAAACGAGAAACATATCCTTAGTCCTCTTCAGGTACTTTAGGATGTTCTTGACCGCTGTCCAGTGTTCCATACCGGGATCACTTTGGTACCTCCCAACCAAACTTATGGCAAGGTTCACATCAGGTCTGATACATAGCATGGCATACATGATAGAACCTATGGCCGAGGCATAGGGAATGACACTCATCTTTTCTCTATCTTCTACCGTGGTCGGGTACTGAGCCTTGCTTAATCTCATACCTTGCAAAACAGGGAAGAACCCCTTCTTGGACTGATCCATAATGAACTTCTTCAATATCTTGTCAAGGTATGTGCTTTGTGAAAGACCAATGAGGCGTCTTGATCTATCTCTATAGATTTTGATGCCTAATATGTAAGCAGCTTCTCCAAGGTCCATCATTGAAAAACTCTTATTCAAGTAGGCCTTTATGCTCTCCAAGAATTCTATATCATTTCCCATCAGCAATATGTCATCCACATATAATATGAGAAATGCTACAGAGCTCCCACTCACTTTCTTGTAGATACAGGCTTCTCCCCAAGTCTGTATAAAGCCAAACGCTTTGATCACATCATTAAAGCGAATATTCCAACTCCGAGATGCTTGCACCAGCCCGTAGATCAAGCGCTGGAGCTTGCATACCTTGTTAGCATTCTCTGGATCGACAAAACCTTCCAGCTGCATCATATACATCTCTTCCTTGAGGAAACCATTAAGGAATGCCGTTTTGACGTCCATTTGCCATATCTCATAATCATAGAATGCGGCAATAGCTAGCATGATTCTGACTGACTTCAGCATCGCTACGGGAGAGAAAGTCTCGTCGTAGTCAATCCCTTGAACTTCTCGATAACCCTTAGCGACAAGCCGAGCCTTATAGATGGTCACATTACCATCCGCGTCTGTCTTCTTCTTAAATATCCATTTATTTTCTATGGCGTGCCTATCATCGGGCAAGTCCACCAAAGTCCATACTTTGTTTTCATACATGGATTCTATCTCGGATTTCATGGCTCCAAGCCATTTATTGGAATCCGGGCCCGCCATCGTTTCTTCATAGTTCGAAGGTTCATCGTTGTCTAACAACATGATTTCCATGACAGGGTTGCCGTACCACTCTGGTGCGGAACGTGTCCTTGTGGACCTTCGAAGTTCAGTAGTAACTTGATATGTATCTTCATGATCATCATCATTAACTTCCTCCCTTGTCGGTGCAGGCACCTCAGGAACAATTTCCTGCGCTGCGCTACTTTCCGGTTCGGGAGGGGTGACTGTCACCTCATCAAGTTCTACTTTCCTCCCACTCACTTCTTTCGAGAGAAACTCTTTCTCCAGAAAGAATCCATTCTTGGCAACAAAGACCTTGCCTTCGGATCTATGGTAGAAGGTGTACCCAATCGTTTCCTTTGGGTATCCTATGAAGACGCATTTTCTGATTTGGGTTCGAGCTTCTCAGGCTGAAGTTTCTTGACGTAAGCATCGCAACCCCAAACTTTTAGAAATGACAGCTTAGGTTTCTTGCCAAACCAAAGTTCATACGGTGTCGTCTCAACGGATTTCGACGGAGCCCTATTTAAAGTGAATGCGGCAGTCTCTAAAGCATAACCCCAAAAAGATAGCGGTAAGTCGGTGAGAGACATCATAGATCGCACCGTGTCCAACAGAGTACGATTTCGACGTTCGGACACACCGTTATGCTGAGGTGTACCGGGCGGTGTCAATTGTGAAACAATTCCACAGTTCCTAAGGTGCGTGCCAAATTCATGACTTAAATATTCACCCCCACGATCTGATCGCAAGAACTTTATTTTTCTGTCACGTTGATTCTCAACCTCATTCTGAAATTCCTTGAACTTTTCAAAGGTCTCAGACTTGTGCTTCATCAAGTAGATATACCCATATCTACTCAAGTCATCTGTCAGGGTGAGAACATAACGATAGCCTCCGCGAGCCTCAACACTCATTGGACCGCACACATCGGTATGTATGATTTCCAATAAGTTGGTTGCTCGCTCCATTGTTCCGGAGAACGGAGTCTTGGTCATCTTGCCAAAGAGGCATGGTTCACACGTGTCAAATGATTCATAATCAAGAGACTCCAGAAGTCCATCTGCATGAGGCTTCTTCATACGTTTGACACCAATATGACCAAGGCGGCAATGCCACAAGTATGTGCGACTATCATTATCAACTTTACATCTTTTGGCATTCACACTATGAATATGTGTATCATCACGATCGAGATCCATCAAAAATAAACCATTGACCAGCGGGGCATGACCATAAAACATATCTCTCAAATAAATAGAACAACCATTATTCTCGGATTTAAATGAGTAGCCATCTCGCATCAAACGAGATCCAGATACAATGTTCATGCTCAAAGCTGGTACTAAATAACAATTATTAAGGTTTAAAACTAGTCCCGAGGGTAGATGTAGAGGCAGCGTGCTGATGTCTACACACACTTCTACTCTTGTAGACTATGTTGGGCCTCCAAGCGCAGAGGTTTGTAGGACAGTAGCAATTTCCCTCAAGTGGATGACCTAAGGTTTATCGAACTCAGGGAAGTAGAGGTTGAAGATGGTCTCTCTCAAGCAACCCTGCAACTAAGATACAAGAAGTCTCTTGTGTCCCCAACACACCTAATACACTTGTTAGATGTATAGGTGCACTAGTTCGGCGAAGAGATGTTAAATGGCAAGTAATATGGATGGCAAAAAAAAGTAATATAATTCTGTAATAAAAAGTGCAGCAAGCAAACAAGTGGCAAACGTGAGCACAAATGGTATTGCAATGGTGGAAACAAGGCCTAGGGTTCATACTTTCACTAGTGGCAACTCCCAACAACATTAACATAATCGAATCACATGATATTTCGCATAAAACATGCAAAGGGGACACACTCGGAGGTCATTACTTCGTGGTCAAGAGAGGACGAGAATTATGTAGGGCTACAAAAGCACACCTCAAAGTTTGTAGTTCTCAATCTAAGGATTTCCCAATGTCACCGCGGCCATCCAAAGAGAGTCCCACAATCACCACAACATATCTAAAGGATAGTCAACGACAAGCACCAAGAGACTCTCAATCTTCAATCAACACACAAGAGAGGAAATCACTCATGAAAATACTTTTCTAATCCATGTCCAATAGACCGCTGTCACCTTGGTCTCGGGGATTATACTAGATAAAGACAAGTGAGTACATCAATCCAATACATAGAGGAAGGGGAAATATCATGGGATCACCCTAGATTAACATAGCCTATGATCACAACGAAGATCACATCTTGGGAGAGAGAATTGACCATATCGCTACTGGTAAGAACCTCAGCCCCGAGGAGGAACTACTCCCGCATCATGGAGGGAGGAAGCAACATCGATGGAGATGAATCCGGGGGCACTTCCCCGTCCCGGCAGGGTGCCGGCGCAGGATTCTGGTCCCCCGAAGCTTGATGGCGATGGCGGCGGAGATCGGAATCGCGTCTGGAGAAAAGGGGTCCGTAATCAGGGTTTTCGCGACACGCTTTAAATATATGCCAAAGGGGGCATCGGAGGGGGTCAGGGGTGCCCAGGCGCCCCCCCGGCGCGGCCCAGGGGGGCCGCCTGGGCAGGCCGCCTGGAGCCCCTGTGGGTCCCCTCCGGCCCTACTTTGGCCGCATGGAAGCTTCCGGAACGCTGATTTTTTATATATTTTTTCTGGATTTTTTTCTGGCAGTTCTCGTAATGGGAAAACCTGAAATAAACAGCAGAAAACAGAAACTGGCACTGGGGTGCACTGAGTTAATAGGTTAGTCCAAATATGATCAAAAGTGTATGGAAGTGCATAAATATCATAGCAATATCACACAAAAGAGGCATGGAGCAAGCAGAAATTATAGATACGTTTTGGACGTATCAACATCCCCAAGCTTAATTCCTGCTCGTCCTCGAGTAGGTAAATGATAACAAGTATAATTTCTGTGGTGACATGCTATTAACCATATAAGGACTTTTCAGAGTCACATGACAAAAGCTTACTGAGATAATGAGTCTGTAGTAATTAAGTTGCCTCATGAGAAAATCACAAAGAACTGAAAGTTTTACAATATGATACTGAAACATCAGATAGATTTGTAATGAGCATGGTGTGCAAATATGATAAAGTGATATCTTGCTTGCCCCCTTTAGTGAAGCAAAACATAAATGCAGGGGCACCTCCAAGGTTTAAGTGATGACTAGATACAATGATTTCAAAATAAACGATATCACAATCATGCAAAAGACAATGTTACTTTGGGACAATGCACATTACACTCAGAATGACAATCATGCTCTCAGTAGTTGGTGCTTTAAAAGAAGGTGGAGACTCTCGAACCGTGGCTTTTGTTGGCAAAGTTGAAAACCCGTAGTCGGAAACAAAGACAAAACATGTACCAGAGCTCTTGGTTTCAAAAAACAGAGGTAATAATTATTTTTTTGGATATGCATGTTTCGTCAACGAATGCTAGCAGACAACTCAATTACTTCTTGAGATGGACAAGTTTCGAGGAACGGCTCCCGAATGAGGACGATCACATCCTCTTAATCTTCTTTGTTTATCACTGCCAAAGTTTTCTGATTTCTCATGAACAAAGCGTGAAGGAGGGTTTGTTTGTTATATTAATTTTGAGCCGGGCGCACTCAATGCCAGTTCCTTCTCGTATTATGGGTTTGCACATTATACATGCAATCCCGGGGTGAACCTTGTCCAACTTAAAAAGATCATGAATTAACTACTACTTCCTCATGAGCTAAAACAGAGGCACAAAAATAGGAATGCTTTTCTTAGAATAATTTCGAGATGGTACATGCAAGTCTCCGTTAGGAATGGCAGGTAAATACCATGTAAGAAGGTATGGTGGACTCATATGGCATAACTGGTTTAAAAGAATGTGGATGCACAAGCAGTCAGTCCGCTTAGTACAGGCGAAGGTTAGCAAAAGACTGGGAGCGACCAACTAAGAGAGCAATGACGGTCATAATCATGCAGAGCGACAAAGCAACATTGAATCAGGCATGGAAGTTATATCGCTACTCAGAAACAAAAGATCATCAAGGCTTGACAGACTTTCTTTACAGTCTTAAATATGCGTGAGCATACGCCAAGTCAATCAAAGTAAATTCTCGAAGGAAGATATTACTAAACCATACCACATCATAGGCAAACAAATCATGTTGGTACTCCAATAACACATTGGGAACCCCCCAGCTATTTGAGACTAACCATAAGAAAACAGGAACTACTAAGCACCATTATGCAGGTAGCATTTTTATCATAGACATATCAACCAATGCAACAGAAGCAAACTCTCTTAATAAGATAAGCATGATAACTAAAGAGAGTTCAAGCAACCAACTAAACAAAAGCTCTTTAAAAAGATAAGCATGAAAACTAAGAGCTAAGCATGATAGTAGCTATTGAAAGACAAAGAACACACACAACAAAGATAGACATGAAAATTCTATGTTGTGTTCTAGGTAGAAGTGGAGCGTGTTTCTCTCCCACACAAAGAAAGCTGAGTTCCGACTCATTATGAAAAGCTAAAGAAAACTAAAAAGGAAAACTAAAAGCAAGACGCTCCAAGCATAGCACATAACACATGAAGTGATAAAAATATAGTGGAACGAAGGACGAACTGATAATGTTGATGGAGAAGGAGATGCACGGGGGCATCCCCAAGCTTAGACGCTTGAGTCTCCTTGAATATTTCTTGGGGGTGCATGGGGGCATCCCCAAGCTTGAGCGTTTGACACTCCTGAATCTTTTTATCATCTTCCCTCGCACACTTGAAAACTCCCTTCATACATAACTCATCATAATCTAATTAGCGAGGTTAGTACCCATAATAAAATAATTGTACCTTGCTGGAAATAAAGATATTCTTGAAGTTCTACTGTTTCTCAAGATTGCCAAAAGGTTTTTTTTTTTGC
The DNA here is from genome assembly GCA_902687465.1 of Secale cereale. NCBI lineage: Eukaryota > Viridiplantae > Streptophyta > Magnoliopsida > Poales > Poaceae > Secale > Secale cereale. Next base: position 825,130,598 of record LR738712.1, on the reverse strand, counting down.
AAAGAAAAAGCAAGCTCTTGGTTTGCAAAATGAAAGAAAGGCAAAACAGGACAGAATCTGTGAAAAACAGAACAACAGGTAGTAAATGATTTGTTCGGGGCACTTCTGCAACTCAAAAAAAAAACTCAGAACAGACGCACGAAAGACAATTATATAGAGAACGCTGTCGAAAAAATTCAGACCAAAAAGATGATCTGGTGATTTTATACGAATTTTTCTATCCAAGGACAGAATCTGTTTCCTGGACAGCACCTCACAACTTTTGAACTTTCTAGCAATCAGAGGCTATACTTGGCACAAATATGAAAAGTAAAGATACGATGATGATGCTACTGTAGTAACAACATCAAGACACAACAAAAAGCAAAATAAAATTTTATTTATTGTGGGCTGCCTACCAAAAGCGCTTTCTTTTATGCCTTTAAGCTAGGAATAGGACTTTAATGATGCTCTCATAAGAATAAGAGCTGAAGAACAAAAGAGGGCATCAAGAAGCAAATGCCAAATACATTTAAGCCTAACATGCTTCCTATGCATAGGAATATTGCAATAGAATAATTCATTGAAGCACGAAGCAACTAGCATAGGAAGGCAAAACAACCATAACTTCAAAATATTCACCATAAAGAGAGGAAACTTCTTATTATTAAGATATTTAGAACCAAGCCTCCCTCTCTCATTATAAATTTCAGTGGCATCATGGATGAACTCAACAATATAAGAATCACATAAAGCATTGTTACCATGATCCACATGCAAAAAGGTACTCTTACTCTCCACATAAGCATAATCTTTCTCATTGGTAATAGTGGGAGTAGGACTATCATAAACAACTTGAACACTATATATTAGTTGTATATTAGGAGGGTGGTGTTCAACAAGGGAGTAATTCCCTCCATGATTATGACAAGTTTCATAAGGATAATTTCTCCTTATGTCATAGGTACCTTTATAATCACTATAGATTGGAGTTATAACATCATCATGGTAGAGAAGAGCATTATCATTGCTAGCAACTATATTTGTAAACATGTTGTCTTTATTCTTACTAGCAAGAGAATTATCAATTATCACATCACTAGTGGGGATAGGATTTGCAATCCTATCATCCCCAAGCTTAGAGCTTCCCATATCTTCACTTTCAGAGTTGGTACCAAAAAGATTTTCAAGATCATAAGCAGCATTATCATCATTTTCCCAATCACAATAAGTAACATGCATATCATAATCAAAATCATCTTCAATAGTACCTACGGACGTATCATCAAGATGATAATTAAGGCAATAAACTTCACCTTCTTCTTTAAACTTACAACCGTTAGGATAAAAGTTGATGGGAGGAATATGCTCAGGTCAGGTTGATACCCATTCTTCTTCCTTCTTGCTCCTCCTCCTCCTCCTCTTCTTTTTCTTCTTCTTCACCTTAGGAGAGGGTGGTTGGAGATGAAGCTTCTCCACATATCCTGGTTTATCATTAGAAACAATAGGGGAAACTTGGGAGAAACTCTCCTTTTTATTAGCAGAAATATAAGAGACATTTTTATACTTTGGTAAAGTTCCCTCCTTTCTAATCTTACTTATGTAATCATTTTCATGGCAATTAACAACACAATAGAGATGGCAATTTTGCAAAGTGTTTTTATACCAATGGCATTATCATCCAGCCAAGAAGTCTTTTCTGATAACTCTTCACACATCAAAAATAACATAAGCTCATCATAAAGATCAGAGGTGATCATGTTATCACACAACCGGTTAACAGTTATGTTTTGAAAGTTCATGCATTGAAAATTAAAGTGACCCTCTATACGGCAAAGTTCACAAGTAAAAGGATAAAGGTCACACAATTCTCTAGCAATTTCATTTAAATCTCTGACCCAAGTGATTGTTCTTTCATGCTTATGTTGCTTACAATACTTCTCTTCTTCAATTATAGGCCTTTCACAAGGTCTATCTGAAGGAAATATGCCCTAGAGGCAATAATAAAGTTGTTATTTTATATTTTCTTATATCATAATAAATGTTTATTATTCATGCCAGAATTGAATTAACCGGAAACTTAATACATGTGTGAATACATAGACAAAACAGAGTGTCCCTAGTATGCCTCTACTAGACTAGCTCATTGATCAAAGATGGTTATGTTTCCTAACCATAGGCATGAGTTGTCATTTGATCAACGGGATCACATCATTAGGATAATGATGTGATGGACAAGACCCATCCGTTAGCATAGCACTATGATCGTTTAGTTTTACTGCTATTGCTTTATTCATGACTTATACATGTTCCTATGACTATGAGATTATGCAACTCCCGAATACCGTAAGAACACCTTGTGTGCTATCAAACGTCACAACATAACTGGGTGATCATAAAGATGCTCTACAGGTGTCTCCGAAAGTATTCGTGGTGTTGGCATAGATCAAGATTAGGATTTGTCACTCCGAGTGTCGGAGAGGTATCTCTGGGCCCTCTCGGTAACACACATCACAATAAGCCTTGCAAGCAAAAGACTAATGAGTTAGTCACGAGATGATGTGTTACGGAACGAGTAAAGAGACTTGCCGGTAACGAGATTGAACTAGGTATAGAGATACCGACGATCGAATCTCGGGCAAGTAACATACCGATGACAAAAGGAACAACGTATGTTGTTATGCGGTTTTGACCGATAAAAGATCTTCGTAGAATATGTAGGAGCCAATATGAACATCCAGGTTCCGCTATTGGTTATTGACCGGAGATGAGTCTCGGTCATGTCTACATAGTTCTCGAACCCGTAGGGTCCGCACGCTTAACGTTTGATGACGATCGGTATTATGAGTTTGTGAGTTTTGATGTACCGAAGGTAGTTCGGAGTCCCAGATGAGATCACGGACATGACGAGGAGTCTCGGAATGTCGGAGACATAAAGATTGATATATTGGACGACTATATTCGGACACTGGAAGTGTTCTGAAAAAGTTTCGGATTTAACGGGGTTGCCGGAGGGGGTTACAGGAACCCCCTACGAAGGGGGATGGTCCATAGTGGGCCTTATGGAAAAGAGAGAGGCAGCCCATAGGGCTGGCCGGCGCCCCACCTAGGGTTCCTAGTTGGACTAGGATTGGGGGGGCGCCACCTCTCCCTCTTTTCCTTTCCCTCTCTTCCTTCTTTGGTGGTTCCTACTAGGAATAGGATTGCAATCCTATTCCTAGTAGGATTGCACCCCTAGCCGCACCAAACAAGGGCCAGCCGGCCTCCCCCCTTGCTCCTTTATATATGGGGGCAGGGGGGCACCCAAAGACACACAAGTTGAATTGTTCCAGCCGTGTGCGGTGCCCCCCTCCACAGAAACACACCTCGGTTATACCGTCGCGGTGCTTAGGCGAAGCCCTGCGCCGGTGAATACATCATATCCGTCACCACGCCGTCGTGCTGACGAAACTCTCCCGTGAAGCTCAACTGGACCAAGAGCTAGTGGGACGTCATCAAGCTGAACGTGTGCTGAACGCGGAGGTGCCGTACGTTCGGTGCTTGATCGGTTGAATCGCGAAGAAGTTCGACTACATCAACCGCGTCACTTAACGCTTCCGCTTCCGGTCTACGAGGGTATGTAGACACACTCTTCCCTCTCGTTGCTATGCATTTGGTAGATAGATCTTGCGTGATCGTAGGAAAATTTTAAAATACTACGTTCCCCTACAGTGGCATCATGAGCCAGGTCTATGCGTAGATGATATGCATGAGTAGAACACAATGAGTTGTGGGCGATACTAGTCATACTACTTACCAGCATGTCATACTTTGCTTCGGCGGTATTGTGAGATGAAGCGGCCCGGACCGACATTACGCGTACGCTTACGCGAGACTGGTTTCACCGTTAAGAGCACTCGTTGCTTAAAGGTGACTGGCGGGTGTCTGTCTCTCTCACTTTAGCTGAATCAAGTGTGGCTACGCCCGGTCCTTGTGAAGGTTAAAACAGCACATACTTGACGAAACATCGTTGTGGTTTTGTATGCGTAGGTAAGAACGGTTCTTGCTAAGCCCGTAGCAGCCACGTAAAACTTGCAACAACAAAGTAGAGGACGTTTAACTTGTTTTTGCAGGGCATGTTGTGATGTGATATGGTCAAGACATGATGAGTTATACGGTTTTGTATGAGATGATCATGTTTTTTAATGTTATCGGCAACTGGCAGGAGCCATATGGTTGTCGCTTTATTGTATGAAATGCAATCGCCATGTAATTGCTTTACTTTATCACTAAGCGGTAGCGATAGTCGTAGAAGCAATAGTTGGCGAGACGACAACGATGTTACGATGGAGATCAAGGTGTCGCGCCGGTGACGAAGGTGATCATGAAGGTGCTTTGGAGATGGAGATCAAAAGCACAAGATGATGATGGGCATATCATGTCACATATTTTGATTGCATGTGATGTTTATCTTATTATGCTTCTTATTTTGCTTAGAACGACGGTAGCATTATAAGATGATCCCTTACTAAATTTCAAGGTATAAGTGTTCTCCTTGAGTATGCACCGTTGTGAAAGTTCGTCGTGCCGAGACACCACGTGATGATCGGGTGTGATAAGCTCTACGTTCAAATACAACGGGTGTAAGCCAGTTTTGCACACGCAGAATACTCGGGTTAAACTTGACGAGCCTAGCATATGCAGATATGGCCTCGGAACACTGGAGACCGAAAGGTCGAGCGTGAATCATATAGTAGATATGATCAACATAAGATGTTCACCATTGAAACTACTCCATCTCACGTGATGATCGGACATGGTTTAGTTGATTTGGATCACGTGATCATTTAGATGACCGGAGGGATGTCTATCTAAGTGGGAGTTCTTTAAATTAATATGATTAAATTGAACTTTAATTTATCATGAACTTAGTACTTGTAGTATTAGCATATCTATGTTGTAGATCAATAGCTCACGATGTTGCTCCCCGTTTATTTTTTATATGTTCCTAGAGAAAACTAAGTTGAAAGATGTTAGTAGCAATGATGCGGAATTGTTCCGTGATCTGAGGATTATCCTCATTGCTGCACAGAGAAATATGTCCTTGATGCACCGCTAGGTGACAGACCTATTGCAGGAGCAGATGTAGACGTTATGAACGTTTTGACAAAAGCTCGGTATGATGACTACTTGATAGTTTAGTGCACCATGCTTTACGGCTTATAACCGGGACTTCAAAAACGTTTTGAACGCCACGGAGCATATGAGATGTTCCAAGAGTTGAAATTAGTATTTCATACTCATGCCCGTGTCGAGAGGTATAAGACTTCTGACAGTACTTTGCCTACAAGATGGAGGAGAATAGCTCAACCAGTGAGCATGTGCTCAGATTGTCTGGGTACTACAATTACTTGAATCAAGTGGGAGTTAATCTTCCAGATAAGATAGTAATTGACAAAGTTCTCTAGTCACTATCACCAAGTTAGTAGAACTTCGTGATGAACTATAATATGCAAGGGATGACAAAAGTAATTCCCGAGCTCTTCGCGATGCTGAAATCGGCGAAGGTAGAAATCAAGAAAGAGCATCAAGTGTTGATGGTTAACAAGACCACTTGTTTCAAGTAAAGGGCAAAGGGATAGAAGGGGAACTTCAAGAAGAATGACAAGCAAGTTGTCACTCCCATGAAGAAACCCAAAGCTAAACTCAAGCCTGAAACTAAGTGCTTCTACTGCAAAGGAAATGGTCACTGGAAGTGGAACTGCCCTAGATACTTGGCGGATAAGAAGGATGTCAAAGTGAACAAAGGTATATTTGATATACAGATTATTGATGTGTATTTTACTAGTGTTCATAGCAACCCCTCGGTATTTGATACTGGTTAAGTTGCTAAAGAGTAGTAACTCGAAATGGGAGTTGCATAATGAACATAAACTAGTTAAAGGATGAAGTGACGATGTGTATTGGAAGTAGTTCCAAGATTGATATGATCATCATCGCACACTCCCTATACTTTCGGGATTAGTGTTGAACCTAAATAAGTGTTATTTGGTGTTTGCGTTGAGCATGAATATGATTTGATCGTATTTGTTGCAATACAGTTATTCATTTAAAGTCATAGAATAATTGTTATTCTGTTTACATGAATAAAACCTTCTATGGTCATACACCCAATGAAAATAGTTTGTTGGATCTCGATCGTGTGATACACATATTCATAATATTGAAGCCAAAAGATGCAAGGTGAATAATGATAGTGCAACTTATTTGTGGCACTGCCGTTTAGGTCATATTGGTGTAAAACGCATGAAGAAACTCCATAGTGATGGACTTTTGGAATCACTTGATTATGAATCACTTGGTGCTTGCGAACCATGCCTCATGGGCAAGATGACTAAAACTCCGTTCTCCGGAACTATGGAGCGAGCAACAGATTTGTTGGAAATCATACATACTGATGTATGTGGGCCAATAAGTGTTGAAGCTCGCGGCGGGTATCGTTATTTTCTGACCTTCACTGATGATTTGAGCAGATATGGGTATATCTACTTAATGAAGCACAAGTCTGAAACATTTAAAGAATTTCAGAGTGAAGTAGAGAATCATCGTAACAAGAAAATAAAGTTTCTACGATCTGATCGTGGAGGTGAATATTTGAGTTACGAGTTTGGTCTTCATTTGAAACAATGTGGAATAGTTTCACAACTCACGCCACCCGGAACACCACAGCATAATGGTGTGTCCGAACGTCGTAACCGTACTTTATTGGATATGGTGCGATCTACGATGTCTCTTACCGATTTACCACTATCGCTTTAGGGGTTATGCATTAGAGACAGCTACATTCACGTTAAATAGGGCACCATCTAAAATCCGTGGAGATGACACCGTATGAACTGTGGTTTGACGAGAAACCTAAGTTGTCATTTCTTTAAGTTTGGGACTGAGATGCTTATGTGAAAAAGTTTCAACATGATAAGCTCGAACCCAAATCGGAGAAGTAAATCTTCATAGGATACCCAAAAGAAACTGTTGGGTACACCTTCTATCACAGATCCGAAGGCAAGGTCTTTGTTGCTAAGAGTGGATCCTTTCTAGAGAAGGAGTTTCTCTCGAAAGAAGTGAGTGGGAGGAAAGTAGAACTTGATGAGGTAATTGTACCTTCTCCCGGATTGGAAAGTAGTACATCACAGAAAATTGTTCCAGTGATTCCTACACCAATCAGTGAGGAAGTTAATGATGATGATCATGAAACTTCGGATCAAGTTTCTGCTGAACGTCGTAGATCAACCAGAGTATGTTCCGCACCAGAGTGGTACGGCAACCCAGTTCTGGAAATCATGTTACTAGACCATGATGAACCTGCGAACTATGAGGAAGCGATGATGAGCCCAGATTCCGCAAAATGGCTTGAGGCCATGAAATCTGAGATGGGATCCATGTATGAGAACAAAGTGTGGACTTTGGTTGACTTGCCCGATGATCGGCAGGCCATCGAAAATAAATGGATCTTCAAGAGGAAGACCGACGCAGACGGTAATGTTACTGTTTACAAAGCTCGACTTGTTGCGAAAGGGTTTCGACAAGTTCAAGGAGTTGACTACGATGAGACTTTCTCACCTGTAGCGATGCTTAAGTCTGTCCGAATCATGTTAGCAATTGCCGCATTTTATGATTATGAAATCTGGCAAATGGATGTCAAAACTGCATTCCTGAATGGATATCTCAAAGAAGAGTTGTATATGATGCAACCAGAAGGTTTTGTCGGTCCAAAAAGTGCTAACAAAGTATGCAAGCTCCAGCGATCCATCTATGGACTGGTGCAAGCATCTCGGAGTTGGAATATACACTTTGATGAGGTAATCAAAGCATATGGTTTTATACAGACTTTTGGAGAAGCCTGTATTTACAAGAAGTGAGTGGGAGCACTACAACCTTTCTGATAAGTATATGTGAATGACATATTGTCGATCGGAAATGATGTAGAATTTTCTGGAAAGCATAAAGGAGTGTTTGAAAGGAGTTTTTCAAAAAAAGACCTTGGTGAAGCTGCTTACATATTGGGCATCAGGATCTATAGAGATAGATCAAGACGCTTAATAAGACTTTCGATAAGTACATACCTTGATAAGATTTTGAAGTAGTTCAAAATGGATCAGTCAAAGAAGGAGTTCTTGCCTGACTTGTAAGGTGTGAAGTTGAGTAAGACTCAAAGCCAGACCACGGCAGAAAAATATAGAGAGAATGAAAGTCATTCCCTATGCCTCAGCCATAGGTTCTATAAAGTATGCCATGCTGTGTACAAAACATGTTGTGTACCTTGCCATGAGTTTGACAGGGAGGTACAATAGTGATCCAGGAGTAGATCACTATACAGCGGTCAAAATTATCCTTAGTAATTGGATGACTAAGGAAAGGTTTCTCGATTATGGAGGTGATAAAGAGTTCGTCGTAAAGGGTTACGCCGATGCAAGCTTTGACACTAAATCCAGATGACTCTAAGTATCAATCTGGATGCGTATTGAAAGTGGGAGCAATTAGCTAGAGTAGCTGCATGCAGAGCATTGTAGACATAGAAATTTGCGAAATACATACGGATCTGAATGTGACAGGCCCGTTGACTAAACTTCTCTCACAAGCAAAACATGATCAAACCCTATTACTCTTGGGTATTAATCACATAACGATGTGAACTAGATTATTGACTCTAGTAAACCTTTTGGTTGTTGGTCACATGGCGATGTGAACTATGGGTGTTATTCACATAACGATGTGAACTATCGGTATTAAATCACATGGCGATGTGAAGCTAGATTATTGACTCTAGTGCAAGTGGGAGACTGAAGGAAATATGCCCTAGAGGCAATAATAAAGTTGTTATTTTATATTTCCTTATATCATGATAAATGTTTATTATTCATGCTAGAATTGTATTAACCGGAAACTTAATACATGTGTGAATACATAGACAAAACAGAGTGTACCTAGTATGCCTCTACTAGACTAGCTCATTGATCAAAGATGGTTATGTTTCCTAACCATAGACATGAGTTGTCATTTGATCAATGGGATCATGTCATTAGGAGAATGATGTGATGGACAAGACCCATCCGTTAGCATAGCACTATGATCGTTTAGTTTTACTGCTATTGCTTTCTTCATGACTTATACATGTTCCTATGACTATGAGATTATGCAACTCCCGAATACCGTAAGAACACCTTGTGTGCTATCAAACGTCACAACGTAACTGGGTGATCATAAAGATGCTCTACAGGTGTCTCCGAAAGTATTCGTGGTGTTGGCATAGATCAAGATTAGGATTTGTCACTCCGAGTGTCGGAGAGGTATCTCTGGGCCCTCTCGGTAACACACATCACAATAAGCCTTGCAAGCAAAAGACTAATGAGTTAGTCACGAGATGATGTGTTACGGAACGAGTAAAGAGACTTGCCGGTAACGAGATTGAACTAGGTATAGAGATACCGACGATCGAATCTCGGGCAAGTAACATACCGATGACAAAAGGAACAACGTATGTTGTTATGCGGTTTTGACCGATAAAAGATCTTCGTAGAATATGTAGGAGCCAATATGAACATCCAGGTTCCGCAATTGGTTATTGACCGGAGATGAGTCTCGGTCATGTCTACATAGTTCTCGAACCCGTAGGGTCCGCACGCTTAACGTTTGATGACGATCGGTATTATGAGTTTGTGAGTTTTGATGTACCGAAGGTAGTTCGGAGTCCCGGATGAGATCACGGACATGACGAGGAGTCTCGGAATGTCCGAGACATAAAGATTGATATATTGGACGACTATATTCAGACACCGGAAGTGTTCCGGAAAAGTTTCGGATTTAACGGGGTTGCCGGAGGGGGTTACCGGAACCCCCTACGAAGGGGGATGGTCCATAGTGGGCCTTATGGAAAAGAGAGAGGCAGCCCATAGGGCTGGCCGGCGCCCCACCTAGGGTTCCTAGTTGGACTAGGATTGGGGGGGCGCCACCTCTCCCTCTTTTCCTTTCCCTCTCTTCCTTCTTTGGTGGTTCCTACTAGGAATAGGATTGCAATCCTATTCCTAGTAGGATTGCACCCCTAGCCGCACCAAACAAGGGCCAGCCGGCCTCCCCCCTTGCTCCTTTATATGCGGGGGCAGGGGGGCACCCAAAGACACACAAGTTGAATTGTTCCAGCCGTGTGCGGTGCCCCCCTCCACAGAAACACACCTCGGTTATACCGTCGCGGTGCTTAGGCGAAGCCCTGCGCCGGTGAATACATCATATCCGTCACCACGCCGTCGTGCTGACGAAACTCTCCCGTGAAGCTCAACTGGATCAAGAGCTAGTGGGACGTCATCAAGCTGAACGTGTGCTGAACGCGGAGGTGCCGTACGTTCGGTGCTTGATCGGTTGAATCGCGAAGAAGTTCGACTACATCAACCGCTTCACTTAACGCTTCCGCTTCCGGTCTACGAGGGTACGTAGACACACTCTTCCCTCTCGTTGCTATGCATCTGGTAGATAGATCTTGCGTGATCGTAGGAAAATTTTAAAATACTACGTTCCCCTACACTATCCACTCCACAAAAATTAACATGCTTATATAAAACTTCATTTTTAGGAATTGGATCATGCATGTTGCAATCATCATGAACAATTTCATTTTCTTTGCAAGTTTCTTTAAAAGTTTTATGATGCTTGAGCCAATCCTCCTTAGGCATATTAAGATGTGAAGCTAAAGATTTGAGGAAATCAACAAGGAGTTGAGAATCAAGCCCAAACTTAGCACTAAACTTATTAAAACTTGTAGTTTCAACAAAGGACTTAATGCAATCATACTCATAAATTATACCTGACTCTTTACCTTTGTCGATCTCCCAATCTTCAGTGTTGCGGTGAATTCTTTCAAGGAGTTCCCATTTAGCATCAATCTTTTTGTTTGTGAAAGAACCCATAGAGGAAGCATCGAGCAAATCTTTATCCTGTCGAGAAAGCCTCGCATAGAAGTTAGTAATAATAATATCTTTGGGGAGCCCATGGTTAGGACATTTTAGCATTAACGTTTTCAGTCTCCCCCAAGCTTGAGCTATGCTCTCTCCGTCATGAGGATAAAAATTATAAACATAATTCCTATTCTCATGGACTTCATGAAGAGGATAAAACTTGCAGTAAAAGAGAGACTGGATCTCTTCCCACTCCAGCAGGTGAGAGTCATTTAGTAGCCTATACCATTCCAATGCTTTTCCTTTCAGTGACAAGGCAAATAATTTCCTCATGACAAACTCCCTCGATACACCTGCAAGCTTAAATAATGAACATAGTTGTGACAGATATAGCAAGTGTTCACCGGGATGTCTGTCTCCTGCATAACGATTAGCCAAAACATAATCGATAATACCAGCCGGTATTTTATAGGGCACAATTTCAGTAGGAGGAGGAGCAACCACCACAGGTGTGGGGCGTCCTCCCGCAAGCAACGATCCAATAGCAAGGTTTTCCATAAACATAACTAGTGAAATAAAAACAAGAAACAAAAAGATTTAATTGCAAGATCTAAAGATATACCTTCAAGCGCTCACCTCCCCGGCAACGGCGCCAGAAATAGCTTGATGTCTACACACGCTTCTACTCTTGTAGACTATTTTGGGCCTCCAAGCGCAGAGGTTTGTAGGACAGTAGCAATTTCCCTCAAGTGGATGACCTAAGGTTTATTGAACTCAGGGAAGTAGAGGTTGAAGATGGTCTTTCTCAAGCAACCCTGCAACTAAGATACAAGAAGTCTCTTGTGTCCCCAACACACCTAATACACTTGTTAGATGTATAGGTGCACTAGTTCGGCGAAGAGATGTTAAATGGCAAGTAATATGGATGGCAAAACAAAGTAATATAATTCTGTAATAAAAAGTGCAGCAAGCAAACAAGTGGCAAACGTGAGCACAAATGGTATTGCAATGGTGGAAACAAGGCCTAGGGTTCATACTTTCACTAGTGGCAACTCCCAACAACATTAACATAATCGAATCACATGATATTTCCCATAAAACATGCAAAGGGGACACACTCGGAGGTCATTCCTTCGTGGTCAAGAGAGGACGAGAATTATGTAGGGCTACAAAAGCACACCTCAAAGTTCGTAGTTCTCAATCTAAGGATTTCCCAATGTCACCGCGGCCATCCAAAGAGAGTCCCACAATCACCACAACATATCTAAAGGATAGTCAACGACAAGCACCAAGAGACTCTTAATCTTCAATCAACACACAAGAGAGGAAATCACTCATGAAAATACTTTTCTAATCCATGTCCAATAGACAGCTGTCACCTTGGTCTCGGGGATTATACTAGATAAAGACAAGTGAGTACACCAATCCAATACATAGAGGAAGGGGAAATATCATGGGATCACCCTAGATTAACATAGCCTATGATGACAACGAAGATCACATCATGGGAGAGAGAATTGACCACATAGCTACTGGTAAGAACCTCAGCCCCGAGGAGGAACTACTCCCGCATCATGGAGGGAGGAAGCAACGTCGATGGAGATGAATCCGGGGGCACTTCCCCGTCCCGGCAGGGTGCCGGCGCAGGATTCTGGTCCCCCGAAGCTTGATGGCGATGGCGGCGGAGATCGGAATCGCGTCTGGAGAAAAGGGGTCCGGAATTAGGGTTTTCGCGACACGCTTTAAATATATTCCAAAGGGGGGCATCGGAGGGGGTCAGGGGTGCCCAGGCGCCCCCCCGGCGCGGCGCAGGGGGGGGCACGTGGGCAGGCCGCCTGGAGCCCCTGTGGGTCCCCTCCGGCCCTACTTTGGCCGCATGGAAGCTTCCGGAACGCTGATTTTTTATATATTTTTTCTGGATTTTTTTCTGGCAGTTCTCGTAATGGGAAAACCTGAAATACAAAAACAGCAGAAAACATAAACTGGCACTTGGGTGCACTGAGTTAATAGGTTAGTCCAAATATGATCAAAAGTGTATGGAAGTGCATAAATATCATAGCAATATCACACAAAAGAGGCATGGAGCAAGCAGAAATTATAGATACGTTTTGGACGTATCACGTGCCGACGGCGATCACATCGACCTTGGAACCATTCCCGACGCGCATCATCACCTCGTCCTTCGCCAGTCTCTGCTTATTCCGCAGCTCCTGCTTTGAGTTACAAATATGAGCAACTGCACCGGTATCAAATACCCAGGAGCTACTACGAGCGCTGGTAAGGTACACATCAATAACATGTATATCACATATACCTTTGACGTTGCCGGCCTTCTTGTCCGCTAAGTATTTGGTGCAGTTCCGCTTCTAGTGACCCATTCCCTTGCAATAAAAGTACTCAGTCTCAGGCTTGGGTCCATACTTTGGCTTCTTCCCGGCAAATGGTTTACCGGGTGCGGCAACTCCCTTGCCGTCCTTCTTGAAGTTCTTATTACCCTTGCCCTTCTTGAACTTAGTGGTTTTATTGACCATCAACACTTGATGCTCTTTCTTGATCTCCACCTCCGCTGATTTCAGCATTGAATACACCTCGGGAATTGACTTATCCATCCCTTGCATATTGAAGTTCAACACGAAGCTCTTGTAGCTTGGTGGGAGCGACTGGAGGATTCTGTCAACGACCGCTTCGTCTGGGAGATTCATTCCCAACTGAGACAAGCGGTTGTGCAACCCAGAGATCTTGAGTATGTGCTCACTGACAGAACTGTTTTCCTCCATCTTACAGCTGTAGAATGCGTTGGAGACATCATATCTCTCAACTCGGGCATGAGCCTAGAAAACCATTTTCAGCTCTTGGAACATCTCATATGCTCCGTGGTGCTCAAAACGCTTTTGGAGCCCCAATTCTAAGCTGTAGAGCATGCCGCACTGAAACAGGGAGTAATCATCACAACGCGACTGCCAAGCGTTCATAACATCTTGGTTTGCCGGGGCGGGAGCGTCACCTAGCGGTGCTTCTAGGACATAAGTTTTCTTGGCAGCTATGAGGATGATCCTCAGGTTACGGACCCAGTCCGTATAGTTGCTACCATCGTCTTTCAGCTTGGATTTCTCTAGGAACGCGTTGAAGTTGAGGGTGACATGAGCATGGGCCATTTGATCTACAAGACATATTGTAAAGAATTTAGACTAAGTTCATGATAATTAAGTTCATCTAATCAAATTTTAATGAACTCCCACTCAGATTGACATCTCTCTAGTCATCTAAGTGATACATGATCCGAATCGACTAGCCTGTGTCCGATCATCACGTGAGACGGACTAGTCATCAACGGTGAACATCTTCATGTTGATCGTATCTTCTATACGACTCATGTTCGACCTTTCGGTCTTCCGTGTTCCGAGGCCATGTCTGTACATGCTAGGCTCGTCAAGTGAACCCTAAGTGTATTGCGTGTGTAAATCTGGCTTACACCCGTTGTATGCGAACGTTAGAGCCTATCACACCCGATCATCACGTGGTGCTTCGGAACAACGATCCTTAGCAATGGTGCACAGTTAGGGGGAACACAATTCTTGAAATTTTTAGTGAGAGATCATCTTATTTACTACCGTCGTTCTAAGTAAACAAGATGCATAAACATGATAAACATCTCATGCAATCAAATAAAGTGACATGATATGGCCAATATCATCTTGCTCCTTTGATCTCCATCTTCGGGGCACCATGATCATCTTTGTCACCGGCATGACACAATGATCTCCATCATCATGATCTCCATCATCGTGTCTTCATGAAGTCGTCATGCCAACTATTACTTCTACTACTATGGCTAACGTTTAGCAATGAAGTAAAGTAATTACATGGCGTTATTCAGTGACACGCAGGTCATACAATAATTAAGACAACTCATATGGCTCCTGCCGGTTGTCATTTTCATCGACATGCAAGTCGTGATTCCCTATTACAAGAACATGATCAATCTCATACATCACATATATCATTCATCACATCTTCTTGGCCATACCACATCACATAGCACATGCTGCAAGAATAAGTTAGACGACCTCTAATTGTTGTTGCAAGTTTAACGTGGCTTCTATAGGTTTTCTAGCAAGAACGTTTCTTACCTATGCCAAAACCACAATGTGATTTGTCAATTTCTATTTACCCTTCATAAGGACCCTGTTCATCGAATCCGATCCGACTAAAGTGGGAGAGACAGACACCCGCCAGCCACCTTATGCAACTAGTGCATGTCAGTCGGTGGAACCAGTCTCACGTAAGCGTACGTGTAAGGTCGGTCCGGGCCGCTTCATCCCACGATGCCGCCGAATCAAGATTGGACTAGTAACGGCAAGAAAATTGAACAAACTCAACGCCCACAACTTGTTTGTGTTCTACTCGTGCAAGATGCTACGCAAAGACCTAGCTCAGATGCCACTGTTGGGTAACGTAGCAGAATTCAAAATTTTCCTACGCTTCACCAAGATCAATCTAAGGAGTCATCTAGCAACGAGCATAAAGGAGTGCATCTACATACCCTTTGTAGATCGCGTGCGGAAGCGTTCGAAGGAACGTGGATGATGGAGTCGTACTCTTCGTGATCCTCGTCACCGATGATCCCAGCGCCAAACAGACGGCACCTCCGCGCTCAACACACGTATGGTACAGCGACGTCTCCTCCTTCTTGATCCAGCAAGGGTGGAGGAGAGGTTGACGGAGATCCAGCAGCACGACGGCGTGGTGATGGATGCAACAGGAAAAGCTGCAGGGCTTCGCCGGCGCCCTGCGAGAGGAGTTGGAGGTGTGACGGGAGGGGGGAGAGGCGCCAGAGGCTTGGGGTGCGGCTGCCCTCTCCCCCCCAGTATATATAGGGGCCAGGGGGACGCCGGCCCTAGGAGATGCAATCTCCTAGGGGGGCGGCGGCCAGAGGGGGGAAACTTGCCCCCAAGGCATAGGGGGCGCCCCCTTCCCCTAGGGTTTCAACCCTAGGCGCATGGGGGGGGCCATGTGGGTGCGCCAGCCGACCAGGGGCTGTCCCCCTTCCCCTTGCGGCCTACGGGGCCCTCCGGGATGGGTGTCCCCACCCGATGGACCCCCGGGACCCCTCCGGTGGTCCCGGGACACTCCCGGTGACCCCCGGAATTCACCCGATGGCCGAAACTGGACTTCCTATATATCATTCTTTACCTCCGAACCATTCCGTAACTCCTCGTGACGTCCGGGATCTCATCCGGGACTCCGAACAACATTAGGGTTTCCATGTGCATGTATCTCTACAACCCTAGCGTCATCGAACCTTAAGTGTGTAGACCCTACGGGTTCGGGAGACACGCAGACATGACCGAGATGACTCTCCGGTCAATAACCAACAGCGGGATCTGGATACCCATGTTGGTTCCCACGTGTTCCTCGATGATCTCATCGGATGAACCACTGTGTCAAGGATTCACTCAATCCCGTATGTTATTCCCTTTGTCTATCGGTACGGTACTTGCCCGAGATTCGATCGTCGGTATGCCTGATACCTCATTCAATCTCGTCATGGCAAGTCTCTTTACTCGTTCCGTAATCCATCATCCCGTGACTAACTCCTTAGTCACTTTGAGCTCATTATGATGATGTCTTACCGAGTGGGCCCAGAGATACCTCTCCGTCATACGGAGTGACAATATCCCAGTCTCGGTTCGTACCAACTCAACAGACACTTTCGGAGATACCCGTTGCGTACGTTTATAGCCACCCAGTTACGTTGTGACGTTTGGCACACCCAAAGTATTCCTACGGTATCCGGGAGTTGCACAACCTCATGGTCTAAGGAATAAAAACTTGACACTAGAAAAGCTTATGCATTACGAACTATACGATCTCGTCACTAGTAGAAAACAGGGCTTTGGTCCAGGCCTGTCCAGCCCATTAACCCCGGTTCAATCTAGAACCGGGTCCAATGGGAGCACTGGACCCAGTTCGTGAGCCCAGGGGGCCGACCGAGCCACGTGGGCCATTGGTCCCGGTTCGTCTGGACCTTTTGGTCCCGGTTAGAGCGACAAACCGAGACCAATGGGTATTGCTCCTGGCCCACCACCATTGGTCCCGGTTGGTGATACGAACCGGGAACAAAGGCCCCCCTTTAGCCCCAGTTCGTAGCACCAACCGGGACCAATGAGGTGCCTATATATACCCCCTCACTCAAGAGCAGAGCACACTGCTCTGTTTTTTTTTCTGGCCGAGGGGGAGAGGGGTTAGTGGTGCTCTAGCTCACCTCCTATGCACACAACGTGTTCGATGGAATGCCCGAGACACACTAGTTAAGCTTTTCTCCTCTCGAAGCTCTATTTTCTCCGAGATTTGTCTAGGATTAGCGGTCTGTTGATGTCTACACACGCTTCTACTCTTGTAGACTATGTTGGGCCTCCAAGCGCAGAGGTTTGTAGGACAGCAGCAATTTCCCTCAAGTGGATGACCTAAGGTTTATCGAACTCAGGGAAGTAGAGGTTGAAGATGGTCTCTCTCAAGCAACCCTGAAACTAAGATACAAGAAGTCTCTTGTGTCCCCAACACACCTAATACACTTGTTAGATGTATAGGTGCACTAGTTCGGCGAAGAGAGGTTAAATGGCAAGTGATATGGATGGCAAAACAAAGTAATATAAATCTGTAATAAAAAGTGCAGCAAGGAAACAAGTGGTAAATGTGAGCACAAACGGTATTGCAATGGTGGAAACAAGGCCTAGGGTTCATACTTTCACTAGTGGCAACTCCCAACAACATTAACATAATCGAATCACATGATATTTCCCATAAAACATGCAATGGAGACGCACCCGGAGGTCATTCCTTCATGGTCAAAAGAGGACGAGAATTATGTAGGGCTACAAAAGCACACCTCAAAGTTCGTAGTTCTCAATCTAAGGATTTCCCAATGTCACCGCGGCCATCCAAAGAGAGTCCCACAATCACCACAACATATCTAAAGGATAGTCAAAGGCAAGCACCAAGAGACTCTCAATCTTCAATCAACACACAAGAGAGGAAATCACTCATGAAAATATTTTTCTAATCCATGTCCAATAGACCGCTGTCACCTTGGTCTCGGGGATTATACTAGATAAATACAAGTGAGTACATCAATCCAATACATAGAGGAAGGGGAAATATCATGGGATCACCTTAGATTAACATAGCCTATGATCATAACGAAGATCACATCATGGGAGAGAGAATTGACCACATAGCTACTGGTAAGAACCTCAGCCCCGAGGAGGAACTACTCCCGCATCATGGAGGGAGGAAGCAACGTCGATGGAGATGAATCCGGGGGCACTTCCCCGTCTCGGCAGGGTGCCGGCACAGGAATTCTGGTCCCCCGAAGCTTGATGGCGATGGCGGCGGAGATCGGAATCGCGTCTGGAGAAAAGGGGTCCGGAATCAGGGTTTCCTCGACGGGTGTTAAATATATGCCAAAGGGGGGTCGCCAGGGGAGCTAAGGGGGGCCCAGGCGCCCCCCTGGCGCGGCCTGGAGGGGGGCCGCGTGGCCAGGGCGCCTGGAGCCCTGGTGGCCCCCCTCCGGCCCTACTTTTGCCGCCTGGAAGCTTCCGGAACGCTGATTTTTTATATATTTTTCCCGGAATTTTTCTGGCAGTTTACGTAATGGGAAAACCTGAAATACAAAAACAGCAGAAAACAGAAACTGGCACTGGGGTGCACTGAGTTAATAGGTTAGTCCAAATATGATCAAAAGTGTATGAAGTGCATAAATATCATAGCAATATCACACAAAAGAGGCATGGAGCAAGCAGAAATTATAGATACGTTTTGGACGTATCAACATCCCCAAGCTTAATTCCTGCTCGTCCTCGAGTAGGTAAATGATAACAAGCATAATTTCTGTGGTGACATGCTATTAACCATATAAGAACTTTTCACAGTCACATGACAAGTGCTTACTGAGACAATGAATCTGTAGTAATTAAGTTGCCTCATGAGAAAATCACAAAGAACTGAAAGTTTTACAATATGATACTGAAACACTCAATAGATTTGTAGTGAGCATGGTGTGCAAATATGACAAAGTGATATCTCGCTTGCCCCCTTTAGTGAAGCAAAACATAAATGCAGGGGCACCTCCAAGGTTTAAGTGACGACTAGATACAATGATTTCAGAATAAACGATATCATAATCATGCAAAAGACAATGGTACTTTGGGACAATGCACATTACACTCAGAATGACAATCATGCACTAAATAGTTGGTGCTTTAAAGAAGGTGGAGACTCTCGAACCGTAGCTTTTGATGGCAAGGTTGAAAACCCGTGGTCGGAAACAAAAACTAAACATGTACCAGAGCTCTTGGTTTTAAAAATAGAGGTAATATTTTTTTAGAATATGCATATTTCGTCAACGAATGCTAGCAGATAACTCAGTCACTTCTTGAGATGGACAAGTTTCGAAGAACGGCCCCCGCATGAGGACGATCACATCCTCTTAATCTCCTTTGTTTATCACTGCCAAAGTTTTCTG
Organism: Secale cereale; assembly: GCA_902687465.1. NCBI lineage: Eukaryota > Viridiplantae > Streptophyta > Magnoliopsida > Poales > Poaceae > Secale > Secale cereale. The sequence continues at coordinate 825,111,170 of LR738712.1, read as the reverse complement.
ATTTCTCATGAACAAAGCGTGAAGGAGGGTTTGTTTGTTGTATAATTTTTAATGAGCCGGGCGCACTCTATGCCAGTTCCTTCTCGTATTATGGGTTTGCACATTAGACATGCAATCCCGGGGTGAAGCTTGTCCAACTTAAAAAGATCATGAATTAACTACTACTTCCTCATGAGCTAAAACAGAGGCACAAAATAGAAATGCTTTTTTGAATAATTTTGAGATGGTACATGAAAGTCTTCGTTAGGAATGGCAGGTAAATACCATGTATAGGAAGGTATGGTGGACTCATATGGCATAACTGGTTTAAAGGATTTTGGATGCACAAGCAGTTAGTCCGCTTAGTACAGGCAAAGGTTAGCAAAAGACTGGGAGCGACCAACTAAAAGAGCAATGACGGTCATAATCATGCAGAGCGACAGAGCAACATTGAATCGGGCATGGAAGTTATATCGCTACTCAGAAATTAAAGATCATCAAGGCTTGATAGACTTTCTTTACAGTCTTAAATATGCGTGAGCATACGCCAAGTCAATCAAAATAAATTCTTGGGGGAAGATACCACTAAACCATACCACATCATAGGCAAACAAATCATGTTGGTACTCCAATAACACATTGAGAACCCCCCAGCTATTTGAGACTAACCATAAGAAAACATGAACTACTAAGCACCATTATGCACATAGCATTTTTATCATAGACATATCAACCAGTGCAATAGAAGCCAACTCTGTTAACAAGATAAGCATGATAACTAAAGAGAGTTCCAGCGACCAACTAAACAAAAGCTCTTCAAAAAGTAAAGCATGAAAACTAAGAGCTGAACATGATAGTAGCTATTGAAAGACAAAGAACACACACAGCAAGGATAGACATGAAAATTCTATGTTATGTTCTAGGTTGAAGTGGAGCGTGTTTCTCTCCCACACAAAGAAAGTTGAGTTCCAACTCGTTATGAACAGCAAGCAAAGCTAAAGAAACTAAAAAGGAAACTACAAGCAAGACGCTCCAAGCATAGCACATAGCACATGAAGTGATAAAAATATAGTGGAACGAAAGACGAACTGATAATGTTGATGGAGAAGGGGATGCACGGGGGCATCTGATGTCTACACACGCTTCTACTCTTGTAGACTATGTTGGGCCTCCAAGCGCAGAGGTTTGTAGGACAGCAACAATCTCCCTCAAGTGGATGACCTAAGGTTTATCGAACTCAGGGAAGTAGAGGTTGAAGATGGTCTCTCTCAAGCAACCTTGCAACTAAAATACAAGAAGTCTCTTGTGTCCCCAACACACCTAATACACTTGTCAGATGTATAGGTGCACTAGTTCGGCGAAGAGATGTTAAATGGCAAGTGATATGGATGGCAAAACAAAGTAATATAAATCTGTAATAAAAAGTGCAGCAAGCAAACAAGTGGTAAACGTGAGCACAAATGGTATTGCAATGGTGGAAACAAGGCCTAGGGTTCATACTTTCACTAGTGGCAACTCCCAACAACATTAACATAATCGAATCACATGATATTTCCCATAAAACATGCAAAGGGGACACACTCGGAGGTCATTCCTTCGTGGTCAAGAGAGGACGAGAATTATGTAGGGCTACAAAAGCACACCTCAAATTTCGTAGTTCCCAATCTAAGGATTTCCCAATGTCACCGCGGCCATCCAAAGAGAGTCCCACAATCACCACAACATATCTAAAGGATAGTCAAAGACAAGCACCAAGAGACTCTCAATCTTCAATCAACACACAAGAGAGGAAATCACTCATGAAAATACTTTTCTAATCCATGTCCAATAGACCGCTGTCACCTTGGTCTCAGGGATTATACTAGATAAAGACAAGTGAGTACATCAATCCAATACATAGAGGAAGGGGAAACATCATGGGATCACCCTATATTAACATAGCCTATGATCACAACGAAAATCACATCATGGAAGAGAGAATTGACCACATAGCTACTGGTAAGAACCTCAGCCCCGAGGAGGAACTACTCCCGCATCATGGAGGGAGGAAGCAACGTCGATGGAGATGAATCCGGGGGCACTTCCCCGTCCCGGCAGGGTGCCGGCGCAGGAATTCTGGTCCCCCGAAGCTTGATGGCGATGGCGGCGGAGATCGGAATCGCGTCTGGAGAAAAAGGGTCTGGAATCAGGGTTTCCTCGACGGACCTTAAATATATGCCAAAGGGGGTCGCCAGAAGAGGTCAGGGGGGCCCAGGCGCCCCCCCGGCGCGGCCTAGGGGTGGGCCGCCTGGGCAGGCCGCCTGGAGCC
>LR738712.1:825088534-825108873 GCA_902687465.1 Secale cereale | reverse complement strand
CCCCCCCGGCTGTACTTTGGCCGCACGGTAGCTCCTGGAACGCTGATTTTTTATATATGTTTTCTGGATTTTTCCTGGCAGTTCTCGTAATGTGAAAACCTGAAATACAAAAACAGCCGAAAACAGAAACTGGCACTGGGGTGCACTGAGTTAATAGGTTAGTCCAAATATGATCAAAAGTGTATGGAAGTGTATAAATATCATAGCAATATCACCCAAAAGAGGCATGGAGCAAGCAGAAATTATAGATACGTTTTGGACGTATCAACATCCCCAAGCTTAATTCCTGCTCGTCCTCGAGTAGGTAAATGATAACAAGAATAATTTCTGTGGTGACATGCTATTAACCATATAGGACTTATTCATAGTCATATGAGAAAAGATTACTGAGACAATGAATCTGTAGTAATTAAGTTGCCTCATGAGAAAATCACAAAGAACTGAAAGTTTTACAATATGATACTGAAACATCAAATAGATTTGCAATGAACATGATGTGCAAATATGATAAAGTGATATCTAGCTTGCCCCCTTTAGTGAAACAAAACATAAATGCAGGATATGAATATACGGAAACACCGGGAAGGATCAGAAATTTCGGATTGCAAAGAATCGAGCATTAAGTAGAGAATATATAAAGGATATAGGTATACGGGAGCAGTGGGTAGGTCATGACAGTGGGTCAGGTCGAGCGTAATTGGGGGAATAAGAATCAATGTGACAGGCGAGGGTGAGTCTAATTGGGGGGATAAAGAGTTGTCTCGTGCGGGATTGCGGTCAGCGGGATTGGTTTTGACTCGGTCTTCGGTCTGTTCGAGTACCCACAAGTCCAACCGAATTCACCAAATTAATTTCAGTTTTTTCACGATGCTAACCGACCTTAGTACCGAATTTATCGATTTCGGTTTATTCGGATTCGGTTTCGGTTTTTTGTTCTATATTCCAGTCTTCGGTTAAAATACCCACCCTACTTGACAACCATATCGAATTTAGAAGTTTTTCACAGTGGCGAAATATGATGAACATTGCACCAAGTCAACAAAAACAACAGCTCCCACCACACATGACTGGTAATTATGGATCTAGGTACTACACAACAACATATATTGAAACCCAAAATTGGGCTGCACCATTTTGACAAAAAATCGGACACAATATATACATAAGGAGTATCTTATTTCTATGCAAAAATTAGGCAGGACCATTTTTCCTCTAATTTAACGTGCACTGTATTTACATGTTGGAGCCGAAGGAGTGACTCATCCATGCGTACACATTAATTTGTTGTCGCAATATACTCATCACCGTCGGCCAGAGCGCCATCACCATCGGCCAGAGCGCGTACTGGGCAAGTAATGTACTCCGGTGCTTCAACTCTTCCGTCGCCTCCCCGGTCCGACAGCCAACCGCAGCTATGCCACCTGAGCGGTCATAGATGCCCACCCGCATCTGAGCCGCGTAGTTCGCCCATGACTCAAGATGGCAACGGGGATGAAACCCATCGTGTTTTGCCTGCCCAAACCCATCCCCACGAGAAAATCACAAACCCGTCCCCGTCCCCGTCAGCGTGTGCGGGGCTAGTTTGTTACCCGTCCCCTAAACCCATCGGGTTTCCTAAACCCATGGGGAACCCACAGGGAAATCGGCATATTTAAACAAACATAATAGCAGCAAAGAATAGCATTTCGGCAGCAAAAAGAGTATATTTCAGAAGCTTAACTTGCAAAAATTCCAGTACAATACAATGGTACATGGTTCAACAGGTACAAGGAGGAGCATATTTCACCAGAATAACTCAAGCAAAAAGAGCAATAACAACAGCTGCAACGAGCATATTTCAGCGGCATAACAAAAAGAGCAATAACAACAACTAGAAAGAGCAGTAACAACATCTGCATAAGCATATTTCCGCAACAAACAGGATCATTATTCAGCCATACATGGTTCAACATGATGTCTAATTAGGCTTAGTGTGGTATTTTGGCGGGGATGACGGGTTTCGGGTTCGGGTATTGCTCAAATGGGTTTAAACCCACGAAACGTGTCGGGTTTTATATCTTACCCAGCAGCAGTCCCGCGGGGTTAAAAAGATGCCCATCCCCGTCCCCTAATAGGGTAAAAACCCGCGAGGACGCGGGTTTCGGGGCCCCATTGCCATCTTGACCCATGACCACCGCATCTCCCACCGCCAGGGCCGCCGCCCTACCACCAGACCACCGCGAGATCTCCCAAAGGACACGACTTTGACCAAATCCACGCCCCAACCGCCTCCTGGAGTCGCCGACGGGCACTGCCTCCAGACGAACCGTGACCTGACGCTGCCTGGGGGAAGGGGGAGGTGGGGGAACGACCAATGGCCAATGATGAACCCATCCCCCCCCCCCCAAACCACCTGTTTCGCCCCCGAAGCCGAAGGTCCGGACCCGCCGGAGAGCAGCCACCACCACCCAATGCCGAGGAAGAGGGATGAGATGGCAGATCTACCGCCACCGCGGCCATGGGAGGCCATCAGGGAAGTCTTCCCGTGCGAGCTCCGCCCTCCAGCCACAAGGGCCCGACTGGACGGGGGCGCCCACCACCACCACTGCCGCGCCGCCCCCCACCAGAGAGCCACGGCGAGAGGGGCCGCCCGCGACCCGGTCGTACACGACCTGCAGCGCCAGAGGAGGCTCGCCGGTGCTGCCGGGAGGCAACCGCCGCCGAAACCCGCCTGCCGGCCTACACCACCACGCGCCTTGCCGTCCATCACGCAGCCGCCACACCACCGTCGTCAGCCCCCGCCGGAGCGCCGCTGCGCCGCCGCGCCCGACAACCAGCGCCGTGTCTCGGCACGAGAGATCCGGCCCGCGCCGAGATCCCCGCGCGAGGAGATGAGGGGAGCCCCACCGCCGCCGGCGACGACCGGGCTTCGCCCGCTCGCGCCCCTCGGCGGCGAGGGAGGGGAAGAGGAGGAGGGAAGGAGAAGCGGCGTCGCTAGGGTTTCCTCCCGGACGCTGGCGGGAGCGTCGCGGGACGAGGGAGGGGGGCTTGGTTTTACTCGTGTCGGGGAAACTGATCCACGAACACCTATGGGACCGGCGGACCGAGTCCCTTTCGGTTCGGCGGGGGCGGAGATCGCACGAAGAGCAGATCGAGGCGAAGCACACGAGCCGTTTACCCAGGTTCGGGCCGCAAGGATGCGTAAAACCCTACTCCTGCTTTGTGGTTTGTATTGAGTTCTTGCTCGGGAGCGCTGAGTGCTACAGTACACTCCAGCAGCTAACGAGACCGAGCGTGAGAGTGTTCTCTTTCGTCCGAACCCCCCCCCCCTCTACGTTGCGCATGGGCCTCCTTTTATATGCTCAAGGGGTCACCGATAGGTGGCAACATAGACAAGGGTAAAAATGGAAAGGTGTTGTGGTTGGTACAACTACCTGTACAGTGTATCATACCTAACCCTGACGGCAGGGGACAAAGGCATTGAATGCCCGTCTGCGTCGCCCAAATAGTGCTAAAAGGGACCGTCAGGGGCGCCACCGCTTGCCACGACGGCAATCTTGTCAGCGCCGCTTGCCACCGCGTACCGCTGGCTGCACAGCCTCCCGCCACGTATGCCTGGAAGGGTCCCAGAGCGACATGTTGGTGGATGTGCTGGAGCGTAGGTACAGAGTGGTAGCTTGTCGCGGCAAGCGCCTTGCCGTGGTCGTTGTCTTGTCGCGTCCGGGAGCTTGCCGCTCATCGGGCCTTGCCGGGACGCGTGGCGCGTCGCGGCAAGTTCCTTGAGATGCCTTGGTTGGCCTTCCCGGCAAGCTCCTCTTGTCGGGGTCTTGTCTCCTTGGCTTGAATACTTTGTTCTTGAATGGCTCCAAAGGAACCACGGAGGACCTTGGCGGTCACCCGGCAAGCCTTGCCGCAGGATGCTGCGACTGCCCGTGCACAAGTTCAGGATACTAGGGTACCCCTACTCTAGTACACCAACAGGAGCCCCCGGGCCTGGGCCATACACGGCGCCAAGCGCTATTGGGCCAGGCCCAAAACAGGGCACGGGCACGCGCGGCATGGGTCACGCCGTATCTCACTCCATATCCACCGCGCCCTTCCCGAACAGCACGCGTTGATTGCGGCGTCGTGGGAGAGATCGTGGGTGGTTTCTTTATTTGGAAAGGTGGAACGTCCGCCCCCTCCCACCTTATAAGCAGGGGAAACAGGGGCAGTTCGCCCATCCGCCAATTGCTACTCCAACCTTGAAAACCTCCGCCGCTCCCCTTCTTCCCAAAGCTGAAAGAGAGCAGCGCTCCGCCCCCCATCGCCACCAGCACCACCAACGCCGTCGACCTCCCTCACCACTTCCGCCATGGCTCCGAAAACCAAGAAGGGGAAGGCCGTGAAGTCGGCCGAGGCGCAGCGGCTCGCGGCGCTGCGAAATGAGCGGGCAATCTTCCCCCCCAAGCTCGCCGCGAGGGAGCTGAGGGAGTACTACTACCTCTTCTGGTCGACGGAGACGCGGGCGCACCCGCGCACGAAGACTTCCAGCCGTCGCTTGGAAAATGGCTCCAAATGGATATCCGTTCTTCGCCTTGTTCTTCTACTGCGGGCTCTGCCCGCCTTTCTCTGAATTTTTCTGTGATATTATGAACACCTACGGGTTCCGCCTCCTTGACTTCACCCCCAATGCTGTTCTGACCATGGCAGTTTTCGCACATCTCTGCGAAAACTTTGTCGGAGTCCATCCAAATGTAGCCCTTTTTCGCCACTTCTTCATGCCCCGAGTTGAGAGAGGAGAGCCTTTATCCGGCGGAATCGTCTGGATCTCGAGGGCCGGCAAGAAGGACGCTTATCTGGAGGGAGAGCTCCACAGCAAGTGGGAGGAATGGAGAGCAGACTGGTGCTGGATTGTCGAGGAGAACCCGCAGCCGTTTACCGCCCGGCGCCAAACCCCAGTAGTGCGCGGCAGCGATTGGAGCAACGTGGCCCCGGAAGACGACAGGCTGAAGATTGCCGTCACCCGGATCCAACGCCTCAGGCTTGCCGGGCTCACTGTAGGCGCTGTTGGCGCAGATTTCCTTCGCCGCCGCATCGCCCCCCTGTAGGAGAGGAGGAGACCCGCCTGGGAGTTCAAGAATGCGGCTGACATCATGAGGCTGCGTCCGGGCCTCAATTTCAACTTCACTGTTTTGGAGCTCAACGTGATGCTCCAGGAGATGTTCAAGTACGACCCTCAACATCCCGAAGTGTTCAGGTTGCCGAAGGACGTAGTTCCGCTGTGCAACAACTCCTCGCTCGACCGCATCCGTGCAATGATGCCGCTGTGCGACTCGCATGGAATTGTTCCAACTTGGCAAGAGCCTGAAGAAGTCGTCGTGCAGGAGTTCTTTGACGGCTTAGTAGAAAAGCCGGTCCGCTCCGACGATAAGAAAAGCCTTACTCGCGACACCACCGAGGAGGAGATGAAACGCATCGCCACCAGGCTGGAAGAGGCGGCGGCGGCCGCAGCCGCGGGCGAGTTTGGATTCACCGTGGAGGAGGCAGAGGCAGCAGAGGCGGCAAGCCTTGCCGAGCGAGAGGGGCTTGCCGGCGAGGAAGAGCTTGCCGGGCATGACGTCGAATCGAGCGAGCCCGCCGAGGATACGAGCGGCTCGTTGGAGATCAACTCCTCTTCCTCCTCATCTTTAGGCAGCTCGCCGCAAGCAGAGCCCCCAGCTCCACCAAGAAGGCATCTCCGCAAGGCCGGGGACGTAGCGGAGCGGCAGACGAGTCGACAGCCGCCGCGCCGCGCGACACGCTCCACCGCGGCAAGTACTATTGCCGCGGGAGCATCTCACGCTGCCGCGGCAACTGGAGCGGGGTCTTCCCGGACCACCGCTTCTGCTCCTGCCGCTTCTCATGCCGCGGCGGCAGCCGGGGCGGGGTCGTCTCAGACCACCGACACTGCTCCCGCCAAGCGGCCAAGGGAACCTACTCCTCCGCCTCCTCGCGCCGGACGCGAGCCGGACTTCGACTTCTCCGCGCTCAGCTCCGACGAGGAAGAAGAAGAGTAAGATTCCTCGCTGTACTTATAGTTCTTCAATCCTTGCTGTTTTGTCTTGTATCTCATTTGCTTTACTCTGAACTTATTCCTTTTCAGGACTCTGGCCCAGAGAGCGGCCAAGAGAGCCAAGGTCCCGGTGATCGTCATCGAGGACGAACCCACCGCGATAGCAGGGGGTGCGTCCGAGACCAACTTGCCGGACCCGGCAACTATTCCACAAGGCAGCCCCCAGCGCAGCCCCCAGCATAAGTATATGGTTTACTTTCCGCTGTTATGCGCGCATGTGTGCTCTTTCTTTGCTGATTTCTGTTTGTTGGTTTGTGTAGGAGCAGAGCAGCCCCACCAGGAGCGCCCGGAGGCCGCCCCCGACATGCCATCTGCTTCGACTACGCCGCCAAGGGAGAGTTCTCCGGCAAGGGAGAAGTCTCCGGCAAGGGAGAAGTCTCCGGCAAGGGAGAGTTCTCCGGCAAGGGACAGCACCAGCGGCCCCCCGGTGGCGGAGACCACGACTGCAGAGCCCGGTGCAGGTAATCCTCTCGCTCCAGAACTTCCCTTGGGTTCTTCTTCTTTTGATCTTCTTTTTGGATATTTGCTTGACCTTTCTCCCCTTTTCCGGCCGTCAGACCCATCTGCTGCGGAGCCGATGGAGACCGAGGTCGCCGGCCAGGAGAACACCGCCGAGGCCGCCGTCGATGAGGCCGCCAAAGCTGCCGCCGCAGAAGCTGCCGAGGGATCTGGATATCGCACTGACGGCCCTGAGGCCGCAGGAGCGCCAAGCGCTACGCCGACCGCCTATCCCTCCGCCGTTGCCGCAGCGTCAGGCTCCGAAGAGCCCCAGCCAGGCGCCTACTTGAAGGCCGGCGATGGCGTCTTCATCAAACTCCCCTGGGCGTCAAGCTCCAGGGTGCCGGTCGAGGGAGAAAGCTTCGATGGAGAGGTGCTTGCCTCCGCTGGGCTGTCGCTGGTTGACGTGCCGAGCAGCAGCAGCGGCGAGCCTGAGGAGGAGCGGCTGATGCGGAAGCTGTTGTCGCTCTACCGTGCTCGGCAAGCTAAACTGGAATCCCGCGAGGCGCTTGTCGCGAAGGCGGGAGTGGACATCGAGAAGCGCGCGGAGGAGCTCCGGGGTCTCAACCAGGAAGCTCTCCGGTCCCTGGCAGAGGAGCGGGAGCAACTCGCCGAGGAGCAGAAGGCCTTCCTCCTCCAGAAGGCTGACGTCGAAGAGCAACAGCGGCTTGCCGCTGAGAAGCTGTCTGCGCAGGAGGGCGAGCTGGCGCAGCGGAAGATTAACCTCGACAGCCACAAGGAGGAGCTTACCGCGCGCGAGCAATCATTCGGCGAAGCCCTCAAGCAAGCAGAGGATGCTGCCGCAGCTGTCGAGGCCGCCAAGAAGGAGCTGGAGACGAAGGTGACGCAGCTGGAGGCCGATCTCAAGGCGAGCGGTGAAGAGCTTTCCGCGCTCAAGCGTGAGCGGGAGAAGGACGCCTACAGTCACTCAGAGCTGCAGGCTCGTCTCGCCGAGAAGGGCAAGGAGCTTAGCGCCGCCAAGGACTCCAATGCAGATCTTGTGTTGAAGCTGACTACTTTGACCAAGACGCTGGACGGCTCCAGGGAGCAGGAGGTGGCCTTGAAGGAGGAAATCAAGGCCGACAAGGCGCTGCTGGAGAGTGCTGCTGCCTCCCAGAATACTTTTAGGGAGAATGTGGAGCACTGGACGGAGGGTCTCGTGAATGTTGCCGCAGATATCGACAGGGAGCTGGCGCAGCTGGGGATGGAGGATTTCGGGTATCCCTCCGATGAGAACCTCCAACCCAGCGCCAAGCTCACCCTGTTCTTCAAAGGCGTGGCGACGGCCCTCCAGCGACTCCGGGAGACGACTCCAAAGCGGCTGGCCGACGAGTCGCGCAAGATCTGTGCGGGAGCTCTTCAAAAGGTGTTGGTGAAGGTGGCCTTCCGCAACCCGGGCCTCAACCTCACCAACGTCCTCAAGACCCTGCCGCCCGATGCTGATCTGGAAGCACTCAAGGCCCTTGTCGCACCCATTGTGGACAAGGTGAGCGGGATCAAGAGGGTTGAGGGCGATCGCGTAGACTAGGCCGCCCGTTTTCTTCTTTTCTTGTCGCTGCTGGCCATGTTATGAGAACAATCTGTTAGAGCCGCGACAAGCTATCTTGTAATATAACTCTCTTTTGGATAATGATTGCAATGTTATTTCCTTTACTTGATTCCCTCCTTTGTATGTTTTTGCCCTACGCTTTTAGGGAACTTGCCGGCGCAGGCACCTTAGCCGCGAGCGCTGAGTGCAGGACGTCAGCAGCCTGCTGGCGGTGCCTCTACCGACAAGAAACCTTGTCGCAACTAGTCGCAGCTCGCTTAAGTCGTTGAGCGGACTCGAAACAAAGTAAGGGCGCAACTAGCTACGAGTTGGTTCCTCCGCGCACAGGTTTTCCATACAAAGTGCGGTCGTTCAAGGAAGATAACTTAAAATTTTTAAAAATCTGATTGCTCAAACTTTGGCAACTTAGCTTTTCTGTTGTTTGCTTCCCGGTAAGGCGAAACTTTCTTGAACGGCGCCTGGTCCACATCATTATCTTCTCCTTCCCCCCGGTAAACTTGTGGGTGAGGGAACCTTCCTTTCCTTGAGAAAAAGAAAGAAGATAAAATAAAGATATGGAGCCCTACGGCTCGACGTTGCTTACCGGGGGTAGGTGCTGCACAAAGTGTCAGATAACACATGCAAAAAATAGAAAGCATGAAATTGACAAGATGTGCGGAGCACATGAGCTTTCGTTATGCACAGGGTCTGCGCCTGGCTTTGTACAAAGGATTACATGCAACAGCAGCAAGACTTGTACAAAAGGTGGTTGCCGGAACGGGTTCCGGCGACCGCGCCTTACGGGTAAAACTTACGAAGATGCTTGATGTTCTAGGAGTTGCTCACAGGAAAGCCATCTTCGGTCTCAAGGCGGACAACGCCAGGCCTAGTGACTCGTTTCACCCGGTAAGGGCCTTCCCACTTCGGCGTCAACTTGTTGGAATTCTTGGCGGACTGAACGCGCCAAAGAACAAGGTCGCCTTCCTCGAGACTTCTGGCGTTAACTTTGCGGCTATGGTAGCGGCGCAAAGCTTGCTGGTAGCGAGCAGCTCGTACAGCAGCCTGAAGACGGTCTTCCTCAAGGAGCAGCGCGTCATCTTGTCGCAGCTGCTCTTGCTCAAGCTCATCATAAGCGAGCACTCGAGGTGACCCGTATACGAGTTCCGTGGGGAGAACTGCCTCTGCTCCATAGATTAGAGCGAAAGGTGTCTGGCCAGTGGCTCGATTTGGCGTCGTCCTGATCGACCAAAGAACCACCGGCAGCTCCTCAATCCAGTTTCTTCCGCACTTGCGCAGCCTGTCGAAAGTCCTGGTCTTGAGGCCACGCAGCACTTCAGCATTTGCCCTCTCCGCTTGACCGTTGCTTCTCGGGTGAGCAACAGAAGCAAGCAGACCTTGGCGCCAAGATCTTGGACGTACTGCATGAATGTGCGGCTCGTGAATTGCGTACCGTTGTCGGTGATGATCCTGTTAGGGATCCCGAAGCGGCAAACAATCGACCTGAAGAACTTGACTGCTGACTGTGCTGTCACCTTTCTCACTGCTTCCACTTTCGGCCACTTTGTGAACTTGTCGATTGCAACGTACAAGTACTCAAAGCCCCCGACTGCTCGGGGAAAGGGGCCGAGGATGTCGAGCCCCCAGACCGAAAATGGCCAGGATAAAGTGATCGTCTGGAGAGCTTGTGCTGGCTGGTGTATCTGCTTGGAATGGAACTGGCACGCTTCACACTTGGTTACTTGTGCAGTTGCATCCTGGAGGGCTGTCGGCCAAAAGAAACCTTGCCGGAACGCTTTGCCGGCAAGTGCTCTTGCGCCAATGTGGTGACCACATATGCCTCCATGTATCTCTGCCAACAGCTTTTGTCCATCTTCCCGGTGAATACACTTCAATTTCACACCGTTGAGTCTTCTTCTGTACAGTGTGTTGTCGACAAACTGGTACATACTTGACTGCCGGGCTACTCTTTCCGCTTCTTCTTGCTCTTCGGGAAGTTCTCCTGTCTGAAGGAAACGGACAATCTGTTGTGCCCATGCTGGAGCTTGTGGCTCGACAACAAGGACTAAAGGCACATCTGCTGCTGCGGTAACGTCCGCTTCTACGGCAAGAACCTGCGGCTCAGCCGGAGCTTGACGTTCCCCGGCAAGCTTGCCGGAGCAAAACTTGTCGGGAGCGTCTGCTTCAACGGAACAAACCCTAGGGCTTGCCGGAGCAGACTGCTCCTCAGCACTCCTGGTGTTGATCTTGGGGACCTTCTTGGCGGCGGCTTCGGGAAGCTCTGCCGGAAAATAGTCACCAGAAATCAACTTCCTCTTCTTGCTCTGTCCAGTTGATGGCGTTACGGACGGTTGAGTCAGCTTGAGCAGAAAGATCCCTGGTTCCACAGGTAACTTAAGTGCGGCGCACTTCGACAGGCCATCGGCAATGTCGTTCTGAGCTCTTGGAACATGCTCCATCTGTAGGCCGTCGAAGTGCTCTTCTAGCTTTCTCACTTCGTCAACGTAGGCTTCCATCAACGGACTCTGATAACTCTTGTTCACTTGGCGGACTACAAGCTGCGAGTCACCCCTGACAATGAGCTTCTTGATCCTAAGGTCTGCCGCGATCCTGAGACCGGCAAGCAAACCTTCATACTCTGCGGTATTTTTTGTTGCTTGCTCCTTGGGAAAGTGCATCTGGACTATGTACTTGAGGTGCTCTCCGGTGGGTGCGACAAGCAGCACGCTAGCACCGGCGCCTTGCAGCGAGAAGGCACCATCAAAGTACATCAGCCACTCTTTGCTTGCTTCTTTGACGGGGATGCTCGTTTCTGGAATCTCTTCATCTGGTGTCGGCGTCCACTCTGCTATGAATTCTGCCAATGCCCTGCTTTGGATAGTTGAAGTGCTTTCAAACTTGAGGCCAAAGCTTGACAGTTACAGTGCCCACTCAACAATACTGCCTGTTGCTTCTGGATTCTGCAATATCCTCTTCAGCGGAAAACAAGTGACAACTGTGATCTCATGTGCTTGGAAGTAATGGCGCAGCTTTCTCGAGGCCATGAGAAGGCCGAAAAGCAATTTCTGCACACCAGAGTACCTTGACCTAGCCCCCTGCAGAAGGGAACTGACAAAGTAAACTGGGCGCTGCACCATTCTCTTCTGTATCTCCTCGCGCGCCTGCGCAGATCCATCTTTGTCGGGACCAGAGCTTGTCGGGGAAGCCCCCTGCTTGTCGCTGGATGCGCCTGCCGTGGTTGCTAGCTCATCATCTGCCTCCCTCTCCGCTACTAACGCATCACTAACCACTTGATTGGTTGCCGCTATATACAGCAGCAACTTCTATTGTGGTTTAGGTGCGACAAGTATTGGAGTGGAGGACAGGTATCTCTTCAAGTCTTGCAGCGCAGCCTCCGCTTCTGGAGTCCATTTCATTGGGCCTGCCTTTTTCAGTATTCTAAAAAACGGCAGGGCGCGCTCAGCAGACTTAGAGATAAACCTACTGAGAGCAGCCACGCAACCGGCAAGTCTTCGTACATCCTTGACGCGCTTTGGTGCTTCAATCTGCTCAATGGCCTTGATCTTGTCGGGATTGGCTTCAATTCCCCGCTGAGACACGAAGAACCCGAGAAGCTTGCCGGAAGGGACTCCAAACACACACTTCTTGGGGTTGAGCTTGAGGCTGATCTTGCACAGATTTGCAAAGGTCTCGTCTAAATCTTGAATCAGAGTTGCCTTGTCCTTGCTCTTGACCACTATGTCATCCATGTTGGCTTCCACATTTCTGTGTATTTGTGGCTCAAAAGCGACATGCACTACCCTTGCAAATGTTGAACCAGCATTCTTCAAACCAAAAGGCATCCGTATGAAACAGTACGTGCCACATGGAGTGATGAATGCGGTCTTCTCCTCATCCTCTTCTGCCATGAAGATCTGATGGTATCCTAAGTATGCGTAAAGAAATGAAAGCAAGTCACATCCGGCCGTGGAGTCAACAATCTGGTCAATGCGCGGCAAGGGAAATGGGTCTTTGGGACAAGCTTTATTGACATCGGTAAAGTCGATACAAAGCCTCCATTTCCCGTTTGCCTTGCGCACGACTACAGGATTGGCCAACCACGTAGGATGGAGCACTCCTCTGACAAGGCCTGCTGCTTCCAACTTCTTGATCTCTTCTGCTATGAATTCTTGGCGCTCCACTGCTTGCTTCCTGACTTTCTGCTTGACGGGCCGCGCATGAGGACAGACTGCAAGATGGTGCTCAATTACTTTCCTGGGAACACCGGGGATGTCAGACGGTTGCCATGCAAACACGTCAACGTTCGCCCGCAGGAAAGCAATGAGCGTGCTTTCCTATTTAGGGTCAAGAGTGGCACTGATGGTGAAGGTACCACCAGTGCCGTCCTCCTTGGCGGACACTTTCTTGGTCTCTGGCGGAGCTGCCATTGTCTTCTTACACTTGCCAGTGGAGCTCGGTGGTGCGTCCTCGACGGTAGCGCAGCACTCCGAAGAGGTGCGCTTGCCGGAGTGGGCATCAGAACTCTTGCCGGACTTGGTCTTCTTCTTCCCCCCGGGAGCTTCAATGGCAGGTGACTTGCGATCTGTTGCGGCTGCCGCTTCCCGGTAGATCTTGTCGGCGCAGATAAGAGCATCCTTCTTGTCGCCAGGGACAGAGATGACGCTTATCGGGCCTGGCATCTTCAGCATGTTATATGCGTAGTGAGAGGCTGCCATGAACTTGGCGAGTGCTGGATGGCCGAGTATCCCATTGTAAGGCAATGGAAAATCGGCAACGTCAAAAGTGACCCTCTCAGTCCTGAAGTTCAACTCGCCGCCAAATGTCACTGGCAACGTGATCTTCCCCTTCGGCTTGCTCCTTCCCGGGTTGATTCCTTGGAATGTGCCGGTCCCTTCGAGCTCGCTGTCAGGGATCTGGAGTTTCTGGAGTACAGTGGAGGAGATCAGGTTCAAGCCGGCCCCGCCGTCAACTAGCATCTTAGTGACCTTGAGGTTGCGGATAGTTGGTGAAACCAACATCGGCAAGCACCCGACCGCAGTTGTGCGATCAGGGTGGTCCTCAATATCAAAGATGATAGGCGTGCTGGACCATTTCAGAAGCTTGCGTGACTCGACAGGTGGTTCTACCGCATTGACTTCCCGCACCCACTGTTTGAGTTGGCGGTGTGAAGTATGCAGAGAAGCACCGCCGTCAACGCACAAAACCTCTGTGGCTTTCTGGAACTCCTGCTCACTGGTCTCGACATCATCCATGTCTTCATCGTCGTCGTCATCTTCATCCTTGTCGCGGCCGCGGGGAGGTCTGTCTCCTTGCCGCTGCTTGGCCTTGCCGCGGCGTTCTCCCCGGCCGGCGCGCTTCTTGTCGGATCCTCCATCACCTCCTTGGGCCTTCTCCTTGTCGCGTCGCTCGTATTCAGCCTTTTGCTGCTCGACAAGCTGCTCGACCCTCTTGCAGTTCTGGAGGTCATGACCCTTGGTGCGGTGGATCTTGCAGTACTGCTTGTCGGTGCCGTCCTGCTTGTCGGCGGCCGCCACAGCCTGGCAGTTGGTGCAAGCGGCAATCTCCTTGCCGAAGCTACTAGCTTTGGCTTTCTTGGCGCCACCTTCGTTGCCGGACTGCTCAACGACTAGCACATATTTGCCTCTCTTCTTCCTGTTGTTCCGCCGCCGGTTTTTCTTTGCCGGGGCAGCATCCTCGCTGTCAGATCCTCCTGCTCCTGTACTTTCTCCGGGGAGTTTCCTCCCTTCCTCAGCACGTGCACACTTGTCGGCCAGTGCATACAGCTCACTGACGTCTCTAATCTTGCACATCGCCATCTCCTCCCGCATCCTGCGGTTACGCACGTTCTGATGGAACGCGCTGATGACCGCGGTAGGGTGTACATCTGGGATGTTGTGCTGTACACGGCTGAACCTCTGAATGTACTTGCGTATGGGCTCTCCTTCCTTCTGGGCGAGCAGATGAAGGTCACTCTCTTGGCCATGTAGTTTGTGGCGGCCTGTAAAGGCGCCGACAAACTGATGGCATAGGTCTGCCCAGGAGGATATAGAGTTGTCCGGCAAGTGCATGAGCCAGGATCTGACGTTGGGCTTGAGAACCAGCGGGAAGTAGTTGGCAAGAATCTTGTCGTCCCGCCCCCCGGCAGCTTGCACCGCGATGGTGTAGATGTTGAGGAACTCCGACGGATGCGTCTTGCCGTCGTACTTCTCTGGTACGTCTGGCTTGAAATTCTTCATGCTGGGCCACTGGACTTGCCGTAGCTCACGAGTAAACGCAGGGCAACCTACCGCGTACGGCAAGTCGCCTGGTTCCCCTGGCGCATGCATGTCGACAGAGGGCCCAGCGCGCTGGTCTGATTGACGCCGCGCTTCTCTTCGGCGCTCGATGCGAGTACGAGCGTCTTCTTGCTGTCGTTCGTGAAGAACTTGGCGCTGATCGTGACGAGCTCGTGGATCTGATGACGCGGTGGATTCGCTGTCGAGGTGGATCCGGCGAGTCGGCGATCTTGGCCTTCGGGGCGGAGAGTGCACGGTGGTTGCACCCCCACCGGTCTTGTCGCCACCGGCTCGTGCCTGGCTGACTTGCCGCGGCTGCGATGTACTCGGCTGCCGTGGAGTGTCGCCGTTGGCGAAGCCGATGAGACTCTGAATGGTGGCCCTCCAATCATCGATCTTGTCTGCCGTTGGAGGGTAGTCCAGGAGCAGTTGAGCTCGTGCCCAAGCTTCTGCTGGAGTGGCGGGTACCGGTGGCAAACGGTGTGAGGAGCGGGATATGCTCGGACTTCTAACTACGTTAGAAGGAGCAGTATCCCGTCCAGGCGACCGTGCCTCGCTCGTGCTAGCATGTTGGCGCGCATGCTGGTCTTGAGCATTCCGATATCCACCAGCTCGATCTTGGTCCAGCAAACGTATGGTACCGTGAGTACCATGACGCTGCCGGTCCCGCGCCTCCTGAGATGGGCGCGGTGCATGCACGGACGCCGAGGTCTTGGAGTGTGCCCGGTCATTGTGGGA
Source organism: Secale cereale (assembly GCA_902687465.1). NCBI lineage: Eukaryota > Viridiplantae > Streptophyta > Magnoliopsida > Poales > Poaceae > Secale > Secale cereale. Next base: position 825,093,764 of record LR738712.1, on the reverse strand, counting down.
GCCGACTGCGCCGCCGATGGGCAGCGCAGCCTTGTCCTTGGACCTGGCAGCACCGTGAGCTCCCTCGTCGACGCCAGTTCTTCCGCCGGCGTCTACCCCACCAGCCGTTAGCTCCGGCGGTGGTGGGTTCGGCGCGGACGGAGCAGCCGCCTCCGAAGCCTTCTTCTTCGGCGACATGTCGATGAAGACGATGAAGATCTAGCTCGTGTGAACGCCGGATCAGGTTCACACAACCTCGACAGCCCCTACCTGGCGCGCCAAGGATGTCGGGGAAACTGATCCACGAACACCTATGGGACCGGCGGACCGAGTCCCTTTCGGTTCGGCGGGGGCGGAGATCGCACGAAGAGCAGATCGAGGCGAAGCACACGAGCCGTTTACCCAGGTTCGGGCCGCAATGATGCGTAAAACCCTACTCCTGCTTTGTGGTTTGTATTGAGTTCTTGCTCGGGAGCGCTGAGTGCTACAGTACACTCCAGCAGCTAACGAGACCGAGCGTGAGAGTGTTCTCTTTCGTCCGAACCCCCCCTCTACGTTGCGCATGGGCCTCCTTTTATATGCTCAAGGTGTCACCGACAGGTGGCAACGTAGACAAGGGTAAAAATGGAAAGGTGTTGTGGTTGGTACAACTACCTGTACAGTGTATCATACCTAACCCTGACGGCAGGGGACAAAGGCATTGAATGCCCGTCTGCGTCGCCCAAATAGTGCAAAAAAGGAACCGTCAGGGGCGCCACCGCTTGCCACGACGGCAATCTTGTCAGCGCCGCTTGCCACCGCGTACCGCTGGCTGCACAGCCTCCCGCCACGTACGCCTGGAAGGGTCCCAGAGCGACACGTTGGTGGATGTGCTGGAGCGTAGGTACAGAGTGGTAGCTTGTCGCGGCAAGCGCCTTGCCGCGGTCGTTGTCTTGTCGTGTCCGGGAGCTTGCCGCTCACCGGGCCTTGCCGGGACGCGTGGCGCGTCGCGGCAAGTTCCTTGAGATGCCTTGGTTGGCCTTCCCGGCAAGCTCCTCTTGTCGGGGTCTTGTCTCCTTGGCTTAAATACTTTGTTCTTGAATGGCTCCAAAGGAACCACGGAGGACCTTGAACAATACTGTCTTTTATACTGTGAGCCATTGTTTTTCTTTTCCTTTTTCATGATACCTCACGAAGTTTCTCTTTGGGTGCCAAATGGTGCGCACGTGATTTTGTAATTGTATGCATTTATTTATGTTTCCTTTTTTATAGAACGAAAATGACACATACATTTCGTCTTAATTATATAAATCTGACTAGTAAGCACGCACGTGCAATGCACGTATAATCATAGAAATAATTTTCACCAGTTATCTTACTTAGGAAACAATTATTTCAAATCTTAATTTGTGTGAAATTATGCTTTTGTAGATATAGTTTTGCAAATGGACTTCTCAACCCACGATTAACCTCACAGAGATGCATCACCATGTATCACAATCTATAGATACAACTGGTGCTACCATGACTTTGTGTAACCCCAACAATATTTTCAAACATTCAGTATAGAAATAAATAAATAATCGTGAAGATCCCCATGCCCTATAACGCACGAATCACCACAAGTCCATATAAGGTATGAAAAAGATACATTAACAAAAGTAATATGGTAACAAAATAGAAGAACCGGAAGTAGCCTTCAACATGCATGGTATACACACATTGTGCAAAACTGGGCTAAGATGATAGTGTAACAATCTTGTACACACATTTGTGCACCTCTACTCATTGTCAAGCTCAAGCCTAGAATGAATTTTGATAACTCAATTCATCCACAGAAGAAAATTTTATATCCTTGACCACAGAAGCGTCACCAATAATATAGTTCATAAAATTATACAAATAAGTTGAACGATGAGTGCTTTTGTCTATTATCAGACATACATATTTTTGAAACCCACATACGATAGGTGTTTACTTTGATCTGTAAGAATTATCACTCCCTCAATGACTTGATTTTAAGTCGTGTTATCCCTTCAGTGAAGTTTTGTAGTTTCAGTGAGAAAATCGAAAGCCACAAGCTTCAGTGAATCATTAAGTTTTGTTAAAATAATATAAATAGTTGGATAATAAAAATGAAAGGATCATCATGGTCAATGTACATCACGAAGCTCCATATAAAACAAGCATAGACATGCATGCATATCTAGCAGCATGCCCATGCCGAATGAGTCAATATTGGGTTCTAGCTTAGTGTTGCCGCCATCACTGAATGGACTATCTTACAAGCACCGCGAGCTCGCCGTCATCAATAACAACCACATCTTAGTGGTAGCGTACTCGACATCTTTACAATGCATCAGGTTGTAGGCAGAGAAACCTGCATAGTAAAATCATCAATGGGAAATAATGAAATGCTCACACAGCCAATGGTTGTGTCAAAAATTCACTCCGGGAAGCAACACCGGCAGTGTCTAAAGCACATGCGGGTAGTGGGTGAAGCAAAAATGATATGTGAGATTAGATTTGAGAAAACTGCATGCTTGCCGGGATGGGTGTAAGATTCTGATGTCCGCGATCACATTAGATCTCTGTATTAGAAGCATATGTTGGATATCATGGGAGCATGGTTAACGAGAAGCCCTAACAATCTATGGCAAGCTTACTCTTGGTTCTACTCCTTTCTCCCTGATGGAGAGATGTTCTATACTGTTGGGATTGCAGCTATCTGCTGGGCTATTTGGACTCGTCGTAATAGAGCTACTTTCGAATCCATTCCTCTGAAAAATCCTTTTGAATGTGCCTTTTCTACATGTGCTATTCTATGTTATTGGGCAGGGATGATGAAGCAGCAGAAGGATGCAGATGATCTGAGGACAGGAGTGGACATGCTGAAGAATAGCACCTCAAGGCTGATGCAGATATGTGCGGCAGTGCATCAGGAGAGTGGGGCTTGCTGAGCTCCAGATCGATTCCCCGCCCCAGCTGAGCATAGTTGTTTTGTTGTCGTTGGTGGCTGCTATGCCGTTTATGCTGCTGATGTTTGGTCAGTTTCTGTAAGGTTTTGGATGTTGTTAGAAACTGAATTGGTGTCGTCGGGTTTTCGCCCTGCAGTGAGTAATCTCGATGGCGAGTGCTCACAGTGGGTTTCCCGGCGATGCTTGAACTCGCTTTCCTCTTTCCCGTTTCCTTTTCCCTAGACAGACTGATGTATTTCCGTTATGTCGAAGTAATGGAAAGGGGTTATGCCCGGTTCAAAAATAATAATATTATACACATCCGAAGCATACATGTTTGAGTTTACAAACATCTTTTTGCCACACAACATATGTACATTAGATGCAGTACAACTGATTAGATGCATACCTGAATGAATAAAATTAGAAGAAAAACATAATTTCCAACATTAATAAATCCAAATGAGAGAATGTTACCCTTATAGAGGAGGATTCAATTCGAGATCTGTACTGGACTGTGTCACTTTCACCGTTTCTTTTCTCTTGTTTTCTCCTAGCCTTGCTCCCGATGGACTCATGGACATGTAGTACAACAGCATCAACAAGATCATCAGGCCTATCTCATCTGCTCATCTCTCACGTAGCACTACTTACAAACTGGATTGGGCTAAAAAAAGCCTTACAAACTGGATTGGACTAAAAACTTACAAACTGGATCAACGCTTAGCAGCAAGGCACATCACACGCAACAATAGGACCAACGCATGTGCAACCTAAGAGCGTCTTTGGGATGTCCATGCAGGAGAGAACATCATGGGTGGCACATAGGACACCAGCACGGGAGAGGAACAAGAAGGCAAGGGGTTTATGAGTTTGCTCCATGGATAATGGCAGGCGCAGCCACCAGAGGAATGCCACACCGACGCGGTGAATCTCACGGCCGCAGTGGGACTGGAAGATCGCTGAAGGAGAGAACCGGATCAGCGAGGGGCGTGGCTAGCTCGGCGATGGAGCTGTGGCGGCCTCGCGGGGGCAGTCGAGATGGGGGTGAGAGTCAGACGGGTCGGTGTATGTGGGATTAATTGCGGGATTTATGGGGTGACAAGGGAAGAAATCAGGCTCATTTGGAAACCGAATGATGGATTTTGGAAGCAAATCCGCCGCGACATTAAAAGCCGATTGACGTCCCTCAATGGATTTTGGAAGCAAATCAGCCGTGACATTAAAAGCTGATTGATTGACGTCCCTCAATTAGGATAAAACTTGCCTGCTCCCTTCTCATGCTCCCATCCGTGCTCCCACTTCATCCTACGGCTGTCCTTCTTCCTTTTTACTTTCTAATCTAACCATCTCCCCCCCTGATTTTAAGGGGGTGGGGCCGGGCCTTATTTTGCTCCAATCAAATCAAGCCACGTACGCGGGAGCACGGATGGGCACACGTGAGGGGAGCAGGCAAGTCTCGTCCCCTCAATTAGTCTGACGAATCATCTGGTGAAGTACGGTCAGTCTACGTAAACTGCTAAGCGCACACCAAATCTTGAATAAATTAATGATGGCTGTTAGATTGGGTCGTGTGGGCTTCATCGTGTGATGGTGATGTGTCTGTGGACGTTTTGCGGGGTGCACGTAAGAAAGTTCTTGTTTGATTGTTTAATAATAGTGGAGATGCACGTAAGAAAGTTCTTGTTTGATTGTTTAATAGTAGTGGAGAATAATATCATCTTATGCTAATTTTGTTTCATATATTGATTTTTTTGCATATCTCTACTATTAAAGAGAGTTGATGGTTGTACATTCGCCTTCGCCTACCCACCCACCCCCCATACCCCCCCGGTCCACATGTCCTACATTAACTAAATTAAATCAAATCAAATATTCCCAAAACTTTAAATAAATCAATACTTTCTTTGTATTCTCCTACGCATACCCAAATCAAATAAATATTACCAAAACGTCAGCTAGATAAAATAATCTCTTGCCTTCCCTTACCAATACTCAAATTGAATCAAATCTTACCAAAATCTGGAATATGTGGGTGTCACATTTATGCGGACATGATACGTCCAAAACGTATCTATAATTTCTGCTTGCTCCATGCCTCTTTTGTGTGATATTGCTATGTTATTTATACACTTCCATACACTTTTGATCATATTTGGACTAACCTATTAACTCAGTGCACCCCAGTGCCAGTTTCTGTTTTCTGCTGTTTTTGTATTTCAAGTTTTCACGTTACGAGAACTGCCAGGAAAAATCCAGAAAAAATATATAAAAAATCAGCGTTCCAGGAGCTACCGTGCGGCCAAAGTACAACC
>LR738712.1:824987809-825088099 GCA_902687465.1 Secale cereale | reverse complement strand
ACCATGGGCTCCCCAAAGATATTATTATTACTAACTTCTATGCGAGGCTCTCTCGACAGGATAAAGATTTGCTCGATGCTTCCTCTATGGGTTCTTTCACAAACGAAAAGATTGATGCTAAATGGGAACTCCTTGAAAGAATTCAACGCAACACTGAAGATTGGGAGATCGACAAAGGTAAAGAGTCAGGTATAATTTATGAGTATGATTGCATTAAGTCCTTTGTTGAAACTACAAGTTTTAATAAGTTTAGTGCTAAGTTTGGGCTTGATTCTCAACTCCTTGTTGATTTCCTCAAATCTTTTGCTTCACATCTTAATATGCCTAAGGAGGATTGGATCAAGTATCATAAACCTTTTAAAGAGACTTGCAAAGAAAATGAAATTGTTCATGATGATTGCAACATGCATGATCCAATTCCTAAAAATGAAGTTTTATATAAGCATGTTAATTTTTATGGAGTGGATAGACCTTGTGAAAGGCCTATAATTGAAGAAGAGAAGTATTGTAAGCAACATAAGCATGAAAGAACAATCACTTGGGTCAGAGATTTAAATGAAATTGCTAGAGAATTGTGTGACCTTTATCCTTTTACTTGTGAACTTTGCCGTACAGAGGGTCACTTTAATTTTCAATGCATGAAATTTCAAAACATAACTGTTAACCGGTTGTGTGATGACATGATCACCTCTGATCTTTATGATGAGCTTATGTTATTTTTGATGTGTGAAGAGTTATCAGAAAAGACTTCTTGGCTGGATGATAATGCCATAGGAATAAAAAACACTTTGCAAAATTGCCATCTCTATTGTGTTGTTAATTGCCATGAAAATGATTACATAAGTAAGATTAGAAAGGAGGGAACTTTACCAAAGTATAAAAATGTCTCTTATATTTCTGCTAATAAAAAAGGAGAGTTTCTCCCAAGTTTTCCCTATTGTTTCTAATGATAAACCAGGATATGTGGAGAAGCTTCATCTCCAACCACCCCCTCCTAAGGTGAAGAAGAAGAAAAAGAAGAGGAGGAGCAAGAAGGAAGAAGAATGGGTATCAACCTGGCCTGAGCATATTCCTCCTAACAACTTTTATCCTAACGGTTGTAAGTTTAAAGAAGAAGGTGAAGTTTATTGCCTTAATTATCATCTTGATGATACGTCCGTAGGTACTATTGAAGATGATTTTGATTATGATATGCATGTTACTTATTGTGATTGGGAAAATGATGATAATGCTGCTTATGATCTTGAAAATCTTTTTGTTACCAACTCTGAAAGTGAAGATATGGGAAGCTCTAAGCTTGGGGATGATAGGATTGCAAATCCTATCCCCACTAGTGATGTGATAATTGATAATTCTCTTGCTAGTAAGAATAAAGACAACATGTTTACAAATATAGTTGCTAGCTATGATAATGCTCTTCTCTACCATGATGATGTTATAACTCCAATCTATAGTGATTATAAAGGTACCTATGACATAAGGAGAAATTATCCTTATGAAACTTGTCATAATCATGAAGGGAATTACTCCCTTGTTGAACACCACCCTCCTAATATACAACTAATCTATAGTGTTCAAGTTGTTTATGATAGTCCTACTCCCACTATTACCAATGAGAAAAATTATGCTTATGTGGGGAGTGAGAGTACCTTTTTGCATGTGGATCATGGTAACAATGCTTTATGTGATGCTTATATTGTTGAGTTCATCCATGATGCCACTGAAATTTATAATGAGAGAGGGAGGCTTGGTTCTAAATATCTTAATAATAAGAAGTTTCCTCTCTTTATGGTGAGTATTTTGAAGTTATGCTTGTTTTGCCTTCCTATGCTAGTTGCTTCGTGCTTCAATGAATTATTCCATTGCAATATTCCAATGCATAGGAAGCATGTTAGGCTTAAATGTATTTGGCATTTGCTTCTTGATGCCCTTTTTTGTTCTTCAGCTCTTATTCTTGCGAGAGCATCATTAAAGTCCTATTCCTAGCTTAAAGGCATAAAAGAAAGCGCTTTTGGGAGGCAGCCCACATGAATAAATTTTTTGTTTTTGTTGTGTCTTGATGTTTTTTACTGCTGTAGCATCATCATTGTATCTTTGCTTTTCATATTTGTGCCAAGTATAGCCTCTGATTGCTAGAAAGTTCAAAAGTTGTGAGGTGCTGTACAGGAAACAGATTCTGTCCTTGGATAGAAAAATTCGTATAACATCACCAGATCATCTTTTTGGTCTGAATTTTTTCGAAAGCGTTCTCTATATAATTGTCTTTCGTGCGTCTGTTCTGAGTTTTTTGATTTGAGTTGCAGAAGTATCCCGAACAGATCAATTACTACCTGCTGTTCTGTTTTTCACAGATTCTGTCCTGTTTTGCCTTTCCTTCACTTTGCAAATCAAGAGCTTGCTTTTTCTTTGCAAAAACCTTTTGGCAATCTTGAGAAACAGTAGAACTTCAAGAATATCCTTATTTCCAGCAAGGTATAATTATTTTATTAAGGTTACTAACCTCGCTAATCAGATTATGATGAGTTATGTATGAAGGGAGTTTTCAAGTGTGCGAGGGAAGATGATAAAAAAGATTCAGGAGTGTCAATCGCTCAAGCTTGGGGATGCCCCCGTGCACCCCCAAGAAATATTCAAGGAGACTCAAGCGTCTAAGCTTGGGGATGCCCCCGTGCATCCCCTTCTCCATCAACATTATCAGTTCGTCTTTCGTTCCGCTATATTTTTATCACTTCATGTGTTATGTGCTATGCTTGGAGCGTCTTGCTTTTAGTTTCTTTAGCTTTTCATAACGAGTCGGAACTCAGCTTTCTTTATGTGGGAGAGAAACACGCTCCACTTCTACCTAGAACATAACATAGAATTTTCATGTCTATCTTTTGCTGTGTTTGTTCTTTGTCTTTTAATAGCTACTATCATGTTCAGCTCTTAGCTTTCATGCTTATCTTTTCAAGAGCTTTTGTTTAGTTGGTTGCTTGAACTCTCTTTAATTATCATGCTCACCTTATTAAGAGAGTTTGCTTCCGTTGCATTGGTTAATGTGTCTATGATAAAGATGCTACTTGCATGATGGTGCTTAGTAGTTCAGGTTTTCTTATGGTTAGTCTCAAATAACTGGGGGGTTCCCAATGTGTTATTGGAATACCAACATGATTTGTTTGCCTATGATGTGGTATGGTTTAGTAATATCTTCCTTCAAGAATTTATTTTGATTGACTTGGCGTATGCTCACGCATATTTAAGACTGTAAAGAAAGTCTGTCAAGCCTTGATGATCTTTCATTTCTGAGTAGCGATATAACTTCCATGCTTGATTCAATGTTGCTTTGTCACTCTGCATGATTATGACCGTCATTGCTCTCTTAGTTGGTCGCTCCTAGTCTTTTGCTAACCTTCGCCTGTACTAAGCGGACTGACTGCTTGTGCATCCACATTCCTTTATACCAGTTATGCCATATGAGTCCACCATACCTTCCTATACATGGTATTTAACTGCCATTCCTAACGAAGACTTTCATGTACCATCTCGAAATTATTCAAAAAAGCATTTCTCTTTTGTGCCTCTGTTTTAGCTCATGAAGAAGTAGTAGTTAATTCATGATCTTTTTAAGTTGGACAGGCTTCACCCCGGGATTGCATGTATAATGTGCAAACCCATAATACGAGAAGGAACTGGCATTGAGTGCGCCCGGCTTAAAAAGATAATATAACAAACAAACCCTCCTTCATGCTTTGTTCATGAGAAATCAGAAAACTTTGGCAGTGATAAACAAATGAAATTAAGAGGATGTGATCGTCCTCATTAGGGAGCCGTTCCTCGAAACTTGTCCATCTCAAGAAGTGATTGAGTTATCTGCTAGCATTCGTTGACGAAATATGCATATTCTAAAAAATAATTATTACCTCTGTTTTTAAAACCAAGAGCTCTGGTACATGTTTTGTCTTTGTTTCCGACAACGGGTTTTCAACCTTGCCAACAAAAGCCACGGTTCGAGAGTCTCCACCTTCTTTTAAAGCACCAACTACTGAGAGCATGATTGTCATTCTGAGTGTAATGTGCATTGTCCCAAAGTAGCATTGTCTTTTGCATGATTATGATATCGTTTATTCTGAAATCATTGTATCTAGTCATCACTTTAACCTTGAAGGTGCCCCTGCATTTATGTTTTGCTTCACTAAAGGGGGCAAGCTAGATATCGCTTTATCATATTTGCACACCATGTTCATTACAAATCTATTTGATGTTTCAGTATCATATTGTAAAACTTTCAGTTCTTTGTGATTTTCTCATGAGGCAACTTAATTACTATAGATTTATTGTCTCAGTAAGCTTTTGTCATATGACTATGAAAAGTCCTATATGGTTAATAGCATGTCACCACATAAATTATTCTAGTTATCATTTACCTACTCGAGGACGAGCAGGAATTAAGCTTGGGGATGTTGATACGTCCAAAACGTATCTATAATTTCTGCTTGCTCCATGCCTCTTTTGTGTGATATTGCTATGTTATTTATACACTTCCATACACTTTTGATCATATTTGGACTAACCTATTAACTCAGTGCACCCCAGTGCCAGTTTCTGTTTTCTGCTGTTTTTGTATTTCAGGTTTTCACGTTACGAGAACTGCCAGGAAAAATCCAGAAAAAATATATAAAAAATCAGCGTTCCAGGAGCTACCGTGCGGCCAAAGTACAGCCGGGGGGACCCACAGGGGCTCCAGGCGCCCTGTGGGCGCCCCCCCCCCCCCCGGGCCGCGCCGGGGGGGCTCCTGGGCCCCCCGAGGCACCTCCGATGCCTCCCTTTGGCATATATTTAAAGCGTGTGGAGGAAACCCTGATTCCAGACCCCTTTTCTCCAGACGCGATTCCGATCTCCGCCGCCATCGCCATCAAGCTTCGGGGGACCAGAATTCCTGCGCCGGCACCCTGCCGGGACGGGGAAGTGCCCCCGGATTCATCTCCATCGACGTTGCTTCCTCCCTCCATGATGCGGGAGTAGTTCCTCCTCGGGGCTAAGGTTCTTACCAGTAGCTATGTGGTCAATTCTCTCTCCCATGATGTGATCTTTGTTGTGATCATAGGCTATGTTAATCTAGGGTGATCCCATGATATTTCCCCTTCCTCTATGTATTGGATTGATGTACTCACTTGTCTTTATCTAGTATAATCCCCGAGACCAAGGTGACAGCGGTCTATTGGACATGGATTAGAACAATATTTTCATGAGTGATTTCCTCTCTTGTGGGGTGTTTGAAGATTGAGAGTCTCTTGGTGCTTGTCTTTGACTATCCTTTAGATATGTTGTGGTGATTGTGGGACTCTCTTTGGATGGCCGCGGTGACATTGGGAAATCCTTAGATTGAGAACTACGAACTTTGAGGTGTGCTTTTGTAGCCCTACATAATTCTCGTCCTCTCTTGACCACGAAGGAATGACCTCCGAGTGCGTCCCCTTTGCATGTTTTATGGGAAATATCATGTGATTCGATTATGTTAATGTTGTTGGGAGTTGCCACTAGTGAAAGTATGAACCCTAGGCCTCATTTCCGCCATTGCAATACCGTTTGTGCTCACGTTTACTACTTGTTTGCTTGCTGCACTTTTTATTTCATATTTATATTACCTTGTTTTGCCATCCATATCACTTGCCATTTAACATCTCTTCGCCGAACTAGTGCACCTATACATCTAACAAGTGTATTAGGTGTGTTGGGGACACAAGAGACTTCTTGTATCTTAGTTGCAGGGTTGCTTGAGAGAGACCATCTTCAACCTCTACTTCCCTGAGTTCGATAAACCTTAGGTCATCCACTTGAGGGAAATTGCTACTGTCCTACAAACCTCTGCGCTTGGAGGCCCAACATAGTCTACAAGAGTAGAAGCGTGTGTAGACATCAGGACACGATTGATGTTGAACCACTACAATATGTATGCCCTAGTTGCAACACATGCAAAATTATCTAGTTTCAGCTGATCTCACGAAAGAATTTCTTAACTACGTCGTATGTCAATCTGAAAAAAAAACTATGTCATAAATAGTACTCCCTCCGTCCCATAATGTATGACGTTTTTGCAAACTACAGAGGGAGTAGGTAAGTAATATGTGATGTAGTGCACCTTTGCAACTTTTGACAAAAGAGCAGATCATACACATTTCTTGCAACATACCAATTGTGCAATCTTTCAGTTTATGTTATTTGTGTGAAATGGAGCCATCTCTAAATTAACACGTAGTTAACCCCACACACACTACTGGAATGTGGAAGTTTGCCAAGTGCCCAGGGCACTCCCTCAACGCCCGAAAACCACTAGGCAGAGTGTTGGCTGAGTGCAACACTAGGCAAACAGTACTCGGCTGGAATCCCATCAGGAAATGTCTATCTGAAACAGTATCTATCACCAGTTCCCTCAAGTTAATTCTGCTCTTTCTGATAGAAAACAAAACCGACTAGTGGGGCCATGTGCTTGTTGCTTAGATGTCCTACATCCAAATGATCAAATAATCATTTAGGCTGGCACAACACGCGCTGACACTGTTTATCCCTGTTACCCTGACATGCGGGGAGAAGCTAATAAGGATATCAGCACACACTGATCCGCTGCTAACGCGTCGGGAGCCATTCCTACCCTATCTTATCTTATCGGTGAGATTTCGATTTGAAGACCTACATCCTAACCTCGCGTGCATGAGGTTAACTGTGGAGTTATAAACAGAAAAATAGGTCTATTCAATCGCAGATTATACATGCATCAATATTTATAGAAACCCTTTTTTTTTGGTGGCAGCTTCTACACATCAATTATTTAAACCCCCTTTTTAGGTGCATGCATGCTAACTTACCTGCAGCCACCATACATGGCAGGCCGGATTTCTCAGTACCGGTTCCTTTCTTGCCATCGCCTTCCATTCCGGGCTTACATGGTATATCCTCCTACCATGTGCTTGCAGACCCTGCCACTCGAGCAAGGATACACTGCAACGGTTCAAGGAAATTATAAGCAAACAGAGCTTACAATTGCATGGACAGTACTTCGATGGCTAAAACAAGCAGGAATAAGCAGTGGCGATTCTACTCAACAGGCTTCAATAGGCTCTAGCCTACCCTTAAAATTTGCCACACAAAAAAACAACACCAATGATCAGCACACTATTGGTTGGGTGCAGCGCATAAAATGGCTTCCAACAACAAAATATTAGTATCCTTGAAGTTGAGCCTGCCCTGGAATTACGTCCTAGATTCGCCACTGGGAATAAGCTTGCATGCATTCTCTTGCTCTAACATTTCAGATACAGTTCTTAATAACTTAATAACAGAGTTGCTCTAAATTGCAGAGAATGAAACTTAAGTTTTACACAAAAAAGGCACAGCGCCTTTTTCATTAAAATAAGAATGGTGCTTGACGCAAAAAAAAAAAGATAGTTACCATCTCAGGCAGTGAAGGACACAACCAATGCCAACTAAACAGAGCAGATCAAAACTAGCATTCACCCGTAGTAGATAGAATTTCAACTACTGACAAACACTTCATTATCTTGTCGTACCTAATAAAATCTTGTTCATTTCGCATGTTGTATATCTGAAGACTGAGCTTAGACAGCGTCCGCTGAGTCCTGGTTTCCATACTAGGCCAAAGGACCTTCCCGTTGCTGCATGGACCAGCTCCGGTGGAAACACTTCTGAGTTCAGTCAACAAACAAGATCATCTAATATAGTGCTTTTGGAAAAGACATGGCTATCTACCGGAAGCGTATCAAAGACGCGTGCATAACCGAAACAAAGGAGCTGCCAGAGGGATCATCCAATGGCAAATCGTGGCTATGGTTTTTGCCTGTAGAAGTACTCTACTATCACTTCTGAATTTTCGTTTTTGCCTAAAAGAACCAAATGGAAAACCACGCATCACTGATTTGTTCTCACCCTGTAAGAATCATCCAATGCGACTAGAACACTAGAACTAAGCATGTGATTGGGGACCCCATGCAAAAATATTAAATCAGTTTAGGACCCCTCTGGCATATATATATGACTCTAGCAGAGAGAGATATGGTACATATATTACTGTATGTACTCTTGTATGAATTCATTTCAGAGTGAAGTAATCACAATACTATCAAAAGACCACAATGTTTCTTTTCCCAGCATTCATGTAACGAGCTATGTATGTACAGTTTGTGTTTGGCAGGCTAATGCCATTTCACAGCCTAGTATTCCCTCCATGCATGGTGTGAAAATATATACATGCACAGTGTGAAAATATTGGCATATACGACCATGAATTTCTTAACTGAATAACAACTAGATAAAAGAAAATCATTCGACATACAACGAACAGTAGTACTACTAAACATTCAGTAAGACTCGTGATTAATGCAAAGCAGCAAACTGAATCGATCTAACCCATCGGTTAATATTTTTTGCCACTTCCAACATGTGCAAATCATTCATGATATGTTTGTGCCTGGCCACTGTTATCCACTAGCACTACTTAATTACATGCAGTTTTTGGCAGAATAATTAGAGGACGCCAAGAAAAGAAGCTAGCTACCAAATGCTGACATTTGTTATTAGTAAGCAAGTACCTTGACAAGATATCAAAAAAAAAAGCAAGTACCTTGACAAGAAAGGAGCAGCTTCAGAAACAGAAACTTGGATTAAATTCTCTGAAATATTCTGATCTGGTTCTGCTACAGTATACTGCTACTGCGCCCTAAGATTAGAGCAGAAATGGGGATATACAAGAGTATCAGGTTCCCAAGCTGCAAGGAATGAACAATCTGCTGCCAAGTTGTCTTCACAGTGTCTGCAGGGCCCTTTGCTTCATGCTGCTTTTTTGCCTCTCTACCGAATCATGATACGCCGACACTCCGGCAGTATGCTGATTTGTTTGCTATTACTAAAGAAGATTCTCAACCTTGCAGATTTCCATGGTAGTTAATGCACAGCAAGAAATTGACATTAGGATTTTCATCCATAGAATTTTGGAGTCTGATGATGTACACGGTGATTTTTCTTCCTTGCCGGGTACAGTTTCGACGCGTACAGCCACAGGGCAGATTCTGCTGAATTACCCAGGCTGCAGTATATGGCTATTAAGTTAAGAGTGCACAATGCTAAGCGTCTAAGCAAGACAGACAAGCCTATATGTTATGGCCAACTACATTTCTAGCACAACAAATTCCCTGTGCTGGCACCTGCCAAACCCCTTTTTTCATAGGTGAAGCACAAGCTTATATGATAAGTACTACCTTGTTTTATCACCTGAAAAGGGACCAAACGCACATACACCCAGTATGAAAACTTTACAGCAAAGCTTGCATTTTTATTTCAGTTTGACATTATAACGCGATTTCTCTGTGGTTAACAGATCCAAAGCTGTACCGAATTCATTAGCTACAGAAATCATAAATAAAAAGAACTAGCTCAAAGGTAGTGTTTGCCAAAATACAGAATGAATAAAGGCCAATACGGAATGAATACAGTCAACTAGACATCGCACAAGTAAGGCAGTAACCAGCCTGATTGAAGCTTTTAGTACACTAGAAGGTTGACAATATGCACTAGGATTTAGGATAATTACAACAACTGATTCTCATTGACAAGGAGGCTGATTACAGTATAATTTAGCCCCTGGAGCTAATACATGTGTGTCAAAACAAGAGCCAGTGCTAAGCAAACAAGAACAGGGGTAACAATGTTCTTTGGAAATGACATTATGCTTAAGTTGTGGGGTTTACCAGGCATTGCTCCGAACAGAAAACCGAACCAGCAGGAGTGTAATCAGTAGCAAATTGAGCAGCATGATTGAAGCAGATTCCGAAGTACAGAGATAAATTGTTCAGCCGAAAGAAGAGACAGTTCTTGGGAGGAAGCACATGCTTGGTTTGAAGGTGAAGCTACTGCCCATCTGCCACTGCTAATGACTCTGAGAACAGGGGAACATATGGCAGAAACCATTGTCCGTTCTCTTTCTCAAGATTAAGGATACGGCCAACTTTCTGTTGCCGCATGTCGTATGATACCAAGGTATTATCTCCATATGAAACCAGGAAGATGGTATCGCAATCTGGATGAATCCCAACCACCTTATACTTCTGCCCGGTCATGCTCATAAGATTATTGATGCTGGTAGTATGCTTCAAGACCAATTCTTTACTGTCGTGATCCTTGAGCCACCAGATTGCTCTCTTGGAAACCAGCATTCTGTTGTTATCATCGGCAGGAGGTATAGCATAGTGTAAGCACCCTTGAGACAATCCAATCATACCAAGCCTTTGACTGTACGGCACGCGGATGATTGTCCACACTTTCCCCTCCATGTCCACCCTCAGCAGCACATGCTCAATGATGACGTGGTTCAGGTTGCCAATCACGTACATCATACCGCGGACGAAGACACATTTGCTCAGGAGGAACAGGGCAACTTTCTCAACCATCCCACTGCTCCTATGACTCCAGGCTCCTGTCTGCGACGAGTAGATGTTCAGTCCTGTGATGTGAAGTCCCCGAAAGTTCTGCTCGAAACAAAGAACGTCGAAATGGGACGAGTCCGCCGGATCGAAAGCCAGGCCTGCGACATGGTTATGTCTGTTTGCCGGGTCCTGCGTTTGAGGCTGAGGGGGCAGCTCCACCCACCTCCCGGTGGCGGGATTGCAGACGACGAAACGGAAGTAATCCTCTGCCCACGGGCTCACCTTGTTGTTGCAGCAGCGGCAGAGAAGGAGGCCATTACAGGCGTCCACCTGAGCGATGTCCTTGTACTCGCCCCGCTGCAGGTAAGGGAGGCAAGGGTCGAACGGGGCTGCGCCGTCGCCGGAGACACCAGCAAAGTGGTGGCGGCTCGCGTTGTTGCTGTAGGTCGTGTAGAGGAAGCCGGCGAGTGTTTGGGGCAGCTTCTTGCGGTTGGCGGGGTCGGCGATGAGGTCGCGCCATAGCACGGAGACGCACTTGAAGCGGTGGAGGGATCTGGACGGGAGGCGCGAGAGGATCTCCAGGATGAGGTCCTCGGTGAACATGCCGGCCGCCGTTGCCCCCGGATGGCTGCCCAGCCTCGAGTTGGTCTTATTCTCCATGCTCCCCTCCTCCTCCGTCTCCATGGAGCTGAATCTGGAGTGCTGCGTGGGCAGGGGACACCGGAATAGGGTCAGGCCGGGCCGATCTGAGATTGGAGAGAGGAAATCTGCAAATGGGGAGAGGAAATCGTCGACCGGCCGGGCTAGTCGGTGGAGCGTACCTGGCTTTGGGGCGCCGTCGGCGACGGTGGATGTGGACGCCGCCGGCGGCGGTTCGCTCCTTGGAGACGAGGGTACGATGGACTTGCCAATATCTACTATCTACTATACTACCACTATAAAAGCACGAGAGGGCAGATCCAACTCATCATATTAGCCGTCTAATCTAAGATCTAACGGCTTAAAATCTCCGTTAACGATTTCGTTAACGAAATCCACTCCCCGTCGCTAACCCCGTCGCCACCCGCACGCCCCCCGCTTCGACTCTCTTGCCACAACCGCCCGCTCGCCCCGCCGCCGCCCCTTCTCGCCCGCAGCCGACCAGCAGCTCCGCCCCCGACGGACGCCAGTGGGCGAGCGGCACCTCCCACACGCTCGGCCTCCCCCTCCCCGCGTCTCACCCTCGAAGAGCGATACGTGCCGTGCCCGGCCGCCGCCCCGTGTCACCGCGGTTGATTCCAGCGAGGGCGCTCCCTTACTCTGGTCGACGTTGTACTCTCACGTCTCCTCCGTCCTCCCTGACCCTTTCTTCCTCTTCCTCGGCACAGGACGCTGGGTCGCCGTATTGCCGTATTGGGCAACAGTTCGCCGCTACACTGCACGAGGAGGGCGACGCCTGGGCCGCCGATGAGCCGGACGAGGTCTCCGTCCGGGTGGGCTGCCAAGCTTGTGGTCGGCCACTTGGCTCGCCGCCCGTCTCACCTTACAGCAAGCGCCACTGGGAGTCTGGGACTCCCCATCTGGCTCACTATTTGCTACATCTTGCCGCTCCCAATCCAGGTCGCACATGCCTCTGGACCAGGTATTTAATACTACAGGATTAATGTCTTGCAACTGCACATAGAAATTGATATTGCTTGATCTGATATTTAAGGAACTCTCACTGATGCGTACAAATATTCAATTCGTAGCTACCTGAAATATTAACAGTTTATTTTGTAGAGGTTGAATCTTGTGCACGAGTTTGGCTTATTGAGTTTCATTTTGTTTTGCTTTGTACAATGATTCCAATGGAAGTGCTCAACATTTGTAGATGGATAGATTTTCACCTAATTTTCTGTTGTACCATACACATTGAGGCAAGCTGACATCGACAAGCACAAATCGGACGCCTCAAGTTGACGAAGTTAATGGCAAAAAAGAGAACTTACTAGACTTGATGAGTGCACAATGGGATTATTGATTTTTATGTGTGCCATTCAAAAGATGTTGCGGCTTTAAAACATATCTGTAAGCCTTGGAGCTTGAACATTGGTTTATATATCCCAAGAAGAATCCAGTTTGATTGTACAGTACATGTTGTTTCTCAAAGTCTAGACAAGTTAACTTATTGTGGTAAGTCAAGTCTAGACAACTGAAGAAGACGACCACGCGCTGACACCTGCAGATCAAAATTTTAACAGGTGGGCGGTTAATATGTTTAGAAACATGGACACATCAAATTATCAATCAGATTTTGAATGACTGAACTTATGACTTTGGAATTGAAAACCTAGAGCCTACGGTGCGGTGATGCCTAATGCTGCCAACTGTCGAGATGGAATAAAGATGAAGCGAAGCTGCGAGGGTTGAGGAATGGATGCCGTCCGATGCTTTCGTCGTCGCCGCCTGCCTGCCAGTGCCGCCGTGCACGCCTACGTTCAGGGGATGGGGATCAGCCCTGCCGCCATGCCCTACCCACGACTCCACGAGTGCGAACAGAATTGGGAGGCGCCAGTTCGTCTCGTGCGATATGCCTCATTAGCGAAGCGCATGTAGTCCCTACGTCTTGCTGCAGCGATTTGAGCCACTTGGGCCATGTCGGGTTGGTGAGGACCATAGAGAGAAGTGGGCTGGTCTTGTTTTGGGGCTGAAATCCTTAGCTGGCCTTTATTTCCTGCGTCTATTTCGTTTCCCCCTGCGTACAGATGGAATACACTATATATATAGAGAGTTTTTTTTGCCAAATATAATGGATATTCAACTGAATACCCTTGAATTGAACTGGGCCCGCCCATGTCTATAGTACCAGCTAATCACTTGTGGCTGCCCAACAACCAGAAGACACATACAAGCGCAAGATGGTCAGCAAGGTAAGCCCCAACAACCAGAAGCGCCGCTAGTGGCAGCTAGCCTCGGGTAGGCCTACTTATCAGCAGCAACCAAGAGCTCTTGCACATCGCCCCAACTATCAGCCAATCAGTATGCACCTCAAAGGCCTGCCTACCAACAACAATTGTGGAAACAACAAACCTTCATGTGTCAAAATACTTTCGGTCAGACCCCTCCTTCAGTAGATTATCACAAAACTAACCCGAGGGAAGGGGATTTGGTTATAGTTCCGGCTTTGGTTATTTTGGATTTCGCTCAAATGGATTTGTTCTCCAAAAGTAAAATCCATACACCAGGAAGAAGTGGGTATATATACAACCATAAATATATTATATGAAGTAAATTGAGAGGTGAATTTGAATATATGCATCGAGGATTATTTTTTTTGCTCTGCTTGCTTTTAGTTTCTTTTTGTTCTTGCTAAGATTTTAGAAGTATCATTCTTTTCATCATTATACTACCCCTTGAGGAGGTTGGGCCAACTCTTCTTTATAGTTCAATAGATATTTTGTGTATTACATGCTCTCTTAGAACTGCATTCGGATTCGACTGGAATGCCTTATTTTATCACATATGTCAACTCTAAACTCTAAACTCTAATGATATGATCGCAACATACCCACCAAGATATGCCATCTTGTCTACAAAATAAACCCGTCCACTGCTTCACTGGCAGACCTGCTTCACTGGCAGACGAGTATAATGTAACCAAACATCTACGAGTCACTGAACTTTAGACGAGAAGATGATCAAACTAATAAATAGGCTAATATTGAAATTAGAGAGAAAATAATTACAACACATTTTTTATACTCGTGAACTATAGGATCCTCCATCAAGATATTTATAGAAAATACATACCCAAACACGCTATAATACATATAAAATGCCAAGCAGACTGCATGTGCAGACCACCCAAACTAGATCCAAGATATGGCCAAGTTTTCTTATCTCTAAACACATGGAATAAAACGCTCCACTGATGGATGCATGCGATTTTTGTGTGCTTTATTTAGTTTTGGATCAATAGAATTTATTTCAACAAATAGAATGGATTTTTTTCAAATAACATAATTGTCATGATTATAAAGTATATTCTACTTTGCTTGTTATATTTATCATGATGGAAGTCTGTGTTGTATGCTCAAAGTTTTAGAAAATAAGTTCTACCGACTTGAACATGTGTTAAATATAATGTAATACTAGTTAACCTTTGTGATAATGAGACATAAAAAATTAAATTTTTTTTGTATAAATAAGATATGTTCTAACAGAATTTTCAAATTTCACACTTCGTGTTGTATAAATGAGCTGAAATTAACCACATATGCAGTAGAGTTGGGTGTTCACCATGTCCTCCACCAGCACCTCTTCTTCCTAATTCGCAATGGAGGATTTCTCACCGGAATAATCGGTCTTGTCTCAGTTGTTTCGCCGTTTCTCTTCTTAAGTCGACCTTTTCCCACCGATGACTGCCAAAGAGTTCTTCGTGAAGGTCTAGTATTTTGTTGCTGTCTTGAGGTGATCGTCTGGGTTTCAACGTGCTTAAGCTCTTTTACCAAAGGTTTAATTTCTCTATTTCTTCCAACAAAGTGGGTCATTATATCTACTCTCTAAGCGATCGTGTCTGGCAAAGTTAATGAGGCGGTAGATTATTGGTTGAATTTTTTTTTCTTCTGACAAAGAAAAGTCTCGTGAGCATCGTTACATAGTTACTCCCATTGCAATGTGTTCTAACTTGGAGTTTCTCTCATCCAAAAAAGAAAAGTCTCGTAAGCACAATCAGATTGACAATTCTAATGTCAATCGTCACACATATATTGCAGCAGGAGGTCTTGCCAATCAAACATCCTCCCACGTGCATAATCCGACCAAATCAGATTCACCACCGTTTTGTTGTATCCATAGAGCCGGTTATAGTCACTGCCAACAGGAGCCAATGCCTTGGCTAAAAAGATCCAAAGATAACAGCAACATCCGAGATTAAACCGACAATATTACCATCTAGAGATTATTACCCATTGAGCAAGATCATCAACGGAGATCCAGAAAATAAGTGTGTATTCATAGTCACTGGCGAGGAGACGCACTCCGCATACTCGCAGGTGCAAGCCGCAGTGAGAATCACCACCTACAAGAGATTGTTTGTTCTCATTTTCATCACCAGATGCCTGGATAATTGCTCTCTGGGGCGCACTCAGTTCAGGCAGATCATATCAGCCCTGCAAATAGTAATTGATACGCAAACTTAATCCAGAGATAAAAAATACATTGTTCGCTATTTTATAATAGTAACTATTTCTATCTACTCTCCTTTCCCTACTATAAGAGCGTTTTTTACACTCGCTCTTATATTATGGGACAGATGGAGTAACTTTTTTCAAAGCTAAAAATGATTTAGGAGAAGCAGCATTCATGTATTTTTCTTCGTTATCGGAGTACAAGCAACCCCTTTATAATGGAGTTTATGGTTTTGAGCCGCTGCAATAAAAAAGTTTATGGTTTTGAACCTTTCACTATGCACTGATCAAGTCAAAAGGCTTCGACTCAGCGACCTAGCAAATTAACCAAAAACCCAAACAATGAATTATACCATTTTATCACCTGCGAGCGGAGGGAAGTGCAAACCACCACCAGCTGTAAATGTGTTTTTTTATCGATACGGTGAGTGAATCAATGACAAGATCTTGTTCAACTGAATCTTCATCACGAAAATTCCAAGCAAATGTGGTCAGTCTGTTCTTTGAGCCTTGACGTCCTACTGTTCTTGCATGCTATTGGAGTAGTATTTTCTGGCTTCTTCATGGGAACACTGTAATGGATTGACCTCGCTAAAGTATATCAACATTCTGAAGGGTTAAGTTTTTAACTATCTGAATATATTAGCCAACCGATCGAAACGCAGACCAAAGATACTCTCAGTGTAACATAACTAACCTGCTACAAACTTTTTAAGTGCTGTAAAAATGTGAACAACATTATGACCACTCACTAAAGTGTATGATCATTCATACAACATACCGACTCATGGTCGCACTGTAGGATGTCTTGATACTACGCATAATGTGACACATGGATGCTTAGCATCGTGGGTCAGGTGCATGAGAAACCCAAAAGCCTAGTTGCATTGCACCTTAGAAAAAGCAAGAGCGGCATCTTCTTATGGATGATGAGTCCTCCAACCTCTTCCATGCACATGTCCTCGCTCCTCAGCCCCTCCGGGAGCTCCCAATCAAAGCAGTAGAGCAAGTTTGGCAGCATGAACTCTGTGGCGGCCACCCCGATGTCGATCGCAGGCACATCCTACATCCGGCGCCGAAAGGTAGGTATTCAAATTGCGCCCTATTGAAGTTCACATCCTCGCCCTCAAACCTTTCCGTTAGTAGCGCCTTGACGACGTCTCTATCAAACCTGAAAGAGCCTTGGTGGTGCTCCTCCTTCATGAGGCCGATAAGTACGTCAAGGAGGCCAGAGGCACAACCATTGTCGGGCTTGTCGATGTGCTGCTCGATCATCATCTCAAAGAAGTCATCGTACTCCTTGAAGACCCTCTCGCGGAGGGAGGCTACGCCGTTGAGGCGGTCCACGAGGCGGCCAAGCGCATTGGGGAAGTAGTCCTCGGCGAGAAGCTGGACCTCACCACCATGGCCTCGTCAATCACGTGGTGGAAGTGCTCCCCGTAGGGCGCCAAGTGCTCTGTGCCATAGATGTTGCCGAACGCCACCGTGCCAACGATGCCGTGCATGTACCCTAAGACGTGATCCTCCAGGCGCACGGGCTTCCAGTAGACGCTGGGCAGTGCTAGTCCGCTCACCAGCTTACCCACCTCGGCCTCCCTGGCGTACCAAGTGAACTGATATCGAATAATATATACATGCATGATCTGAACATATTGGCATACACAACCAGGAGTGCTAGCTAAAAGAAAACAATTGAACCCACAATAAACAGGAGTACTACACATCCAGAAAGCGTGATGAACGCACAGCAGCAAATTCAATCGATCTAACCCATCAGCATGTTATCTTTGGGCTTAACTACTGTTAACCATTAGTCTACTTAATTACATGCAGTTTTTGGCACAATAGCTAAGAGTACAAGAAGAAAGGAAGCCAGCAAATGCTACTAGTACACATGTACCTTGACAACAGAGGAAGCAGCTTCAGAAACAAAAACTTTGACTGAAACCTCTGATATAGTCCGATCTGCTTCTTCTGCTACACTACACTGCTACTACACCTGAAATTATAGCAGAAATGGAGATATACAATTTGTTGCGTGTTGTCTTCATACTGTCTACAGGGCCCTTTGCTTCATGCTGTTTTCTTGCATCTTTACCGAATCATGAAGCACCGTCCGTATGCTGATTTATTTTGCTTTTCCTAAAGATTATTTTTAACCTTGCAGGTTTTCATGATGCACAGAAAGATGATGACATTAGCATTTTCATTTTTGACAGAACTTGGGAGTCTGACGATGTACATGGTGATTTTTTTTTTCCTTGCGGGTTCAGTTTCGACGCGTACATCCGCAAGGCACATCAGCTGCATTACCCTTCAGTATATGGCTGTTAAGTTAAGAGCCCACAACACACAGCGTCTAAACCAACAGACAAGCCAATATGTTATGTTCACTACATTTCTAGCACCTGCCAAAATCCTATATTCATACGTGAAGCACAAGCTTATATGATACGTTCCTTTACTTTATCACCTAAAATAACAAAAACGGACCAAGCACACATACACCTGGCACGATAACTTCTCATCAAAGCTTAAAGTTCTTCATTTTTTGGCACTAATACAATTTCTCTGTGGTGAACTGATCCAAAGCTCTACTGAATCATTAGCTACAGCAAATATAAATAAAGAAATTGCTCAAAGGTAGTGCTTTGCCAAAATACTGAATACAAAATGTCAAATAGAGATCACACTAGTAACCAGTCTGCTGAACCTTTTAGTACACTAGCAGGTTCACAATATGCACTAAGATTTAGAATGATCATAATATCTGATTGTTATGGAAAAGGAGGCCAATTACAGTATAATTTAGCCCCATGGAACTAGTACATGTCCAGAACAACATCCAGTCCTAGGTCACAATGTTCTTTGGAGATGACATTATGCTTAATCCGTAGGTTTATCAGGCATTGCTCTGACCTGAAAATCCAGCAAGCAGGAGCGTAAGCACCAGGAGATTGAGCAGCATGATTGAAGCAGATTCCAAAGTACACAGACAAATTGTTCAGCGGAAAGAACAGCCTGTTCTTGGGAGGAAGCACAGGGGTGGTTTGAAGGTAAAGCTACTGCCCATCTGCATCTGCTAATGCCTCAGAGAAGAGAGGAACATAGGGTAGAAACCGTTGTGCATTATCTTTCTCAAGATTAAGGATACATCCAACTATCTGATGCCGCATATCGTATGATACCAAGGTATCAAGTTCATATGAAACCAGGAAAATGGTATCGCAATCTGGATGAATTCCAACGACCTCATACTTCTGCCCTGTCACGCTTATAAGTTTATCGATGCTGGCAGTACGCTTCAGGACCAGTTCTTTACTATCGCGATCCTTGAGGCACCAGAGTGCTATCTCAGAAACCAGGATTCTGTTGTCATCATCGACAGAAGCTATAGCATAGTGTAAGCACCCCTGTGGTGATCCAATCGTACCAAATCATCGACGGTACGGCACATATAAATAAAGAATTTGCTCAAAGGTAGTGCTTTGCCAAAATACATAATGCATAATTTATCTGTGGTATCTATCGAATCATTAGCCACAGCAAACAAAATAAAGAATTTGCTCAAAGGTATTGCTTTGCCAAAATACAGAATGCATAAAGTCAACTAGAGATTGCACGAGTAACCAGTCTGATTGAACCCTTTAGTACACTAGAAGATTGACAATATGCATTAAGATTTAGGATAATCATAATAACTGATTGTTATGGACACGAAAACTGATTACAAAATAATTTAGCCTCATGGAAGTAATACATGTCTAGAACAACTGTGAGTGCTAGGCAAACAAGAACAAGGGTAACAATGTTATTTCAAAATGACAATATACTTAATCTGTAGGTTTACCAGCCATTGCTCTGAACTGGAAATCAAGCAAGCCGGAGTGTAAGCACCAGCATGATTGAAGCAGATTCAGACGTACACATACAAGTAATTCAGCCGACAGAATAGCCAATTCTCGAAGGAAGCACAAGCGTGGTTCAAAGGTAAAATTAGTGCCCATCAGCATCTGCTAATGACTCTGAGAACAGAGGAACATAAGGTAGAAATTTGTGTATACTGTTTTTCTTAAGATTAAGGATAGAGCCAACTTTCTGATGCCGCATATCGTATGATACCAAGGTATCACCTCCAAACTGAACCAGGAAAATGATGTCGCAATCTGGATGAATCTCAGCCACCTGATACACCAGCCCCGTCATGCTCATAAGCTTATTGAGGCTGGCAGTGTGCTTCAGGACCAATTCTTTACTGTCATGATCTTTGAGGCACCAGAGCGCTATCTCAGAAACCAGGATTTTATTGTTATCATCGACAGAAGCTATAGCATAATGTAGGCACCCCTGCGACACCCCAATCGTACCAAAGCTTCGACCATACGGCAAGCGGATAGTTTTCCACACTTTCCCCTCCATGT
This sequence comes from Secale cereale, assembly GCA_902687465.1. Lineage (NCBI taxonomy): Eukaryota > Viridiplantae > Streptophyta > Magnoliopsida > Poales > Poaceae > Secale > Secale cereale. Next base: position 825,068,116 of record LR738712.1, on the reverse strand, counting down.
CCACACCGACCAGCACATACTCGCCGTTGATGTGCTTCAGGTTGCCTATCAGGTATAGCATACCACCGACATAGACACATTTACTACACAGGATAAGTTTTTCGACCATCCCACAATCCCTGCGACTCCAAGCTCCTGTCCGCGACGAGTAGATGTTCACTCCCGTGATGTAAGCTCCTGGAAAGTTGTACTCGAAACAAAGAACGTGGAAATGGGACGAGACCACTGGATCGAAAGCCAGGCCTGTGGTATGGTTACGACTGTTGGCTGGCTCCTGTGGTTGAGGTGGATGGGGCAGCTCCACCCACCTCCCGGTGGCGGGATTGCACACCACAAAATGGCAAGTGTCCTCTATCCAAGGGATCGCCCTGTTCTTCTTGGAGCGGCGGTAGAGAAGGAGGCCATTGCAGGCGTCCACCTGGGTTATGCCCTCGTCCTTGTTAGGGTGCAGGTAAGGGAGGGCAGGGTCGAACAGGGCCACGGCACCGTAGACGCTGGCGAAGTGGTGGTGGATCCGACGATTGTTGCTGACGGCCATGTAGAGGAAGCCGGCGAGGGCCTGGGGCAGCTTCCTGCGGTTGGTGGGGTCAGTGATGAGGTGGCGCCAGGGCACGGAGACGCACTTGAATTTGTGGAGGGATCTGGCGGGGAGGCGGGAGAGGATCTCCAGGATAAGGTCGTCGGTGAGCAGGCTGGCCGCCATCGCCTCGGGATGGTCGTCTAGCCTGGGCTTGGTGTTCCTCTCGAAGGTTCCCTCCTTCTCCTCCTCCATGGGAGGGCGTAGGCAGACGTCACCGGGATCACGACGACTGCAGATGGAGAGAGGATATGATCGATCTGGCTGGGAAAAATCGACCCGGGTGATGGGTACCTGGGTTTAGGGCGACGTCGGCGACGGTTGATGGGGACGCCGGCGGCGGCGCTTGGCTTCTCCGAGGATGAGACCTCAAAATTTCAGAGTCTAGATTAGGCCGAGACCACGGGACATCACGCAGTTTTCGTCCGAGCACTACTCAAATACTAGTAGAACTTTGTTTTTTCTTTTCTTTTTAAAGTGTGTTCCGTTTTCCAAGACATTAAACAGATTTATTATACAGTTTTGCTAGAACTCATCTAGCTGAGTTTTAGTTATGTCTCATTCACTTTTATAGCAACCGGATGTGATGCTATAAGATACTTTTATAGCAACCGGATGTGATGCTATAAGATACTACGTGTGTGCTGACGTGGGTTGATGCTCATTTGTATCTGTTTTTGTTTTCTAGGCGAATGAGATCAAATTATGTCTCATCTAGATGAGTTCTAGGCACTCCCTTATATATATCTTTAGCTTTACCTCTTTACCTACTAATAAACCAACTATTGCTTCTAGTCGTCCGTCGTGGTTGTTTTGCAAAAAAGCCCCTCGGTTTATAGGAAATCAACCCGCAATCCTCATGTTAGTAAACCCGTACGTGTGAGATAAAAGAAAAAAAACACCCGCACGATCCGGCCTCCCCGACACCTCCAGCGCGCCGCCGCCTGCTTCCACGCCCCACCCCGCCTCACAGCGCGCCGCCGGCCGTCGCCCAACCCGCCGGCGCGTCTACCCTAACCCAAGTGCCCACACACCCGCAGTCTTCCTCTGCCGGCGACCCTCGGCCTTCCACCGCCGACGATGAGGACCTGCCAGATCTCGACGGATCCCGCAGGGAATGGCGCGCAGGCGGCGAATTTGAAAGGAAGGTGGCCGGATCTTAGAGCACGACGGTTGGCCGGGGCGCCATGGCATCGGGTAACTGCGAGAGAAGAGAAGTGAGCGGAAAGAAAAGGGAGGACGGGAGGAAGCAGATGGGAGGCCGGAGGGAGAGAGAAGAGAGCGGTGAGGCGCGGCTGTGGTCCTGCTACTACTGCTTGCCGGTGGTTCGCCGGCCATCGGCCGAGGTGGGACTCGGGTGCGCGGAGGCGTCGGGGATCGAGGAGCTCTCCTCCCTCGCGGTTGGAGGCACTCGTCGAGCAAGTGAGCGACGTTCCGTCGTCGCCTTCGTCCATTCCCCTCGCGTAGTGGCGGAGCTACACACGCTTCATTGGGCGGGCCAAAACCAGCTAGCTTAGGAAATACGTCTGAAATTTTGCTGCCAGAGCCCCAATTCAGCACCACTCTACATTGTAATCCTATTTGGCAGGGCGGGCCAAGGCATGGTTTTGCCCAGCCGTAGCTCCGCCACTGCCCTCGCGTGCCTTATCCCCTCGGCCTTCTCTCTAACGATTCTTTCCCTGATCTCCTGGGATGTCTGCATCTTCGCCATCTCCTAATTCCTCTCTTCCTCACACGTAAGCAACATCCCCTCTCCCTTCCCCATTAATTTGCTACCTTTGATTAGATTTCTCTGGCTGAAATTGGAGCCTCTTGTAGTTTAGTGTTGATCTGAGCTACACACTAGCGATTGCACAAGGTTATATTCAAGAGAATTTTGGATGGTTGCGGCTGTTGCTGCTGGATGCAGTTGTTAGAATTTTAAGGGAATTCGGTGTAGAAAGTTAGACAATTCTGTACCAACAGAAGGAATTCTAGAACCATATCTTCTGTTTGCTGCACTTTCCCAAAGTTTGTTTCCAAATAAGCACACACACTGTCGATGGGCACTAGCGAAATCCTGATTCCTGGCTATTAAGTAACGATCCATTTGCCGAAAACTGATTTCGAGTAATTCATGAACATTGCCCTTACTTAATTAGCAACCAAACCAAACCAGACATATATTATACGTTAGCTCCACCATATATATATTGCTTTTTTCTTGACCGTGAACAGTAGTAGCTCTGCTTTTTCAGTTAAGAAGGGGGAATGGCTGTACAATGGGCTGAGGAAATCAGCTTACAGAGTTAAAACACTCACAAAAGTGACAGGAGGGAGACCCCAAACTATGTACATATTCAGATCCTGTCAAAACACTAAAGCAATTACTCCCGAAAGGCCTCCCTGTAGCGGCGAAGATCATCACAAACCAGCTGATAAACTGCAACTGGGTCACAACTCTTACTTTTGGGTTTCAGTGTTCTGCAGCTGAATTTCTGATGCCTTGCACTTCTAGGAGTTGTGGTTTATCTATGCAAACATGAACCTTAGATAAGTAATTGGTATTCCATTGATGTGTCCAAATGACAATGAAATATAAAATTGAATTGTGCAAGTGAATTGATGATGATACATGCTTCTGTTTCTGAAGATTGGGAAGTAATCCTCATGACATTTCCATGCAAATCTTTTTAAATCCACTTTTGGTTGACTCATTCTTTATTATATTGAATTTAAATTCACATTTCCATGCCGAGATTTGTGAAGTTCGCTTTTTCTTTTCTGGATGTAGCATCTGCAGGCCTACATGCAATCATTATTTTGTTAAGCAACAGAATGCCACAGTTATGTCAAGAGTTACAGGCGAGGGGCGATGAGAGTTGGTTTATGTTGGTATTCAACGGGTTGCTTCTTATGGTTTGGTATGTCTATATAAAGCTCCCATGTATTTCGCTACATTTGCCTAAAAAGTATATCCGTGTAGATTTTCAGTTCAAAGGTTTGCATTAAGTATATTTTCACTCCATGCGCATGATACATTTCTTATCACCCAATGTACTATTTAGGGGAAACTGATCCTTCTAATCTGGCATTCTTTTTGGTCTGCCCTGCTTTAGGTAGTTCATGCTGACTCCTTAATTATTTACTGGTAATGAGCTATTCATGGATCTAGCAACTGACTGTATTTGCTTTTGCCCGAGATCATGGATACTTTTTTCATGAGATCATGGATACTTGAATGCCCTTTGTTGACCATATACGGTTTCTGATTGTTTTCGTACGTTTATGCCTCTTCTGAGCTTGTGGAACCCATTTACTTTCTCAAAGATCACTTGTGCCTACTAAGTCTTGGGATCCATTTTTTTGTTCCTATGGGACCAATCTGTAGAAGAATGCATGCTCCCGAGCCATAGAAGAAACCAGCAGGTGGACAAAGTTGAGGGCCTGAGGCAGCAATAGTTCTTCGAAAGCACTGGGCAATAATTGGTTGGTCGAAGGTACCATTTTCTGTTGAGCTTCAATTGTCATGGAAGAAATTGTTTCTATATGTGCCTTTGGTTTTCTTTCGCTTAGGGATTTAATACAGTTCTTTCTTCAGGGCAATAGATTCTCCGACTAGATAAGAAAGAGCACTCTGATTAATTAGATCAGAAGTTGCTTTTTCCATCAAGCTTCAGTTGACAGGGAAGAAATTGTTTCTGTCTATGCCTTTGGTTTTATTTTACTTAGGGAGTTTGCATAGTTTTTCTTTTAGGGGAAGACATTCTTCAGCTAGATGTGAAAGAGCACTCTGATTAATTAGATCAGAAGTTGCGTGTGATGATGATTGCTCGTGCAGACTACAATGGCACCAACCACCAGGCGATGTCGTCAGTGAGTCGCCGTTGGTGGACATGAGTAAAGCTTCTTGACCTATACGATTCATGGTTTGGCATGTTTGCTTCATCGGAGTGCTTTATGTACTTAGTCTGAGATGATTGAGATCCTTAACTTGCATTGGTTTATTTTTGCCGCATCTCCTGAAATACATTAGTGAAAAGCTTAGCAGTGCTGATCTTCTAAACTTCAAGTTACGACTTGCTTAACCTCATAATAATTTTGTATTGGAGAGTGCAAAAATCATTTTGATGAAACAATGAACAAGAAAGTTGGGGCATTCTGGGTAATCAGCTGGGAGAAGCCCAGAAAAATCTGTCAGGAGCGGTAACAGTAGTAGCAGCATGTCTGATACAAGACCCCACAATAGTGATTGGAGCATGAAAGCCATGGTATTATTCTCTTTGGATTTTTTTTTTGCATGTCCTCCTTTGCTTAGACATTTAAATGTGTGATTTGTTTCTACCAGGTGGTATTCATTTTTTTTTTCTTTCAAGATACTCCCTCCGTCCGGTGAAGAGTGAACATCTAGAGATTTTAGGACAAATTATGGAGTGAAGTAAAAAATACATTGGGAAGATGCAAGCCACCATCCGTCTCCTCTTTAATTACCCAACCCCAATGAGCTAAGTGCATGTATAAATTAAGAAGATCATGCATAGATTGTTATTGGTCTTGATTATCGTGTGATGAGAGAGAAGTACATTAAAGTGCATTGAGAAGGTAGAAGTACACTCTTTTGTGGACAAATTTTGAAGCCAAACGTACACTCTTTACCGGACGGAGGGACTACACTCTTATATCATATATACTTTTTAGTGTTCTTGAAAGTGTTTTGTTGGTTGTACAAGGAATCGATGTAACAACGTCATTTCATCCAGGAAGGGGCTGTACTTTCCTTACAGAGCACAACTCATTATGCGAGGCGTCCGTTATTGCAACATCTTGTCCAGGCAAAGGATCCACTTCTACTAAATTGAACTTCTTGCCATCCAACTATATGTGATACCCATTTCTCCATAAATAAAAGACATTTTACAAGCATGCATTCCTTATTATTTTTCACACGGGACATCCTTTTAACAGTTTCCCCACTTCTTTGATGATGCTGGCTAGCTCATTCATTAGGGGTTGCACAGCTATGCTTTTTTTTTCTTTTTTGTCATGATTGGATTATATGCTACTCGGTGTTGAAGGTTTGTTCATGCCAAAGTTAAGAAATCTTGTGATGTTACCAGAGATTGTCCATTTACTCATTCTGTACGGGATGGTCAAGGTTTGATTATTTTTATCGGCAGACTTTTGTTCAGAAAATAACCCAATGGCGCTTGCCTGTTCTCTTTACTTATGTACCTACACAATAGTGCTTTATTAATTTTGTTGTGCAAATAATCAGTCTTTATGTTTATGAGCAATGATAATGACTCACACCATTACCATACTTGCTGAAAGTATGTTTTGCTGCAATACAATCCTATATTTACCTCGTGTTATGATTTCATTCAGGTATAGCTTCCAAGTACCAAGTTCAGGGCATGTCCTTACATAAAAATAATTTAATTCTCAATTGCCATTGGGGCTCATTAATTTTTAAAATTGCTAATGTTTTATAGTAATCAATTTCAAAATATGCAGAGTATTAAAGATAGACCCATTTGAAATTAGATATAGGGAAATAATCATATTTTTTGTGAGCAAGCAGGAAGTTGATTAAGATTCATATATAAAGGCTACAATAATGTACTCCCTCTGTAAACTTTTACAAGATCGTTTAGATTAGTGATTAACACGACCAGTCTAGCACTCTTCCAATCCAAAAAGACCAACACGTCCAAGCTGCACACTATATAAGGTCGGCCCATCCACGCAGCTCCACCAAGTTCCAAGTGGGCTCCCCCATAAGCTTAATAGAGATTATTTTCACCCCGCAAAAAAAAAAAGATGCATCAGCTGCAACATATGTACAGTTATTTGGTGTTAAACTGTATGCCTAACATGGTGATAGTCACAGCTGACCAAAGAGCCATGCCATGTGTAGCCTGTAATCCAACTTGACATATATTTGTATATGTGAATCATTAATATATATGTATTGGCAAAAGAAAGAGGCATACAAATCAGTGAGGCACAGTAAGAGGCATGTCTTGAAAAAGGAACAGTGAGAGGCATCCCACTGGGCTCTCAGCTTTGCTGATTTGGACAACAAGCTTCAAACTGGAGAGAAGAAAAATCCTTTGTCAATTGACCAAAATAATTCCAAAATACAAATGGAGTAACTAAATAATAGAAGAACACATGAATGGAACATAAAAAGTTCTTGATCCCAGGCGATGAGAAGGTTACAGTCATGGTATTACACTAATGTCGACTTTGGTGCTGTACATCTCAATTTGAATATAGAAGATGAAGGGGGTGACGTTCTTGGGGATGGCTAGATCAAACATTATTTATGTGAAGATCTGGTCTGCCTGAAACTACGTACGTGGCCACTAAGGCAAGCACTCCGGTTATGTGCTTATGGAGCTAGCCATTGTTGACGATGCCCATGGGGAGCTACTCCGGCACAGGTAATTGGCTGGTCTTTGTGCTATAAGTGAGCATGGAAAATGGAAGTATTGAGATGAAAAACAAGATGGAGCGGGCAAAATAAGGCGGTGTGATTGGTAGGAGTATATATGAAGTAGCTCATCTATAGAAAGAGGCAAATGGATAACAATTCTCCTCCACCAACACGAGCAGTTTCAGAAGGGCGACCGTCATCCATCACTGCCATGGTTCCGCGGTTCCGCCGCCGCTTCTCTCTCGATAGGATGATTCGCATGGTCAGCTGTCGGGGCCTATGAAGGAATAGTAGAGAGAGCCGATTCCTAGGCACACGTGCCTTAGAAGCTTGCCGTCGGGATGCAAGACGGCGGCGGCGCAGCGCCGACAAACAGGGGAGGAGCGCCGGGATACGGCTGGGACAAGGATGAACATGCTGTTACAGATCAGGCAGGAAGGTGCTCACATTGAACTGGGCTAGCTGCGAACGATTGGGCCCAGTGGGCGTTCGAGCAGTAAGGCCCGATTACTCACCGAACGCCTTACTCGTTCCGAGGAGCAGCGGCCCGGGTAACGGTGCTCCGAGCGGTCAATGCGCGTAAGTGATTTCTTAGACAGCCAAACTAATCTGGAGCGTACATGATGGGATCCGAGTCAAATCGTTGTGGAAGAGCATAGCTCGCTCTGTTTTACTGTTTCTCAATTAAATAAGATGAAAGGAGAAACTAAGGACATGCAAGATTATTCGTGAAATATAGTCCAATACTCTCTCCATGAACCAATAAGTTCGTACACTTTTTTAACGGCTTACTGATTGATATATGCCCATTTTGCATGCCTAACATGTTGACATGTGTTTCATGTTTGCTGCTAAGGCCTCAAGTCCCTCCACCGGAAATCTAAGCTCAACCGCAAGTTCCCGTACACGGCATTACCGCGCAACCAAGCTCATCGGCTTGGAATTGAAAGAAGTGAATAGTTGGACCACATGACCATCGTTGATGATGGTGGCGTACAGAAGTGGCAACACGAATGGGTTGATTGGCGCATACGGAGATTTTGTTTCTCCCGTTGCAACGCACGGGCATGTTTTGCTAGTAATAATAAAGAAAATTGGGTTTTTGTTCGTCCGTCATCGGCCTTTTTGCAGAAAAGTCCCTCCGTTTATGAAAATTCAACCCGCGGTCCTACATAAAATGAGTTCCTGATAAGATAACGTTTCGCCTTTTTAAAAAAAAAAACCTACCACCATCGGCCACCTCCGTCACTAGTCCATTGCCTGTCTCCACCGGGCACGCCCCGCCGATTGCCGCTGGCGTCCACGCCGCAGAAGCCAAGGAAGGGATGATGCGTCGCGGCGGGGTGCGTCGTGGTTGCGCACGAAAAGGATCCAACCTGAAGACACACAACGAAGACGAACGACGAACAGATCCGAGCAAATCCATCAAAAACAGATGCGTCGGAGACACACCTCCACACGCCCATCGATGATGCTAAACGCATCACCCGAACGAGGGCTGGGCGGGGAGACCTTTATTCCATCTTCAGGGAGCCGCCGCCGTCTCGCTTTCCTGAGCAGGACACAAACCCTATCAAAACTGGAAAAAGATCTAAAAATGGAGCCCTCTCACCGACAAGGTTGAGATCAACTCCACCTCCATGGCCCTAAGGCCACCGGAGACGAAGCGGGCCGGCGCCGGCGCCGGCGGAAGGCAAAGAACCCTAACTTTTTGAGATGCGGCGGCTGGCTAAGGTTGCGTGTGCCCACCCCAAGTTGTTTTGTACACATAATAGCTGGTGTAACAATAATATCTACTTCACTCTTATGAATAACCAAAATATTTTGGTATTTATTCTATGGGAACGTTTTGTTCCACCATACACATCAACTAATATTTTCTTGCCACTGCCAACATGGACACCTAACATGTGTATCTCTATGCTTGATCACTGCTAAACATTAGTGCTACTTAATTACGGAAAAAAATTCTATGAGACCAGGTCTCACGGATTAGCAGGTGAGACCCATCCTGATGGATGACACGTGGCATTCACAAATCACAAAGCACCCACCACACCCTCACCTGAAATCAGGGGGGGAGATTAGATGCTTTGTGATTTGTGAATGCCACGTGATGCTTTGTGATTTGTGAATGCCACGTGTCATCCATCAGAAGGGGTCTCACGTGCATTATATGAGACCTGGTCTCATATAATTTTTTTCCGTAATTAAGTAGCACTAATGTTTAGCAGTGACCAAGCATAGAGATACAAATGCTACTATTTGTTACTAGTAGACATGTACCTTGACAAGTTACTGCTCCCCTCCTTCTCCGCCTCCATGGGGCTGAATCTGGAGCAGGGACACCGGGACAGAGTCGGGTCGGTCAATCTGCAGATGGTGAGATGAAATCATCGATCTGGCTGGGAAAAATCGACCCGGGTGGTGGTCGGTGATGTGTACCTGGGTTTAGGGCGCCGCTGGCGACGGTTAATGGGCCGTCGCTTGGCTTGTCCAAAGATGAGACCTCGAAATTTCAGAGTTAGATTAGGCCGAGACCACGCAATTTTCGTCCGAGCACAACTCAGATAGAGCTTTGGATTTATTATTTCCTAGTTGGATACGTCATACGTATACACACATGTAATCTCGTCCTGACGTTGGGTTTACTTTCAACATAGGCGTATATATAATCACCAGCCAAACGTTAAAAAGAAAGGGGTTGTGTTAATACGTACGGGACTCGTGTGCGCCTGGTGGGATCGATTCCTGTCCTCCACATACCAAAACGACAAAGATACGTGAGTAGGAAACATGGAGTGGCATCGTACTGTTAGTTTATTCGTGCTCGTGCTCGTGCTGCTGCTCCGGTGGCCGGCGTTGAGCTCTGCGTGGGCGCCGGTGTCGAGGACCATCACCGTGGACAGTAAAGGGCAGGGGGATTTCAGGACGATTCAGTCGGCGGTGAACCTCGTCCCGGACGGCAACCGCGAGTGGGTCAGGATCCACGTCAGGGCAGGGGGCTACAGGTTCATCTTGCTACATCTTCCGTATTGCTTCAACATGTGGTAAGCAAGTATGGTTATGATGGTACATGTGGTGTGGTGCATGCAGGGAGAAGGTGACCATCCCAAAGGAGAAAGGCTACATCTTGCTGGAAGGAGACAGCCACAAGAACACGGTCATCTACTTCGACGACTACGCCCACGGCAACGCCAGCGATCCGACGCGCCGACACGATGCGATGCAGACGTACGAGACCGCCACCTTCACTGTCTACGCCGACGACTTCGTTGCCCGGGACATCGCCTTCACCAACACGCACAAGAGCGCCAACAAGAGCCGCGTCACCCAAGCGCTCGCGGCGCTCGTCGACGGTGACCGGATCGCCTTCCACCGTTGTGCCTTCAACGGCTTCGAGGACACGCTCTGCGACAACACCGGCCGGCACTACTTCCGTGAATGCTCCATCAAGGGTGGCGTCGACTTCATCTTCGGCTACGCCCGGTCCATCTACGACGGCTGCACCATCGTATCCAACATACCCTTGCGGTACAGCCGCCGCCATGCTGGGTGGGTGACGGCGCACGCTAGGCAACACGCCGGTGACCTCGGAGGTTTTGTGTTCAAGGGCGGGGAGCTCCGGGGCACCGGGCGCCAGTATCTTGGACGCGCGTGGAACAAGTACGCCACCGTCGTCTACTACCACGTGAACATGTCCAGCATCGTCGTCCCGCGGGGATGGGCTCCGTGGTACGCCGGCACTGAGACTAACGACGTCCTGTTCGCAGAGGTTGGGTGCACCGGACCGGGGTCAAACATGGCCGGGAGAGTGCCATGGGAGAAGCATCTGACGGAGGCGGAGGTGGAGAAGTTCGTGAACATGAGCTTCATCGACGACGGTTGGCTAAGCAAGCAGCCATAGCCGGGGGTCGATAGGAAATAGCAGGATGAGTTGCCAGTAGAGAGATAGAGTAGAGAGGGGCCTGGCCTTCTTGTTCCCTACTGATCCCCGTGTGCAAATTAATGGCACCAAAAGTAGGCAAAAAAATTGGTACTCTCTCAGTTTCAAATTTACTCAAGTGTATTCTAAGTCATATTTCTTTAAATTTGATCAAGATTATAAAAACTATAGTAGTATCCTTTTAGGGTCAAAATAGATTAATATCTATAACCCCAAATCATACATATGCCCATACGTTGCAACGGGGGAAATTAGTCTGTCCATCAAAACAACATCCAAACGGTGCCATCCGGCGACGACAGGGAGGTGCACGCCAAAATCTAGATAATTTTCATTTCTTAAAAAAAAAACGGATTATCTTCATGAATTGGACTGAGGAAGATTTAATTCGACGCCAGAAGAATTAATTCGAGCGTGCCTTCCTTTTCTCTTTAAACATGAACTTGCCAGCCCTATAACTTTATCTTTTGTACTTAATCAATGCGCCTCTTTAATTGGTCATGTATGCGTGCGAGCGTTCTTTTCCTTCGCCTAGTTTCCCACGAATCTTTTTAGGGCGACGCTACGCGTCCGCCGGTGGATTATTTTTAAAGTCCACCACCTTCACAGCCGTTTGATCTGGCGCATTCATCGGTCTGACTCTTTCCTCACAATCGCAACAAAGACAGTGTTGCGGAAACGTTTGCACATATCTCTTGGTGCAGAAACTTCTGCAACAGAGATTTTGTTGTAGATTTTTTTCGTCTTAACTTTTTCGAAACATGAGTATCGTTGCGGACGGACTTCTATAACACGGATGATGTTGCAGAATTATTTTTCTCATCGTAATGTTTTTGTAACATGGATGTTGTTGCGGGATGACTTCTACAACAAAACCCTTGTTGCAAAATATTTTCTTCTCTAATCTCCTGCAGCAAGATCCATGTTGCACAACCTCTGCTTCCCTATTATTCTGCAATAAGACCCTTGTTTCAAAAATTGCAACAAAATCCCCGCCACACCTAATTTTCTGCAACAAGGCGCATGTTGCAAAAATTGCAACAGTCGCGTCACGCACTCGTGAAGTCATCGTTCTCTGCCACCGTTCTGCAACAATAATGTTGTTGCAAGAAAAAAAAGAGGGAGAGAGATATGCGTGGTCAAGCAGGACACGTGTCAAGCAACGGAGGCGACGGACGCCTCGTGCTTCATCTACGGGCTGATTAGAATCATTTCCCATCTTTTTATTGGCACAATATAATATCTTCGTTTCTCTTGGGTAAATGGAAACCATATGTCATCCAATGTTAGTATGGGGCATGTGCTCGAGCCCCAGGTCGCCCCTGTGGGCGACATGTTGGGGAATGTAGCAGAATTCAAAAAATTTCTACGCTTTCACCAAGATCAATCTAGGGAGACATCTAGCAACGAGCATATTAGAGTGCATCTACATACCCTTTTGTAGATCGCGAGCGGAAGCGTTCGAAGAAGCGTGGATGAAGTAGTCGTACTCTTCGCGTTCTTCGTCACCGATGATCTAGCGCCGAACGGACGGCACCTCCGCGTTCAACACACGTCCGGTACAGTAACGTCACCTCCTTCTTGATCCAGCAAGGGGGGAGGAGAGGTCGTCGGAGATCCAGCAGCACGACGGCGTGGTGGTGGATGTAGCGGGAAATCCTGCAGGGCTTCGCCGGCGCCCTGCGGAGGAGGAAATCCTGCAGGGCTTCGTTGGGGTGCGACTGCCCTCTCCCCCCCCCCACTATATATAGGGGCCAGGGGGGCGCCGGCCCTGGCAGATCCCATCTGCAAGGGGGGGCGGCGGCCTAGGGGGGAAACTTGCCCCCCAAGGCATAGGGGGCGCCCTCCTCCCCTAGGGTTTCAACCCTAGGCGCATGGAGGGGGGGGGCCAAGTGGTGCGCCAGCCCACCAGGGGCTGGCCCCTTCCCCCTTGCGGCCTAGGGGACCCACCGGGATTGGTGGCCCCACCCGATGGACCCCCGGGACCCCTTCGGTGGTCCCGGGACACTCCCGGTGACCCCCGGAGTTCACCCGATGGCCGAAACTGGACTTCCTATATATTATTCTTTACCTCCGGACCATTCAGGAACTCCTCGTCACATCCGGGATCTCATCCGAGACTCCGAACAACTTTCGGGTTTCCACGTGCATGTATCTCTACGACCCTAGCGTCACCGAACCTTAAGTGTGTAGACCCTACGGGTTCGGGAGACACGTAGACATGACCGAGACCACTCTCCGGTCAATAACCAACAGCGGGATCTGGATACCCATGTTGGTTCCCACGTGTTCCTCGATTATCTTCATCGGATGAACCACTGTGTCAAAGATTCACTCAATCCCGTATGTTATTCCCTTTGTCCATCGGTACGGTACTTGCCCGAGATTCGATCGTCGGTATTCCCGATACCTTGTTCAATCTCGTTATGGCAAGTCTCTTTACTCGATCCGTAATCCATCATCCCGTGACTAACTCCTTAGTCACCTTGAGCTCATTATGATGACGTCTTACCGAGTGGGCCCAGAGGTACCTCTCCGTCATACGGAGTGACAACATCCCAGTCTCGGTTCGTACCAACTCAACAGACACTTTCGGAGATACCCGTTGCGTACCTTTATAGCCACCCAGTTACGTTGTGACATTTGGCACACCCAAAGTATTCCTACGGCATCCGGGAGTTGCACAACCTCATGGTCTAAGGAATAAATATTTGACACCGAAAAGCTTATGCATTACGAACTATACGATCTCGTGCTATGCTCAGGATTGGGTCTTGTCCATCACATCATTCTCCTAATGATGTGATCCCGTTATCACTGACATCCTATGTCCATGGTCAGGAAACCGTGACCATCTGTTGATCAATGAGCTGGTAACTAGAGGCTTACCAGGGACTCATTGTGGTCTATATATTCACACATGTATCGCTGTTTCCGTACAATACAATTCAAGCATGAATAACAGACAATTATCATGAACAAGGAAATATAATAATAATACTTTTATTATTGCCTCTAGGGCATATTTCCAACAGTCTCCCACTTGCACTAGAGTCAATAATCTAGTTACATTATGATGAATCGAACACCCATAGAGTTCTGGTGTTGATCATGTTTTGCCCGTGGAAGAGGTTTAGTCAACGGGTCTGCAACATTCAGATCCATATGCACTTTACAAATATCTATGTCTCCATCTTGAACATAATTCCGGATGGAGTTGAAACGGCGCTTGATGTGCTTGGTCTTCTTGTGAAACCTGGGCTCCTTGGTAATTGCAATAGCACCAGTGTTGTCACAGAAGAGAGTCATCGGGCTTGACGCGCTTGGAATGACTCCTAGGTCGGTGATGAATTCCTTCATCCAGACTCCTTCTTGAGCTGCTTCACAAGCAGCTATGTACTCCGCTTCACATGTAGAATGCGCCACGACGCTCTGCTTGCAACTGCACCAGCTGACTGCTCCACCATTCAAAATATACATGTATTCGGTTTGTGACTTAGAGTCATCCAGATCTGTGTCGAAGCTAGCATCGACGTAACCCTTTACGACGAGCTCTTCGTCACCTCCATAAACGAGAAACATATCCTTAGTCCTCTTTAGGTACTTTAGGATGTTCTTGAAGGAAATATGCCCTAAAGGCAATAATAAAGTTGTTATTTTATATTTCCTTATATCATGATAAATGTTTATTATTCATGCTAGAATTGTATTAACCGGAAACTTAGTACATGTGTGAATACATAGACAAAACAGAGTGTCCCTAGTATGCCTCTACTAGACTAGCTCATTGATCAAAGATGGTTATGTTTCCTAACCATAGACATGAGTTGTCATTTGATCAACGGGATCACATCATTAGGAGAATGATGTGATGGACAAGACCCATCCGTTAGCTTAGCAACTTGATCATTTAGTTTTATTGCTATTGCTTTCTTCATGACTTATACATGTTCCTACGACTATGAGATTATGCAACTCCCGAATACCGGAGGAACACTTTGTGTGCTACCAAACGTCACAACATAACTGGGTGATTATAAAGGTGCTCTACAGGTGTCTCCGAAGGTACTTGTTGGGTTGGCATATTTCGAGATTAGGATTTGTCACTCCGAATGTCGGAGAGGTATCTCTGGGCCCTCTCGGTAATGCACATCATAATAAGCCTTGCAAGCAAATGACTAATGAGTTAGTCACGAGATGATGTATTACGGAACGAGTAAAGAGACTTGCCGGTAACGAGATTGAACTAGGTATTGAGATACCGACGATCGAATCTCGGGCAAGTAACATACCGATGATAAAGGGAACAACGTATGTTGTTATGCGGTTCGACCGATAAAGATCTTCGTAGAATATGTAGGAGCCAATATGGGCATCCAGGTTCCGCTATTGGTTATTGACCGAAGAGATGTCTCGGTCATGTCTACATAGTTCTCGAACCCGTAGGGTCCGCACGCTTAACGTTTCGTTGACGATATAGTATTGAATGAGTTATGTATGTTGGTGACCGAATGTTATTCGGAGTCCCGGATGTGATCACGGACATGACGAGGAACTCTGGAATGGTCCGGAGATAAAGATTAATATATGGGATAATAGTGTTTGACCTCCGGAAGGGTTCCGGAATTCACCGGAAGGGGTTCCGGATGTTTCCCGAAGTGTTTGGGTACGAGAACACTTTATTTGGGCCAAAGGGGAAAGCCCACGAGGCTTTAGGAAAGTGCAAAAGGAAGTTTTGCGGAGACCAGAGGCTAGATGCCAGGAACCCTGGCGTCTAGGGGGTAGACGCCGGGAACCCTGGCGTCTAGCCCTGGAGTCCGAGTGGGACTCTTTCCTTTTGGGCAAAACCGACTTTGAGGAGGCTTTTGCTCCAAATTTCGACCCCAGGGCTCAACATATAAATAGAGGGGTAGGGCTAGCACCCAAGACACATCAAGATACACCAAGCTGTGTGCCGGCTACCCCGACCCTCTAGTTTATCCTCCGTCTAGTTTCTGTAGTGCTTGGCGAAGCCCTGCAGAGATTGTTCTTCATCAACAACCGTCACTACGCCGTCGTGCTGCCGGAACTCATCTACTACTTCGCCCGTCTTGCTGGATCAAGAAGGCGAGGACGTCATTGAGCTGAACGTGTGCTGAACGCGGAGGTGCCGTACGTTCGGTACTAGATCGGGACGGATCGTGAAGGTGCACGACTACATCAACCGCGTTGATAAACGCTTCCGCTTTCGGTCTACGAGGGTACGTAGACACACTCTCCCCTCTCGTTGCTATGCATCTAGTAGATAGATCTTGCGTGATCGTAGGAAATTTTTGAAAATACTACGTTCCCCAACAGTGGCATCATGAGCCAGGTCTATGCGTAGATGATATGCACGAGTAGAACACAAGTGAGTTGTGGACGATACTAGTCATACTGCTTACCAGCATGTCATACTTTGCTTCGGCGGTATTGTGAGATGAAGCGGCCCGGACCGACATTACACGTACGCTTACGCGAGACTGGTTTCACCGTTATGAGCACTCGTTGCTTAAAGGTGACTGGCGGATGTCTGTCTCTCTCACTTTAGCTGAATCGAGTATGCCTACGCCCGGTCCTTGTGAAGGTTAAAACAGCACATACTTGACGAAACATCGTTGTGGTTTTGTATGCGTAGGTAAGAACGGTTCTTGCTAAGCCCGTAGCAGCCACGTAAAACTTGCAACAACAAAGTAGAGGACGTCTAACTTGTTTTTGCAGGGCATGTTGTGATGTGATATGGTCAAGACATGATGAGTTATACGGTTTTGTATGAGATGATCATGTTTTGTAATGTTATCGGCAACTGGCAGGAGCCATATGGTTGTCGCTTTATTGTATGAAATGCAATCGCCATGTAATTGCTTTACTTTATCACTAAGCGGTAGCGATAGTCGTAGAAGCAATAGTTGGCGAGACGACAACGATGCTACGATGGAGATCAAGGTGCCGCGCCGGTGACGAAAGGTGATCATGACGGTGCTTTGGAGATGGAGATCAAAAGCACAAGATGTTGATGGCCATATCATGTCACATATTTTGATTGCATGTGATGTTTATCTTATTATGCTTCTTATTTTGCTTAGAACGACGGTAGCATTATAAGATGATCCCTTACTAAATTTCAAGGTATAAGTGTTCTCCCTGAGTATGCACCGTTGCGAAAGTTCGTCGTGCCGAGACACCACGTGATGATTGGGTGTGATAAGCTCTACATTCAAATACAACGGGTGTAAGCCAGTTTTGCACACGCAGAATACTCGGGTTAAACTTGACGAGCCTAGCATATGCAGATATGGCCTCGGAACACTGGAGACCGAAAGGTCGAGCGTGAATCATATAGTAGATATGATCAACATAAGATGTTCACCATTGAAACTACTCCATCTCACGTGATGATCGGACATGGTTTAGTTGATTTGGATCACGTGATCATTTAGATGACTAGAGGGATGTCTATCTAAGTGGGAGTTCTTAAATAATATGATTAAATTGAACTTTAATTTATCATGAACTTAGTCCTGGTAGTATTAGCATATCTATGTTGTAGATCAATAGCTCGCGATGTTGCTCCCCGTTTATTTTATATGTTCCTAGAGAAAACTAAGTTGAAAGATGTTAGTAGCAATGATGCGGAATTGTTCCGTGATCTGAGGATTATCCTCATTGCTGCACAGAAGAATTATGTCCTTG
Source organism: Secale cereale (assembly GCA_902687465.1). NCBI lineage: Eukaryota > Viridiplantae > Streptophyta > Magnoliopsida > Poales > Poaceae > Secale > Secale cereale. The sequence goes on along the minus strand of LR738712.1, from coordinate 825,050,464 downwards.
ATGCACCACTAGGTGACAGACCTATTGCAGGAGCAGATGCAGACGTTATCAACGTTTTGAAAAAAGCTCGGTATGATGACTACTTGATAGTTTAAGGGCACCATGCTTTACAGCTTAGAACCGGGACTTCAAAAACGTTTTGAACGCCACGGAGCATATATGATGTTCCAAGAGTTGAAATTAGTATTTCATACTCATGCCCGTGTCGAGAGGTATGAGACCTCTGACAATACTTTGCCTACAAGATGGAGGAGAATAGCTCAACCAGTGAGCATGTGATCAGATTGTCTGGGTACTGCAACTGCTTGAATCAAGTGGGAGTTAATCTTCCAGATAAGATAGTAATTGACAAAGTTCTCTAGTCACTATCACCAAGTTAGTAGAACTTCGTGATGAACTATAATATGCAAGGGATGACGAAAGTAATTCCCGAGCTCTTCGCGATGCTGAAATCGGCGAAGGTAGAAATCAAGAAAGAGCATCAAGTGTTGATGGTTAACAAGACCACTTGTTTCAAGTAAAGGGCAAAGGGATAGAAGGGGAACTTCAAGAAGAATGACAAGCAAGTTGTCACTCCCATGAAGAAACCCAAAGCTAAACTCAAGCCTGAAACTAAGTGCTTCTACTGCAAAGGAAATGGTCACTGGAGTGGAACTGCCCTAGATACTTGGCGGATAAGAAGGATGGCAAAGTGAACAAAGGTATATTTGATATACATATTATTGATGTGTATTTTACTAGTGTTCATAGCAACCCCTCGGTATTTGATACTGGTTTAGTTGCTAAAGAGTAGTAACTCGAAATGGGAGTTGCATAATGAACAGAAACTAGTTAAAGGATGAAGTGACGATGTGTATTGGAAGTAGTTCCAAGATTGATATGATCATCATCGCACACTCCCTATACTTTCGGGATTAGTGTTGAACCTAAATAAGTGTTATTTGGTGTTTGTGTTGAACATGAATATGATTTGATCATGTTTATTGCAATACGGTTATTGATACGTCCAAAACGTATCTATAATTTCTGCTTGCTCCATGCCACTTTTGGGTGATATTGCTATGATATTCATACACTTCCATACACTTTTGATCATATTTGAAGTGCACCCCAGTGCCAGTTTCTGTTTTCGGCTGTTTTTGTATTTCAGGTTTTCACGTTTCGAGAACTGCCCAGAAAAATCCAGAAAAATTATATAAAAAATCAGCGTTCCGGAAACAACACTGCGTCCGAAGGGCAGCCTGGGGGGGGCCACCAGGGCTCCAGGCGCCCTGGCGGCGCCCCCCCCCTTGGGCCGCGCCGGGGGGGCGCCTGGGCCCCCCGAAGCCCGTCCGGTGCCCCCCTTTGGCATATATTTAGAGGGTCCTCCGAAACCCTCAGGGGAGGAACTCTTTTCGCGATCCCATCTATGTTCCGTCGTCGCCGCCGCTTCCAAGATCGGGAGCACCGGGAGAACTCTTCCCGGCACCCTGCCGGAGGGGAGGATCACCACCGGGAGCTTCTCCACCACCATGGACGCCTCCCGGATGACTCGTGAGTAGTCTCCCTTGGACCATGAGTCCATGACCAGTAGCTATGTGATGTTCTCCTCCCGTTCTTGTGCTTCACTAATTAGTCCTCGTGAGCTGCCCTACATGATCGAGGCACCTATGTAATCCTTATGCTGTTGCTATGTTGAGTTTGCTGGGATCCGATGGATTATGGATTATGTTCAGATTGATCTTGAGTAATATATTTGATTCACCTCTTTTATATTTATGTTCATAAGTAATTCTTGCATGTTCTCCGTTGTTATTTATTGCTTTGGCCGAGTAGTAGGTAGTGACTCCAAGAGGGAACGTTATGCTTGATTGTGGGTTCATGCCCCTCGATGACTAGCTTGAGTGACAGAAACATGAGTCTAGGGGATGTGTTGTTGCCACAAGGGGGAAAACAACGGTGCTTGTGCCTGCGGGTGCAAGGATTGTTTACTTTACGCAAAGTTCTTTTAATGCAGTTGCCTGTTGCATTGAGTTTACACTATGGGTGGGGCTCGCAACTTAATACCAGCGAGATGTTCTGGATAGATATCTCAAGGTGGATGATTAGTAGTAGGCATTGATGGATTGAGGATATCTTTGATACCTTAGGAACTACCTTCTCCTCAATAAAAACCAAAAAAGTAGAAACTCCGGCAAAGCGGGAGCCTAAGTTCGTTCACGTTCCAAAGGCTCCCCGTTCTAAAAGTAATCCATCTATTGCCAAAGGGGTTGAAACTGTAAAGACTTTGGAAGAAACACCTCTATGTGATGAATTAAATGAATCTTCCCTTGACTTTTATCCTTTTGGTCTTCTACCTAGAAGTATCTCTATGAGGCCTTTGTTTGAGAGTCCTCTTAAGACTAGTTGTATTATTGAAGAACTTTTTGATGATCTTGATGATGGTTCAATTGATACAACTTGATATATGCATTATGCCTAGCTCAAAGGCATAAAAGAAAGCGCTTTTGGGAGGCAGCCCACATGAATAAATTTTTTGCTTTTGTTGTGTCTTGATGTTGTTTACTGCTGTAGCATCATCATTGTATCTTTGCTTTTCATATTTGTGCCAAGTATAGCCTCTGATTGCTAGAAAGTTCAAAAGTTGTGAGGTGCTGTCCAGGAAACAGATTCTGTCCTTGGATAGAAAAATTCGTATAAAATCACCAGATCATCTTTTTGGTCTGATTTTTTTCGACAGCGTTCTCTATATAATTGTCTTTCGTGCATCTGTTCTGAGTTTTTTGATTTGAGTTGCAGAAGTATCCCGAACAGATCAATTACTACCTGCTGTTCTGTTTTTCACAGATTCTGTCCTGTTTTGCCTTTCCTTCACTTTGCAAATCAAGAACTTGCTTTTTCTTTGCAAAAACCTTTTGGCAATCTTGAGAAACAGTAGAACTTCAAGAATATCCTTATTTCCAGCTAGGTATAATTATTTTATTAAGGGTACTAACCTCGCTAATCAGATTATGATGAGTTATGTATGAAGGGAGTTTTCAAGTGTGCGAGGTAAGATGATAAAAAGATTCAGGAGTGTCAAGCGCTCAAGCTTGGGGATGCCCCCGTGCACCCCCAAGAAATATTCAAGGAGACTCAAGCGTCTAAGCTTGGGGATGCCCCCGTGCGTCCCCTTCTCCATCAATATTATCAGTTCGTCTTTCGTTTCGCTATATTTTTATCACTTCATGTGTTATGTGCTATGCTTGGAGCGTCTTGTTTTTAGTTTTCTTTTTAGTTTTTCATAACGAGTCGGAACTCAGCATTCCTTTATGTGGGAGAGAAACACGCTCCACTTCTACCTAGAACATAACATAGAATTATCATGTCCATCTATGCTGTGTGTGTTCTTTGTCTTTTAATAGCTACTATCATGCTCTGCTCTTAGTATCCATGCTTATCTTTTCAAAGAGCTTTTGTTTAGTTGGTTGCTTGAACTCTCTTCAATTATCATGCTCACCTTATTAAGAGAGTTTGCTTCCGTTGCATTGGTTAATGTGTCTATGATAAAGATGCTACTTGCATAATGGTGCTTAGTAGTTCAGGTTTTCTTACGGTTAATCTCAAATAGCTAGGGGGTTCCCAATGTGTTATTGGAGTACCAACTTGATTTGTTTGCTTATGATATGGTATGGTTTAGTAATATCTTCCTTCGAGAATTTATTCTGATTGACTTGGCGTATGCTCACGCATATTTAAGACTGTAAAGAAAGTCTGTCAAGCATTGATGATCTTTTGTTTCTGAGTAGCGATATAACTACCATGCCTGATTCAATATTGCTTTGTTGCTCTGCATGATTATGACCGACATTGCTCTCCTAGTTGGTCGCTCCCAGTCTTTTTGCTAACCTCCACCTGTACTAAGCAAACTAACTTTGCAATGCATAGCTCATGGGAAAGTAGCTTAAAAACTATTGTGGTAAAGAATATGTTGCCTATGTATCTTATTTCTTATAAGTTGCTTGCTGAGCGGTAACCATGTTTCTGGGGACGCCATCAATTGTCACACTTTTGTTGAATATCATGTGTGTTGTTATGCATGTTCGTCTTGTCTGAAGTAAGGGTGATTTACCGTGGGTTGAATGAATATGCATATTGTTAGAGAAGAACATTGGGCCGCCAACCAAAGCCATGTATCATGGTGGAAGTTTTAGCTTGGACGTTGATCCTCAATCTCTTATGAGAATATGCTTATGCATTAAAGAGGAGTCCATCATCTATTTTCTATGTTGTCCCGGTATGGATGTCCTCAAGTTGAGATCTATCAAAAACGAGAAATCAAATGCGATTTATCTCCTTGGACCTTTGTACAGGTGGCATAGAGGTACCCCTTTGTGACACTTGGTTGAAACATATGTAATGCAATGATAACCCATGGAAATCCGAGCTAATTAGGACAAGGTACGAGCACTATTGGTATACGATGCATGAGGCTTGCAACTTATAGGATGTCTTATGCATGACACATATGAAGTACTACTACCGTTGACAAAATTGCTTCCACGTTTTCAAAATAAAAAGCTCTAGCATTTAACCATTCTTTTACTTTTATGTTAAAGCACCAACTACTGAGAGCATGATTGTCATTCTGAGTGTAATGTGCATTGTCCCAAAGTAGCATTGTCTTTTGCATGATTGTGATATCGTTGTTTTGAAATGATTGTATCTAGTCATCACTTAAACCTTGAAGGTGCCCCTGCATTTATGTTTTGCATCACTAAAGGGGGCAAGCTAGATATTACTTTATCATATTTGCACATCATGTTCATTGCAAATCTTTTTGATGTTTCAGTTTCATGTTGTAAAACTTTCAGTCATTTGTGATTTTCTCATGAGGCAACTTAATTACTATAGATTCATTGTCTCAGTAAGCTTTTGTCATATGACTATAAAAAGTCCTATATGGTTAATAGCATGTCACCACAGAAATTATTCTTGTTATCATTTACCTACTCGAGGACGAGCAGGAATTAAGCTTGGGGATGTTGATACGTCCAAAACGTATCTTTAATTTCTGCTTGCTCCATGCCACTTTTGGGAGATATTGCTATGATATTCATACACTTCCATACACTTTTGATCATATTTGGACTAACTCACTAATCCAGTGCACCCCAGTGCCAGTTTCTGTTTTCGGCTGTTTTTGTATTTCAGGTTTTCACGTTTCGAGAACTGCCCAGAAAAATCCAGAAAAATTATATAAAAAATCAGCGTTCCGGAAACAGCACTGCGTCCGAAGGGTAGCCTGGGGGGGCCACCAGGGCTCCAGGCGCCCTGGCGGCGCCCCCCCCCCCCTGGCCGAGCCGGGGGGGCGCCTGGGCCCCTCGAAGCCCGTCTGGTGCCCCCCTTTGGCATATATTTAGAGGGTCCTCCGAAACCCTCAGGGGAGGAACTCTTTTCGCGATCCCATCTCTGTTCCGCCGCCGTCGCCGCTTCCAAGATCGGGAGCACCAGGAGAACTCTTCCCGGCATCCTGCCGGAGGGGAGGATCACCACCGGGAGCTTCTCCACCACCATGGACGCCTCCCGGATGACTCGTGAGTAGTCTCCCTTGGACCATGAGTCCATGACCAGTAGCTATGTGATGTTCTCCTCCCGTTCTTGTGCTTCACTAATTAGTCCTCGTGAGCTGCCCTACATGATCGAGGCACCTATGTAATCCTTATGCTGTTGCTATGTTGAGTTTGCTGGGATCCGATGGATTATGAGATTATGTTCAGATTGATTTTGAGTAATATATTTGATTCACCTCTTTTATATTTATGTTCATAAGTAATTCTTGCATGTTCTCCGTTGTTATTTATTGCTTTGGCCGAGTAGTAGGTAGTGACTCCAAGAGGGAACGTTATGCTTGATTGTGGGTTCATGCCCCTCGATGACTAGCTTGAGTGACAGAAATATGAGTCTAGGGGATGTGCTGTTGCCACAAGGGGGAAAACAACGGTGCTTGTGCCCGCGGGTGCAAGGATTGTTTACTTTACGCAAAGTTCTTTTAATGCAGTTGTCTGTTGCATTGAGTTTACACTATGGGTGGGGCTCGCAACTTAATACCAGCGAGATGTTCTGGATAGATATCTCAAGGTGGATGATTAGTAGTAGGCATTGATGGATTTCGGTCTACTTACTTTGGCGTACCGCCCATGCTTTGAACCTCAACATTTCTTGCAATGTAGTCAGCATTGGTTTGCGTTCGTGGTCCTGTCAATTGCCCAGCTGTAATTTGTTTACCTCACATAGCTGTTTTATCGTCTTTTGGGAGAGAGACATCACTAGTGAACATCATGAGACTCCGGTCCTTATTACCATCATTGATCACACCCGCTATTTACTTTTCATTATTACTTACTATTGCAAAAACACTATCTATCACTACTATCATTGCTTTTAACCCTTTGTGAACTACAAGGCCGGAGGGATTGACAACCTCTCTGTACTCGTTGGGAGCAAAGTTATTTGTATCTGTGTGCAGGTCCACGTTGATTGCTAATTGCGCCGTTAGCAGTTGACAACTACCTGTTGAACCTAGGAGTCTCTGGGGATTCGATCCTTGGCATCTTTGCTAAGGGAAAACACTTCTACTTACTGCATCTTACACCTTCCACTTGGGGCAACCAACGAGGGGTTCGAGGCCCATCAGTTATTCATGTAAGTTAGAGAATAATTGTTGTTCTGTTTACATGAATAAAACCTTCTATGGTCATACACCCAATGAAAATGGTTTGTTGGATCTCGATCATGTGATACACATATTCATAATATTGAAGCCAAAAGATGCAAGGTTAATAATGATAGTGCAACTTATTTGTGGCACTGCCGTTTAGGTCATATTGGTGTAAAGCGCATGAAGAAACTCCATAGTGATGTACTTTTGGAATCACTTGATTATGAATCACTTGGTGCTTGCGAACCATGCCTCATGGGCAAGATGACTAAAACTCCGTTCTCCGGAACTGTGGAGCGAGCAACAGAGTTGTTGGAAATCATACATACTGATGTATGCGGACCAATAAGTGTTGAAGCTCGCGGCGGGTATCGTTATTTTCTGACCTTCACTAATGATTTGAGCAGATATGGGTATATCTACTTAATGAAGCACAAGTCTGAAACATTTGAAAAGTTCAAAGAATTTCAGAGTGAAGTGGAGAATCATCGTAACAGAAAATAAGAGTTTCTACGATATGATCGTAGAGGTAAAATATTTGAGTTAGCGAGTTTGGCCTTCAATAAAAAACAATGTGAAATAGTTTCACTACTCACGCCACCTGGAACACCACAGTGTAATGGTGTGTCCGAACGTCATAATCGTACTTTATTAGATATGGTGCGATCGATGATGTCTCTTACCGATCTACCACTATCGCTTTTGGGGTTATGCATTAGAGACAGCTACATTCACGTTAAATAGGGCATCATCTAAATCCATGGAGATGACACCGTATGAACTGTGGTTTGACGAGAAACCTAAGTTGTCATTTCTTTAAGTTTGGGACTGCGATGCTTATGTGAAACAGTTTCAACATGATAAGCTCGAACCCAAATCGGAGAAGTAAATCTTCATAGGATACCCAAAAAGAAACTGTTGGGTACACCTTCTATCACAGATCCGAAGGCAAGGTCTTTGTTGCTAAGAGTGGATCCTTTCTAGAGAAGGAGTTTCTCTCGAAAGAAGTGAGTGGGAGGAAAGTAGAACTTGATGAGGTAATTGTACCTTCTCCTGAATTGGAAGGTAGTACATCACAGAAACTAGTTCCAGTGATTCCTACACCAATTAGTGAGGAAGCTAATGATGATGATCATGAAACTTCAGATCAAGTTTCTACTGAACTTCGTAGATCAACTAGAGTTCGTTCTGCACCAGAGTGGTACGGCAACCCAGTTCTGGAAGTCATGTTACTAGACCATGATGAACCTACGAACTATGAGGAAGCGATGATGAGCCCAGATTCCGCAAAATGGCTTGAGGCCATGAAATCTGAGATGGGATCCATGTATGAGAACAAAGTGTGGACTTTGGTTGACTTGCCCGATGATCGGCAAGCCATCGAAAATAAATGGATCTTCAAGAGGAAGACCGACGCAGACGGTAATGTTACTGTTTACAAAGCTCGACTTGTTGCGAAAGGGTTTCGACAAGTTCAAGGAGTTGACTACGATGAGACTTTCTCACCTGTAGCGATGCTTAAGTCTGTCCGAATCATGTTAGCAATTGCCGCATTTTATGATTATGAAATCTGGCAAATGGATGTCAAAACTGCATTCCTAAACGGATATCTCAAAGAAGAGTTGTATATGATGCAACCAGAAGGTTTTGTCAATCCAAAAGGTGCTAACAAAATGTGCAAGCTCCAGCGATCCATCTATGGACTGGTGCAAGCATCTCGGAGTTGGAATATACGCTTTGATGAGGTTATCAAAGCATATAGATTATACAGACTTTCGGTGAAGCCTGTATTTACAAGAAAGTGAATGGGAGCACTACAACCTTTCTGATAAGTATATGTGAATGACATATTGTCGATCGGAAATGATGTAGAATTTTCTGGAAAGAATAAAGGAGTGTTTGAAAGGAGTTTTTCAAAGAAAGACCTTGGTGAAGCTGCTTACGTATTGGGCATCAAGATCTATAGAGATAGATCAAGACGCTTGATAAGACTTTCGATGAGTACATACCTTGATAAGATTTTGAAGTAGTTCAAAATGGATCGGTCAAAGAAGGAGTTCTTGCCTGACTTGTAAGGTGTGAAGTTGAGTAAGACTCAAAGCCAGACCACGACAGAAAAATATAGAGAGAATGAAAGTCATTCCCTATGCCTCAGCCATAGGTTCTATAAAGTATGCCATGTTGTGTACCAAACCTGTTGTGTACCTTGCCATGAGTTTGGCAAGGAGGTACAATAGTGATCTAGGAGTAGATCACTGGACAGCGGTCAAAATTATCCTTAGTAACGGGATGACTAAGGAAATGTTTCTCGATTATGGAGGTGATAAAGAGTTCGTCGTAAAGGGTTACGTCGATGCAAGCTTTGACACTAAATCCAGATGACTCTAAGTATCAATCTGGATGCGTATTGAAAGTGGGAGCAATTAGCTAGAGTAGCTCCATGCAGAGCATTGTAGACACATAGAAATTTGCGAAATACATACGGATCTGAATGTAACAGACCCGTTGACTAAACTTCTCTCACGAAGCAAAACATGATCACACCTTAGTACTCTTTGAGTGTTAATCACATAGCGATGTGAACTAGATTATTGACTCTAGTAAACCCTTTGGTTGTTGGTCACATGGCGATGTGAACCATGGGTTGTTGGAAATATGCCCTAGAGGCAATAATAAAAGAGTTATTATTATATTTCCTTGTTCATGATAATCGTTTATTATCCATGCTATAACTGTATTGATTGGAAACTCAAATACATGTGTGGATGAATAGACAGACTTTGTGTCCCTAGTGAGCCTCTACAGGACTAGCTCGTTGATCAAAGATGACCGCGGTTTCCAGGTCATAGACATGAGTTGTCATTTGATAACGGGATCACATCATTAGGAGAATGATGTGATGGACGAGACCCAAACGTTAAACATAGCTTTTGATCGTGTCAGTTATCGCTATAGTTTTCTGCATGTCAAGTATAAGTTCCTATGACCATGAGATCATGTAACTCACTGACACCGTAGGAGTGCTTTGTGTGTGCCAAACGTCACAACGTAACTGGGTGACTATAAAGGTACTCTACAGGTATCTCCGAAGGTGTCTGTTGAGTTGACATGGATCGAGACTGGGATTTGTCACTCCGTGTGACGGAGAGGTATCTCCGGGCCCACTCGGTAATACGTCATCTCAATGAGCTCAAAGTGACTAAGTGGTTGGTCACGGGATTATGTATTACGGTAACGAGTAAAGAGACTTGCCGGTAACGAGATTGAACTAGGTATAGAGATACCGACGATCGAATCTCGGGCAAGTAACATACCGACGAGACAAAGGGAACTGTATACGGGATTGCCTGAATCCTTGACATCGTGGTTCATCCGATGAGATCATCGAGAAACATGTGGGAACCAATATGGGTATCCAGATCCCGCTATTGGTTATTGACCTGGGAGTGTCTCGGTCATGTCTACATGGTTTCCGAACCCGCCGGGTCTACACACTTAACGTTCGGTGACGCTAGGGTTGTTAGTGAGAAAAGTGTATGGTTACCGAAGGTTGTTCGGAGTCCCGGATGAGATCCCGGACATGACGAGGGTCTCCGGAATGGTCCGGAGACGAAGATTGATATATAGGATGAAAGGTTTCGGAGTCCGGAAGTGTTCCGGGGAGCATCGGGAAATCGGCGGAGTACCGGAAAGGGGTTTCGGGGGGTCCGGAAGCAGTTCTGGGCCTAATGGGCCACAAGGGGGAACACCACAGCCCTCAGGGGGCTGTGCGCCCCCCCTTGGGCCCTCTCCTTGTGCGCCAAGGGGGGTGGACCCCTCTAGGGTGGCCGCACCCCCTAGCCTTGGGGGGCAAGGCACCTAGGGGGGGAAACCCTAGGGCCTGCCTTGGCCGCCGCCCCCCCTTGCCCTGGCCGCCGGCCCCCTAGGGGGAAACCCTAGGGCGCCCTCACCTCTCCACCCCCCCCCCTATATATAGTGAGGCAAAGGGAGGGCAGCAGACACAAGTTCGTGCCTCGGTGCTGCCCTCCCTCTCCCACAACATCTTCTTCTCCCGCGGTGCTTAGGCGAAGCCCTGCCGGAGTTCTCCTCCAACATCACCACCACGCCGTCGTGCTGCCGGTTCTCCATCAACCTCTCCTCCACCCCTTGCTGGATCAAGAAGGAGGAGACGTCCCCGAGCCGTACGTGTGAAGAACGCGGAGGCACCGTTGCTTCGGTGCTAGGATCTTCAGCGATCTGAATCGCGGCGAGTACGACTCCATCATCCGCGTTCATAACGCTTCCGCTTAGCGATCTACAAGGGTATGTGGATCCTACTCTCCCCTCGTAGTTGCATCTACTAGATTGATCTTGGTGAACGTAGAGAAAAATTTTTGTTTTCCATGCAACGTTCCCCAACAACCACTGCATCGCAGCTCGGATGGCGTCGACGACCGGTCAACCGCTGGCATCGCAACTCGGGCGGCGTCGCGGCCGAGCATCGCAACTCCGGCGATGTCGAGGACCGCTGCATCGCAGCTCCGATGGCGTCGACGACCAGTCAACCGCTGGCATCGCAACTCGGGCGGCTTCGCGGCCGAGCATCGCAACTCCGGCGACGTCGAGGACCGCTGCATCGCAGCTCCGATGGCATCGACGACTGATCGATCGCTGGCATCGCAACTCGGGAGGCGTCACGGCCGAGCATCGCGACTCCGGCGACGTCGAGGACCGCTACATCACAACTCCGACGGCGTCGACAACCGCTACATCGCAGCTCCGGTGGCCTCCGTGCTGCTGGGCGTGCTTGGAGCGAGCGCGACCTTGGGCGCTGCATGCGGTGGTGCATGTGTTGTTGTGCGTGGAGGCGAATTGCAATGCACGAGACACAAAGCGAGTGCCTACTATATGCACGATCGGACGGTTATGAAGGCGGCTTATAGCTGCGAGCTATCAGCCGGTTTATGCCTAGCATCAGCCAAAAAGGAAAAGTATCTAAATCAACCGACTGATCTTTCTCGGACGTAAGCCTCGTCCATCGCTAGTCATGTGTCATGGTGGGACCCGTGCATCACAGCTGCCTACCGAGGAAGCTCTCGACCACACGCCTTTTTCTTCCTGTACAATACGCATTGACCGCAAACCACTCCGCCTAATCTCGCCGGCGCTACAGGCCATGAGTGCGCTGCTTGCGGCAGCACTCACCGGCGCTGCAACCGCAAAATCTGGCCGGGGGCGCTGCAACAGGGGTAGTCGCTAGCCGGTATTGTATCCGGCGGGCTGCTGCAATCCAGTGTGTGACGATGGATGTTGTCGCCGATGTTGGAACTGCACAGATCGTCGGCGCCGCAGCCGTGGCCGGCGCTGCAACGGCGAGAGCGGCCGCATCGACAGCACCGTCAGCTGTTGGCTGCAATCGGGTTGCCAAGCAAGTCGATGCAACGCCGCCGGTGTTGCGGAGGCGGAGCGCTGCAATCCGTGGATCTCGGCGGCGGCGAGGGATTCCTCCATGCAGCGCGCGACATTTCGATGGGGTCATGGAGCTGCAGTGAAGCACGCCGCTGGGCGAGGCGGAGCTGCACTACGACGGGCATTGTGCTTCCCGCCGGCGGCGAAGTTGTAGTGCTGCATGCCACTGGGCGGGGCGGAGCTCCAGTGCAGCGGCCATTGTGCTTCCCACCACCGGCGGAGCTGCAGTGCAACACGTCGGTGGACGGGGGCGGAGCTCCAGTGCAACGTCATTGCTGCGACCCAGGTCTCGCCGCCGATGGAGCTGCATAGCAACACGCCAACACGCATGGTGTTGTGACACAGGTTCGCCATCGGATCTTGCCGACGGCGTCGAGGACCGCTGCATCGCACGTCCAACAGCATCGACAACCCGCCGACGTCCTTGCATTGCAACTCCGGCGGCCTCGCCGTATCGAAGCTCGGGCGGCGGCGCGGACGAGCATCGCAGCTCCGACGGCGTCGAGGACCACTGCATCGCAGCTCCTTCGGCATCGAGGACCACTGTTGGAAATATGCCCTAGAGGCAATAATAAAAGAGTTATTATTATATTTCCTTGTTCATGATAATCGTTTATTATCCATGCTATAACTGTATTGATTGGAAACTCAGATACACGTGTGGATGAATAGACAGACTTTGTGTCCCTAGTGAGCCTCTACAGGACTAGCTCGTTGATCAAAGATGACCGCGGTTTCCAGGTCATAGACATGAGTTGTCATTTGATAACGGGATCACATCATTAGGAGAATGATGTGATGGACGAGACCCAAACGTTAACATAGCTTTTGATCGTGTCAGTTATCGCTATAGTTTTCTGCATGTCAAGTATAAGTTCCTATGACCATGAGATCATGTAACTCACTGACACCGTAGGAGTGCTTTGTGTGTGCCAAACGTCACAACGTAACTGGGTGACTATAAAGGTACTCTACAGGTATCTCCGAGGGTGTCTGTTGAGTTGACATGGATCGAGACTGGGATTTGTCACTCCGTGTGACGGAGAGGTATCTCCGGGCCCACTCGGTAATACGTCATCTCAATGAGCTCAAAGTGACTAAGTAGTTGGTCACGGGATTATGTATTACGGTAACGAGTAAAGAGACTTGCCGGTAACGAGATTGAACTAGCTATAGAGATACCGACGATCGAATCTCGGGCAAGTAACATACCGACGAGACAAAGGGAACTGTATACGGGATTGCCTGAATCCTTGACATCGTGGTTCATCCGATGAGATCATCGAGAAACATGTGGGAACCAATATGGGTATCCAGATCCCGCTATTGGTTATTGACCTGGGAGTGTCTCGGTCATGTCTACATGGTTTCCGAACCCGCAGGGTCTACACACTTAAGGTTCGGTGACGCTAGGGTTGTTAGTGAGAACAGTGCATGGTTACCGAAGGTTGTTCGGAGTCCCGGATGAGATCCCGGACGTGACGAGGGTCTCCGGAATGGTCCGGAGACGAAGATTGATATATAGGATGAAAGGTTTCGGAGTCCGGAAGTGTTCCGGGGAGTATCGGGAAATCGGCGGATTACCGAAAAGGGTTTCGGGGGTCCCGGAAGTGTTTCTGGTCCTAATGGGCCACAAGGGGGGACACCACAGCCCTCATAGGGCTGTGCGCCCCCCCTGGGCCCTCTCCTCATGCGGCTAAGGGGGCTGGACCCCCTAGGGCAGCCGCACCCCTTGGAGTGGGGGGCAAGGCACCTAGGGGGGGAAACCCTAGGGCCAGGTGCAGCCCTTGGCCGCCGCCCCCCTCTGCCCTGGCCGCCGGCCCCCCTAGGGGAAACCCTAGGGCGCCCCTCCTCTCCTCCTTCCCCCTATATAGAGAGGTAGAGGGAGGGCAGCTAACACACGTTTGTGCCTCGGTGCTGCCCTCCCTCTCCCATAACATCTTCTTCTCCCGCGGTGCTTAGGCGAAGCCCTGCTGGAATCCTTCTCCACCATCACCACCACGCCGTCGTGCTGCCAGTCTCTCCATCAACCTCTCCTCCACCCCTTGCTGGATCAAGAAGAAGGAGACGTCCCCGAGCCGTACGTGTGAAGAACGCGGAGGCACCGTTGCTTCGGTGCTAGGATCTTCGGCGATCTGAATCGTGGCGAGTACGACTCCATCAACCGCGTTCTTAACGCTTCCGCTTAGCGATCTACAAGGGTATGTGGATCCTACTCTCCCCTCGTAGTTGCATCTCCTAGATTGATCTTGGTGAACGTAGAGAAAAATTTTTGTTTTCCATGCAACGTTCCCCGGCCCAACAGTGGTATCAGAGCTAGGATCTTGCGTAGATGCTTTCTCGAGTAGAACACAAAAGGGTTTGTGGCGTTGATGTTTAAATTGCTGCCCTCCTTAGTCTTTCTTGATTCAGCGGTATTATGGGATGAAGCGGCCCGGACCAACTTTACATGTCCACGTACATGAGACCGGTTCCATCGACAGACATGTGACTTTTGTTGCATAAGATGGCTGGCGGGTGTCTGTCTCTCCTATCTTAGTTGAATCGGAATAGAACAAGGCGGTCCTTGTAGAAGGTTAAATAGCAACTTGAATATCACCGTTGTGGTTTTGCGTAGGTAAGAAGCGTTCTTGCTAGATACCCATAGCAGCCACGTAAAACATGCAACAACAAATTAGAGGACGTCTAACTTGTTTTTGCAGGGTATGTATGTGATATGATATGGCCAATGACATGATGAGATATATTTGATGTATGAGATGATCATGTTGTAATAGTTAATATCGACTTGCATGTCGATGCATACGGCAACCTGCAGGAGCCATAGGGTTGTCTTTAATTTTTGTATGACCTGCGTGTCAATCATTAAGCGCTTTGTAATGCTTTACTTTATCGCTAAACGGTAGCAATAGTAGTAAGAGCATGGTGGGCGCCGACAACCCCGATGGCGACACGATGATGGAGATCATGATGATGGGGATCATGGTGTGGCGCCGGTGACGATGGAGATCATGCCGGTGCTTTGGAGATGGAGATCAAAAGCACGAGTTGATGGCCATATCATGTCACTTATGATTTGCATGTGATGTTAATCCTTTTATGCATCTTATTTTGCTTAGGACGACGGTAGCATTATAAGATGATCCTTCACTAAAATTTCAAGATAAAATTGTGTTCCCCCCGAGTGAGCGCCGTTGCGAAGGTTCGTCGTTTCGAAGCACCACGTGATGATCGGGTGTGATAGACTCTACGTTCGCATACAACGGGTGCAAGCCAGTTTTGCACATGCAGAACACTCGGGTTAGACTTGACGAGCCTAGCATGTACAGACATGGCCTCGGAACACAGAGGACCGAAAGGTCGAGCATGAGTCATATAGTAGATATGATCAACATGTTGATGTTCACCATTGACACCACCTCATCTCACGTGATGATCGGACTTGGGTTGGTGAATTTGGATCATGTCACGCTCGAATGACCAGAGGGATGTCAATTTGAGTGGGAGTTATAAATAATTTGATTAGGTAGTAACTCACTTATCATGAACAATAGTCTAAAATGTCTTTGCAAATCTTTTGTTGTAGATGGCTCGCGCAGTAGCTCCCCTGAATTTTAATGCGTTCCTAGAGAAAGCTAAACTGAAAGATGACGGGAGCAACTTTGTGGACTGGCTCCGCAATCTGAGGATCATCCTCACAGCTGCCCAAAAGGTTTATGTCCTAAATGCACCGCTAGGTGACCCCCCCGCTCCTACAGCTCCTGCAGACGTTTTGAACATCTGGCAGACGCGTTCGGATGACTATTCGATAGTGCAGTGTGCCATGTTGTACGGCTTGGAAGGAGGACTTCAAAGGCGTTTTGAACGTCATGGTGCATATGAGATGTACCAGGAGTTGAAGTTCATCTTTGAAAAGAATGCTAAGATCGAGAGGTATGAGACCACCGATAAATTCTTTGCTTGCAAGATGGAGGAGAATTCGTCTGTCAGTGAGCACTTACTGAAGATGTCTGGGTACTATACCCGCATAGCTGATCTGGGACTTGTGTTCCCGGATGAGGCTATCATTGACAGAATTCTCCAGTCACTCCCTCCTAGCTACAAGAGCTTCGTGCAGCAGTACAACATGCAAGGGATGAATAAAACCATCGCCGAGCTGTTTTCAATGCTGAAAGTCGCTGAGGCAGACATCCAGAAGGAGTATCAAGTGTTGATGGTCAATAAAACCACCAGTTTCAAGAAGAATGGCAAGGGCAAGAAGGGTAACTCTAAGAAGGGTGGCAAAGCAGTTGCTAATCCAGTGAAGAAACCCAAGGCTGGGCCCAAGCCAGAGACTGAGTGTTTCTATTGCAAGGGGAACGGCCACTGGAAGCGGAACTGCCCCAAGTATCTGGCGGACAAGAAGGGGGCCAACAACAACAAAGGTATATGTGATATACATGTTATTGATGTGTACCTTACCAACTCTCGTTGTAGTGCCTGGGTATTTGATACCGGTTCGGTTGCTCACATTTGCAACTCTAAACAGGAACTGCGGAATAAACGGAGGCTGGCGAAGGACGAAGTGACGATGCGCGTGGGAAATGGTTCCAAGGTTGATGTGATCACCGTCGGCACGCTCTTCGATTACCATCGGGATTAGTTATGAACCTGAATAATTGTTATTTAGTGCCTGCGTTAAGCATGAACATTATATCTGGATCTTGTTTATTGCGAGACGGTTACTCATTTAAATCAGAGAATAATGGTTGTTCTATTTATATGAGTAATATCTTTTATGGTCATGCACCCGAAGTTAGGGGTTTATTCTTATTGAATCTCGATAGTGATGATACACATGTTCATAACATTGATGCCAAAAGATGTAGAGTTAATAATGATAATACCACTTTCTTGTGGCACTGCCGTCTGGGTCATATCGGCGTGAAACGCATGAGGAAGCTCCATGCTGATGGACTTTTGGAGTCTCTTGATTTTGAATCACTTGACACGTGCGAGCCGTGCCTCATGGGCAAGATGACAAGGACCCCGTTTTCAGGGACAATGGAACGGGCAAGTGACTTATTGGAAATCATACATACTGATGTGTGCGGTCCGATGAGTGTAACGGCGCGCGGTGGATATCGTTATTTTCTCACCTTCACTGACGACTTAAGTAGATATGGGTATATTTACTTGATGAAGCATAAGTCTGAAACTTTTGAAAAGTTCAAACAATTTCAGAGTGAAGTTGAAAATCATCGTAACAAGAAGATCAAGTTCCTACGATCTGATCGAGGGGGAGAATATCTGAGTTATGAGTTTGGTGATCACTTAAGAAAAAGTGGAATTGTTTCACAGTTGACGCCACCTGGAACACCACAGCGTAATGGTGTGTCCGAACGTCGTAATCGAACCCTATTAGATATGGTACGTTCTATGATGTCTCTTGCCGATTTGCCACTATCGTTTTGGGGATATGCGTTAGAGACAGCTGCATTCACTTTAAATAGGGCTCCATCTAAGTCCGTTGAGACAACACCGTATGAACTATGGTTTGGTAAGAAACCGAAGTTGTCTTTTCTCAAGGTTTGGGGTTGCGATGCTTATGTCAAAAGGCTTCAGCCAGAAAAGCTCGAACCCAAAGCGGACAAATGTGTCTTCATAGGATACCCAAAAGAAACAGTTGGGTACACCTTCTATCTCAGATCCGAGGGCAAAGTGTTTGTCGCTAAGAACGGGTCCTTTCTCGAGAAAGAGTTTCTCTCGAAAGAATTGAGTGGGAGGAAGGTAGAACTTGATGAGGTTATTGAACCTCTGCTTCAACCAGAAAGTAGCGCAGCACAGAAAGATGTTTTTGTGGAGCCTGCAGAGGTTGAAGAGGAAGTCAATGATGATGATCAAGAAGCTTCTGATCAAGTTACTACCGAACCTCGTAGGTCGACAAGGGTACGCACTGCACCTGAGTGGTATGGTAACCCTGTCTTGGAGGTCATGTTGTTAGACAACGGTGAACCTACGAGCTATGGAGAAGCAATGGTGGGCCCGGATTCCAACAAATGGTTAGAGGCCATGAAATCCGAGATGGGATCCATGTATGAAAACAAAGTATGGACTTTGGAAGTATTACTTGAAGGGCGGAAGGCCATTCAGAATAAATGGATTTTTAAGAGGAAGACGGACGCTGACGGTAATGTCACCGTGTATAAAGCTCGACTTGTGGCAAAGGGTTTTTCACAAGTTCAAGGGATTGACTACGATGAGACTTTCTCACCCGTAGCGATGCTTAAATCCGTCCGAATCATGTTAGCAATAGCTGCATATTTCGATTATGAAATTTGGCAGATGGATGTCAAAACAGCGTTCCTTAACGGTTTTCTTAAGGAAGAGTTGTATATGATGCAACCAGAAGGTTTTGTCGATCCAGAGAATGCTGACAAAGTATGCAGGCTCCAGCGTTCCATTTATGGGCTGGTGCAGGCATCTCGGAGTTGGAATCTTCGCTTTGATGAGGTGATCAAAGCGTTTGGGTTTATACAAGTTTACAATGAAGCTTGTATTTACAAGAAAGTGAGTGGGAGCTCTATAGCGTTTCTAATATTATATGTGGATGACATATTGCTGATTGGAAACAATATAGAATTTTTGGATAGCGTGAAGGGGTATTTGAACAAGAGTTTTTCGATGAAGGATCTCGGTGAAGCTGCTTTCATATTGGGCATCAAGATCTATAGAGATAGATCAAGACGCTTGATAGGACTTTCACAAAGTACATACCTTGATAAAGGTTTGAAGAAGTTCAAAATGGATCAATCCAATAAGGGGTTCTTGCCGGTATTGCAAGGTACAAAGTTGAGTAAGACTCAATGCCCAGTGACTGCGGAAGATAGAGAAAAGATGAGTGTCGTCCCCTATGCTTCAGCCATAGGCTCTATCATGTATGCAATGCTGTGCACAAGACCAGATGTCAGCCTTGCCATAAGTATGGCCGGAAGGTTTCAAAGTAATCCTGGTATGGATCACTGGACAGCGGTCAAGAATATCCTAAAGTACCTGAAAAGGACTAAGGATATGTTTCTCGTTTATGGAGGTGATCAAGAGCTCGTCGTAAAGGGTTACGTCGATGCAAGCTTTGACACTGATCCGGATGACTCTAAGTCTCAAACCGGATACATATATATTCTCAACGGGGGAGCGGTAAGCTGGTGCAGTTCCAAGCAGAGCGTGGTAGCTGATTCTACATGTGAAGCGGAGTATATAGCTGCCTCGGAGGCGGCAAAGGAAGGTGTCTGGATGAAGGAGTTCATGACAGATCTTGGAGTTGTGCCTAGTGCACTGAACCCAATGACTCTGTTCTGTGACAACACTGGTGCCATTGCTCTAGCCAAGGAACCAAGGTTTCACAAGAGGACCAGACACATAAAGCGACGCTTCAATTCCATCCGCGATTCAGTCAAGGAGGAGGACATAAACATTTGCAAAGTACACACGGATTTGAATATTGCAGATCCGTTGACTAAGCCTCTTCCACGGGCTAAGCACGATCAACACCAAGACTCTATGGGTGTTAGATTCATTACCTTGTAATGCTAGATTATTGACTCTAGTGCAAGTGGGAGACTGTTGGAAATATGCCCTAGAGGCAATAATAAAAGAGTTATTATTATATTTCCTTGTTCATGATAATCGTTTATTATCCATGCTATAACTGTATTGATTGGAAACTCAAATACATGTGTGGATGAATAGACAGACTTTGTGTCCCTAGTGAGCCTCTACAGGACTAGCTCGTTGATCAAAGATGACCGCGGTTTCCAGGTCATAGACATGAGTTGTCATTTGATAACGGGATCACATCATTAGGAGAATGATGTGATGGACGAGACCCAAACGTTAAACATAGCTTTTGATCGTGTCAGTTATCGCTATAGTTTTCTGCATGTCAAGTATAAGTTCCTATGACCATGAGATCATGTAACTCACTGACACCGTAGGAGTGCTTTGTGTGTGCCAAACGTCACAACGTAACTGGGTGACTATAAAGGTACTCTACTGGTATCTCCGATGGTGTCTGTTGAGTTGACATGGATCGAGACTGGGATTTGTCACTCCGTGTGACGGAGAGGTATCTCCGGGCCCACTCGGTAATACGTCATCTCAATGAGCTCAAAGTGACTAAGTAGTTGGTCACGGGATTATGTATTACGGTAACGAGTAAAGAGACTTGCCGGTAATGAGATTGAACTAGGTATAGAGATACCGACGATCGAATCTCGGGCAAGTAACATACCGACGAGACAAAGGGAACTGTATACGGGATTGCCTGAATCCCTGACATCGTGGTTCATCCGATGAGATCATCGAGAAACATGTGGGAACCAATATGGGTATCCAGATCCCGCTATTGGTTATTGACCTGGGAGTGTCTCGGTCATGTCTACATGGTTTCCGAACCCGCAGGGTCTACACACTTAAGGTTCGGTGACGCTAGGGTTGTTAGTGAGAACAGTGCATGGTTACCGAAGGTTGTTCGGAGTCCCGGATGAGATCCCGGACGTGACGAGGGTCTCCGGAATGGTCCGGAGACGAAGATTGATATATAGGATGAAAGGTTTCGGAGTCCGGAAGTGTTCCGGGGAGTATCGGGAAATCGGCGGATTACCGAAAAGGGTTTCGGGGGTCCCGGAAGTGTTTCTGGGCCTAATGGGCCACAAGGGGGGACACCACAGCCCTCATAGGGCTGTGCGCCCCCCCCCTGGGCCCTCTCCTCATGCGGCTAAGGGGGCTGGACCCCCTAGGGCAGCCGCACCCCTTGGAGTGGGGGGCAAGGCACCTAGGGGGGGAAACCCTAGGGCCAGGCGCAGCCCTTGGCCGCCGCCCCCCCTCTGCCCTGGCCGCCGGCCCCCCTAGGGGAAACCCTAGGGCGCCCCTCCTCTCCTCCTTCCCCCTATATAGAGAGGTAGAGGGAGGGCAGCTAACACACGTTTGTGCCTCGGTGCTGCCCTCCCTCTCCCATAACATCTTCTTCTCCCGCGGTGCTTAGGCGAAGCCCTGCTGGAATCCTTCTCCACCATCACCACCACGCCGTCGTGCTGCCGGTCTCTCCATCAACCTCTCCTCCACCCCTTGCTGGATCAAGAAGGAGGAGACGTCCCCGAGCCGTACGTGTGAAGAACGCGGAGGCACCGTTGCTTCGGTGCTAGGATCTTCGGCGATCTGAATCGCGGCGAGTACGACTCCATCAACCGCATTCTTAACGCTTCCGCTTAGCGATCTACAAGGGTATGTGGATCCTACTCTCCCCTCGTAGTTGCATCTCCTAGATTGATCTTGGTGAATGTAGAGAAAAATTTTTGTTTTCCATGCAACGTTCCCCAACATGGGTGTTAATCACATGACGATGTGAACTATCGGTGTTAAATCACATGGCGATGTGAACTAGATTATTGACTCTAGTGCAAGTGGGAGACTGAAGGAAATATGCCCTAGAGGCAATAATAAAGTTGTTATTTTATATTTCCTTATATCATGATAAATGTTTATTATTCATGCTAGAATTGTATTAATCGGAAACTTAGTACATGTGTGAATACATAGACAAAACAGAGTGTCCCTAGTATGCCTCTACTAGACTAGCTCATTGATCAGAGATGGTTATGTTTCCTAACCATAGACATGAGTTGTCATTTGATCAACGGAATCACATCATTAGGAGAATGATGTGATGGACAAGACCCATCCGTTAGCTTAGCAACTTGATCGTTTAGTTTTATTGCTATTGCTTTCTTCATGACTTATACATGTTCCTATGACTATGAGATTATGCAACTCCCGAATACCGGAGGTACTTGTTGGGTTGGCGTATTTCAAGATTAGGATTTGTCACTCCGAATGTCGGAGAGGTATCTCTGGGCCCTCTCGGTAATGCACATCATAATAAGCCTTGCAAGCAAATGACTAATGAGTTAGTCACGAGATGATGTATTACGGAACGAGTAAAGAGACTTGCCGGTAACGAGATTGAACTAGGTATTGAGATACCGACGATCGAATCTCGGGCAAGTAACATACCGATGATAAAGGGAACAACGTATGTTGTTATGCGGTTCGACCGATAAAGATCTTCGTAGAATATGTAGGAGCCAATATGGGCATCCAGGCTCCGCTATTGGTTATTGACCGGAGAGATGTCTCGGTCATGTCTACATAGTTCTCGAACCTGTAGGGTCCGCACGCTTAACGTTTCGTTGACGATATAGTATTGAATGAGTTATGTATGTTGGTGACCGAATGTTATTCGGAGTCCCGGATGTGATCACGGACATGACGAGGAACTCTAGAATGGTCCAGAGATAAAGATTAATATATGGGATAATAGTGTTTGACCTCCGGAAGGGGTTCCGGATGTTTCCCGAAGTGTTTGGGTACGAGAACACTTTATTTGGGCCAAAGGGGAAAGCCCACGAGGCTTTAGGAAAGTGCAAAAGGAAGTTTTGCGGAGACCAAAGGCTAGACGCCAGGAACCCTGGCATCTAGGGGGTAGACGCCAGGAACCCTGGCGTCTAGCCCTGGAGTCCGAGTGGGACTCTTTCCTTTCGGGCAAAACCGACTTTGAGGAGGATTTTGCTCCAAATTTCGACCCCAGGGCTCAACATATAAATAGAGGGGTAGGGCTAGCACCCAAGACACATCAAGATACACCAAGCCGTGTGCCGGCTACCCCGACCCTCTAGTTTATCCTCCGTCTAGTTTCTGTAGTGCTTGGCGAAGCCCTGCAGAGATTGTTCTTCATCAACAACCGTCACTACGCCGTCGTGCTGCCGGAACTCATCTACTACTTCGCCCGTCTTGCTGGATCAAGAAGGCGAGGACGTCATCGAGCTGAACGTGTGCTGAACGCGGAGGTGCCGTACATTCGGTACTAGATCGGGACGGATCGTGAAGGTGCACGACTACATCAACCGCGTTGATAAACGCTTCCGCGTTCGGTCTACGAGGGTACGTAGACACACTCTCCCCTCTCGTTGCTATGCATTTAGTAGATAGATCTTGCGTGATCATAGGAAAATTTTGAAAATACTACGTTCCCCAACAGTTCTTGACCGCTGTCCAGTGTTCCATACCGGGATCACTTTGGTACCTCCCTACCAAACTTATGGCAAGGTTCACATCAGGTCTGGTACACAGCATGGCATACATGATAGAACCTATGGCCGAGGCATAGGGTATGACACTCATATTTTCTCCATCTTCTGCCGTGGTCGGCGACTGAGCATTGCTCAATCTCATACCTTGCAAAACAGGCAAGAACCCCTTCTTGGACTGATCCATATTGAACTTCTTCAATATCTTGTCAAGGTATGTACTTTGTGAAAGACCGATGAGGCGTCTTGATCTATCTCTATAGATTTTGATGCCTAATATGTAAGTTCTCCAAGGTCCTTCATTGAAAAACTCTTATTCAAGTAGGCCTTTACACTTTCCAAGAATTCTATATCATTTCCCATCAGCAATATGTCATCCACATATAATATGAGAAATGCTACAGAGCTCCCACTCACTTTCTTGTAGATACAGGCTTCTCCATAAGTTTGTATAAAGCCAAACGCTTTGATCACATCATTAAAGCGAATATTCCAACTCCGAGATGCTTGCACCAGCCCGTAAATCGAGCGCTGGAGCTTGCATACCTTGTTAGCATTCTCTGGATCGACAAAACCTTCCGGCTGCATCATATACAACTCTTCCTTGAGGAAGCCATCAAGGAATGCCATTTTGACGTCCATTTGCCATATCTCATAATCATAGAATGCGGCAATAGCTAACATGATTCTGACTGACTTCAGCATCGCTACGGGAGAGAAAGTCTCGTCGTAGTCTATCCCTTGAACTTGTCGATAACCCTTAGCGACAAGCCGAGCCTTATAGATGGTCACATTACCATCCGCGTCTGTCTTCTTCTTAAATATCCATTTATTTTCTATGGCGTGCCTATCATCAGGCAAGTCCACCAAAGTCCATACTTTGTTTTCATACATGGATTCTATCTCGGATTTCATGGCTCCAAGCCATTTATTGGAATCCGGGCCCGCCATCGCTTCTTCATAGTTCGAAGGTTCACCGTTGTCTAACAACATAATTTCCATGACAGGGTTGCCGTACCACTCTGGTGCGGAACGTGCCCTTGTGGACCTTCGAAGTTCAGTAGTAACTTGATCTGTTTCTTCATGATCATCATCATTAACTTCCTCCCTTGTCGGTGTAGGCACCTCAGGAACAATTTCCTGCGCTGCGCTACTTTCCGGTTCAGGAGGGGTGACTGTCACCTCATCAAGTTCTACTTTCCTCCCACTCACTTCTTTCGAGAGAAACTCTTTCTCCAGAAAGGATCCATTCTTGGCAACAAAGACCTTGCCTTCGGATCTGTGGTAGAAGGTGTACCCAATCGTTTCCTTTGGGTATCCTATGAAGACGCATTTCTCCGATTTGGGTTCGAGCTTTTCAGGTTGAAGTTTCTTGACATAAGCATCGCAACCCCAAACTTTCAGAAACGACAGCTTCGGTTTCTTGCCAAACCAAAGTTCATACGGTGTCGTCTCAACAGATTTAGACTGAGCCCTATTTAAAGTGAATGCGGCAGTCTCTAAAGCATAACCCCAAAAAGATAGCGGTAAATCGGTGAGGGACATCATAGATCGCACCATGTCCAACAGAGTGCGATTTCGACGTTCGGACACACCGTTACGTTGAGGTGTTCCGGGCGGTGTCAATTGTGAAACAATTCCACAGTTCCTTAGGTGCGTGCCAAATTCATGACTCAAATATTCACCCCCACGATCCGATCGCAAGAACTTTATTTTCTTGTCTCGTTGATTCTCAACCTCATTCTGAAATTCCTTGAACTTTTCAAAGGTCTCAGACTTGTGCTTCATCAAGTAGATATACCCATATCTACTCAAGTCATCTGTGAGGGTGAGAACATAACGATAGCCTCCGCGAGCCTCAACGCTCATTGGACCGCACACATCGGTATGTATGATTTCCAATAAGTTGGTTGCTCGCTCCATTGTTCCGGAGAACGGAGTCTTGGTCATATTGCCCAAGAGGCATGGTTCGCACGTGTCAAATGATTCATAATCAAGAGACTCCAGAAGTCCATCAGCATGAAGCTTCTTCATACGTTTGACACCAATATGACCAAGGCGGCAATGCCACAAGTATGTGGGACTATCATTATCAACTTTACATCTTTTGGCATTCACACTATGAATATGTGTATCATCACGATCGAGATTCATCAAAAACAAACCATTGACCAGCGGGGCATGACCATAAAACATATCTCTCAAATAAATAGAACAACCATTATTCTCATATTTAAATGAGTAGCCATCTCGCATAAGACGAGATCCAGATACAATGTTCATGCTCAAAGCTGGTACTAAATAACAATTATTGAGGTTTAAAACTAATCCCGAGGGTAGATGTAGAGGCAGCGTGCCGACGGCGATCACATCGACCTTGGAACCATTCCCGACGCGCATCGTCACCTCGTCCTTCGCCAGTCTCCGCTTATTCCGCAACTCCTGCTTAGAGTTACAAATATGAGCAACTGCACCGGTATCGAATACCCAGGAGCTACTACGAGCGCTGGTAAGGTACACATCAATAACATGTATATCACATATACCTTTGACGTTGCCGGCCTTCTTGTCCGCTAAGTATTTGGGGCAGTTCCGCTTCCAGTGACCCGTTCCCTTGCAATAAAAGCACTCTGTCTCAGGCTTGGGTCCATACTTTGGCTTCTTCCCGGCAACAGGCTTACCGGGCGCGGCAACTCCCTTGTCGTCCTTCTTGAAGTTCTTCTTACCCTTGCCCTTCTTGAACTTAGTGGTTTTATTGACCATCAACACTTGATGTTCTTTCCTGATATCCACCTCCACTGATTTCAGCATCGAATACACCTCGGGAATGGACTTCTCCATCCCCTGCATATTGAAGTTCAACACGAAGCTCTTGTAGCTTGGTGGGAGCGACTGGAGGATTCTGTCAACGACCGCTTCGTCTGGGAGATTCATTCCCTACTGAGACAAGCGGTTGTGCAACCCAGAAATCTTGAGGATGTGCTCACTGACAGAACTGTTTTCCTCCATCTTACAGCTGTAGAATTCGTCGGAGACGTCATATCTCTCGACTCGGGCATGAGCTTGGAAAACTATTTTCAGATCTTGGAACATCTCATATGCCCCGTGGTGCTCAAAACGCTTTTGGAGCCCCGATTCTAAGCTGTAAAGCATGCCGCACTGAACCAGGGAGTAATCATCACAACGCGACTGCCAAGCGTTCATAACATCTTGGTTTGCCGGGGCGGGAGCGTCACCTAGCGGTGCATCTAGGACATAAGTTTTCTTGGCAGCTATGAGGATGATCCTCAGGTTACGGACTCAGTCCGTATAGTTGCTACCATCGTCTTTCAGCTTGGATTTCTCTAGGAACGCGTTGAAGTTGAGGGTGACATGAGCGTTGGCCATTTGATCTACAAGACATATTGTAAAGAATTTAGACTAAGTTCATGATAATTAAGTTCATCTTAATCAAATTTTAATGAACTCCCACTCAGATTGAGATCTCTCTAGTCATCTAAGTGATACATTATCCGAATCGACTAGCCCGTGTCCGATCATCACGTGAGACGGACTAGTCATCAACGGTGAACATCTTCATGTTGATCGTATCTTCTATACGACTCATGTTCGACCTTTCGGTCTTCCGTGTTCCGAGGCCATGTCTGTACATGCTAGGCTCGTCAAGTGAACCCTAAGTGTATTGCGTGTGTAAATCTGGCTTACACCCGTTGTATGCGAACGTTAGAACCTATCACACCCGATCATCACGTGGTGCTTCAGAACAACGATCCTTAGCAACGGCGCACAGTTAGGGGGAACACAATTCTTGAAATTTTAGTGAGAGATCATCTTATTTACTACCGTCGTTCTAAGTAAACAAGATGCATAAACATGATAAACATCACATGCAATCATATAAAGTGACATGATATGGCCAATATCATCTTGCTCCTTCGATCTCCATCTTCGGGGCACCATGATCATCTTTGTCACCGGCTCGACACCATGATCTCCATCATCATGATCTCCATCATTGTGTCTTCATGAAGTCGTCACGCCAACCATTACTTCTACTACTATGGCTAACATTTAGCAATAAAGTAAAGTAATTACATGGCGTTATTCAGTGACACGCAGGTCATACAATAATTAAGACAACTCCTATGGCTCCTGCCGGTTGTCAAATTCATCGACATGCAAGTTGTGATTCCCTATTACAAGAACATGATCAATCTCATACATCACATATATCATTCATCACATCTTCTTGGCCATACCATATCACATAGCACATGCTGCAAGAACAAGTTAGACGACCTCTAATTGTTGTTGCAAGTTTTACGTGGCTTCTATAGGTTTTCTAGCAAGAACGTTTCTTACCTACGTCAAAACCACAACGTGATTTGTCAATTTCTATTTACCCTTCATAAGGACCCTGTTCATCGAATCCGATCCGACTAAAGTAGGAGAGACAGACACCCGACAGCCACCTTATGCATCTAGTGCATGTCTGTCGGTGGAACCAGTCTCACGTAAGCGTACGTGTAAGGTCGGTCCGGGCCACTTCATCCCACAATACCGCCGAATCAAGATTAGACTAGTAACGGCAAGAAAGTTGAGCAAACTCAACGCCCACAACTGCTTTGTGTTCTACTCATGCAAGATGCAACGCAAAGACCTAGCTCAGATGCCACTGTTGGGGAACGTAGCAGAATTCAAACAATTTCTACGCTTTTACCAAGATCAATCTAGGGAGACATCTAGCAACGAGCATATTAGAGTGCATCTACATACCCTTTTGTAGATCGCGAGCGGAAGCGTTCGAAGAAGCGTGGATGAAGTAGTCGTACTCTTCGCGTTCTTCGTCACCGATGATCTAGCGCCGAACGGACGGCACCTCCGCGTTCAACACACGTCCGGTATAGCAACGTCACCTCCTTCTTGATCCAGCAAGGGGGGAGGAGAGGTCGTCGGAGATCCAGCAGCACGACGGCGTGGTGGTGGATGCAGCGGGAAATCCTGCAGGGCTTCGCCGGCGCCCTGCGGAGGAGGAGAAAGGTGTGACGGGAGGGGGAGAGGCGCCAGAGGCTTGGGGTGCGGCTGCCCTCTCGCCCACCCCCCCCCCCCACTATATATAGGGGCCAGGGGGGCGCCGGCCCTGGCAGATCCCATCTGCAAGGGGGGGCGGCCTAGGGGGGAAACTTGCCCCCCAAGGCATAGGGGGCGCCCCCCCTCCCCTGGGGTTTCAACCCTAGGCGCATGCAGGGGGCCCAAGTGGTGCGCCAGCCCACCAGGGGCTGGCCCCTTCCCCCTTGCGGCCTAGGGGACCCACCGGGATGGGTGGCCCCACCCGGTGGACCCCCGGGACCCCTCCGGTGGTCCCGAGACACTCCCGGTGACCCCCGGAGTTCACCCGATGGCCGAAACTGGACTTCCTATATATTATTCTTTACCTCCAGACCATTCCGTAACTCCTCTTCACGTCCGGGATCTCATTCGGGACTCCGAAAAACTTTCGGGTTTCCACGTGCATGTATCTCTACGACCCTAGCGTCACCGAACCTTAAGTGTGTAGACCCTACGGGTTCGGGAGACACGTAGACATGACCGAGACCACTCTCCGGTCAATAACCAACAGCGGGATCTGGATACCCATGTTGGTTCCCACGTGTTCCTCGATGATCTTCATCAGATGAACCACTGTGTCAAAGATTCACTCAATCCCGTATGTTATTCCCTTTGTCCATCGGTACGGTACTTGCCCGAGATTCGATCGTCGGTATTCCCGATACCTTGTTCAATCTCGTTATGGCAAGTCTCTTTACTCGATCCGTAATCCATCATCCCGTGACTAACTCCTTAGTCACCTTGAGCTCATTATGATGACGTCTTACCGAGTGGGCCCAGAGGTACCTCTCCGTCATACGGAGTGACAACATCCCAGTCTCGGTTCGTACCAACTCAACAGACACTTTCGGAGATACCCGTTGCGTACCTTTATAGCCACCCAGTTACGTTGTGACGTTTGGCACACCCAAAGTATTCCTACGGCATCCGGGAGTTGCACAACCTCATGGTCTAAGGAATAAATACTTGACACCGAAAAGCTTATGCATTACGAACTATACGATCTCGTGCTATGCTCAGGATTGGGTCTTGTCCATCACATCATTCTCCTAATGATGTGATCCCGTTATCACTGACATCCTATGTCCATGGTCAGGAAACCGTGACCATCTGTTGATCAATGAGCTGGTAACTAGAGGCTTACCAGGGACTCATTGTGGTCTATATATTCACACATGTATCGTTGTTTCCGTACAATACAATTCAAGCATGAATAACAGACAATTATCATGAACAAGGAAATATAATAATAATACTTTTATTATTGCCTCTAGGGCATATTTCCAACACGACAGGGGCGAACCCTAGCGTGCCGCCGCAGGCCCCCCTCCCCCGCCGCTGCCGGGCAAAGTCCAGCCGGCATGGGTGGCGGCGGGGATCTCGTTCCTCTCTGCTTGGGTCTTGGACTGGCGCGGGACTGCCCTTCTTAGGTCGAGGCGTGGGGCTGCCGCGGGGCTCCTCGGCACGGCGGCGGGCAGGGTGGCAACGTGTGCATGGGCGGCGCGGTGGTGTGCTCCTGCTTCTCCAAGGCGCGGCAACTGCGAGGGATTCCTCTCGAGCGGGGCCGTGCGGGCGGCACACTGGCCAGGCCCATCCGGATCAGGCCATGGGTCTGTTCGCGGCACGGGTGGTGGAGGAAGTCCGACTGGGCCTCTGCAGGGTGCTGGGGCACCGCTGGTGGCTGGGATCTGACCTCGGTACTGCGCCGGCGGCATGGTTGGTCCGGCTACCTCCGGGGGAAACCCTAGATCAATCGATCTGATGACGGCGGCGCTCATGTGTCGTACCCCTCTTGAGGGCGTCATTCTTGGAGGTGTGCATAGGCTCGAGGGATGAGTGGATGGCATCTACGATGGAGCGACGTTCCCTATGACACATCGACGTCGTGGAGTCTCGGCGGCGAGGGGTGGTGGCAAAGTCTCGGCGGCGGATGCGTGATAATGAACGCGCGTAGGTAGGAGGCGTTGTCTGGCGCCGTGGGGGCGTCGACAGCAGGTCTGGCAAGGTCGATGCACCAGTACCTGCTCTCAAGATGGATTGATGGAAGACGGCGACGATGACCTATGAGAGTGCATCGGACCGGTTTGTGCCCCAGACCCGGTATCTGTATGTGGCTTGCTTGGGGCCTCTGGCATTAGGCTAGGTGAGAGGTTTGGGTATTCGGCTCACACTTTTTGCACCCCTTCATCAATGGATAAGAGTAACGATAGATGTTGCCAAGATGGCGACTTTAGAGATTTTGATGTATTATTACTTTGTTAGGTTTTTGTGAATAATCAATAAAGTGGCTGCATGCATCTCCCAGATGTAGAGGTCGGTGGTCATCCTCCTTTTCAAAAAAAAGAAAATTAGTTGATGCCTCGACTTGGAAGATTAATGCGCCTCTTTGATTGGTCATGTATGCAATCAAGCGTCCATTTCCTTCTGCTAGTTTCCGATGAATCTCTTATTGGCGCAAACTAATTTCTTCGTTTCTATTGGGTAAACGGGACCCATGTATGTCATCCTTTGTTTGTTTTTTAACGAAAAAGCAACTATCTGCTGATTTTCATTGATGAAGTGGTAGAAGTAAATAGTTACAGGTTGATTCCGCAACTCGGGGACATATATAAGTCGGTGGAATTTGATATTAAAAAAATAATGTAGCACTATTAATTAGTAAATGAACCATATACAAATATAGCACATATGCCCGTACATTGCATTGGGGGAAACAAATTCTTGAACACAACCATGTAATTTGTGAACACACTTACATGCAAACTGACATGCAGACATTGTGGGACGTTTTCGGTGCATGCATCGTTGAATTAGGGAATATTTGGTAGCACTTTAGCTCTAACTCCATGATGTTGAGATCAAGGAAGCTCACCCTCATCTTCTCGCACCAGGGCGACCAAGTCAACCAACAAAAATGATGAAATGATGGGCAACGGGATAGACGCACTACTGTTTCTATTAAAAAAAATTACAGACTAATAGCACAACATAAAAATCGATGAGTTGCATTTTCTATTTATCCCAGTCAGCACAAACCCATATAAACAACGGCAACAAAACAACTCATAAAGAACAGAGTTGAACCAAGTTGAGCTGCAGTCTGGCTCTTGTTGTGCAGTGGCATATACTGGGACATATCTTGCTGTGCGGGGCGGGTTGACGGCTGAAGTCTCGCGTCTCACAACAGCAGCAACGCGTGGCCGAGCAGCTGGAGTAGGAATGCAGTTTCGATCTTCGGAGCGTTGTATGGTGGTGGCGGATAGATGGAGCATGCAGCACCAACCTTCGGACCTCATCCGAGGTAACAATCCCATATATAGAGTTTTTTTTGCCAAATATAATGGGTATTAATCTGAATACCCTTAAATTGAACTGCCCCCCCCCCCCTGATGGCACCTCCACCCCAACCTACCCCTTAACAGTGAGATGTGCAATTTGGTTTGTTTCCCATGTCAACTGCCTAGTAGTTGATGTGAAACTTTCCATCTACCCGTAGATGTGTGAATTTCACTATTTGATGCCTCGGCCAACTGCCTAATAGTGAATATGCATTCCCCAGGCAACTGCCTAATAGTGATGTGCAACTTTCCCCCGTACCGTGTGGATGTGTAGTTTTCCTTGCTAGAACCCCGTCCAAACCACCCCTACTGATGAGATGTGCAACTTTAGTGTCCCATCTGTATGCATCTTTTCAGTACCCCATAATGTGCAATTTTCACCATCCAACTATCCCTGCTAGTGAGCTGTGCAACTTCGTTTATTGCTCGGCCAACTGACTAGCAGACTATGTGCAACTCCATATGTTGCCTCTGCCAACTGAAACTACACATCCATTAGTAGAAAGAGGAAGGAGTTGCACATCGACTACTAGGCAGTTGGCTGAAACAACAGACTAGGTTGCACATATTGCTAGTGGGGTGGGTGGGGCAGTGTTTTAATAAAAAATTACACATCTGGTAGTAGGGAAGGGGCTGCACATCGACTACTAGGTAGTTAGCCGGGGCAGTAAAATACATGCACATCATAAAAAGTTGGTTGCGATGGTTTTTATGTTGCAACCTCGTAGTAAATTGGATCATGCAGCTTTAAAAATTAGTTTTGAAAAAAATTT
Organism: Secale cereale; assembly: GCA_902687465.1. Taxonomy (NCBI): domain Eukaryota; kingdom Viridiplantae; phylum Streptophyta; class Magnoliopsida; order Poales; family Poaceae; genus Secale; species Secale cereale. Next base: position 825,017,994 of record LR738712.1, on the reverse strand, counting down.
GCACGAAGCAGTATTAAAGTTGCACCATGCAGTAATAGAGTTGCACCATATAGCATCAAAGTTGGCATCGGAATTTTTTTGTCGAAACATACCTATGTCAGATCTAGTTTCAAAGATATCGTCGTAAGGGTTCCAACCGTGAAAACGGAAATGAATTCAGACACATGGTTTAAATTATATGGCTTTTTAAATTTTGGAAACCCAAAATAAATGTATGTAGATATGTTTTCCCTAAATCAAAATGACTAGTGTGGACACATTTAATACTAGAGCACCCATGCGCTAGCAGACAAATCATTTTCCATGCATGTGTGCGCCAGCTACCAGGAGATGGAATAAAGGTATCCCCGCCTAGCCCCCGTTCCGGTGATGCGTCTAGCACTGTTAGTGGGCGTGTGGAGGTGTGTCTCCGGCGGATGTATCTTTGGTGGATTTGCTCGGATCTCGTTATTGTTCGTCTACGTTTGTCTACGTTCGTCTATGTTCGTTTGTCTTCGGATTGGATCTTTCTGGTCTACGTTAATCTTCATCTGCGGCAGTTGCTGTTTTGGTGCGCTGGTCCTATGGGTCCTTAGCACGACGACTTCCTGACTGTCTACTACAATAGGTTGTGCCCGGCTCCGGTGATGGAGGTGCGATGACGGCGGCGTGCCTTCGGCTCGCTTCAGTGCTGATAGTCATCGCTAGATGGTCTACGGATCTGGATGTAATTTCTATTATTTCTGATTTTCGTTGTACTACCATGATTAAAGATGAATAAATCGAAAAATTTCTCGAATTTTTTTTTATGGGACAGCACACACAATCCTCCGTTTTTATCATGGCATGCTACTTCTCGAGCTTGCGTTGTATTCCCTCGAAGAGGAAAGGGAGATGCAGCACATTAGCATAAGTATTTCCCTCAGTTTTTGAGAACCAAGGTATCAATCCAGTAGGAGACCACGCGCCAGTCACTCGCACCTGCACAAACAAATAAGAACTTCGCGCAGCCAACGCGATAAGGGGTTGTCAATCCCTTTACGGTCACTTACGAAAGTGAAATCTGATAGAGATGATAGTTTGTATTTTTGTATTTTTGGTTTACAAGAACAGAAAATAAAAGCGATAAAAGTAAAGTAGATGTAGATTGATATGTTGAGAATAGACCCGGGGGCCATAGTGTTCTCTAGTGGCTTCTCTCATGATAGCGATATTCTACGGCGGGTAAACAAATTACTGTCGAGCAATTGATAGAAAAGCGAATAATTATGAGATTATCTAGGCATGATCATTGTATTTAGGCATCACGTCCGAGACAAGTAGACCGAAATGATTCTGCATCTACTACTATTACTCCACACATCGACCGCTATCCAACATGCATCTAGTGTATTGAGTTCATAAGAACAGAGTAACGACTTAAACAAGATGACATGATGTAGAGGGATAAACTCAAGCAATATGATATCAACCCCATCTTTTTATCCTCGATGTCAACAATACAATATGTGCCTTGCTGCCCCTATTGTCAATGGGAAAGGACACCGCAAGATTGAACCCAAAGCCAAGCACTTCTCCCATTACAAGAACTATAGATCTAGTAGACCAAACCAAACCAATAATTCGAAGAGACTTGCAAGGATATTATGAGCACACATAAAAAGTTTAGAGAAGAACCAAATATCTTTCATAGATAACCTTGATCATAAACTCACAATTCATCGGATCTCGACAAACACACCGCAAAAAGAGATTACATCGAATAGATCTCAAAGACCGAGGAGAACTTTGTATTGAGATCCAGAAAGAGAGAGAAGAAGCCATCTAGATACTAGCTATGTACCCGAAGGTCTGTGGTAAACTACTCACAACTCATGGTGAGGGCGATGATGATTATGATGAATAATTCCGTGATGGATCCCCCTCCGGTGGAGCTCCAGAACTGGCTCCAAGATGGGATCTGATACGTCCAAAACGTATCTATAATTTCTGCTTGCTCCATGCCTCTTTTGGGTGATATTGCTATGATATTTATACACTTCCATACACTTTTGATCATATTTGGACTAACCTATTAACTCAGTGCACCCCAGTGCCAGTTTCTGTTTTCGGCTGTTTTTGTATTTCAGGTTTTCCCATTACGAGAACTGCCAGAAAAATCCCGGAAAAATTATATAAAAAATCAGCATTCCAGAAGCTACCAGGCACCCGAAGCACAGCCGGAGGGGGGCCACCAGGGCCCCAGGCGCCCTGGTGGCGCCCCCCCCCCCTGGGCAGCGCCGGGGGGGCGCCTGGGCCCCCCCGAGGCTCCGCTGATGCTCCCCTTTGGCATATATTTATACCGTCTCCCGAAACCCTCGAGACGGGAACTCTTTTTCGCGATCTCATCTCTGTTCCGCCGCCGCCGCCGCTTCCAAGATCGGGAGCACCAGGAGAACTCTTCCCGGCACCCTGCCGGAGGGGAGGATCACCACCGGGAGCTTCTCCACCACCATGGACGCCTCCCGGATGAGTTGTGAGTAGTCTCCCTTGGACCATGAGTCCATGACCAGTAGCTATGTGATGTTCTCCTCCCGTTCTTGTGCTTCACTAATTAGTCCTCGTGAGCTGCCCTACATGATCGAGGCACATATGTAATCCTTATGCTGTTGCTATGATGAGTTTGCTGGGATCCGATGGATTATGAGATTATGTTCATATTGTGTTTGAGTAATATATTTGATTCACCTCTTTTATATTTATGTTCGTAAGTAATTCTTGCATGTTCTCCGTTGTTATTTATTGCTTTGGCCAAGTAGTAGGTAGTGACTCCAAGAGGGAACGTTATGCTTGATTGTGGGTTCATGCCCCTCGATGACTAGCTTGAGTGACAGAAACATGAGTCTAGGGGATGTGTTGTTGCCACAAGGGGGAAAACAACAGTGCTTGTGCCCGCGGGTGCAAGGATTGTTTACTTTACGCAAAGTTCTTTTAATGCAGTTGTCTGTTGCTTTGAGTTTACACTATGGGTGGGACTCGCAACTTAATACCAGCGAGATGTTCTGGATAGATATCTCAAGGTGGATGATTAGTAGTAGATGCAGATGGATTTCGGTCTACTTACTTTGGCGTACCACCCATGCTTTGAACATCTACCTTTCTTGCAACTTAGTCAGCATTGGTTTGCGCACATGGTCCTGTCAATTGCCCAGCTGTAATTCGTTTACCTCACATAGCAGTTTTATCGTCTTTCGGGAGAGAGACATCACTAGTGAACATCATGGGACTCCGGTCCATATTACCATCATTGATCACACCCGCTATTTACTTTCCGCTTTTATTTACTATTGCAGCAATATCTATCACTACTATCACTTGTGTTTGATCCTTTGTAAACGACAAGGCCGGAGGGATTGACAACCTCTCTGTACTCGTTGGGAGCAAAGTTATTTGTATCTGTCTGCAGGTCCACGTTGATTGCTAATATCTGGCGCCGTTAGCAGTTGACACCTTCTTGTTGAAACTGGGAGTCTCAGGGGAAATCGATCCTTGGTATCTTTGCCAAGGGAAAACTTCCGCTACACTGCATCTCACACCTTCCACTTGGGGTAACCAACGAGGGGCGAGAAGCCATCAAGCAAAGTTTTCTGGCGCCGTTGCCGGGGAGATAGGGGAGTTGCACGCTATCTTTTATCTTTGCTTTTTAGTCTTGTTAGTTTACCTTTCAGTTTTCTTTATGTCTTTTCACTAGTTTTGCTTAATGGAAAACAACAAAAATATGAGATAGCTTTATAAGCTCTACCTTGCTTTGGGACATGATGTGTTTGAAGAGAAAATTAAAAAACCTATGGAACTTTATTATTTGCATAACAATCATGATGGTGGTGATGTTATTAGTATGCTTTCTTTGAATATCAATATTGCTAATGACATGGAAAGCTCTAAGCTTGAGGATGACACGTTTGATGAACATGATATTTTTAGTCCCCCAACTTTTGAAGAGAAAATTTACTTTGATGATACTTTGCTTCCTATATATGATGATTACAATGATGAATATGATATTTTCAGTCCACCTACTATTGAGGATAAAATTTATTATGATTATGATATGCCTCCTAAATACAATGATTACCATGATGGTTATGATTGCTTTACTCTCACTATTCCTAATAAGAAAGATTTTGCTTATATGAAGAGTAATGATACCTTTTTGCATGTGGATCATGGTAACAATGCTTTATGTGATGTTTATATTGTTGAGTTCATCCATGATGCCACTGAAATTTATAATGAGAGAGGGAGACATGGTTCTAGATATCTTAATAATAAGAAGTTTCCCCTTTATATTGTGAAAGTTTTGAAGTTATGCTTGTTTTGCCTCCCTATGCTAGTTGCTTTATGCTTCAATAATTTATTTTCTTACAAGATTCCTATGCATAGGAAGCATGTTAGGCTTAAATTTGTTTGGTATTTGCTTCTTGATGCTCTCTTTTGTTCTTCAACTCTTATTCCTACGAGAGCATCATTAAAGTCTTAAGCCTATCTTTATGGCTATAAAGAAAGAGCTCTAGGGAGACAACCCTTGTTATCTTTGCTTTCGGTTTGTTCTTTCAGTTTTAGCGGTCTTGATGTTTGTTACTACTGTAGCAACATCATTGTATCTTTATTTTTCAGCTTTGTGCCAAGTGTAGCCTCTGATTGCAAGAAAGTTCAAAAGTTGTGACGTGCTGTCCAGGAAACAGATTCTGTCCTTGGATAGAAAAATTCGTATAAAATCACCAGATCATCTTTTTGGTCCGAATTTTTCCGACAGCGTGCTCTATATAATTGTCTTTCGTGCGTCTGTTTTGAGTTTTTTGATTAGAGTTGCAGAAGTGCCCCGAAAAAATCATTTACAACCTGATGTTCTGTTTTTCACAGATTCTGTCCTGTTTTGCCTTTCCTTCATTTTGCAAACCTAGAGCTTGCTTTTTCTTTGCAAAAACCTTTTGGCAATCTTGAGAAACAGTAGACCTTCAAGAATATCTTTATTTCCAGCAAGGAACAATTATTTTATTATGGGTACTAACCTCGCTAATCACATTATGATGAGTTATGTATGAAGGGAGTTTTCAAGTGTGCGAGGGAAGATGATAAAAAGATTCAGGAGTGTCAAACGCTCAAGCTTGGGGATGCCCCCATGCACCCCCAAGAAATATTCAAGGAGACTCAAGCGTCTAAGCTTGGGGATGCCCCCGTGCATCCCCTTCTCCATCAACATTATCAGTTCGTCTTTCGTTCCACTATATTTTAATCACTTCATGTGTTATGTGCTATGCTTGGAGCGTCTTGCTTTTAGTTTTCCTTTTTTAGTTTTCTTTAGCTTTTCATAACGAGTCGGAACTCAGCTTTCTTTATGTGGGAGAGAAACACGCTCCACTTCTACCTAGAACATAACATAGAATTTTCATGTCTATCTTTGGTGTGTGTGTTCTTTGTCTTTTAATAGCTACTATCATGCTTAGCTCTTGACTTTCATGCTTATCTTTCTAAAAGAGCTTTTGTTTAGTTGGTTGCTTGAACTCTCTTTATTTATCATGATTATCTTATTAAGAGAGTTTTCTTCCGTTGCATTGGTTGATATGTCTATGATAAAGATGCTACGTGCATAATGGCGCTTAGTAGTTCATGTTTTCTTATGGTTAGTCTCAAATAGCTGGGGGGGTTCCCAATGTGTTATTGGAGTACCAACATGATTTGTTTGCCTATGATGTGGTATGGTTTAGTAATATCTTCCTTCAAGAATTTATTTTGATTGACTTGGCGTATGCTCACGCATATTTAAGACTGTAAAGAAAGTCTGTCAAGCCTTGATGATCTTTTGTTTCTGAGTAGCGATATAACTTCCATGCCTGATTCAATGTTGCTTTGTCGCTCTGCATGATTATGACCGTCATTGCTCTCTTAGTTGGTCGCTTCCAGTCTTTTGCTAACCTCCACCTATACTAAGCGGACTGACTGCTTGTGCATCCAAATTCCTTTATACCAGTTATGCCATATGAGTCCACCATACCTTCCTACATGGTATTTACCTGCCATTCCTAACGGAGACTTGCATGTACCATCTCGAAATTATTCAAAAAGAAAAAGCATTCTTATTTTGTGCCTCTGTTGTAAGTTCATGAGGAAGTAGTAGTTAATTCATGATCTTTTTAAGTTGGACAAGCTTCACCCCAGGATTGCATGTATAATGTGCAAACCCATAATACGAGAAGGAACTGGCATTGAGTGCGCCCGGCTCAAAAAGATAATATAACAAACAAACCCTCCTTCACGCTTTGTTCATGAGAAATCAGAAAACTTTGGCAGTGATAAACAAAGGAGATTAAGAGGATGTGATTGTCCTCATTCGGGAGCAATTCCTCGAAACTTGTCCATCTCAAGAAGTGATTGAGTTGTCTGCTAGCATTCGTTGACGAAACATGCATGATCTAAAAAAAATATTATTACCTCTGTTTTAAAACCAAGAGCTCTGGTACATGTTTTGTCTTTGTTTCCGACTACGGGTTTTCAACCTTGCCAACAAAAGCCACGGTTCGAGAGTCTCCACCTTCTTTTAAAGCACCAACTACTGAGAGCATGATTGTCATTCTGAGTGTAATGTGCATTGTCCCAAAGTAGCATTGTCTTTTGCATGATTGTGATATTGTTTATTCTGAAATCATTGTATCTAGTCATCACTTAAACCTTGGAGGTGCCCCTGCATTTATGTTTTGCTTCACTAAAGGGGGCAAGCGAGATATCACTTTATCATATTTGCACACCATGCTCATTGCAAATCTATTTGATGTTTCAGTATCATATTGTAAAACTTTCAGTTCTTTGTGATTTTCTCATGAGGCAACTTAATTACTATAGATTCATTGTCTCAGTAAGCTTTTGTCATGTGACTATGAAAAAGTCCTATATGGTTAATAGCATGTCACCACAGAAATTATTCTTGTTATCATTTACCTACTCGAGGACGAGCAGGAATTAAGCTTGGGGATGTTGATACGTCCAAAACGTATCTATAATTTCTGCTTGCTCCATGCCTCTTTTGGGTGATATTGCTATGATATTTATACACTTCCATATACTTTTGATCATATTTGGACTAACCTATTAACTCAGTGCACCCCAGTGCCAGTTTCTGTTTTCGGCTGTTTTTGTATTTCAGGTTTTCCCATTACGAGAACTGCCAGAAAAATCCCGGAAAAATTATATAAAAAATCAGCATTCCAGAAGCTACCAGGCACCCGAAGCACAGCCGGAGGGGGGCCACCAGGGCCCCAGGCGCCCTGGTGGCGCCCCCCCCCCCCCCGGGCCGCGCCGGGGGGGCGCCTGGGCCCCCCGAGGCTCCGCTGATGCCCCCCTTTGGCATATATTTATACCGTCTCCCGAAACCCTCGAGACGGGAACTCTTTTTCGCGATCTCATCTCTGTTCCGCCGCCGCCGCCGCTTCCAAGATCGGGAGCACCAGGAGAACTCTTCCCGGCACCCTGCCGGAGGGGAGGATCACCACCGGGAGCTTCTCCACCACCATGGACGCCTCCCGGATGAGTTGTGAGTAGTCTCCCTTGGACCATGAGTCCATGACCAGTAGCTATATGATGTTCTCCTCCCGTTATTGTGCTTCACTAATTAGTCCTCGTGAGCTGCCCTACATTATCGAGGCACATATGTAATCCTTATGCTGTTGCTATGATGAGTTTGCTGGGATCCGATGGATTATGAGATTATGTTCAGATTGTGTTTGAGTAATATATTTGATTCACCTCTTTTATATTTATGTTCGTAAGTAATTCTTGCATGTTCTCCGTTGTTATTTATTGCTTTGGCCAAGTAGTAGGTAGTGACTCCAAGAGGGAACGTTATGCTTGATTGTGGGTTCATGCCCCTCGATGACTAGCTTGAGTGACAGAAACATGAGTCTAGGGGATGTGCTGTTGCCACAAGGGGGAAAACAACGGTGCTTGTGCCCGCGGGTGCAAGGATTGTTTACTTTACGCAAAGTTCTTTTAATGCAGTTGTTTGTTGCTTTGAGTTTACACTATGGGTGGGACTCGCAACTTAATACCAGCGAGATGTTCTGGATAGATATCTCAAGGTGGATGATTAGTAGTAGATGCAGATGGATTTCGGTCTACTTACTTTGGCGTACCGCCCATGCTTTGAACCTCTACCTTTCTTGCAACTTAGTCAGCATTGGTTTGCGCACATGGTCCTGTCAATTGCCCAGCTGTAATTCGTTTACCTCACATAGCAGTTTTATCGTCTTTTGGGAGAGAGACATCACTAGTGAACATCATGGGACTCCGGTCCATATTACCATCATTGATCACACCCGCTATTTACTTTCCGCTTTTATTTACTATTGCAGCAATATCTATCACTACTATCACTTGTGTTTGATCCTTTGTAAACGACAAGGCCGGAGGGATTGACAACCTCTCTGTACTCGTTGGGAGCAAAGTTATTTGTATCTGTGTGCAGGTCCACGTTGATTCCTAATATCTGGCGCCGTTAGCAGTTGACACCTTCTTGTTGAAACTGGGAGTCTCAGGGGAAATCGATCCTTGGTATCTTTGCCAAGGGAAAACTTCCGCTACACTGCATCTCACACCTTCCACTTGGGGTAACCAACCACGGGCGAGAAGCCATCAGGATCTCACGGGAACAGAAGGTACGGCGGTGGAATTAGGGTTTTCTCTCTGTTCTCGGAGGTTTTGGGGTACGTAGACTTATATAGGAAGAAGGAGGGCACCGGGGGATGCTCGAGGGGGCCACGAGGCAGGGGGCGCGCCCTGGGAAGGGGGCGCGCCTTGGGAAGGGGGCGCGCCCCCCACCCTCGTGGGCCACCTTTTGATCCCCTGACGTGGTTCTCAAGCTCCGTGTGCGTGATTTTCTCCAAAAATATCTCTCACTAAGGTTTCATTCCGTTTGGACTCCGTTTGATATTCTTTTTCTGCAAAACCCTGAAACAGGCAAAAAACAACAATCTGGAGTGGGCCTTTGGGTTAGTAGGTTAGTCCCAAAAATGATATAAAAGTGTATGATAAAGCCCATTAAACATCCAAGACTTCATAAATAATAGCATGGAACAATAAAAAATTATAGATACGTTGGAGACGTATCAGGGCAGATGCGGGTCGAAACCCAATCCCCCCGTGATACGTCCAAAACGTATCTATAATTTCTGCTTGCTCCATGCCTCTTTTGGGTGATATTGCTATGATATTTATACACTTCCATACACTTTTGATCATATTTGGACTAACCTATTAACTCAGTGCACCCCAGTGCCAGTTTCTGTTTTCGGCTGTTTTTGTATTTCAGGTTTTCACATTACGAGAACTGCCATGAAAAATCCAGAAAAAATATATAAAAAATCAGCGTTCCAGGAGCTACCGTGCGGCCAAAGTACAGCCGGGGGGGACCCACAGGGGCTCCAGGCGGCCTGCCCAGGCGGCCCACCCCTAGGCCGCGCAGGGGGGGCGCCTGGGCCCCCCAGGACTCCCCTGGTGACCCGCTTTGGCATATATTTAAGGTCCGTCAAGAAAACCCTGATTCCGGACCCCTTTTCTCCAGACGCGATTCCGATCTCCGCCGCCATCGCCATCAAGCTTCAGGGGACCAGAATTCCTGCGCCGGCACCCTGCCGGGACGGGGAAGTGCCCCCGGATTCATCTCCATCGACGTTGCTTCCTCCCTCCATGATGCGGGAGTAGTTCCTCCTCGGGGCTGAGGTTCTTACCAGTAGCTATGTGGTCAATTCTCTCTCCCATGATGTGATCTTCGTTGTGATCATAGGCTATGTTAATCTAGGGTGATCCCATGATATTTCCCCTTCCTCTATGTATTGGATTGATGTACTCACTTGTCTTTATCTAGTATAATCCCCGAGACCAAGGTGACAGCGGTCTATTGGACATGGATTAGAAAAGTATTTTCATGAGTGATTTCCTCTCTTGTGTGTTGATTGAAGATTGAGAGTCTCTTGGTGCTTGTCTTTGACTATGCTTTAGATATGTTGTGGTGATTGTGGGACTCTCTTTGGATGGCCGCGGTGACATTGGGAAATCCTTAGATTGAGAACTACGAACTTTGAGGTGTGCTTTTGTAGCCCTACATAATTCTCGTCCTCTCTTGACCACGAAGGAATGACCTCCGAGTGTGTCCCCTTTGCATGTTTTATGGGAAATATCATGTGATTCGATTATGTTAATGTTGTTGGGAGTTGCCACTAGTGAAAGTATGAACCCTAGGCCTTGTTTCCACCATTGCAATACCATTTGTGCTCACGTTTACCACTTGTTTGCTTGCTGCACTTTTTATTACAGAATTATATTACTTCGTTTTGCCATCCATATTACTTGCCATTTAACATCTCTTCGCCGAACTAGTGCACCTATACATCTAACAAGTGTATTAGGTGTGTTGGGGACACAAGAGACTTCTTGTATCTTAGTTGCAGGGTTGCTTGAGAGAGACCATCTTCAACCTCTACTTCCCTGAGTTCGATAAACCTTAGGTCATCCACTTGAGGGAAATTGCTACTGTCCTACAAACCTCTGCGCTTGGAGGCCCAACATAGTCTACAAGAGTAGAAGCGTGTGTAGACATCAAGCTATTTCTGGCGCCGTTGCCGGGGAGGTGAGCGCTTGAAGGTATATCCTTAGATCTTGCAATTAAATCTTTTTGTTTCTTGTTTTTATTTCACTAGTTATGTTTATGGAAAACCTTGCTATTGGATCGTTGCTTGCGGGAGGACGCCCCACACCTGTGGTGGTTGCTCCTCCTCCTACTGAAATTGTGCCCTATAAAATACCGGCTGGTATTATCGATTATGTTTTGGCTAATCGTTATGCAGGAGACAGACATCCAGGAGACAGACATCCCGGCGAACACTTGCTATATCTGTCACAACTATGTTCATTATTTAAGCTTGCAGGTGTATCGAGGGAGTTTGTCATGAGGAAATTATTTGCCTTGTCACTGAAAGGAAAAGCATTGGAATGGTATAGGCTACTAAATGACTCTCACCTGCTGGAGTGGGAAGAGATCCAGTCTCTCTTTTACTCTAAGTTTTATCCTCTTCATGAAGTCCATGAGAATAGGAATTATGTTTATAATTTTTATCCTCATGACGGAGAGAGCATAGCTCAAGCTTGGGGGAGACTGAAAACGTTAATGCTAAAATGTCCTAACCATGGGCTCCCGAAAGATATTATTATTAATAACTTCTATGCGAGGCTCTCTCGACAGGATAAAGATTTGCTCGATGCTTCCTCTATGGGTTCTTTCACAAACAAAAAGATTGATGCTAAATGGGAACTCCTTGAAAGAATTCAACGCAACACTGAAGATTGGGAGATCGACAAAGGTAAAGAGTCAGGTATAATTTATGAGTATGATTGCATTAAGTCCTTTGTTGAAACTACAAGTTTTAATAAGTTTAGTGCTAAGTTTGGGCTTGATTCTCAACTCCTTGTTGATTTCCTCAAATCTTTTGCTTCACATCTTAATATGCCTAAGGAGGATTGGATCAAGCATCATAAACCTTTTAAAGAGACTTGCAAAGAAAATGAAATTGTTCATGATGATTGCAACATGCATGATCCAATTCCTAAAAATGAAGTTTTATATAAGCATGTTAATTTTTGTGGAGTGGATAGACCTTGTGAAAGGCCTATGATTGAAGAAGAGAAGTATTGTAAGCAACATAAGCATGAAAGAACAATCACTTGGGTTAGAGACTTAAATGAAATTGCTAGAGAATTGTGTGACCTTTATCCTTTTACTTGTGAACTTTGCCGTATAGAGGGTCACTTTAATTTTCAATGCATGAACTTTCAAAACATAACTGTTAACCGGTTGTGTGATAACATGATCACCTCTGATCTTTATGATGAGCTTATGTTATTTTTGATGTGTGAAGAGTTATCAGAAAAGACTTCTTGGCTGGATGATAATGCCATAGGAATAAAAAATACTTTGCAAAATTGCCATCTCTATTGTGTTGTTAATTGCCATGAAAATGATTACATAAGTAAGATTAGAAAGGAGGGAACTTTACCAAAGTATAAAAATGTCTCTTATATTTCTGCTAATAAAAAGGAGAGTTTCTCCCAAGTTTCCCCTATTGTTTCTAATGATAAACCAGGATATGTGGAGAAGCTTCATCTTCAACCACCCCCTCCTAAGGTGAAGAAGAAGAAAAAGAAGAGGAGGAGGAGGAGGAGGAGCAAGAAGGAAGAAGAATGGGTATCAACCTGGCCTGAGCATATTCCTCCTATCAACTTTTATCCTAACGGTTGTAAGTTTAAAGAAGAAGGTGAAGTTTATTGCCTTAATTACCATTTTGATGATACGTCTGTAGGTACTATTGAAGATGATTTTGATTATGATATGCATGTTACTTATTGTGATTGGGAAAATGATGATAATGCTGCTTATGATCTTGAAAATCTTTTTGGTACCAACTCTGAAAGTGAAGATATGGGAAGCTCTAAGCTTGGGGATGATAGGATTGCAAATCCTATCCCCACTAGTGATGTGATAATTGATAATTCTCTTGCTAGTAAGAATAAAGACAACATGTTTACAAATATAGTTGCTAGCAATGATAATGCTCTTCTCTACCATGATGATGTTATAACTCCAATCTATAGTGATTATAAAGGTACCTATGACATAAGGAGAAATTATCCTTATGAAACTTGTCATAATCATGAAGGGAATTACTCCCTTGTTGAACACCACCCTCCTAATATACAACTAATCTATAGTGTTCAAGTTGTTTATGATAGTCATACTCCCACTATTACCAATGAGAAAAATTATGCTTATGTGGGGAGTGAGAGTACCTTTTTGCATGTGGATCATGGTAACAATGCTTTATGTGATGCTTATATTGTTGAGTTTATCCATGATGCCACTGAAATTTATAATGAGAGAGGGAGGCTTGGTTCTAAATATCTTAATAATAAGAAGTTTCCTCTCTTTATGGTGAATATTTTGAAGTTATGCTTGTTTTGCCTTCCTATGCTAGTTGCTTCGTGCTTCAATGAATTATTCTATTGCAATATTCCTATGCATAGTAAGCATTTTAGGCTTAAATGTATTTGGCATTTGCTTCTTGATGCCCTCTTTTGTTCTTCAGCTCTTATTCTTACAAGAGCATCATTAAAGTCCTATGCCTAGCTTAAAGGCATAAAAGAAAGCGCATTTGGGAGGCAGCCCACAATGAATAAAATTTTATTTTGATTTTTGTTGTGTCTTGATGTTGTTACTACAGTAGCATCATCATTGTATCTTTACTTTTCAACTTTGTGCCAAGTGTAGCCTCTGATTGCAAGAAAGTTCAAAAGTTGTGACGTGCTGTCCAGGAAACAGATTCTGTCCTTGGATAGAAAAATTCGTATAAAATCACCAGATCATCTTTTTGGTCTGAATTTTTTCGACAGCGTGCTCTATACAATTATCTTTCGTGCGTCTGTTCTGAGTTTTTTTATTAGAGTTGCAGAAGTGCCCCGAACAAATCATTTACTACCTGCTGTTCTGTTTTTCACAGATTCTGTCCTGTTTTGCCTTTCTTTCATTTTGCAAACCAAGAGCTTGCTTTTTCTTTGCAAAAACCTTTTGGCAATCTTGAGAAACAGTTGAACTTCAAGAATATCTTTATTTCCAGCAAGTAACAATTATTTTATTATGGGTACTAACCTCGCTAATCAGATTATGACGAGTTATGTATGAAGGGAGTTTTCAAGTGTGCGAGAGAAGATGATAAAAAGATTCAGGAGTGTCAAGCGCTCAAGCTTGGGGATGCCCCCGTGCACCCCCAAGAAATATTCAAGGAGACTCAAGCGTCTAAGCTTGGGGATGCCCCCGTGCATCCCCTTCTCCATCAACATTATCAGTTCGTTTTTCATTCCACTATATTTTTATCACTTCATGTGTTATGTGCTATGCTTGGAGCGTCTTGCTTTTAGTTTCATTTTTAGTTTTCTTTAGCTTTGCTTGTTTTTCATAACGAGTTGGAACTCAACTTTCTTTGTGTGGGAGAGAAACACGCTCCACTTCAACCTAGAACACAACATAGAATTTTCATGTTTATCTTTGCTGTGTGTGTTCTTTGTCTTTTAATAGCTACTATCATGTTCTGCTCTTAGTATTCATGCTTATCTTTTCAAAGAGCTTTTGTTTAGTTGGTTGCTTGAACTCTCTTTAATTACCATGCTCACCTTATTAATAGAGTTTGCTTCCGTTGCATTGGTTGATATGTCTATGATAAAGATGCTACGTGCATAATGGCGCTTAGTAGTTCATGTTTTCTTGTGGTTAGTCTCAAATAGCTGGGGGATTCCCAATGTGTTATTGGAGTACCAACTTGATTTGTTTGCCTATGATGTGGTATGGTTTAGTAATATCTTCCTTCAAGAATTTATTTTGATTGACTTGGCGTATGCTCACGCATATTTAAGACTGTAAAGAAAGTCTGTCAAGCCTTGATGATCTTTTGTTTCTGAGTAGCGATATAACTACCATGCCTGATTCAATGTTGCTTTGTCGCTCTGCATGATTATGACCGTCATTGCTCTTTTAGTTGGTCGCTCCCAGTCTTTTGCTAACCTCCACCTGTACTAAGCGGACTGACTGCTTGTGCATCCACATTCTTTTAATCCAGTTATGCCATATGAGTCCATCATACCTACCTATATGTGGTATTTCACCGTCACTCCAAGTAAATTTACATGTCCTACCTTTGAAACCTACATTTTTGCAATACATAGCTCATGGGAAAGTAGCTTAAGAACTATTGTGGTAAAGAATATGTCGCTTATGTATCTTATTTCTTATAAGTTGCTTGCTGAGCGGTATCCATGTTTCTGGGGACGCCATCAACTGTTACACTTTTGTTGAATATCATGTGAGTTGCTATGCATGTTCGTCTTGTCCGAAGTAAGGGTGATTTGCCATGAGTTGAATGGTTTGAGTATGCATATTGTTAGAGAAGAACATTGGGCCGCCAACCAAAGCCATGTATCATGGTGGAAGTTTTAGCTTGGACATTAATCCTCAACCTCTTATGAATGCTTAAGCATTAAAGAGGAGTCCATTATCTATTTTCTATGTTGTCCCGGTATGGATGTCCTCAAGTTGAGATCTATCAAAAACGAGAAATCAAATGCGATTTATCTCCTTGGACCTTTGTACAGGTGGCATAGAGGTACCCCTTTGTGACACTTGGTTGAAACATATGTAATGCAATGATAACCCATGGAAATCCGAGCTAATTAGGACAAGGTGCGAGCACTATTGGTATTCGATGCATGAGGCTTGCAACTTATAGGATGTCTTATGCATAACACATATGAAGTATTACTACCATTGACAAAATTGCTTCTATGTTTTCAAAATAAAAAAAACTCTAGCACATGAGTAATCCCTGCTTCCCTCTGCGAATGGCCATTCTTCTACTTTTATGTTGAGTCTCCACCTTCTTTAAAGCACCAACTATTTAGAGTATGATTGTCATTCTGAGTGTAATATGCATTGTCCCAAAGTACCATTGTCTTTTGCATGATTATGATATCGTTTATTCTGAAATCATTGTATCTAGTCGTCACTTAAACCTTGGAGGTTCCCCTGCATTTATGTTTTGCTTCACTAAAGGGGGCAAGCGAGGTATCACTTTATCATATTTGCACATCATGCTCACTACAAATCTATTTGATGTTTCAGTATCATATTGTAAAACTTTCAGTTCTTTGTGATTTACTCATGAGGCAACTTAATTACTACAGATTCATTGTCTCAGTAAGCTTTTGTCATGTGACTGTGAAAAGTCCTTATATGGTTAATAGCATGTCACCACAGAAATTATGCTTGTTATCATTTACCTACTCGAGGACGAGCAGGAATTAAGCTTGGGGATGTTGATACGTCCAAAACGTATCTATAATTTCTGCTTGCTCCATGCATCTTTTGGGTGATATTGCTATGATATTTATACACTTCCATACACTTTTGATCATATTTGGACTAACCTATTAACTCAGTGCACCCCAGTGCCAGTTTCTGTTTTCGGCTGTTTTTGTATTTCAGGTTTTCACATTACGAGAACTGCCAGGAAAAATCCAGAAAAAATATATAAAAAATCAGCGTTCCAGGAGCTACCGTGCGGCCAAAGTACAGCCGGGGGGGGGACCCACAGGGGCTCCAGGCGGCCTGCCCAGACGGCCCACCCCTAGGCCGCGCCGGGGGGGCGCCTGGGCCCCCCAGGACTCCCCTGGTGACCCCCTTTGGCATATATTTAAGGTCCGTCGAGAAAACCCTGATTCCGGACCCCTTTTCTCCAGACGCGATTCCGATCTCCACCGCCATCGCCATCAAGCTTCGGGGGACCAAAATTCCTGCGCCGGCACCCTGCCGGGACGGGGAAGTGCCCCCGGATTCATCTCCATCGACGTTGCTTCCTCCCTCCATGATGCGGGAGTAGTTCCTCCTCGGGGCTGAGGTTCTTACCAGTAGCTATGTGGTCAATTCTCTCTCCCATGATGTGATCTTCGTTGTGATCATAGGCTATGTTAATCTAGGGTGATCCCATGATATTTCCCCTTCCTCTATGTATTGGATTGATGTACTCACTTGTCTTTATCTAGTATAATCCCCGAGATCAAGGTGACAGCGGTCTATTGGACATGGATTAGAAAAGTATTTTCATGAGTGATTTCCTCTCTTGTGTGTTGATTGAAGATTGAGAGTCTCTTGGTGCTTGTCTTTGACTATCCTTTAGATATGTTGTGGTGATTGTGAGACTCTCTTTGGATAGCCGCGGTGACATTGGGGAATCCTTAGATTGAGAACTACGAACTTTGAGGTGTGCTTTTATAGCCCTACATAATTCTCGTCCTCTCTTGACCACGAAGGAATGACCTCCGAGTGTGTCCCCTTTGCATGTTTTATGGGAAATATCATGTGATTCGATTATGTTAATGTTGTTGGGAGTTGCCACTAGTGAAATTATGAACCCTAGGCCTTGTTTCCACCATTGCAATACCATTTGTGCTCACGTTTACCACTTGTTTGCTTGCTGCACTTTTTATTACAGAATTATATTACTTTGTTTTGCCATCCATATTACTTGCCATTTAACATCTCTTCGCCGAACTAGTGCACCTATACATCTAACAAGTGTATTAGGTGTGTTGGGGACACAAGAGACTTCTTGTATCTTAGTTGCAGGGTTGCTTGAGAGAGACCATCTTCAACCTCTACTTCCCTGAGTTCGATAAACCTTAGGTCACCCACTTGAGGGAAATTGCTACTGTCCTACAAACCTCTGTGCTTGGAGGCCCAACATAGTCTACAAGAGTAGAAGCGTGTGTAGACATCACCCCGCAGCCGTGTTCCCCTCCAATTCCCCACCGCGCTGCTCGATTTGTCGCCGCCGGCGAGCCTTGGACAGCCATGGACGACTCGGGGGATGAGGCGGAGCGCCGCCGCCGCGCCACATCTGACGCCGCGCGCAAGCGGGGGCGCGTCGGTGGCTCAACCACGGTGCCCGGCTGCCGCCGGCATTCAACCGCCGCGAGCTCGAGGAGTTCGAGCTCGAGCGCGGCCGTCGCCGCCGCGCCTCCTCTGGCAACTGGTCCACGGGGAGCTCATCCGGCCACGCATCCGCCGGGTGCTCATTCGCGGGGTGCTCATCCGCGGGCGCATCGAGCTCGGGGCTCGTTCCGGTGAAGAGGGAGCCGGAGGAGGCCGTGCCCGATGCGCCGCCGCGCCGAGGCGTCATCGGACCCGAGGACTACCTTCCCCCGGGGTAGGAGGAGCTCCTCGAGCGCGTCGTCCTTGAGTGGTCGGCGAGGGATCAGGAGGAGATGGAAGAGCGCATCCGGCGCGAGCTCGAGTACGATCGGCTCTTCTTCCAAGACAAGCGTCGCGGCATCGCATGCGCAGACATCAAAGGAGGCTGACCTGCGCATGATGAAGGCGGAGCAGGTGGAGAAGGCGAAGCTCTACGTCGACCTCGCCTCCGACTCCTCCGACTTCGAATGAGCGCTGCCAGTGGGCAGCTACTGCGGGAGCTCCGGTGAGCTCAATTTTGTTGTAGTGGTGCGGTAGTGTAGGCCCTGTCTAGCATCTCTGACCTTTAGTATGTATGTATGTGGCGTGTACGAACTTATTATGCGAAGAAGAACCATCTATGCGAGCGAGCTCCGGCGAGCTGCTGCTTAAATTTCTCGCGCGAAACAACTTTTTAAAAAACTTACGGGTTTGTTTGCGGTTTCTATTCCGTCGCGGCAATTTTCAGCCTGCATAAGCGCTCCCGTGCGACCTGCAAACACAGTTTACAGGTCGGCAAAATATGGGGTCTGCTAGAGTTGCTCTAAGAAGGCCCATGCTAGCCTGCGTCGGGCAGACGCGCCGAGGCCCATTACAGCAGGGCAGACGGGCCGAGGCCCATTACAGCAAGCAAGGCAACGTTGACGAAAATATTATCACATACAGGATAGAACGCGTGTGGTGGGCACCAAAATAGTATCACCTCGGATAGCAAAAGAAGAAAAGAAAATTATGGGTAGACGGACGGAAAACGGAAGAAATTATGGTGGCAAGAAGCGATCCATGAGTTCTAACACGGATCAGCCTGTCCACGCACAAGGCGAGGCGGCGGGCATGACCGTCTGGCCTGGATCTCCAGGTCGCATCGGAGGCGGCTGCCAACGTCGTCGAATGAAGTAAAGGCGGTTCTACCCGGCGAGGTGCAGTGATGTGGCGTGCTGCGTTGGTAAGAGGCAATGGGATTGGGGAATGTTCACGTCCTTCCATCAGCGAGACACAGTCAGTGAAAAGGAAGAACGGGAAGAAAAAGGGACATGTGAATTGGCATTCGCGATCAATGGATTGAAAATCCAAACCAAGATCCAGAAGCACACATATGGTATTTCTTCAATTCTTCATGCTCATACCTCTAATTCTAAATTACATCGGAGGCGGAACTGCATGCTTGTTCAAATGGTGGCGGTGGCCCAACCAGCGACGCCCTCCGATGGCCGGCATGACCCGCTGCCACTCCAGACGGCATGTCCTCAGGCACGGACAACCAGCCGGAGATGGCCACGAGTTCGTGCGGCTGAGCGGAACGACGCTTTGGGCGCGCCGTCATTGCCATCGACCGTCGCCCTGGCCTCCGGCGAGCCTCGGCCTCGCTAGCGCCCGTCGTCGCTGCCTCTTCTTCGGACGAGGAGGGCTCGTCGGTACTGCGCCGATGATCGCCGGGGACGCGAGGGGATCCGGCCGCTGTTCTAACCATCGGCGGCGCTGGATAGGAGGTGGGGATCGGGGTGGTTTGGGTCTTGGACCATATCCGTAACCGCTCCACTTTCCTGATTCGTTGTGGCCGTGGAGGCCCAAGTATCTTGAGCGACAACCTCCGAGTGCGTAAGGCCACATGGGCTAGGATTTCACTGTTTTATTAACAGTAGTATCAACAATCTGATTGCTATTTTTCCTGTACGCATGTGCACCCAAGCAAATTGCACTCATCCTAGTGCGTAAAGGAGGAAAAAAGTAAATATCATTGGCCTCGGTTCTTCGATGGCCGCGGTGGTGCACGTCCCGAGCGACGCCATCGCGCAGCCACGCCTGCCATCTCCGACCCCCGCGGTCGTCGAGGTCGCCGCCAGCCATGCACTGTTCATCGTTTCCATGTTTCTTACATGTTAAGATTCATTACATCTATTATTTGCAATTGAGATTTTCTTTTATCCCTTGCAAAGATAAATCAGTACCTTTACAGTACTGATTTGCGACTGAGAATTTTCTTCTCTCGCAAAATAATCTCATTGTGATTGAGATTAATTTTCTCTCGCAAAATATTAAATTCACTTTGCTGAATTATCTTGCAACTTGATACAACATCATCTCATTTAATTTGAGGTTTATACAATTCAAGTTCTCACTTGAACATCAAGTTTACAACATCATTACTATTCATTACAATAGTAGTGTATTTCCGTTGAGTACGATGTATTCCGGAATGTATGTATCTCCATGTTCGCTACATGTCGAGATTAATACGTCTATTTGCAATTGAGATTTTCAATTTCTTGCAAATACATATGCAAAATTCAAGGTGTCATCCTTAGCAATTTGAGATTCACACTAATGATTTCGAGCCACCTTCTTGAAATCTATTAATTTTGCAACATTAAGATGTATTTATATTACGAAATCCGTAATATAAATAAATTACCGGTTTTCCATCGGAGATGATATGTTCTATGTGTTTACCACATTGCCATTCTTCGTGAACATGTCACAGCGGTCGATATTAATTTCTCCCGCGCAATAAACTTGTAAAAATTTGACAATAACATCTCCCTCATTACATTTGGAAAACACAAGGTAATGAGTTAGTTCTAATGCCCATGATCAAACTACCTCTATTACTGTGAGATCTGTATGATCTTCAATGTGTTATGTTCCCACAATTGAGGTTGAGCACTTTCAAGTTATACACTTGAGTCAAATTTTTGCATTCTTATTACAAAACCATGATGATTTTTAATTTACTTCTTGTAAATTAATTATCTCTGGCTTGCCCCTATAAGTAATAGATGGCTAACAATTTGAGGCTCTTGCCCTCGATGGCCACAACTTACTTAAGCGGGTCATGGACATCAAGATCAGTCTTGCATCCCATGGGATAGCGCGTGCAATCCAAGCCACGCCACCGGGACGCAAAGGACCTCAAGGGTAATGGTTTGAAACTCACTTCAAACCCTCAACCTGACACCATCAAGTTGTCACGAAATCCTATGAGTATGGAGAACATGATGGTTGAATATGCATCAACCGACGTGTTTGGAGACTATACATTTAGTCCCTTAGTCTCCTCAGTGATCTATTTATTGATGTCCATTTATGATGTTCTAATAAGAACATGATTATTGTTGTCATCATATATTGTATATCACAATATACCGTATCAGCACTTTGGTACAAATATATTTCTATGTATTCTATATATCTGACGTTGTTTTTCATATTGAAAATCTTCATGTCTATATATATATTTCTACGGGGTCAATCTGATGAAAGATGATTTGTGCCATGTGGACATATGCACCACGAACTCTATACTCAGGGAAGTGAAATGTTTCCACTCTCGTTGAGAGAAATGAGATATTTTAAAATCGCTAGACGCGATGAGGTATTTGTTGGCTCAACTCGAGTCATATTTACTGTCCCTGTGGGTACTCGAGTAACGTCAGGATGCTTTATTGCTTCCGGGTTTAACTCGTACCCTACTAAACTATAGAGGTATCCGTTAAAATAGTTTCCATAGTGAAATTTATGATGACAACAAAGAGGAATATCTTCTCTTTACCATATGCAACGGATATGGCAAGCACATTCTCTTTGTATCATCATGGTTGTACTACACATACTACAAAACCCGTAGCACATGTTGCGTACGGGATAGTTTTCCAGAGTGTCTTTTGCATGACAAATTTGGCATTCCAGTTTTTGGTCATCATTGACATTGGGTTACCGAAACTATCAGCAATTCCAATAGTTTATGATTATTATGATGCTAAATTCTAACAACATTTGGATTTTATGTGCACTACAAGTGACACAGGAAAGCTAATTTTAAGGCCCGCACACCTTAAAGTCTATGCTGAACCACTCAGACTCCTTGAATGCATCAAGTTGAGGTAAGTGGCTCTTCCCATCCATTGACTAGACTATTCAGGTACTCCATGCTTCTAAAAGACATATCTACATGATGGTCTTAAGTGTGTGATTTATTCACACGAAACCATTGGCTTTATCCTGACATCGATTTCAAGCAAATCGAATGGACAAAATTGCAGAATTCTCCTTGAGTGCTTCCTCTATGGCTCTCGGATTGAAGTTTAGCAATTTGTCTTAATGTCTAGACTCAAAATGGTTTGGTAGAATCCCATCCAAAGAATTGAGCTCATTGCATGATCTTTACTTTGAATTGCAACTTACCAACTTTACGTTGGAGTCATGTAGTCTTACACACTCATGACCAAACTGCATATATTATTCCCCTCTATCTTTGATACGTGGAAATCTACCAAGTATTTCCCATCTGCAGTACTTCGGTTGCATACCGATATCACCACCCAGCATACATCATTGGCCCCTCAACATATAGTTGGGATCTATGTGAGGAATAATTGTATTACCGTCAATACCTCAAGCCCCTCACATGGGGAGTTATTCAAGGCCAGTATGCTGATTCAATGAGGAACATTTCCAGGCATTAGGGGGAGATTTCAAGTACCATAAAGAATGCCAGGAAATTAGTGGAATGTTCAACACATTTCTGCCTCAAATCCACGTACTAAAAGATCTGAACCATGCGTTCAGAAGATTTGCAACACATTGCAAATAACCTGCCAAATTCATTTACTGACTATAAAGGTGTCACGCAATCCTACAATCCTGCAAAAATATGTCGGAAAGAGTGGAGGTACCAACTAAAACCACTCAACTCCCCGTTCAAAGCAACAGGGGGAGAAGTACGACAACAGTGCATCAGGATTCAGCTTCTTGCAAGCAAGGATATCAAGGCCTCTGAATCAGTAAATGCATGTCAACTTTACGTTGACAGACACCTAATGGGTAGTATACACCCAGTGGAAGGGAAACCTCCACCAACCCAGGTCATAGTGCACACAATGACCGGGACATCGGAATACCCGACTCAATCGCATTGGGAAATCGCGAGCAGTCACCATGGGTAACGATATTTCCATCAACTATATATTGATATATAGATTCTGGAGAATCATATAACCGGAAGTCTACAATTGTCGACATACATTTCTCAACTAGATTGCAAAACCTTACAAATGATTCAGATCCAAAGACCATGGCCATGGCAAAGTGTGATCAACACTCGGACTGAACTCAAGCAAAGGGATCTAGGTAGAAATGATCTTGCTCAATAATGGGAAGGTATTCATAAGCAATACCTACACCAGTTTTCTTCTGGAAACGGAATTGAGAACAACGAGGTGGTGAAACGAAGAGCAAGTATTGTAGCACAAGGGTTCATGCAGATACCCAACTATTCTCCAGAGATGGAATCTCTTTCTGATAACTTATATCATTGGCAGTACAAAGTCATCTATCTGTGCAGTTGATAGATGTAGTGATCACATATCCATATGGATCACTAGATTCAGACATATATGATTGATATCCGACGGAATCTCACTTCTGAATCCAAATGCAAAATGCAACATACATTGTGTAAAAATCAGTAAGTCACCATACGACTTATTGTTGTCGGTACATATGGTACAACCGACGTAGTGAGTTCCTTATACAAAAGGATTACTCCTGCAAAGATGATTATCCATGTTCGTATGTCTGCAATGACGACACATGTAATCATCTAATGACAGAGTTTAAATGAAGGACTTGGGTAAACCAAAACATCGCTCGTTAGTACAACTTGAGCACCTTCATTCATGCATTATGGTATACTATGTTGTCTATATCCATGATATATTGGAGAAATTCATTGTGGACAAATCTTATCCATCCATAACTCTCATGGTAGTTCATTCTCTAGACGTAGAGAAAGATCTATATAGACCAAGAGATGATGGAAATAAGATATTGGGACTCAAAGTTCCATAATGCCATTGGATCCACCAAACACAATTGGTTGGTACTCAAGAATATCTTTCGATATCTCCAAGGCATCAAATATCATGTCCTGGTTTTTCAGTTTCACAGAAATGTGAACACTGATATCATTGGATACATCGATCAGATCCCCACTATATCAGATCGTAGACAAGTTTAGTTTACTACTAGGTGTGGTAGCCCTCTCATAAAGAGTCTTTAAATCAGACCTCATGGCTACATTCACCAACCATTATCTCAACGATAATGTTTCTTGTGTTACCCGGATGCAAACAGGTTACATAATAAGCAATATCACTATATTGCATATCTTGCAAGACAAATCATGCGACTGATTTGTTCAGCGGGTCTCTACCAACTTCTATGTTTTGGTATGTGACAGCTTCAAATTTTTGCAAGAATCAGGGGGAGTATCTTCCTGAATTGTTCATGTTCAATGCATCATATTATACTCTTTTTCCCTTTATGAGTTTACTTTACAGGTTCTCATAAAGGTTTTTAATGAGGTAATATCAACATGAGATCATATGTCATACTTTCTGTTTTCCCCACCGGGGTTTTTACGAAAGTATACACGACATATTTATTGTCTTCTAAACTCTATGGGTTTTCTCGTATTGAGTTAAAAGTGACAATAACCATTATATGTTGCATTATTTTCTCCTTATTTTCCCACTGGGTTTGAAGGAGTTTTAGCAACATATGGAACACCTATCTCCTCATATTTTTCCCACAGGGTTTTTGGAGGAGCTTTTTCAAGATGATGATACTTACACTAACAAGCATGGATTAGGGGGAGTGTTAGGATTTAATTATTCCTATAAATCCCTGCTTTTCCTAATCGAGGCGGTTGTCTCGTGTCCCTTCGGACGCACCCCTTCGGGGGCTATATATATGTGTAATCCCATCATCAATGGAACACCGATTCACTTTATCCCTCTCTCTCGATTGTTGTCTCTCGTTATTCTAACAACTACGATCACCCGCAAACCAACCTGTGCTATCTCCAACCCGCCATGGTCCTACTGCTTGCATTTATTCTCGATTTATTTCAGGAAATTACGGCGATGCGCGTTCAGTAGGAGAGACGTTTCTGTTGACTACGAGGCGTCTACAATGTCTTCTGTAAAAATCTCAAGATGATATGCCGATTCTGTCTCTCGGGGGTGCTCACTGTGGTAGGGTGTGTGTGTGTGTTCATAGGAGTGAGTGTATGCGCGTACACATAAGTGCTTGTGTCTGTACTGTGTTCAAAAGAAATTATGATCACCCGTTGCAACACAAAACAAAAACCAAACCTATGGTTGTATGGTTATAGGTGGACAGTGATATCACCAACCCAACAGGGTTCAAGTCCCACCAGATGCTCATAATATTCCTATGAGACGCATGTGATGGCTTCGTCAATCACAACCTAGCAAGCTAACGATCAGGCGGCCCAACGTGCTAAACGTGCCACGGACCAGCCCGTTTACTAAATGTTAGTAAGTTGAGTATGAGGGTTTCTCATGTTGTAAATGAGATTTTAGAAGGTACTTTCTTCATTCCAAAATTTTTAAGAGACACTTCACAAAAGCCAAAATTTCTTTAAATACAAAGAGTCTATATAAAAATACATCTACAATACCAAAATCAACTTGTGTGATAATAAAATATTATATATATTTGGTGAATATATATATATATATATATATATATATATATATATATATATATATATATATATATATATATATATATATATATATATATATATATATATATATATATATATATATAGGACGCAAGTTTGGGACACCTAGGTGCCTGGGCACCTTGCCTCTTCATCGTTGGATCGTGTTCAGCGATTGATTTGGAAACCAATAAAAATGCATCAATTGCCAGTTAATTTGGCAGGCTTTAATTCATGGACCGTCTCATGCATGCATGTCACGTGATAAAAAAGCAGGTATTAATATTTAAGTCGACATTTATTACATTCTTATATAGCATGTATTCTGCCCTTGTATAATAGATCAAATTAGGAATGGGTACATATGACGCAAGATTACATTGGATATATACACACCCTGAGAATGCACATAATTTTGGTAGTAGGTATTGCATACCCGTATTAGATAGTTAGAAAATAAAATAAAACGTAAATAGTTCTAAAAATAAATTATTGGGTACATGTGTACATAATTACATGAGTAGGTATTAGATACCCGTATTTGTACATAATATCGTTAGTAGGTATTTTTTTGTGGTATCGTTAGTAGGTATTAAATATCCATATATTTACATAAATTATTGGGTATATACGCACCCGATATGTACATAATTTCATTAATAGATATTAGATACTCATATTAAATAGTTAAAATAGAACGTAATAGTTCACAGAATAATTTGCTGGGTATATATACCCGCGTATGCACATAATTTTATTAGTAAGTATTAGATATCCGTATTAGATAGTTAGAAACAAAATACGCGTATTAGATACCCATAGTAGTTCAGAAGAAAATAAAATATTACTACGATTTATTGTATGGCAAGTCTTGCATGCCTAATAATAAACATTGAAAGTCTTGCATGATGAATAATTAGGAAACAAATCAAACATTCATTGTGCGGCGGTACATACCTAAAACAATCAAGGTGCCCGGGCACCTAGGTGTCCCAGTTAATTTACCTATATATATATATATATATATATATATATATATATATATATATATATATATATATATATATATATATATATATATATATATATATTTGGTGTTATATGAATCTTAGCACATTTTTCATATACTTGGTCAAATTTAAACATAATTGGCTTATGATGAACTTATAACTCTAATTAGTTCGAAACGAAGGAGTAGAAGAGGAGGAGGTTCAAACTTCAAAGTAACTCACTCGACGTCTTGTGGTGTACTCGCTCCGTCCGGGTTTATTAGGTCCCTCTTTTTATGCTAAATTTTGACCTATAAATTTAAGTTATATAATATAAACTATATCTGCAAAACCTATACACTTGGGAAGCTCTTTCAAATACAAATTCAACTATGTACTTTTTGTAGCATACACTTTGTATTTATTAGTCATATACTTCCTCCATTCCGATGAATAAGGCGTGCACACTTTCCAAAAATTCAACTTTGTACAGTAAATTAGTTTAAACATTTTTTCTGACTTGTAGATTATACCATTGAAAACTTATTTTCAATACGAATTCAATGATATAACTTTTATCACAAATAATCTACATTTGGTTAGTCTAATTTATGGTTCAAGTTAATTTTTGGGATGCGTGCGTGTGTTATTCGTTGGAATGGAGGAAGTAGATGGTTAAAGTCTGACCCAAAATACAAGGAGGCCCAATAAACCTAGATGGATGTAGTAATCCTAGACGGAGGTAGTAATCATTGGAGCGACACTCCTACTATATTTGTGCTATTTTTTTAAGAGCTCATTGGCTTGGATGAATTTGAGTAAACATTCTTAGTGTTTTGGCTTGGTTTTCCCCCATATATAAGTATCCCAATTTATCTTACCTTTACAAAGTGAGTTGGTAGTATTTTATTCACCACTCAAGTTAGTAGTAATCAACACAGTTGTCAACCATTTCATGAAGAACATATGTTGTTGCTTTTCCAACCAATGTATATTTTTGAGATATAATAGTTTTCATTCTGCAGAGTCAATCATTATGTTCGACTTTTATAGTAACTAGCAAAGTGGCCCGCTCGATGCGGGGGCTAGTACTTTAAAAAAGTAGAGTAACGAATAGATATTATCTGTTGTCCAAAGAAACATTGGGACCAAAATATGTTGACATCTACAAATATAAGACTTCTATGAACATAGTTTTTTCTTAGGTATGTATTTCATTTATTATGTATATGTTTATTTTATGTTGTGAAATTTATACTTATATTACCTTTTTTTTGGCAATTTACCATGTTTATTTTTCCTATTTTTTCTTTAAACATAGATTTAATAGTTCTTATTGTTTTCAGGTAGGCATTGGTATATTTGCTAACCCGGTGATAGATTGACATATTAACATTTTATTTGTATAGATGTCTACTAGCAAACATGCCCGTGTGTTGCAACGGGAGAGAAAAAACATTACACATATACCAAGCTCTATCACCTTTGCCTTCTCATGGCAATCAAACATCCTCAGCGCCCATTCACTGGACCCCAAAACAACCATGCATTGCTGCGGCACCACCGGTGACGTTGGCGGCGAGTCAAGGGAGCGCCGAGCAGGCACAGCACGGCTGCCACGAGCTCTTTTGTCACCTTCCCTAAAAAGTTCAACATAATAATAGAGGGAGTTTGGCTTGAAATAAAATAAATTGCGCTTGAACACTTGGTTGCAGCAGCAGAGATGATGTGAACTTTCAAGAATTATAACCCATCAACTCTGTTGTTGTTCAAACTTAGGACATTGCATTTGCAATATATGTAGAATGGTAACACGTACAAGCAAGATCCGTATTTTGTTTGTGCTATTGAAATGACTAAGGATCATTCATAATCGCTAGTTTTCTCCTCATTCCCATACATTAAGGACACATGTACACGTATGGCCTATGTGTTGTTGCCAGAGAAAATAACTGGCGACCATCCATAAACACCATTTTCTCTCCTCATTCTACAAATAAAGTCCTTCTAACTAAACAATAAGTTGTCTTATTTCAAATATACAAAACACATTACAAAATAAGGAGCAAATCCATGAAACATGAATAGTAAAATAATTTTGACACAAATCCAAGAAAATAAGGTTAGGGTAATAGCTTCAATATGATTAGATAGACTTGCAAAAAAAGTAGACTTTCCTGTTAAGCAATACTCCTGATGTTTAAGCTTGTATTTATCTAGTGAATAACAATGGAACTTTGATGGACAATAATACCGATACACTGCACTTCATTCAACTGACTTGACATTTTTAGCCTGGTCTAGACATACTTGGAACAAACAATGGCAGTTTTTTGCGTTAAGCACAATTCCCCAGCAGCGCCACCATAATTACATTGTGGATGCAAAGGTGGACCGACTTTATCTCTTCTTCTGCATCAACTTGTTTGATACTCAATCTCTTTGAGCAATTCAAAAGATACCCTGTAATTATAAATCTAACATGTCAGACTTGACACATAGAGGTGCTTAGCTTTATAGAACATAATTAAGGTAGAGAATGGTAGAGAAGCAACCTTATGGTTCATTCTTAGTTTTATCATCATGCTGAGTGTGTGAGAATTCTAGTGGTATCCAGAGACAAAAATCCTATTACGAGTGGTTAGCTCTTATCTATCTTGACTGCCAATAGAACCCGAGCCATCACAGGGGCAGAAGAGGAGGATCTGCCCGCGATGACGACCATGTTGCAGCGCTGACCTCCCCGAAGCTCATGGCATGGAGAAGGGCCGCAGCGCCAGTGCGCGCACATAGGTGTTGGGTTAAGGCCAGAGGAAGGAGGGGGGCTGAAAGGGGAAGAGATTGCGATTTTTTCATCTAAACATGGGTTCATGATGTAGAAGGGTCTGGGTGGTACCTGTGTTTTGAATTTGGCCGAATTTCGGCCATCTCGGACTGTAGTGAAAAGTACATTATGCCAAAAAATTGATTATGGTCAAATTATGATCAAATTTGAATCGAAAGTTTTGAAGATGGCTGAAATTCTAGCACGCCACACCTCCAACTAAAAGAACACATTGTAAAGGTCTAAAAATTAGGTTGAGACGATGTGGTAGAGATAAAAGAACTTTTAAAACATTTGCCGGCATGAGACAAAGACATTTAAAATTTATTCAGAAAAACAAACAAAATTAATAATTTCCTAAGAGCATTCAAATCAGAACAATATTCCTATGGCCGTGGCGAGGTAATCATCTTGTTCACGTCCATGCAAATACAGATCATGGTGGGGTGGTTACTAATAATACCACAAGGGACGATGGCTTAGAGGCTAGCAACAGATAGATGAGTAAATGAACGCTAGTATTTCTAAAAGGAAAATACATCGAGCTTGATTCAACCATGCGACAGTCGGTATACATTGAACGGTGAAATTTGTTCCTGACCGATCTATTGACACCAGGCTGATACACATCATACCCCATCGTTCAATCACTGCCACTTAATTAATGACTAATTAATACTCCTACAACACCTCTACTCCCAAGCTACCAGACACCATAATCTATAGCTACAGGTGCCTTGGATGTACACCTACATAGCATGGACAAAGGCGAGACAGAACCAACCAAGCAATCAAAGATCATCTCCAGACT
The DNA here is from genome assembly GCA_902687465.1 of Secale cereale. Lineage (NCBI taxonomy): Eukaryota > Viridiplantae > Streptophyta > Magnoliopsida > Poales > Poaceae > Secale > Secale cereale. Next base: position 824,988,009 of record LR738712.1, on the reverse strand, counting down.
CCAGGCCAGCTAGCTTCACAATGATCTTTGTCGGAATTATCTTCTATCTCCCCCATCCATCCATCTAGTTCTTGTTGTCGCACTGTTTACAACGCCCATGAGCAACTGAGCCTGGATCCAAGAAGGTAGACTCGGGCTGTACCCAACATCTGTAGCTCCTCCCAAGTCCTTCTCTCGTACCCAACCTCTGCACCTCCTCG
>LR738712.1:824875298-824987799 GCA_902687465.1 Secale cereale | reverse complement strand
CAGTCCTATCCCACGGCCTCCCCTGCTCTCGCCGCCTCCCAGTGCCACCACAGTCTGCCACGCAACGCCCCACGCCATGCCAACCGCTATCTTGTCCGTGCATGATTTGAGCGGCTGCATCCACCACAGGCTGTATCCATCACCGGCTGCATCTCCAGCTATAGGGCACTGAATCTTGAGCTAATGGGCTGCAAAATCCAGGCTGCAGGTGTGCAGGGGCAGGGGTTGGGGTTGGGGGATCGACAGCAGTGATTCGTCAATCTTGAGACTGGAGGCGGTGGTCCATGGCAACGTCGGTCCAGTAACGCTCTCGACATAGGAAGAAACAGAGGAACAACGCTCCAAGATCGCAGGCGCCAATCCGCGACGGCGACAGCAGTGACTCGAGGAGCAGAGGGATAGGGCTCGGGTAGGGGAGGGAATGAGAGAAAAGAGAGGTGGAAGCATGCCGTTGGGTAGCCCACTACAGATAAAAATAAATTATGAATCCTTCTGCAGCAGAGCGGGCCGAGGCCGGAACACATATACTGCTGCGGCAGCCCAATACGGGGATAGAAAAAAGGAAAAAGCGGACGGGAATTTTAGTACCACCTCGAAAAGGAGCGGAAGAAAATAACTTCAAACTGAAAACGTAAATTCAAGGGAAGAAGCGTATTGTGACGGTGAACCCGACAAACTCGTTCCGTGCTTTATTATTAGGTAAAGATATATATGTTAAAAACTATGATGGTAGCTATATGTTTTCGTGCTCATTTGATTTATTAGTGAAGATAAGACATGTACAATGAAAGACTAATGTTGCCTCATATTTTTAGGTAAATTCTTTTTGATGTAACAATGTCCATATTTTCTTTAACAAAAACACTGTCCACACTATTCTGTGTAGAATGGCAGTGCATAAGGTTAGTTTCACACTTTAGGTGGTAAATTACGTTTGCTGGAAGAATCAAATATATCTAATTCCTTGAAGTATGATTGTGTTTTAGTTGCCTAACTGAGAAAAAAAAAACAGCGCACATAAAGAAGTGACATCTTTTGCCCATTTTTTGCGAACTTAAAATAAAATACATTTTATGTTAAACTATATATCATAATATGAATTCAACTCACCACAAAATATAAACTATAATGAGTCTGCTTGGAAATAGTTCGGCTAAATAAATAAGTTCTTACTAAAATACGTTTAAATATAAACAGTTATACTGGGTTACCCAAGATAATTCAGTTATCAGTCTTAGGGACTCTCTTTAATTGTTACCACAACTTTGCATCTAAATCACGTCGTAATAAGTTCTTGCATTAATCATACTTCATATTAATGTTATAATAGAAAGAACAAAATGTTCTCGCCTTATAGTTAGGAGCAATGAATCCAAAACACAATATGTCAAAGAATCATAAGGGCCACATGAGAGAGCTTCAAAACTGTCTTTAGGGAAGCATTCGTGTTATGCATATGAAATTGAAAGTTCAGTACAAAAAAAAGTATCAATAGGAAAAGACAATTCTAGTTCTGGAGGTCCAAATATAACTGTGGCATCACTACTTCGGTGGTCCACTCGTGGATAGTACAGAAGTAAAGTCCACATCTCGTTGAAACACTTGAGCTATTGGTGTTGAACCTAGAGCTGCAATATGTGTGAATTGTGATTCCGAGCAAAAACCACCATCAGACACATCGAAACTCCATCGAGCAAAAGTTCAGAAAGTAAGAAATAAGATATTTATATCTGTTACTTCCTCCATCCGGAATTAGTTGACGCTCAAACAGATGTATATAAACATATTCTAGTGCTAGGTACATCCGTTTGAGTTGATTCCGGACAGAGGGAGTACTATGTAAGGGGTTGATGTCCTAGTATCTTTGTGCGAGATGAAAGCTTATAATTGTATTTCACGTGTCTAGATAGTTGTAGGATGAATGTGGAACTAACATAATGGCTCAACAAAGCAGGAAGTGAATAGAGTTGTGCCACAAAGTTTAATCATTCGTACAAAGCTCGCACTGCATATCAGGACAAAATTAGAAGTAGTAATGTTATATGGCGGTTAGCTTGACCATACCCGTAATTTCTGTGAAATATATCTACCACGAAATTATATCACCACCTTCCTTTGTTTCAATTAATAATAGAGGTATGCTACCTTCTAGCTCTTGCCTTGAAAGAACCTGCTTGCGCAAAAATTATATCAAAGATTCTCGGTACCTTAGCAACATGAAACCAAAGTCCCTCCAGTTCAGAGTTCAATTTGCACGACACTATAGTTGGTCAGTATGGCATCATTGTGACATATTGCATGGCTGGAAGTGTGTCCTCGTTGAGGCTGCTGCTTGGGTCTGCATTTAATATGTTGGATTAGCTTCATAATTTAAATTGGAGAGGCCAAACATAAAACGGCTTAGAAGAGTACGATACAAACTATGAAGTACATCAAGATGCTCTGGCTGCTGCAGTCTCTTCTTGTCATGCTCCTTCGCAATTCTGAGCCATAGAATAATTGACTGGTAAAATGAGTAACACAATTTAGGTAGCTAAGCCATAAGCGAATGTCGCCTCCTTTTTTCTCGTCATCACACCATAGATGCCACCTAGAAGAAATAGTGTGGAAACTTCATATCTTAGAGGAAAGGTGCCTACAAGTTTCCTCTTTGTTTCTCTTATCTACTTTCTCTCCCGCTCTAACCCCTGTTTAGTTTGTCGTGAAACATATTGTCAAGGTCCCTTGTAGAAAAATTTCAACCGAAATTACATGAAAATGAAAATGTTATCCAGCAGATACATACGTACATAGACTTGATTAATGCATACACACCTCATGCAGCCATCGTTATACATCCATGCATCCACATGTGCTGGCAGCTTGCTCTTGGTTGATATAGATGTTGCAGCCATCACATGCGTATGCATCCAGGTATCGAGGTTGATTTTGGTTGAAGAAGATGCACACAGCTGTTTGTTCTTGCTGATACGTTAATGCCTCCGACTGCTTACACGATCTGTAGCCTGTAGGCTTCACAAAGGGAGATCGTACTACTCCATTAGAAACATTCCCATGTACACAAAGCTTGCTTAATCTGTATTGAGCAATTAGCAACACACTCACGTATACAGCAAGGAAAGCTAGATATGTTAGCTAATCGATCTGCGGCCGGCCGGAAATGCAAATTACTACATGAAATACACGCGAAAGACGCCAAATTAGGAAACTTAGATGGACACTAACTACATGTGTTGTGGGCTGGCCATCGCGGGGATTTTGATTTTATGTTGAGCAGACATTAGGAATTAGTATCTCCGAAGAAAGATTGCCGTAGTTTAGCATGTTCAATTGATCTCAATGAGCCAATTTCAAAGATCTTACCAGTACAGCCAATTTCAAAGATGTTACCAGCACAATGACTCGAGCTTGTGACCTGCTGATGATGAATCTTGATGCTAGCAGCCTAGCACATAGATCTGAGCGTGTGCGTGCAGCATCATGTCTTCTTGCCGGATGATGTTGACCAGCATGCATGAGCATGATTGAAGCCCATCCACGTAAAATTTGTTGGGGGTCTGAGCAGAAGGTTCGGGAGCAGCTCGATGAGGCTTTGGGCAGGCAGAATATTCACATTGGTGGTGGAGGGCGCTTGAGGAGGCTTCAGCGAGGAGCTTGGCGGCTGAGGAAGAGAAAGAGACGCGAGGAAAAAAATCGTTTAGGGTTACTGGAAGACAGGAAGAGAGAGACGTGAGTAATCCTTTGTTTAGTCATTTGCAACATGACCTCATCAGGACCCAGGCCCATTAGTTTTTGTACGAAAGGTTTTTTCATTATAATGGCGATGGTGGGTAATTTTTCGTTAGATTCTTATCCAATGGCCATGAAATTTTAGGATGTTAAATAAACGGCCCGATGTTTCTGTTTTTTCTGGTAATTTCTTTCTTATTTCTCTTTTTTTGGTGAGCCCATACAGTACTTTTTATATATAAATAGATGTTTGCTTCCCTTCACTCTTTCTCAAGCCTCATGTTTTCGCTTCCTTTGAGAAGTCCAATACGCAAGCCCCTATTTCTGAGGAAGTTTAACTCCTCACGTTTCACCATTTGTTTGACAGCAACTTACGGGCGTGTGGCCTGGGCTGCCGGCGCGTGTATTACTTTGGGACGTGCGTGTGTAGAAAAGGTTGGGTGGTCATGGGAGTATAGATATGTACACATTCAACTTCCATATGGAAAATAAACAGGAGAGCAGAGATATGTTTTATTCTGGAGCATGTTGACTTTGGCCGCGTTCGGCTCCTCTCCGCTCCGTGGACCGCGCTCCCGGAGCGGACCAGTCTCTAGCTAATTTCTACGGAGTGGCTAAAACCGAGCTCTACAGCTCCACGGAGTCAGCTCCACGGAGGGATTCCGAACAGAGCCTTTACCTACAGCCACCTTCACTAGTAGAAAACAGGGCATTGGTCCAGCCCATTAGCCCCGGTTCAATCTAGAACCGGGACCAATGGGGGTACTGGACCCGGTTCGTTAGCCCAGGGGGCCGGCCGGGCCACGTGGGCCATTGGTCCCGGTTCGTCTGGACCTATTGGTCCCGGTTGGCTCTAAAAACCGGGACCAATGGCTCTTGCTCCTGGCCCACCACTATTAGTCCCGGTTTGTTTTATGAACCGGGACCAAAGGCACACCTTTAGCCCCGGTTTGTAGCACTAACCGGGACCAGTGAGTTGCCTATATAAACCCCCTCACTCAAGAGCAGAGCTCACTGCTCTGTTTTTTTTCTGGCCGAGGGGGAGAGGGGTTAGTGGTGCTCTAGCTCACCTCCTATGCACACAACATGTTCGGTGGAATGCCCGAGCCACACTAGTTAAGCTTTTCTCCTCTCGAAGCTCTATTTTCTCCGAGATTTGTCTAGGTTTAGCGGTCCGTCACGTCCCGTCCCCGTCTTCGCCGCCGTCGATCGCCCCCGCCGATCTCGTCACCGGCACCACTGTGGTGAGCCTCTTGTTATGTCCATGCTTTTCTTACTTTTATTATTGCTTTAGATAGATATTTGTCTAATTTTCTTACGTTTATTATTGCTTGTTATTATATAGTGCGATGGTTTTGATATCCGCCCACGTTGGCCCTCGTCCGGTCTACGATTCGGATGTGGTATATTATCTTTAATTTATAACTATTTGTTTTAGTGCTTATGATAGTTATGCCGACCAACCTGACATGCATAGATGTTTTATTATGTCTAGGAGGTAGTTGAACCGGAAATTCCAACCGACCCTCTTGTGGAGAGGTTAAATTTAGTTGAAGAGGAAAACATTTCGTTAAAGAAAAAATTGGAAAAAATGGAGGAGGAGAAGATGGAATTGGAGTTGCATGTTGCGGAAGTTATCGATGATCACAAGATCAAGATGGAACCTATTGTCGAGAGGTTAAATTTAGTTGAAGAAGAAAACAAATTCTTGAAGGAAAAAATAAAAAAAATTGTGGACGAGAAGATGATATTGGAGTTGCATGTTGCGGATGTCGTCGATGATCACAAGATCAAGATGGATGCAATGCAGTTGAAGATTAAAAAGATTAGAAAATATGCCATTAATACCGAGGCTTGGTATCATTATGCCGTTGGATCAATTGTTACCTTGGTTGCGATTATGATAGCATTTGTTTTCGCGTTGAAATGTTTTACATAGTTTCGATGTGTATGGAGAGCTATATATGTTGTTAGATGAGAACTATATATGTATGTACTTTGGTTTTAATGTGATGATGAACTTTTATCCATTTGGTCACTTAATTATCTATTTATGATGTTCTGTAATGGTTTTTGACACACTTAATTATATATAAATGCACGCAGATGAACCGCCAATGGATGTACGGTGACAGACACACCTCCGAGTACATTAAGGGCGTGCGTGAGTTTCTAAATGCGGCAGAGGCAAACAAGCAGAATGGTTTTATGTGTTGTCCATGCACTCAATGTGTGAATACGATGTCTTACTCTAACCGAAAAATCCTTCGCTCCCACCTGCTTTACAAGGGTTTCATGCCACACTATAATGTTTGGACGAGGCACGGAGAAATAGGGGTTATGATGGAAGACGGCGAAGAAGAAGAGTACGATGACAACTATGTGCCCCCTGAATACGGTGATGCTGCAATGGGGGGAGCTGGTGAAGATCAAGAGGAACCAGACGATGTGCCCAATGATGCTGCAACGGGTGAAGCTGCAGAAGATCAAGAGGAACCAAATGATGATCTTCGCCGGGTCATTGTCGATGCAAGGACACAATGCGAAAGTCAAAAGGAGAAGCTGAAGTTCGATCGCATGTTAGAGGATCACAAAAAAGGGTTGTACCCCAATTGCGAAGATGGCAACACAAAGCTCGGTACCGTACTGGAATTGCTGCAGTGGAAGGCAGAGAATGCTGTGGCTGACAAAGGATTTGAGAAGCTACTGAAAATATTGAAGAAGAAGCTTCCGAAGGATAACGAATTGCCCGACAGTACATACGCAGCAAAGAAGGTCGTATGCCCTCTAGGATGGGAGGTGCAGAAGATACATGCATGCCCTAATGACTGCATCCTCTACCGCGGTGCATACAACGATCTGAACGCATGCCCGGTATGTGGTGCGTTGCGGTATAAGATCAGACGAGATGACCCTGGTGATGTTGATGGCGAGCCCGCCAGGAAGAGGGTTCCTGCGAAGGTGATGTGGTATGCTCCTATAATACCACGGTTGAAACGTTTGTTTAGAAACAGAGAGCATGCCAAGTTGATGCGATGGCACAGTGAGGACCGTAAGAAAGACGGGAAGTTGAGAGCACCCGCTGACGGGTCGAAATGGAGAAAAATCGAGAGAAAGTACTGGGAGGAGTTTGCAAAGGACGCAAGGAACGTATGGTTTGCTCTAAGCGCGGATGGCATTAATCCTTTCGGGGAGCAGAGCAGCAATCACAGCACCTGGCCCGTGACTCTATGTATGTATAACCTTCCTCCTTGGATGTGCATGAAGCGGAAGTTCATTATGATGCCAGTTCTCATCCAAGGCCCTAAGCAACCCGGCAACGACATTGATGTGTACCTAAGGCCATTAGTTGAAGAACTTTTACAGCTGTGGAATGGAAACGGTGTACGTGCGTGGGATGAGCACAAACAGGAGGAATTTGACCTAAAGGCGTTGCTGTTAGTGACCATCAACGATTGGCCCGCTCTCAGTAACCTTTCAGGACAGACAAACAAAGGATACCACGCATGCACGCACTGTTTAGATGACACTGAAAGTATATACCTGGACAAGTGCAGGAAGAATGTGTACCTGGGCCATCGTCGATTTCTTCCGACCAACCATCAATGTCGAAAGAAAGGCAAGCATTTCAAAGGCGAGGCAGATCACCGGAAGAAGCCCGCCATGCGTACCGGTGATCACGTACTTGCTATGGTCAATGATTTACACGTAATCTTCGGAAAGGGCCCCGGCGCACTAGCTGTTCCGAATGACGATGAGGGACACGCACCCATGTGGAAGAAGAAATCTATATTTTGGGACCTACCCTACTGGAAAGACCTAGAGGTCCGCTCTTCAATCGACGTGATGCACGTGACGAAGAACCTTTGCGTGAACCTGCTAGGCTTCTTCGGCGTGTATGGAAAGACAAAAGATACAGCTGAGGCACGGGAGGACCTGCAACGTTTGCACGAAAAAGACGGCATCCCTCCGAAGCAGTATGAAGGTCCTGCCAGCTATGCTCTTACGAAAGAAGAGAAAGAAATCTTCTTTGAATGCCTTCTCAGTATGAAGGTCCCGACTGGCTTCTCGTCGAATATAAAGGGAATAATAAATATGGCAGAGAAAAAGTTCCAGAACCTAAAGTCTCATGACTGCCATGTGATTATGACGCAACTGCTTCCGGTTGCATTGAGGGGGCTTCTACCGGAAAACGTCCGATTAGCCATTGTGAAACTATGTGCATTCCTCAATGCAATCTCTCAGAAGGTGATCGATCCAGAAATCGTACCAAGGCTAAGGAGTGATGTGACGCAATGTCTTGTCAGTTTCGAGCTTGTGTTCCCACCATCCTTCTTCAATATCATGACATACGTCCTAGTTCATCTAGTCGACGAGATTGTCATTCTGGGGCCCGTATTTCTACACAATATGTTCCCCTTTGAGAGGTTCATGGGAGTCCTAAAGAAATATGTCCGTAACCGCGCCAGACCAGAAGGAAGCATCTCCATGGGCCATCAAACAGAGGATGTCATCGGGTTTTGTGTTGACTTCATTCCTGGCCTTAATAAGATAGGTCTCCCTAAATCGCGGTACGAGGGCAGACTGACTGGAAAAGGCACGCTTGGAAGGGACTCAATAATATGCAGGGACGGTTATTCTTGGTCTCAAGCACACTACACAGTTCTACAGAACTCTACATTGGTGACCCCGTATGTCGATGAACACAAGAACAGTCTGCGCTCCAAACACCCGGAGCAGTGCGACGACTGGATTACACGTGAACACATCAGGACTTTCAGCAGTTGGTTGGAAACACGTCTCAGAGGTGACAACACTGTTTGTGATGAGTTGTACTTGTTGTCCAGGGGAACATCTTCGACTGTATTGATTTACAAAGGATACGAGATAAATGGAAATACATTTTACACGATTGTCCAAGATCAAAAGAGCACCAACCAAAACAGCGGTGTCCGCTTTGATGCAACAACCGAGAGGGGAAAGGACACATATTATGGTTACATAGTGGACATATGGGAACTTGACTACGGACATGATTTTAAGGTCCCTTTGTTTAAGTGTAAATGGGTCAATCTGTCAGGAGGCGGGGTACAGGTAGACCCACAGTACGGAATGACAACAGTGGATCTGAAAAATCTTGGATACAATGACGAACCGTTCGTCCTAGCCAATGATGTGGAACAGGTTATCTATGTGAAGGACATGTCTACCAGACCGAGAAAAAGAAAAGATAAGGAAGCGAATACATCATACGATGAGCCAAAGCGCCACATAGTTCTTTCAGGAAAAAGGGACATCCTGGGAGTGGAGGGCAAGACAGACATGTCTGAAGATTATGAAAAGTTTCATGAAATTCCTCCCTTCAAAGTCAAGGCTGACCCAAGCATCCTGATAAACGATGAAGATTATCCATGGTTACGGCGCAATAAGCAAATGACACAAGCGAAGAAAAAGTGAAGAGTTATTTCCGCAACTATTATGATGATACCATGCCAACTTTGTAACAAACGAGTATGATACCATTGTACGTTTGTACTATTCAAATTTCAATACTACTTGCACTAACAAAACAAAACAAAACAAAACAAACTTGAAAAATAAATAGCAACAATAAGTATTTTGTTGTAAGTATAAACAAAATAAAATAAATAAAGCAACAAAGAAAATGAATAAAGAAAGTAAAATAAATAAAGCAACTCTAAATACAGCAAAAAACAACTTAGAAATAAACAAAGAAAATAAAATAAATAAAGCAACTCTAAATACAGCAAAAAACAACTTAGAAATAAATAGCAACAATAAGTATTTTGTTGTAATTAAGTATAAACAAAATAAAATAAATAAAGCAACAAAGAAAATAAATAAAAGAAGTAAAATAAATAAAGCAACTCTAAATACAGCAAAAAACAACTTAGAAATAAACAAAGAAAATAAAATAAATAAAGCAACTCTAAATACAGCAAAAAACAACTTAGAAATAAATAAAGCAAAAAAGGAAAAAAAAATTTGGGCGCTGCCCAGTGAGCCTGCAAGGCCTATAGCACAGGATCCACCTGTAATATAAGGCCCAACAAGCTCACAGGGCAGCACGCAGAGTTAGGCCCAGAAGCCTGCATTTGAGAGGAGCTCGAGAGGGTGGGAGCAGCAGCCCTTATAAACCACTCTCGAGCTCCCTCAGCTAGCGAGGTGGGACTAAACATCCCACCGCACCCGCGCCAGCTCAGGGCCTTTGGTCCCGGTTGCTGCCACCAACCGGGACTAATGCCCCCCTTTAGTCCCGGTTGCTGCCACCAACCGGGACTAAAGGTCCCTCCTTCCTGCTGAAAAGAAACAAAATATAATAAATAAAGCAACAAAGAAAACAAATAATTTCAAATTTAAACTATTCAAATTTGAATACTACTTGCACTAACAGAAAGTTCGTAATTGGTTTTACAAAAGAAAATAAATAATGCAGAAAACAAAACAAAAAAACTTGAAAAAAAAATAGCAACAATAAATATATTTTTGTAAGTAGAAACAAAATCAAATAAATAAAGAAAAAAAGAAAACAAATAAATAAAAATAGCAACAGTAAGTATTTTGTTGAAAGTAGAAACAAAACTAAAAAATAAAGCTACAAAGAAAAAAAGAAAAAATATGCCACTTGCTGGGCCCACACGGCCTGAATACGACTAGAAACCCAACCATGGGCCAGGATTCAGGCCCGTAGAAAGCCCAACAAGTCCACAGGCAAAGCAGTGTCAGTTTAGGCCCTTAGGCCTGCAGTTTAGAGGAGTTCGAGAGGAGAGAGGCAGCGGGGCTTATAAACTGGTGCTGCTCTCCCTCAACTAGCGAGGTGGGACTAAACTTCCCACCGCACCGCGGCAAGGCCTTTAGTCCCGGTTGCTGCCACCAACCGGGACTAAAGGGTTGCATTAGTCCCGGTTGCTGCCACCAACCGGGACTAAAGGCCCCACCTTCCCGCCCTTTGGGCTGCTGAAAAGGGACCTTTAGTCCCGGTTGGTGGCAGCAACCGGGACTAAAGGGTGGCATTAGTCCCGGTTTCAGCCACCAACCGGGACTAATGCCCCTCCTATATAACAAGGACTTGCGAAAATTTGGGCAGTTTTCATCTCTTCCCCGCCCCGACGCCTCCCTCTGCCCCTTCCCCGCCCCCGTCGCCGTCGCCGTCGCCCCGCGCCGTCGCCCCGTCGCCGCCTCGTCGCCGCGCCCCGCGCCGTCGCCCCGCCCCGCGCCGTCGCCGCGCCCCCCGGCCGGCCCGTCGCCCCGCGCCGCCGCGCGCCCCGCCCCGCAGCCGTCGCGCCGCCGCGCCCCGACGCCGCCTCGTCGCCGCGCCGCCCCGCCGCCGTCGCGCCGCCCCGCCCCGCCGCCGTCGCGCCGCCCAGCCCTGCCGATGTGAGGGCCGGCTCCCTTTATTTATATGTTTAATATATATTGTTGTATATATATATATATATAGTACTGTGTATATATATATGTATATATGTGTATATTTTTTTTCTTAGGAATTTTCTTAGGAAATTGCAGTATATATAGTTGCTGTATATAGTTGCTGTATTTATATGTATGTGTATATCTTTTTTTTTCTTAGGAATTTGCTAAATATATATGTTAAATATATATTTATGTGTATATAAATATATTTTTTCTTAGGAAGTTGCTGTATATATGTGATGTGTGTATATGTGATGTATATATATGTGTATGTGGCTATATAGTTTTTTGTTTATATATGCTAAACATATATAGAAAGTTTTATATATATATGCAAAAGTTACAAATTTAGAAAAAGAAGGATAGGAAAGAAGAAAATAAGAAAGAGGAAAGAAAGAAGAAGAGGAGAGGAAGAAGAGGAGAAATAAATAAGAAGAAGAAAAAAAAGAAAAAGAAGGATAGGAAAGAAGAAAATAAGAAAGAGGAAAGAAAGAAGAAGAAGGAGAGGAAGAAAGAGGAGAAATAAATAAGAAGAAGAAAAAAAGAAAAAAAGAGGAGAAGAAGAAAGGAATAGAGGAGAAGAAGAGAATTTTCTCTTCTTCTCCTCTATTCCTTTCTTCTTCTCCTTTTTTTTTCTTTTTTTTTCTTCGATCTTCTCCTCTAGCGGTTCTTTTTTTCTTCTTCTTCCTCTTTTTTTATCGGATATGTATACACCCTCTCCCCGATAACTTCGACATTAGGGGGGGCCGGGGTCGAGGGTCGTCGAGGGACCGAGGCCGAAGGTCGAGGGATCGATCAATATTATCCACCATGCATATATATCAGCAACTTCATTTCTGATATCAACTAATTGTTTCCTTTGTCTGGCAGGGCTTGGAAAACATTCAGCAAAAAAGCTCCGGGACTGCCGAAGAAGCTACAATTTAGATACCCGAAAGTAAGTACTATATAGTAGCATGTTCCGCGCGCACATCTCCTATATCTTGATTCAAGCGCTAGCTAGTTTCATCAATACCAATTTGGCATTCTTGCTTATCAGTTTGATTGAGCTCTATTTCTTGTAAAGTGGTTGTGGCAGGAACCCGGGAATGATTATTGTGGATACTACATTTGCGAGTCCATCCGCCACACGACCTGTGAGCGGGGCTACACTGATGAACAATTTAAAGTGCGTAAGCAATCAATAATATTCACAAATTTATAGCATCATTTCATGTATTGACCCCCTACTTCAAATTAGATGTTTCGGATGCGGGATGAACTCCTAACACCAGATCGTCTGCGAGCAATTCAAGAGGAATTGGCGGCATTCTTCCTTGAACACGTGATCGCTGAAGACGGAGAATACTATGTGGACCCTGCATCCATGTGTTAGGAGATTATTTTTGTAAGAGATAATTATTGTATATGTGCCCGGTAGTGTCGGATCGATAGATATACGAGAACTTGTTGTTCGACCAATCTCTCGGAGAAGGAGAGGTGGTCGATATTATTACTTCTCTCTGTATGCATATATATATATGTTGATTATATATACGAGATCTTCTGTTCCTTCGTTTGCTTAGTATAGCTAGCAGCTAGCTAGCTAGCTAGCGTGACTCTAGTCCATATATATACGTATGTGTAGTATGTAGCGTCGACCAAAAGCACGGACATAAGAGAGAACACTTCTCTCTATTAATTAGCTAGCTAACACAATATATCAAACACCTAAATTAACCCCCAAAACCTAAAACCCCCCCTCCCCTTTCAAAAAAAAAAACAAAAACCACAGCTACAGAAATGCTGACACGTGCATGCCTTTTGGTCCCGGTTGGTACCACCAACCGGGACTAAAGCCCCTCCTGCCTGGACTCGGTGCACAGGCCACGTGGACACCCTTTTGCCCCGGTTCTGGATTGAACCGGGACTAAAGGGTCAGAGCATTAGTACCGACCCTGTTGCCCCGGTTCCAGAACCGGGGCTAAAAGGCCAAATGAACCGGGGCTAAATCCCCTTTATCTACTAGTGTGGGGAATTGAGGTGATAGGACTTTTAGTTTTTACGATCTGGAGGATTTTACATACGTGCACACACAGGATCACGTGCGTGGAAAATTCTGAGCCCAAAAAGGGTCGTCTTGGCCATCAAAAATGGCCTGCAGGATTGGAAAAAATGAAAGTTATCGCAATTACAGCTGAAATTTTGATGAGCCGGCATATCACTTTGGTGTTCAGGTCCTTGGCGCCCCACCCATGTATGGATACAATAGGGTGTTAGGCCAACTCTCGCGAAGAAACGGTGATCAAAGAAAATACAAAAATCAACCTAGAGTCCGAATTGATCGAGACTCTCAAAGCAAGTGAGAACAAGCTCCGATTTCGTCATTTTCATAGGCGTTGGAAAGCTATTGGGGAATTAGGTGATAGGACTTCTAGTTTTTACGATCTGGAGGATTTTACATACGTGCGCACACAGGATCACGTGCGCAGAAAATTTTGAGACCAAAAAGGGTCGTCTTGGCCCTCAAAAATGGCCTGCACGATTGGAAAAAATGGAAGTTATCGCAATTACAGCTCAAATTTTGATGAGCCGGCATATCACTTTGGTGTTCAGGTCCTTGGCGCCCCACCCATGTATGGATACAATAGGGTGTTAGGCCAACTCTCACGAAGAAACGGTGATCAAAGAAAATACAAAAATCAACCTAGAGTCCGAATTGATCGAGACTCTCAAAGCAAGTGAGAACAAGCACCGATTTCGTCGTTTTCATAGGCGTTGGAAAGCTATTGGGGAATTGAGGTGATAGGACTTCTAGTTTTTACGATCTGGAGGATTTTACATACGTGCACACACAGGATCACGTGCGTGGATAATTCTGAGCCCAAAAAGGGTTGTCTTGGCCCTCAAAAATGGCTTGCAGGTTTCGAAAAAATGAAAGTTATCGCAATTACAGCTCAAATTTTGATGAGCCGGCATATCACTTTGGTGTTCAGGTCCTGGGCGCCCCACCCATGTATGGATACAATAGGGTGTTAGGCCAACTCTCGTGAAGAAACGGTGATCAAAGAAAATACAAAAATCAACCTAGAGTACAAATTGATCGAGACTCTTAAAGCAAGTGAGAACAAGTTCCGATTTCGTCATTTTCATAGGCGTTGGAAAGCTATTGGGGAATTGAGGTGATACGACTTCTAGTTTTTATGATCTGGAGGATATTACATACGTGCACACATAGGATCACGTGCGCGGAAAATTTTGAGACCAAAAAGGGTCGTCTTGGCCCTCAAAAATGGCCTGCAGGATTGGAAAAAATGAAAGTTATCGCAATTACAGCTCAAATTTTGATGAGCCGGCATATCACTTTGGTGTTCAGGTCCTTGGCGCCCCACCCATGTATGGATACAATAGGGTGTTAGGCCAACTCTCGCGAAGAAACGGTGATCAAAGAAAATACAAAAATCAACCTAGAGTCCGAATTGATCGAGACTCTCAAAGCAAGTGAGAACAAGCACCGATTTCGTCGTTTTCATAGGCGTTGGAAAGCTATTGTGGAATTGAGGTGATAGGACTTCTAGTTTTTACGATCTGGAGGATTTTACATATGTGCACACACAGGATCACGTGCGTGGAAAATTCTAAGCCCAAAAAGGGTCATCTTGGCCCTCAAAAATGGCCTGCAGGATTGGAAAAAATGAAAGTTATCGCAATTACAGCTCAAATTTTGATGAGCCGGCATATCACTTTGGTGTTCAGGTCCTGGGTGCCCCACCCATGTATGGATACAATAGGGTGTTAGGCCAACTCTCGCGAAGAAACGGTGATCAAAGAAAATACAAAAATCAACCTAGAGTCCGAATTGATCGAGACTCTCAAAGCAAGTGAGAACAAGCTCCGATTTCGTCGTTTTCATAGGCGTTGGAAAGCTATTGGGGAATTGAGGTGATAGGACTTCTAGTTTTTACGATCTGGAGGATTTTACATACGTGCACACACAGGATCACGTGCGCGGAAAATTTTGAGACCAAAAAGGGTTGTCTTGGCCCTCAAAAATGGCCTGCAGGATTGGAAAAAATGAAAGTTATTGCAATTACAGCTCAAATTTTGATGAGCCGGCATATCACTTTGGTGTTCAGGTCCTTGGCGCCCCACCCATTATGGATACAATAGGGTGTTAGGCCAACTCTCGCGAAGAAACGGTGATCAAAGAAAATACAAAAATCAACATAGAGTCCGAATTGATCGAGACTCTCAAAGCAAGTGAGAACAAGCACCGATTTCGTCGTTTTCATAGGCGTTGGAAAGCTATTGGGGAATTGAGGTGATAGGACTTCTAGTTTTTACGATCTGGAGGATTTTACATACGTGCACACACAGGATCACGTGCGTGGAAAATTCTGAGCCCAAAAAGGGTCGTCTTGGCCCTCAAAAATGGCCTGCAGGATTGGAAAAAATGAAAGTTATCGCAATTACAGCTCAAATTTTGATGAGCCGACATATCACTTTGGTGTTCAGGTCTGTCGGTGTACTAAGGTAGGGGTACCCTAGTACCCCAACTTGTGCACGGGCAGCGGCAGCTCCCCGCGGCAGGGTTCACCACGCGCTTGCCGGAGACCTTCCTGCCCCTTATCTAGCCATTCAAAAACAAAGTATACAAGACAGAAGACCAAGACCCCGGCAAGAGGAGCTTGCCGGGAAGGCCGTCCCAGGCTCGAGATTGCTTAACTAGCACGAGGCCCTGGCAAGAGGAGCTTGTCAGGACGAATAGAAGATTTTATCTTAGAAGACCCGGCAAGGGCTCGGGGAGCGGCAAGCTTCCGGGCCCGGCAAGGTCGAGATCCCCGGCAAGGTGCTTGCCGGGGGAGGTGCGCTGTGTGCCCGCGCTCCAGCTCATCGGCCCACGCGTCGTCCTGGGGCCACTCCAGGGACGCGTGGCGGATGGCTGTGCAGCCTGGGGGACACGGCGGCACTCCACGGCAGAGGATCCATCGTCGTGGCAGACGGAGACGCAACGGCGGGAGCTTTTGGGGTCGACGGCGACGGGCATTAAATGCCCTTGTCCCCCACTGTTAAAGTAGGTATAGACCACTGTTCTGTACTGTAGCTCCACTGTTCCCGCACTATTACAACTACCACCTCTTTTACATTTTTACCCCTTTCTCCTACGTTGACACCTGTCGGTGACCCCTTGCACTATAAAAGGAGGCCCATGCACAACGTGGAGGGGGGTTCGAAACCTAGATTACTCTCACGCACGGTGTAGCTGCTTCTTCAAGCTCCCGAGCGCTCAACTCAATACACAACCAAGCAGGAGTAGGGTTTTACGCATCCGTGCGGCCCGAACCTGGGTAAAAACTGCCCGCGCGTCTGCCTCGATCTGCTCTTCGTGCTCCCTCCGCCCTCGTACCGCACAGACAAGGGGCTCCGGTCCCATAGGTGTTCGTGGCGGACAGTTTCCCCCGACAAAGAGTTGGAAAGATTCAAGGTTGATCAAGACTAAGTGAAGGAGTGAATCAAGTTGATCAACACACAAAGCGTAGAAGATGTACCGAGAGGGATCAAGCAATCCTATGGTATGGTAAGCATTGTCAATCACGCTTTGTGTACTAACCCATGGTCTTCGTGAGAGTTCTTTGTGGGGTTAGGTTGCGGTGTGCAAGTTCAAGTGGAGCATCACGAAGAAATCAAGTGCTTGAAGCTTGCCATCCATTGTCGTGACAATGGACTTGTGAAGATATGCCGAAGAGTGGCTCTCCCATAGAGGAGTATGGGGGAGCAATCTACTAGTCTTCACCCAGACAACGCAATCAAGAAAGGTGGTCCAACTTGAGGAAGTCAAGATCGTCTACATCTAGCTCAAGTGGGCTTTGTGCAAAGCAAAGGTTTGCCCTTGATAGGTTTTCTATTTTACCGGTCTCGTGGTGGTAGTTGGGGGACCGGGTTATAGGATCGTTTGCCGTACTATCAAGGGGGGCTCTCAAGTTGGTAGCTTGATCGTATCGTTAGTAGAGAGCTCAAACCATTGCATCCTTGCATCATGTTTCTTGGTTCTTGTTTGGTTCTCTTTGTGAGTCTTAGAGCTTATGGTCATCTTGATGACAAGCTTGAGTTCATCGAAAACGGAGTTCACATGTGTCTTCTATGATGTTTTCGGTGTTGGGTGTTTTACCGGTCTTATCCGAGGAAGGGTTCTCACCATTTTCTTATGGGCCTTTTCTAATTTGCTTATTATTGGTTTTTCTATCAAGATTGTGTTAGCCCTTGTCGCTAGCTTTCCAACAAACTTGGTTTCATCGAATTCGGAGTCCGTATGCAAAAGTTATTGACGTTTTGGTGTACTGAAAAGGCTGCAGCGGTACTACCGCGGGTAGGAGCGGAAGTAATTTTTTACTACCACTTTCGGAAGCGGTACTACCGCTTTCGGGAGCGGTACTACCGCTTGGAGCAGTACTACCGTGGCTACTTCCGTGGCTACTTCCGCTCGGGACCAAAAACTCGTCACAAGTCCAGCGGTGGTAGGCACGGATGTAATTTTTTAGTACCGCTCGCAAGCAGTAGTACCGCTACCGCTTGGAGCAGTACTACCGCGGCTACTTCCGTGGCTACTTCCGCTCGGGACCAAAAACTCGTCACAAGTCCAGCGGTGGTAGGCACGGATGTAATTTTTTAGTACCGCTCGCAAGCAGTAGTACCGCTACCCTTAGCAGTACTACCGCTACCCCTAGCGGTAGTACCGTGAGGTCAAGCGGTACTACCGCTCCGACGGTTTTTCTGGACTTTTTGCCTCCTCGCTGTTGTTTTTCTAAGGAGTACTAATGCCCTAGCGGTAGTACCGCTCCTAGAGCGGTAGTACCGCTCTGTGCGGGCTGTGAGCATAACGGTTGGATTTTTCCCCCACCTATAAAAGGGGCTCTTCATCCCCAATGAACCTTATCCTTTGAGCTCGTGTTCTTCCCCCATTGTTGACCTTCTTCGAGCTTGCTATCTCTCAATCCCTCCATGGATTCTTGCTAGTTTTTGGGGGAAAAGAGAGAGGAGATCTAGATCCACATTTCCACCAATCACTTTCTCCTCTAGGTGAGGGGAACCCCTTGGATCTTGATCTTGGAGTTCTTGGTGTTCTCCTTCTTGTTCTTCCTCTCATTTCCCTCCCTAGCATTAGTTGCTTCGGTGGGATTTGGGAGAGAAGGACTTGGGCACTCCGTGTGCCCTTGCCATTGCATTTGGTGCATCGGTTTGAGTTCTCCACGGTGATACGTGGAAGTGAAGTTGAGAAGCTTATTACTCTTGGGTGCTTGGTACCCTTGAGCTTGTTCCTCTTGGGTGCTTGGGCGCCCTAGACGGTTGTGGTCACCTCGGAGCCATATTCCATTGTGGTGAAGCTTCGTGGTGTCGTTGGGGAGATAGCCCCAACCTTGGTGTTCAGAGCTCAATCATTGTGGTGTAAAGCTCCGGGCAAGCGTCGGGGTCTCCAATTAGGTTGTGGAGATCGCCCTGAGCAATTTGACGGGTTCCGGTGACCGCCCCCAAGGGTTGCCAAAGTGTACGGGTTCGGTGACCGCCCCCAAGGGTTGCCATTTGTACGGGTTCGGTGACCGCCCTCAAGGGTCCCTTAGTGGAATCACGGCATCTTGCATTGTGCGAGGGCGTGAGGAGATTACGGTGGCCCTAGTGGCTTCTTGGGGAGCATTGTGCCTCCACACCGCTCCAAACGGAGATTAGCATCCGCAAGGGTGTGAACTTCGGGATACATCGTCGTCTCCGCGTGCCTCGGTTATCTCTTACCCGAGCCCTTTACTTATGCACTATACTTTGTGATAGATATATTGTTTCTTGTCATATATCTTGCTATCACCTAGTTGTTTATCTTGCTTAGCATAAGTTGTTGGTGCACATAGGTGAGCCTAGTTGTTGTAGGTTTTGTGCTTGACAAATTAACCGCTAGGTTTATTCCACATTTGTTCAAGCCTAAACCGTAATTATTTTAAAGCGCCTATTCACCCCCCCTCTAGGCGACATCCACGATCTTTCAATTGGTATCAGAGCCTCGTCTCTCTTTATAGGGCTTAACCGCCTAGAGAGTAAGGATGTCTACTAGGGGTTTAGGTTTCTCTGACACTCTTAGTTTCAATGGCACAAATTTTGATGTTTGGGTAATTCGCATGCTTAATCTCTTTAGGGTCATGGACCCAAATTTAGAGCGAATTGTAGATATGGGTTTTTCTCCTCCAAAGGATGCACAAAGATTATCTTTAGAGGATGAGAAAAACTCTTATCTCAATGCTCAAGCTTCTAATGTGCTTTTTGATGCTTTGAGCAATGTAGTTATATTTCAACTCATGCCGTTCCGGGATGCTCATGAGTTGTGGACAAAGCTTCAAGATAAATATGGTGTGTCCAAGAATTGTAGGAATGATTGTTCTCCCTCCACCTCCGGTCGTGTTGTCTTCTCAACTTCTTCTACTTCACCTACATGTGGTTTGCCACAAGGTAATGATATGGTGAGTAGTGTTGGTCATTGCAATGATGATAGTATGCTTATTGAGGATGATCCTTCATCACTATCTTACTGCAATGCATCTTCTTTGGACTTTAACACTTCGAGCACCCTACATGTTTTACATGCTTGTGTTGATAGTCCTTGCATATCATGTAGAAATTACTTGACTAAAACTCATGATGATATGCTTGCTATGTCTTGTTGCCATGAT
This sequence comes from Secale cereale, assembly GCA_902687465.1. Taxonomy (NCBI): domain Eukaryota; kingdom Viridiplantae; phylum Streptophyta; class Magnoliopsida; order Poales; family Poaceae; genus Secale; species Secale cereale. The sequence continues at coordinate 824,967,943 of LR738712.1, read as the reverse complement.
AAAAATGCATCTATTTCCTCGAATTGTTGTGCTAACAATGTAGAGGAAACCCAACACCCCATGGAACAAGATGTAGTCTTGAATGGTGCTTCAAGGGATCCTACATCATCATCTATTGCGTTTTGCCTTATGGCTAAGGCTTCAAAGGTATCTCCCACTTTGAACCCCAATATATCTTGTCATGATAGTGATGATGACAATGATGATGATGTAGAAAATGATGAAGAAAATGATAATGTTGCCTCCTTAAAAATTAAGGGGGAAATAATTTTTAAAGCTCTTCATAAGAATAAAATTGCTCGTTCCAACTTCATGGAAATCATGTCTATTGCCATTGAGGGCAAGAAATATATAGAGGAGTTGGAATCTCATCTAGAGGAGCATGAGGTCACCATTGAGAAAATGGAAGGTCATGAGCGTGATTACGCTAATGAGATCGCCGACCTCTCGCAAGCTCTTGAACTTGAACAAACCACCAAGGAATCTCTTGAGGAGACTTTTGCTCTAGAACTATCTAGAATAAAGGAATCCCGTGATAGAGCTGTCGAGGTGGTTAATGATTTTGAAACTAAAAATGAGAAGCTTGAAGTTGCACATGCTAAACTCCTTGAGGATTTTGAGCACCTCAAAAATGGCTCAAGGGTCATTAAGGGTGAGCTCATAAAACTCACCGAGTCTCATGCTCATCTTAAAGCTTCATATTCTAAGGAGCTTGCCAAGTTGCCTTCTCCTCTTGCTATTATTGATGATGCTTGTGCTACTAACTCTATTTCTAGTGAAGCATCCATTTTGAAGGAGAATGTTGAGCTAAGGGCTCAACTTGTGTTGCTATCTACCAATTATGGGAAATTGGAAGAAAGTCACGTAAAGCTCACAAGCTCTCATGATGATCTTGTAATATCCCATAATGTGCTAAAGATAGCTCATGAGGCCATGAGTATCAAGGTAACATCTAGTGAGCCTCATGTGGATACTAGCACTACTTCTAGTCAAAATGCTATATTGCCATGTGCTAGTCCTCGTAATTCATCTATGCATAACATTGGTACATCTTGTGATGAATTACTTTCCTTGCCTTGTTGCTCTAACAATGAAGCCTATACTTCCTCTAGTACTTGTGTTGATACTAACCATGTAGAGGAAATCAAAGAGCTCAAGGCCCAAGTCTTTTCCTTGAAGAAAGACTTGGAAAAGTGTCATGAAGGGAAGTCCACACTCAACAATATCTTGAGTGTGCAAAAATCCCCCAATGACAAAGGTGGACTTGGATTCATCTCCAACAAGATGAAGAAGTCCAAAATTCATAAGAAGAAGAAGGGCCAAGAACAAGTCAAGAATTCGGCCAAGATTATTTGCTTCAAGTGCAAAATTCAAGGGCACCATGTTAGATCATGCCCATTGAAGAAGAAGCCCATTAGTGACAAGCAACAAGGGAAGCGGCCACAAGTTCATTCTCATGCTCAACCTCAAGTTGGAGAAAGGCCACTTCCCAAGAAGACTCGGGTTAATGCTTCTCATGTTGAGAAATCAAGTGAGAAGAAAGTGAAGAGTAGACGTTGCTACTTATGTCGTGAGAAAGGTCATGTCGCTTCTTCATGCACTAGTGGTAACTTATCCAACCCAATTATTATTGATGATGTCTATTCTCTTGGGAAGGATAAGGTTGGCAATGTGTTTGCCAAGTTTCTTGGGACTCAAAGTGGTGTCAAGAAAAGAACCATTTGGGTAGCCAAGCCTATTGTGACTAACCTCTTAGGACCCAACTTGGTTGGGGACCAACTATCTCAAACTTGATCAATAGGTGTATTTGGAGGGCTTTGGAGACTTGGCTACATTATGAAGATTTGAGGGGTCTTCATCATTCATATTGTCTCAAGCCAAGTCATTCGGATTATCATTCTATCGTATATCCAATGTTCCTCCTTGCGGTAACTCGTGCTTAAATTGTTTACATTGAAAGTTACTTGCTCCTTAGCATGTTATGGTTTTGTACCTTGCATGAGCGTGTATATGTTGTGCTCCCAATTTGCTTATCTTGAGAAATCAAGTATGTGTATGTTGGTTTATACATCATGTTTGTGTGTGTAGTGATTTGAGCCTTTGTGTATCTTGTTTGTATCTTAGTTGGCTCTTGTGAGAGATTAATGGAACATCCCATTTTGGGGGAGTGATGTGCTTTGTGCACCTCATAATCCTATAAATGTGTGTACATGAGGAATATCATCTAGTTTTGATATTACAAGATTATCTAGTCTCTATGTGGTATGTCTTCTCCTGAGAAATTCAAATTCTAAATGTTCCATTAATTATCTCGTGTTGGTTCTCTTTTGCATCTTGTCAAGTTTTTCATTGGTATCACATTATGGGGGAGTAATATGCTATGTGTATATTACAAGCCTAGAAAATGTGTAAATTTGAGATATTGTCACCTAGTGTTGATATTATAAATTATGTTGTTCCTAGGTGACATGTTAGCTCTACAAGTTGCAATTTGCTTGTGTTTGGTGTGAAGATGATGTTGGATATCATTGCTATCACCGGGAATTATTCCCAAATACTTCTTGCCTCTTGACAATTGGTAATCTTTTTGTGGTAGAAATTGTTGATCATCTTTACATTGACTTTTGCTTTTGTTCGTCCTATTCCTTGCCAAGATTGTGTCATCTCCCATAGCCTTCTGTGCCACTTGTGGATCTTGTTGTTTTCTTGATCTTGTCTAGTGTTTTCGAGATATAGTGAAAGTGGTGATCCCATCTTGTGCATTTTGTATTCAAATGCAAATTCTCTATAATGCACAACTCTTGGGGGAGCTATCCTATTTTCTGTGAAACACACATTTTGTGATCCATTTCAAGTGTGTGTTGATGGAAGGCAAGCCGTTTCTTTTTGGTACTTTGTGCCATCATGAAACTTTGTAGATGGGTTGGTTTGTTTGGAACCATCCTCTCTTTTGGGAGTCCGATATCTTTCCTTTTGCGTGTATCAATGGATATCTCATTCCTTGATGTATCTTCTAAATAGATATCTTCCAAGTGATGATTTCTCCATTTGGTATCCTATTTTCACTTGGTATTTATTTTTCATTTTGTTTCGTTTCTTGAAAGTCTTGAGCATGCATATTTACTACATGTATTTTCTTTGGCATGCTTTCTCTCTTTAACCTAATATATAGGGGAAACTCCAACTAGTCTCAATTTGGATGAGATGTGCATAAAATTCATTTTCATATATAAATGCACATGTGTTTGTGGAGTTTGTCCTATGTATTGGTGTTTCTAACTCTTTGGTCCCAATGAGTTTGGGTACCATTTTGTTTGCGTTGTTGTTCTAGGAACAATTGGAGATGCATTGGAAGCTCGGCTCATTCAAAAGGAAGGTGGTGTCACCATGTGCTTATTGGAGTCAAGCTAGGATGATCAATGAACTACTAACTACCTTCAATTGGTATCTACTACATCCTTCCAATGGTATCTCGGTAACAAGTATCACCATCTACTTCTTGCACACATTTCTTGCACCAACCTTGTGTAGGTTCTATCATGGCTTGTTAGTCATTCCTTCTTATGATACTTGTTTCCTTTCTCAAAGCATCCCAACAATGATCTCTTGTTGCTAGTTGTGATGTCTTTGATGCTCGTGTTGTTGGAACTCATTTATATACAATGAGAACATATCTAGCCATGTGCTATGCCTTCAAGCAAATATCTTATCGGTATATTTATGACTTCCTTGGGGATAACTTATTCATTCATTTTTGCAACAATTTCGTGTGTACATCCTTCTTTGTGGATTGATATCATCATGATCTTCATCTACCTAGAATCTTATACACTTGAGAGAAGTTGCATATCTATTTGATATCCCCTTCTTTCACGTCCACCTTGTCGTTCTTGGATCATTTCTTTGGTGGCTCCGTGAAAGCCTTTGCCTTGAGTGCGGATCTTATCTTGTTGCATCTAGATGCACTCTTGTGTGGTGAGGATATCTTTGTCTCTTGCTTGTCTTGACAAGGCTTTTGCCAATTAATTGGTATCCCTCGTCTTGATAACGCTCTCTTTTATATCTTCACCACGGGTTGTCACAAGCATAGGTTCTTTATATGCTTATTAGTGAGCTTGTGAACCCGTTTGCTTGTTGTGTGTGGGAGTGATAGGCCTTGCACCGAGTATCTCTTTCATTCAAGACTATATTGATGCTTAATGTTCATCCATACATTAGTCTTCTCAAGTGCTTTGCCATGACTCACACACATCATTTTGGTTGAGCATACTCTTAAGTTGTCTCTTTTATATGTTGCTCAACCATTTGTTTGTTGCAAGTGCTAGGCTTTGTTACCTTCATGCTCACTTGCACTTGGTGTGAGTTTCTATTGATTTTGGGGGAGTGATGATCCTATTTTGTGCACTTGGTATCCTAATGAAAATATTCTAAGGAGTGCATAAATCATGGGGAGCTTCCCTAGTTTCTATAGAACACTCCTTTGCTCCTATCATAATATCTTTTATTCATTTGGCATGTAGGATCAGTGGTCTAGTTGGGTCAATTGGTATCTTTTGATAGCTTGATTCAGTTGGTATCCTTTGATTGCTTGATTGCGTGTTTTTCTCCCTTTGTTATGCCTTTGTGGCATATCATTCTTTTGCAATCTTTGGGCCTCAATATAGTTTGTCTTCCTCCAAGTATTTACAGTTGGATATATGTATTGCCTTCCACTCTCTATTTTGAGGAATACATAATTTATGGAGGAACACAATTTATATTGACCTTCTAAGCTTTTCGCCCATTTTGGCAATCGATGCCAATGGGGGAGAAGTTTCAGAGAATTGAGTTTTGTGAGGAAGTTTAGAGAGTTGTCTCTTCGCTCTTCTTGCTTTGGTTTTCTTCCTAAGCTTTTGCATCTCATGCACATACATTATTGTTGCATGGTATTGTGATGCATAATTCCTTATATAAACTCTCTTGAAAGTGATTGTCATCAATTACCAAAATGGGGGAGATTGAAAGAACATGCGGTGCCCCCATGTTTGGTTTTGGTAATTGATGACAATCTCTATGGACTAATGGTTGCCTTGAGTTATATTTGAAGGGTTTGTCCATAGGCTTTTCTTGGAGTTCATTTGTTGGTTTCAAGGAGAGTTTGTGATGACCAAGGTGCTATTAAGGAATTATCCAAAGATTGGTCTTGTGAGTGTTGAGCTTATTGCAAGCATGTCTTGAAGAAGAAGAGTGTGTTATCATTCATGTTTACCTTCAAGACATCATTCAAATGAAGAGAGTTGGAAAGATTCAAGGTTGATCAAGACTAAGTGAAGGAGTGAATCAAGTTGATCAACACACAAAGTGTAGAAGATGTACCGAGAGGGATCAAGCAATCCCATGGTATGGTAAGCATTGTCAATCACGCTTTGTGTACTAACCCATGTTCTTCGTGAGAGTTCTTTGTGGGGTTAGGTTGCGGTGTGCAAGTTCAAATGGAGCATCACAAAGAAATCAAGTGCTTGAATCTTGCCGTCCATTGTCGTGACAATGGACTTGTGAAGATATGCCGAAGAGTGGCTCACCCATAGAGGAGTATGGGGAGCAATCTACTAGTCTTCACCGAGACAACGCAATCAAGAAAGATGGTCCAACTTGAGGAAGTCAAGATCGTCTACATCTAGCTCAAGTGGACTTTGTGCAAAGCAAAGGTTTGCCCTTGATAGGTTTTCTATTTTACCGGTCTCGTGGTGGTAGTTGGGAGACCGGGTTATAGGATCGTTTGCCGTACTATTAAGGGGGGCTCTCAAGTTGGTAGCTTGATCGTATCGTTAGTAGAGAGCTCAAACCATTGCATCCTTGCATCATGTTTCTTGGTTCTTGTTTGGTTCTCTTTGTAGTCTTAGAGCTTATGGTCATCTTGATGACAAGCTTGAGTTCATCGAAAACGGAGTTCACATGTGTCTTCTATGATGTTTTCGGTGTTGGAGGTTTTACCGGTCTTATCCGAGAGAGGGTTCTCACCATTTTCTTTTGGGACTTTTCTAACTTGCTTCTTATTGATATTTCTATCAAGATTGTGTTAGCCCTTGTCGCTAGCTTTCCAACAAACTTGGTTTCATCGAATTCGGAGTCCGTATGCAAAAGTTATTGTCGTTTTGGTGTACTGAAAAGGCTGCAGCGGTACTACCGCGGGTAGGAGCGGAAGTAATTTTTTACTACCGCTTTCGGAAGCGGTACTACCGCTTTCGGGAGCGGTACTACCGCTTGGAGCAGTACTACCGTGGCTACTACCGTGGCTACTTCCGCTCGGGACCAAAAACTCGTCACAAGTCCAGCGGTGGTAGGCACGGATGTAATTTTTTAGTACCGCTCGCAAGCAGTAGTACCGCTACCGCTTGGAGCAGTACTACCGCGGCTACTTCCGTGGCTACTTCCGCTCGGGACCAAAAACTCGTCACAAGTCCAGCGGTGGTAGGCACGGATGTAATTTTTTAGTACCGCTGGCAAGCAGTAGTACCGCTACCCTTAGCAGTACTACCGCTACCCCTAGCGGTAGTACCGTGAGGTCAAGCGGTACTACCGCTCCGACGGTTTTTCTGGACTTTTTGCCTCCTCGCTGTTGTTTTTCTAAGGAGTACTAATGCCCTAGCGGTAGTACCGCTCCTGGAGCGGTAGTACCGCTCTGTGCGGGCTGTGAGTATAACGGTTGGATTTTTCCCCACCTATAAAAGGGGCTCTTCTTCCCCAATGAACCTTATCCTTTGAGCTCGTGTTCTTCCCCCATTGTTGACCTTCTTCGAGCTTGCTATCTCTCAATCCCTCCATGGATTCTTGCTAGTTTTTGGGGGAAAAGAGAGAGGAGATCTAGATCCACATTTCCACCAATCACTTTCTCCTCTAGGTGAGGGGAACCCCTTGGATCTTGATCTTGGAGTTCTTGGTGTTCTCCTTCTTGTTCTTCCTCTCATTTCCCTCCCTAGCATTAGTTGCTTTGGTGGGATTTGGGAGAGAAGGACTTGGGCACTCCGTGTGCCCTTGCCATTGCATTTGGTGCATCGGTTTGAGTTCTCCACGGTGATACGTGGAAGTGAAGTTGAGAAGCTTATTACTCTTGGGTGCTTGGTACCCTTGAGCTTGTTCCTCTTGGGTGCTTGGGCGCCCTAGACGGTTGTGGTCACCTCGGAGCCATATTCCATCGTGGTGAAGCTTCGTGGTGTCGTTGGGGAGATAGCCCCAACCTTGGTGTTCGGAGCTCAATCATTGTGGTGTAAAGCTCCGGGCAAGCGTCGGGGTCTCCAATTAGGTTGTGGAGATCGCCCCGAGCAATTTGACGGGTTCCGGTGACCGCCCCCAAGGGTTGCCAAAGTGTACGGGTTCGGTGACCGCCCCCAAGGGTTGCCATTTGTACGGGTTCGGTGACCGCCCTCAAGGGTCCCTTAGTGGAATCACGGCATCTTGCATTGTGCGAGGGCGTGAGGAGATTACGGTGGCCCTAGTGGCTTCTTGGGGAGCATTGTGCCTCCACACCGCTCCAAACGGAGATTAGCATCCGCAAGGGTGTGAACTTCGGGATACATCGTCGTCTCCGCGTGCCTCAGTTATCTCTTACCCGAGCCCTTTACTTATGCACTATACTTTGTGATAGATATATTGTTTCTTGTCATATATCTTGCTATCACCTAGTTGTTTATCTTGCTTAGCATAAGTTATTGGTGCACATAGGTGAGCCTAGTTGTTGTAGGTTTTGTGCTTGACAAATTAACCGCTAGGTTTATTCCGCATTTGTTCAAGCCTAAACCGTAATTATTTTAAAGCGCCTATTCACCCCCCCCCTCTAGGCGACATCCACGATCTTTCATAGGGTTTGTGGATCGCCGAGCAGTCGGGGGTCGAGGGGTCGAGAGAGGTTGCCTAGCTAGTGTCAAAGTATTGAAAAATTCCATGACTTCATCATTTGCCAGAAGTAACCGGGGCATGTTGGTACGAAGTTATGCAAAGATGTTCTGGAACGGAGTTCCTGATAGGATAATCCGTCTTTTGTTACGGATTATCTTATCTGGGACTTCGTTCCAAAACAACTTTGGAGAGCTTCGTACCATCATGCTACTGTTACTTTCGCCTAATGATGAAGTATTGGTTTTGTTGAATCCTTTGACACTATAGCTAGACAAAATGTGACATGAGGGGGTCTAGGGTTTGTGGATCGCCGAGCAGTCGGGGGTCGAGGGTCGAGAGAGGTTGCCTAGCTAGTGTCAAAGTATTGAAAAATTCCATGACTTCATCATTTGCCAGAAGTAACCGGGGCATGTTGGTACGAAGTTATGCAAAGATGTTTTGGAACGGAGTTCCTGATAGGTTAATCCGTCTTTTGTTACGGATTATCTTATCTGGGACTCCGTTCCAAAACAACTTTGGAGAGCTTCGTACCATCATTCTACTGTTACTTTTGCCTAATGATGAAGTATTGGTTTTGTTGAATCCTTTGACACTAGCTAGACAAAATGTGACATGAGGGGGTTTAGGGTTTGTGGATCGTCGAGCAGTCGAGGGTTGAAGCTAGTTCTACGTTTGCCATTAATATATCCATCTGTCATGTTTGAATAATAATTGGCATGTTGTAAATATTTGTAGAAACAATGGACGACAACACCCGAGACCTAGCACAAGAAGCGATGTTGATGGACATAATCGCACACGGACAAAATGCCGTTAGGTCGTATCTCAACGACACCGATGAGCAGGTCGAACAAGAGCTGCGGCTGGAAGATCTAGGCTATGATATTGATGAATTCGGTGACCCAATGCACATGGAAGAAGTAGACCGTGAGGACGGCTCCGGTGACCCAATGCCGGTGCAAGAAGGAGACCGTGATGCTGGCTCCGGTGACCGAACCGAGTCCGGCCAGGAGGTATATATGTTAGTTAAGTATGTGCTGACTAGTTAATTGATTCATTCATTAACTCTCGTCTTTGTTCCTTTTCTAGCCCTCCGGATCGAGCAAATCTTCGGTAAAGAGACGAGGAGCGAAGAAAAAGTTGAGGCCGGATGAAAAGTTTGAGATCTCAGAAATCTCGCGCTCCGGCGAGCCGATTGCACCCATCCGCACAAAGAACGCATTTGTTAATCAGTGCGGGGTTCTGGTTAGGGACAAGATCCCGATCAGCATCCATCAATGGTTAAAGCCGGCTGCAAACGACGCTCAGGTGACTTATGTCACTGATATGCAGAAAGAAGATCTTTGGACTGAGCTGAAGTCAAACTTCGTCCTACCGCGAGAGGTTGATCCGGCGAAGCCAGTTAAAGAGGACTTAATCAAGTCTTATGCACTTTCGAAGATGGCAGACCAATTCAGGGCATGGAAGAAAAAACTGAAGAAGCTACAATTTAGATACCCGAAAGTAAGTACTATATAGTACCATGTTCCGCGCGCGCATCTCCTATATCTTGATTCAAGCGCTAGCTAGTTTCATCAATACCAATTTGGCATTCTTGCTTATCAGTTTGATTGAGCTCTATTTCTTGTAAAGTGGTTGTGGCAGGAACCCGGGAATGATTATTGTGGATACTACATTTGCGAGTCCATCCGCCACACGACCTGTGAGCGGGGCTACACTGATGAACAATTTAAAGTGCGTAAGCAATCAATAATATTCACAAATTTATAGCATCATTTCATGTATTGACCCCCTACTTCAAATTAGATGTTTCGGATGCGGGATGAACTCCTAACACCAGATCGTCTGCGAGCAATTCAAGAGGAATTGGCGGCATTCTTCCTTGAACACGTGATCGCTGAAGACGGAGAATACTATGTGGACCCTGCATCCATGTGTTAGGAGATTATTTTTGTAAGAGATAATTATTGTATATATGTGCCCGATAGTGTCGGATAGATATACGAGAACTTGTTGTTCGACCAATCTCTCGGAGAAAGAGAGGTGGTCGATATTATTACTTCTCTCTGTATGCATATATATATATGTTGATTATATATACGAGATCTTCTGTTCCTTCGTTTGCTTAGTAGCTAGCAGCTAGCTAGCTAGCTAGCTAGCGTGACTACTCTAGTTCATATATATACGTATGTGTAGTATGTAGCGTCGACCAAAAGCACGGACATAAGAGAGAACACTTCTCTCTATTAATTAGCTAGCTAACACAATATATCAAGCACCTAAATTAACCCCCAAAACCTAAACCCCCCCTCCCCTTTCAAAAAAAAAACAAAAACCACAGCCACAGAAATGCTGACGCGTGGGAGCCTTTTGGTCCCGGTTGGTACCACCAACCGGGACTAAAGCCCCTCCTGCCTGGACTCGGTGCACAGGCCACGTGGACACCCTTTTGCCCCGGTTCTGGATTGAACCGGGACTAAAGGGTCAGAGCATTAGTACCGACCCTGTTGCACCGGTTCCAGAACCGGGGCTAAAGGCCCAAATGAACCGGGTCTGATCCCCCTTTATCTACTAGTGCTTAGCTTGCTGGCGCAATTTCTCGGTGCATCGCGTCCGCCTATTGTCTTTCCTTCTGGGCTTACATGGACAGTCGTAGCCTCCTACTCAGTTCTTACAGATCCCGCCACTCGAACCGAGCTCACATTTCAGAATGTCGTTCCCGGAGTTGACAATCGTCGATATCTGCAGTGCCATCGGTTGAACTAGCTAACAATATATATCAGTCAGGTTGCATGGAGCAGATTATTTTGCAAAGAGCATCATCAGGGTGCAACAACTTCTAAGTTTAGTCTACAAATAAGAGCACCCATATACTGCATTGGAAAAGATATGGCTATCTAGTATCTACCAAGGGTACCAAAGTCGCACACAGCATTGAAACAAAAGAGCTGCCAGAGGGATCAGCCAATGGAAAATCATGGTTGTGGTCGTTGCCTGTATAAGTACTCCAATAACCACTATTGAGGCGTCGGGAGCACCTGAGGCCCCCGCGTCGCCCCCGCTCGGGCGGGATCTAAAACCCTAGCCGCCGGGGGTTCCCATCCGTCCTCCCCTCCCGCCGCCGCCGCCGAAGGACGCCGCCGGCTATAGCCCGGGGCTGATGGCGGTGGCGGGGGTCTTCCCTCTTGCCTGCGCCGTGCGGACGGTGCGGAGCCCCGCGGCGTGGGTGGCACGGCCGATCTGGCCTGGCGGCGAGGCGGGCCTGCCTTCCGGCGGCGGCGCGGCGGCTGCCTCGTCCAAGGACGGCGATGGTGGGGTGCGGCAGCCGGCCCTGCCTCGGGCTGCGTGGCGGCGTTCGGCGGCGGCGGCCGGGTCTGCGGTGACACACCATTTGACCACGGATCGGCAGTGGCGGCATGGAAGGCCTGGTGGTTGGGTGGGCACCATGCGGGTTGTGTCCTCCGGACAGATCTGATCTGGCCGGTGCGGCCTGCTCCATGTGCGGCGGCTCAGATCGGCGGCGACCCGTGCACACAATACGGGATGGAGGTTCTTCGAGCGGATCCAGGTGAAAACCTTGTGCTCGGCTTGATGCCAAGACCGGCGTTGGTGGCACCTTGTGGTGTCATTACCTTCTTGAAGGCATCACCGTGGAGAAGCTCTAGACCACTATCCGCTACCTCCGGGGGAAACCCTAGACCAGTTGATCGGATGACGGCGGCGCGTTGGTGTCGTTTCCTCCTTGGGGGCGTCATTCTTGGAGGCGTACACGGGATCGAGGGACCAGCGGGAGCCTTTTTTTGTTGGAGGGGTACTTCATCCTTCACATTGATGACGGCGGATCTCGGCGGCGTGGTGCAGTGGAGACTCGGCGCCCGATGCTCGGTGATGGACTCGCGCAGGTGGAGGTAGTTGTCTGGCGTCAAGGTGGCGTCGATGGTGGAGTGGCCTGACAAGGTAGAAGCCTCAATATCTGCTCTGAAAACGGACCTGTGGAAGATGGCGGCGACGACACATGTGAGTGCGTCAGACCGGATTGTGCCCCAGACCCGGTATGTGGCTCGGCTGGGGCTTCCGACATTTGATGTTAGGCTTAGGTGAGTGGTTTAGGTAGTGGCCCAGCTAGCACCCCTTCATCATTTTGATGTTAAGCTTAGATGAGTGGTCTGGGTAGTGGCCCAGTTAGCACGCCTTCATCATTTTGATGTTAGGCTTAGATGAGTGGTCTGGGTAGTGGCCCAGCTAGCACGCCTTCATCATTTGGATATGAGTAGCGGCATATGTTGCCAAGATGATGGATTCAGACATATTGTTGTAATACTTTGTTAGTGCTTCGAGAATAATCAATAAAGTGGCCGTATGCATCTCCTAGATGCAGAGGCCAGGGGTCATCCTCCTTTTCTAAAAAAAAAAACTTCTGAATTTGTATTGAGCATCTTGTAGGCCGGAAAAAAAAAATCTGACAAACCACACATCACTTATTGTTTTTCTTTTCTCTGTATAAGCATCATCGAATGTGACTAAAACAACGGAGCTAACCATTGGATCGGCGAAATGACACTAATCCTACACCTCACGTGTTCCACATGCAAAAACAACTGAATTTGTTCTAGGACCCTATAGCATATACGTATGACTCTAGCAGGGAGAGATGGTATGTATGGGCGATGAATATTAGTCCAATCAATGATATATGGAATAATATACATGCGCATGATTTGAAAATATTGGCATACACAACCATGAATTACAGCCGCATTAATGTTGATTCAATTTGTTAGGTTGATTCAATTTGTTGCAGTGCATTAATTGTGAGTCTTCCTGAATGTGTGATACCCGAGGGATGCTATTCCGCGCTCGCTCGTTGGGACGAGCGATTTCCGACAAGAGCTTAGGAAGTGAACTTTCCATTTTAAATAAGCCAGGATTAGAGATAGAAACTGAGACAACCGGACACCAGCAGCTGAAATCACGGGGGAGATGAAAATATAGAAGGGCACACCCCGGCCCCACCAGTTGGAATCACGGGGGGTGATTTTTTGATGTTAAGGACACATGTGGTGGGCCCTCTTGTCCTTGTCCGAAAGCATGCATGGCCTGAGGATAATCGCGCGTCGCCCCGTGAAGGAGCCTTTTCCGTGATACCCCTGTTCAATGTATGTTGGATGCTTTCCTTTTAGTTAGATGTCATTCCATGCACTGCAACAAATTGAATCAACCTAACCCATCAGCTATTGATTTCTTGCCACCGCCAACATGGACACCCAACATGTTATCTTTGTGCTTGTCCACTGTTAACTATTAGTGCTACTTAACAACATGTGGTGTTTGACGGAATAATTAGAGGACACGAAGAAAAAAAGATAACAAAATGCTGCTATTTTTTACTAGTACACACGTAGCTTGATAATGTACAGGATTTTCATTTTTGACAGAAATTGGGAGTCTGACAATGTACAGGGTGATTTTTCTACCTTGCAGGTTCAGTTTCGACGTGTACAACCGCAAGGCACAGTGCATTATGCAGGCTTAAGTATATGGCTGTTAAGTTAAGAGTGCACAACGCAAAGCGTCTAAACCAACAGACAAGCCTATATGTTATGGCTACCACATTTCTAGCACAGCAAATGCCCTGTCCTGGCACCTGCCAAAATCCTATTTTCCATACGTTAAGCACAAGCTTATATGATACGTTCCTTTACTTTATCACATGAAGTAACAAAACGGACCAAACACGCATACACCTGCCACGGTTATTTTTCTTCAACACTGTTTACAATTCTATTCCATTTTTTGACATTTAATACCATTTATATTAAACGCATAAGGTCAACTAGACATCACACCAGTAACAAATCTGATTGAATCTTTTAGTAGTACACTAGCAGGTTGACAATCTGCCCTAAGATCACTGTTCAAGATATCTTCCGATATGCCGATAAATCAGCCGATTTATCGCTTACCGTTGTCTGACCGATAAGATAAATCGGCCGATAAATCAGCCGATATGGCGATAAATCGGCCGATATGCCGATAAACTGACCGATTTACCCCTTATCATGGGTCGACCGATAAGTTCCCGATAAGCGATATCCCCAACATTGCCTAAGATTGAGGATAATCATAATAACAAAGTCATATGGACAAGAAGCCCGATTACAGTACAGTTTAGCCTAACTAATACTACATGTCTAGAACAACATCCAGTGCTAGGCAAACAAAAACAAGAGTAACAATGTTCTTTGGAGATGACATTATCCTTAATCTGTAGGTTTACCAGGCATTGCTCTGACCTGAAAATCCAGCTAACTAGAGTGTAAGCACCAGCAAATTAATTGAGCACCATTATTCAAGTACATTCCGAAGTATGACAAATAGTAGTTCAGCCAACAGAAGAGCCAATTCTTGGAGGAAGCACAAGCGTGTCCTGAAGGTAACACTACTGCCCATCTGCATCTGCCAATGACTCTGAGAACAGAGGAGCATAGGGCAAAAATTGTTGTGTATTTCTTTTCTCAAGATCAAGGATACATCCAACTTTATGATGCCGCATATCGTACGATGCCAAAGTATCACCCCCACATGAAAGCAGGAAAATGGTGTCGCAGTGAGGATGAATCTGAACCACCCTATACTCCAGCCCAGTCATGCTCATGAGCATATCAATTCTGGCAACGTGCTTCAGGACCAAACCTTTACTATCGCGATCCTTGAGGCACCAGAGCGCCATCTCAGAAACCAGGATTTTATTGTTATCATCGACAGAAGCTACAGCATAGTGCAAGCACCCCTGCGACGATCCAATCGTACCAAATCTTGGGCTGTATGGCATGCGGATGGTTTTCCACACTTTGCCCTCCATGTCCACCGCCACCAGCACATAATTGTTGCTGAAGTAGAGGCTGCCACTCAGGTACATCGTACCGCCAACAAAGACACACGTGCTGTCAAAGAATAGTTTAACTTTTTCAACCATCCCACAGTCCCTGTGACTCCAGGCTCTTGTCCTCGACGAGTAGATGCTCACTCCTGTGATGTAAGCTTCTGGAATGGTCTTGTCGAAATGAAGAACGTGGAAGTGGGACGAGACCGCCGGATCAAAAGCCAGGCCTGCGGTGTTTCTGTTCGCCGGCGACTGCGACTGTGGGGGCAGCTCCAGCCACCTCCCCGTGACCGGATTGCACACGACAAAGCGGAAATCATCCCCCTTCCAAGGGCTCGCCTTGCTCTTCTTGTAGCGGCGGTAGAGAAGGAGGCCATTGCAGGCGTCCACCTGGGTGATGCTCTCGTCCTTGCTAGGGTGCAGGTAAGGGAGGGAAGGGTCGAACGGGGCTGCGCCGTCGCCGGAGACGCTGGTGAAGTGGTGGCGGCGCTCTTTGCTGACGGTGGTGTAGAGGAAGCCGGCGAGGGTCTGGGGCAGCTTCTTGCGGTTGGCAGGGTCGGCGATGAGGTCGCGCCAGAGCACGGAGACGCACTTGAAGCGGTGGACGGATCTGGCCGGGAGGCGGGAGAGGATCTCCAGGATGATGTCCTCGGTGAGCATGCTGGCCGCCACCGCCGCCGTCGAACCCGGATGGTCGTCCAGCCTCGGCTTGGTGTTCCTCTCCAAGCTCCCATCTTTCTCCGCTTCCATGGGGCTGGAGCGGGAGGGCGTAGGTCAGGCCGGATCTGCAGATGGGGAGAGGAAATTATCGATCTGGCTTGGAAAAATCGCTCCTGGTGGTGGTCGGTGATGGGTACCTGGGTCGGTTGATGGGGACGGCGGCGGCGGCGCTTGGTTTCTCCGAGGACGAGAGACCTCGAAATTTCAGAGCTTGCGATTTCGACGAGACCACGCAATTTACGAAGGGTAGATAGAGCTTTGGATTTTATTTTTCCAAGTGTGTTTCGTTTTCCAAAATCATAAAACAGATTAATTTTTTTATGGGGTAAAAAAACATAAAACAGGTTATTTTTAGTAATACATTTTCAGGGGTATTTTCTTAGCCTCTACTTATTACTACTAAACAAGAGAACATATTCAACGCTAAACGTATCCAGCCTAATCTACACATAATATTCCTGATCAATTATAGCCTCACGATCAAATCGCTTAATTAGATCTAGCCATCGTGATTACACCAAACCATAATCGAAGTGCGTTTAGCAAATTATCATGGCGGACGAAAGCTCTGGCGTACGCCTGCACCCACGACCAATTTACACATAGAAGTCATATACGGAAACATATGTGCTGATTTAGCGGGGATCAATCCAGGCCAATTTACACAGAAAGATTTATATACGGAAACAAATGTGCTAATTGACCGGGATCAATCCAGGCGTCCAGCTTACATGAGCCGTCGCTGCCCTGCGCAGCCGCCGAGGCACCCGACGACGGCCACGCCGACGGGCTCCCGTGTCACCCGACACCGGCCACGCCGACGAACTTTTCCCGAACACAGGTGCAGCCGCCGCCCTGCGACGGCCGCGACGGCGAGCTCCCGTGTCACCCGACGCCGGCCACGCCGACGAGCTCTTCCCGAACACAGGTGCAGCCGCCGCCCTGCGACGGCCGCGACGACGAGCTCGCCGAGTCACCCGACGCCGACCAGCTCTTCCCCAACATAGGTGCAGCCGCTGAGACGCCCTGCAATGGCCGCGACGACGAGCTCTTCGTCGACACAGGTGCATGCTCTTCTCTGATCTGAAGTTCGTAAGGATTTACACGCCGCTGCCGCCAAGACGCCTCCGCTCCGCAGATGCATGCTCATTTGTTAACCTGTTCATATGAAAAACAAGAGCAATTACACAAGGAAATTTTAGTAACTGGTTACTTATGGCATGAACATATGCTAACATGATCCCTGTTGGCCTAAACCTGAGCATTGTACTGACCTCACCTAGGTGCCTCATCAAGCTGCATATGGATTGATCAATGCTCAGTTCCAATTCATATGGACACAAAAAAAGTCACTCTGATATGGACCTACATGAATAGTATTAGAAACTACTACATCCTGATGCATTATTCCATGTATATTAACGCAAAATGAATTCAATTGGTTGCAGAGGCACCATAATAAAGCTTAGATGGAAATAATAATAATTCGCAAATATATGATGGTTGTTTTTCTCTGAAGTGCATATGTGATTATCGACCTCGGTATCACTGGTTTCATTGCCAAGCGCACATGAACTAACTAAATTAAAACTATCCATCTAACATATAGATGGAAGAAAGAAGTGTCAAACTCATCATGGAGTAAGAAGTATTCTCAGTCCCTAACACTGACAGCCATTTATAAAATAGTAATGTGTAAACACAAAACTGAAGAGAACATATTCAACGCTGAACAAAAGAGATAAAGGGCCACAAAAGCTATAAATTTTTCTGACCACACGTGAACAGCAATAATAATAAAACTAATTCTGGACCTACCACTTTTCTTTTTTTTAACTTCCAGGTTTTTATCAGATCACACTATATAATAAGCATGAAAGAATAAGGATGTTTTTTTTAACTTCCAGGTTTTGATCAGATCACACTATATAATAAGCACGAAAGAAGAAGGATGTCGATGTGACCTCCGACTCTGCATATCCGTGTCTCCTATTTGTGTGATTTATTTATTTGTAAATATAAAGCACAGCAGCACACCTGAAATATCGCAACTTGATGATGGCTGAAATTACTACCGTCTACCTTATCAATGCAAATTTACCTTTTACTCATGACCAAGAATAATGAGAAAACAAAAGTAACGAAACTCACCTTGATGGGGTTACACATCAATGCCATGAGTTTTCAGCTGTAGTACAACCTTCAATCTCAAGAATAGTAGATTCTGCCGGTTTAGCAAACTCATAACTAAAAGTACTTCGCTGGCCCCTCCTATCCAGCACGGCCACTGATGGTACAATAAACTGGCAAAGGAAAGGACACAAGAGTTATATTTCTTTAGAAAAAGGTATAAACTTTCTCTGTACAAAATGGTAAAGGAAAGAAGACACAAAATCGAAGAAACGTTCCAACGAGCTGAACTCGATATTTCTGTCTAAAATGCATTACGAAAATAACTCCATCAAGACAAATGACACTCACACAAATGTCAAACTGTTTAAGAACCCCCAACTCAGTACAATGATCGGCCTACATATCCCAGAAGAGTCTTTAAAAAAAAGGTTAGTTCATCGAGTTTTTAATGGTGCTAATTATCGAAAGTGTTTATTCTTCTTTCTTTGGGCACTCTATAGTTGATTCAGGTACAGAGCCTTTTTATGGCACCAAACAACCTCTACCAATCCAACATAATAATGATCACTCACGCATTCAGGGATCAGCAAGTAAGAAAGTACTCTCTCTAATCACAAAAAAATGTCTTGTCTTTGTGACTGCATCCAAAGAAGTACTCCCTCTGTTCGGAATTACATGTCGTAGAAATGGATGCATCTAGACGTATTTTAGTTCTAGATACATCCATTTTCGAGACAAGTAATTCCGAACGGAGGGAGTAGCACTATTTCTATTACCTGATAATTTGATATACTGAATGTTGCTACAATTGTAGTCCAGTGTCTACGCACACAAGGTGCACATAAAAGAGGAATGGGGTCTTCTTATACTTTTTTTTTTTGTTTTACGTTTTCCAGTATATAAATGAGGTCATCTTCTTCTATTATTAAATTTGCATATTAGATGGCTGCAGGTTAAGTATTGCACATACAGTACTTCATAGTCTCCTCGCTGCACTGCTCCAGAAATACAAGAAGTTACACAGGCTCCAAAACTGAAAAGCAGTAAAATCCATTCACGGGAAATCAGGTAACATGGGCTGAATTTGATTTTATAGGGCTAGATGTAACCTGCCATGCGAGGATATGTGCTCTCGCATAGTGGCCATGTGAGCCCGCTGTTGGGCTGTCCTCTCACCTCACCTCTGTCACACGGCAATCAGAACTCAATTCAGAAGAGATGGAAATTCAGTTGGATTTGCGAAGAAGAACAAGATTCGTTCAAAGTTTTAGCACTGATGGGCGCAAACTAGCCATCTGCACATCTGAAAATCCACCAGTAACAAGGAGAAGTAGGGCAGCCAGCACAAACCTCCCATGTCGCCTCTCTGCCTCCCCGCGGCGGCCCGGGACCGTTGTGTGGTGGCGCGCCAAGCGTCCCCGGCGACCCCTCCGTCCGCGCCCCTCGTGCTATTCCTCTCCCTCCGCCTATGCTGCCGGCTCCTGCACCACTGCTCCTGCTCCTCCCCCTCCTTCGCGGCCGGACGCACCGAGGCCGAGGCGGCAACCGGCCACTACTCTTGCTCCTCCCGTTACTCCGCGGCCGGGCGCACCGAGGCTGAGGCGGCGACCGGCGCGCGCGCGTATATGCAACATCGGCGTTGCCCACGACGACGCGGATGGCAGAGGCGTTGGCGCGGCAGCAGCATGACCAGAGACTCCTTCGCCGTAACCGCCGGGAGCACCGAGGACGGTAGCGGTGGCTTTATTTTCTGAGAGCGGTAGGGAGACAGTGGAAGGGATAAGGTATGTGAAGTGTGTGGGTGTGGAGAACTGAGGGGAGGCAGCGAGGGGCGTGTCCAATTTATTTTTCATATAATAGCCCGATTGAGAGGAGGCAGCGAGGGGCATGTCCATTTTTTTTCATATATAGCTTCGGACGGGCGTTGTCCAATTCCTTTTTAATTTCTTTTTATTATCACTAGCCTTTTTCATCATTCTGTTTACAGTGATGCTACACATACGACGCCGAATGCATGATTTATGCACGATGAGTCAGCTCGGCCTTTCATTATGTCCGCGAAACTACTTTACAGCCGACTATGGCCGATCCTTGCACGACAGTCAATCTGGTGGTGTGCTACAGCTTTAATAGCTCGGCCTTTCATTATGTCCGCGAAACTACTTTACATCCGACTATGGCCGATCCTTGCACGACAGTCAATCCGATGGCGTGCTACAACTTTAATTAGTTTATGGTTGGATGGTTGGATATGTAGCATCGTGTAAGGATAGGTACCCTTGGATCAGTTGTCGTGCAAGAATCGGCTGCAAGCTATCGTATGTAAAGTAGTTTCGTTCAGTTTATATTACTCCCTCCGTTAAGATCTTACATTATGGGATAGAGGGAGTAGTTATCTTTTTTTTTAAAGTTGACCCATTTGGTTGTGTGGGTGCGATCTTTCTGCAGGATGACAACGGTTTAAATAAATGTTCTGTCATGGTCGTTTTGATACTTTATAGAACTTTTTGTTGAGGATAATAGTTTTATAATCATGTAGGTCATTTTGTGGCCTCTTGATGTTAAATTTCATGGAGTACTTATTAGAGATATTTCGACACTCTTGAACAAATATATTTTGCATCATATCATAATACTTATTATTTTATGAAGCAGTAGTATTTGAAAACTAAGTCGTATTACTTGACTTTAGTTTCATAGGCATATTTAGAACAAAATTAGCCATTATTTTAGTAGATTGAGAATTGAATAATGATGATATAAGAAATTGAGACTTGGAAGATGACGGAACCAACATGCAGTCCTCGGATCATTAGGCATGACACATATTCACATGGCTCAATAACAATGACTCACTAAAGAAAAATAAGATTGAAAATGGATGTTTTTATTATAGATTATGATACGTGCGTTGCACGTGCAAGTCTACTAGTAATACATAAAACAGTTTTTATTTTGTTGAGGTATACATAAAACAGATTTTAAGAGGTCGTGCCTGCTGTTTTAGGGCCACTTTTTTTTAGCCCACATATAAATAATCAAAAATCAAAAAAGATAAACATGTCGTGTCGTGCTGTCCCGTGTGCCCAACCTCTAGGCCCGGGCACAGCCTCTAGCGTGCCGCATGTTGGGGGAGCAACTAGTTAACGAGTGCTCCTTTGGGAGCCTCGCAGCGATCACGCGCTCTTAGCCATTCGTCACGCGTCGCGCTCTGGACGCTCTCTCCAGATTTTATTTTTTTATTTTTCCGCACGCGTTTTCGGCTTATTAAACGGTTTTTCCTCGGTTTTGGGTGTCGAGTCCAGACACTCTTCCTGCTCCTTCCACAGATTGAGGATGTTGGTTGAGTGCGATGTGGGCAACTCCTCATGTAACAACAAAACGTGATGTAGCCTCCACCATTGGTTGTTGTCACAACAAACTCCAATGCCGTCGAAGAAGCGCTGCAACCCTTGTTGCATCACCGGATGGCTTCCATGCATGGTGAAGCCCGCCCTCAACACCGCAGCATGACAGTGTCACCGGTTGCCATCGTGGCACCACCGACTCACAATACTGCACCAGGTCACGCAGTAGCACCCGCCAATCTTTTTGGAGGAGCTGGGTTGCCAACCGTGGAAGCATTTCTCTCTTCGTGCGCAAGCGAGACAGATAAATCAAAGAAACACCGAGATGATGGTGTTGAACATGTGTACATGTACGTAGGTCTGAGTTTTGTATGCCGTACCTGGTGTGTCTCTCTTTCTTTGTATTTACCTGTATTTTGAGAGACAAGACACCGGTCGCACCCCTTGTACCTATATATATGTGCCTAATGCACGATCAATCAATCATCGATGCACCAAATCATTGTCTACATGATATCTATCGCAAGTCGTTCCTACCGCTTCCGCTAACCCTAGCCGCCGCCGCCGCCGCGACTTACCGCCGCCCCTCGCCGCTGCCGCCACTCCTCCACCCGCCGTGCCGCCTCCTCCTCGCGCCGCGCCGCCTCTCCCCACCGCCGCCGCGCCACCTCTTCCCGCGCCGCCGCCGCCTCGGGGTGCCGCCGCTGCCGCCACCTTCCCACGCCGCAGCCGCCGCCCCCTCCCTCTTCCTACGCCGCCGCGCCGCCGCCATGTCGTCCGCCTCCTCCAATCCCTTCGCGGTTGACCCCGCTGAGATCCGCGACATCAACATCAACACACGCGTTCCCGTCATCCTCGACGCCTCCAACTCCACGTACTTCGCATGGAAGACGTACTTCACGCTGCTCTTCCGCGAGAACAGCCTCATGGATCACGTGGACGGCACCATCGACTCTTGCGACATGATGGACGACGTTGAGTGGATCGCCATCGACGCCACCATCATCCGGTGGTTCTTCACCACCATCTCCAAGGACTTGTTCCACACGGTCGTGAGTGCTGGCGACGACGCTCGCACACTGTGGGTCAAGCTGAACGGTCTCTTCATCGACAACAAGCTTCAGCGCCGCGTTTTCTTGCAGCAGGAATTTTTTTACTGTCACCAGGATGACCAGTCCATTGATGACTACTGCCGCCGCCTGAAGACGTTGGCGGATGAGCTCCGTGACATTGGTGCCAAGATTGATGACGACCTCCTTCTCAGCACTCTCACCGCCGTCCTCAACAAGGACTTCGGCAACGCCGCCTCCAACCTCACCTTGATGCCGGAGCCCTCCTTCCCCAAGTTCGTGGCGTACTTGCGGTTGGAGGAGCGTCGGATGAAGGGAGTCAAGAAGCGCGTGCAGCATCACGCCCTCGCCGCCGGCACCTCCCGTGGCGGTCCACCACCCACCACCCCACCCGCGCCCCGCCAGCAGTCGCCGCCTCCCGCGCCTCCGGGTACTTCCCCCTGCCGCCCGCGCCCTGATACGTCCAAAACGTATCTATAATTTCTGCTTGCTCCATGCCTCTTTTGGGTGATATTGTTATGATATTTATACACTTCCATACACTTTTGATCATATTTGGACTAACCTATTAACTCAGTGCACCCCAGTGCCAGTTTCTGTTTTCGGCTGTTTTTGTATTTCAGGTTTTCCCATTACGAGAACTGCCAGAAAAATCCCGGAAAAATTATATAAAAAATCAGCGTTTCAGAAGCTACCAGGCACCCGAAGCACGGCCGGAGGGGGGCCACCAGGGCTCCAGGCGCCCTGGTGGCGCGGCCCCTCCTGGCCGCGCCGGGGGGGGCGCCTGGGCCCCCCGAGCCTCGTCTGGTGCCCCCCTTTGGCATATATTTATACCGTCTCCCGAAACCCTCGAGACAGGAACTCTTTTTTCGCGATCTCATCTCTGTTCCGCCGCCGCCGCCGCTTCCAAGATCGGGAGCACCAGGAGAACTCTTCCCGGCACCCTGCCGGAGGGGAGGATCACCACCGGGAGCTTCTCCACCACCATGGACGCCTCCCGGGTGAGTTGTGAGTAGTCTCCCTTGGACTATGGGTCCATGACCAGTAGCTATGTGATGTTCTCCTCCCGTTCTTGTGCTTCACTAATTAGTCCTCGTGAGCTGCCCTACATGATCGAGGCACATATGTAATCCTTATGCTGTTGCTATGATGAGTTTGCTGGGATCCGATGGATTATGAGATTATGTTCAGATTGTGTTTGAGTAATATATTTGATTCACCTCTTTTATATTTATGTTCGTAAGTAATTCTTGCATGTTCTCCGTTGTTATTTATTGCTTTGGCCAAGTAGTAGGTAGTGACTCCAAGAGGGAACGTTATGCTTGATTGTGGGTTCATGCCCCTCGATGACTAGCTTGAGTGACAGAAACATGAGTCTAGGGGATGTGATGTTGCCACAAGGGGGAAAACAACGGTGCTTGTGCCCGCGGGTGCAAGGATTGTTTACTTTACGCAAAGTTCTTTTAATGCAGTTGTCTGTTGCTTTGAGTTTACACTATGGGTGGGACTCGCAACTTAATACCAGCGAGATGTTCTGGATAGATATCTCAAGGTGGATGATTAGTAGTAGATGCAGATGGATTTCGGTCTACTTACCTCGGCGTACCGCCCATGCTTTGAACCTCTACCTTTCTTGCAACTTAGTCAGCATTGGTTTGCGCACATGGTCCTGTCAATTGCCTAGCTGTAATTCGTTTACCTCACATAGCTGTTTTATCGTCTTTTGGGAGAGAGACATCACTAGTGAACATCATGAGACTCCGGTCCATATTACCATCATTGATCACATCCGCTATTTACTTACTATTGCAATTATACCTATCATTACTATCACTTGTGTTTGATCCTTTGTAAACTACAAGGCCGGAGGGATTGACAACCTCTCTGTACTCATTGGGAGCAAAGTTATTTGTATCTGTGTGCAGGTCCACGTTGATTGCTAATATCTGGCGCCGTTAGCAGTTGACACCTTCTTGTTGAAACTGGGAGTCTCAGGGAAATCGATCCTTGGTATTGCCAACGGAAAACTTCCGCTACACTGCATCTCAAACCTTCCACTTGGGGTAACCAACGAGGGGCGAGAAGCCATCAAGCAAAGTTTTCTAGCGCCGTTGCTGGGGACTCCACTCTTCAGGATAGGGGAGTTGCACGCTATCTTTTACCTTTGCTTTTTAGTCTTGTTAGTTTACCTTTCAGTTTTGCTTTAGTACCTTTTATCGAAAATCACAAAAATAGTTATCTTGCTTGCTTGCTACTATGGGTTCCACCAAAAACACTAGATGGGAGGAGTACACCCCTTCTTCCATTACGCCAATCACCACTGTCGGGATCTACAAAAGTAATAAACCTTGTGATTATGTTAGTCTTGATGGAGAGTTATGCCCATGGCATGGTCTTCCAGGAAAAGAGTATGAGCCTCAGTTTAAAGTTGCTCCTATACTTCCCCAAACTTGGGAAGACGTTCAAACTCTTATAATAGAGAGCAATCCAAACAAAGAAGATGACACTACAATTCTGCCCAATAATGATAAAATTAATTTTGATAATTGTAGTATCTCAGAAGTTGTCACTTTTCTACAAAGAATGGCTAAAGATCCCCACACTAGCACGCTTAATCTTGCCTTCACAGAGCATATCACTAATGCTCTCATCAAAGCTAGGGAGGAGAAACTTAGAGTAGAAGCCTCCATACCTAGAAAGCTAGAAGATGGTTGGGATCCTATGATTAAAATTAAGATAAACAACTTCTCTTGCTATGCTTTATGTGATATTGTAGCTAGTACCTCCATTATGCCCAAAAGACTATATGATATGCTTAAACTGAAACCTTTTGATTCTTGTTCTTTTGGTGTTCGTCTCGTTGATTCTTCCATAAAGAAACCTTTGGGGAGGATCGACGATGTTCTTATCATTGTCAATGACAACTATGTTCCCGTTGATTTTACTATTATGGATATTGAATGTGAACCTTCGTGTCCAATTATTTTGGGACGTCCTTTTCTACGCACCGTTGGTGCTATCATTGACATGAAAGAGGGGAATATAAAATTCCAGTTTCCTCTCAAAAAAGGGATGGAACACTTCCCTCGAAAGAAGATTAAGTTACCTTTTGAGTCCGTTATACGGGCTAGCTATTCTTTTACTCTTGATAAAACTTGATCTTTTTGCATTATGCCTAGCTTAAAGGCATAAAAGAAAGCGCTTTTGGGAGGCAGCCCAATGAATAAATTTTATTTTGCTTTTGTTGTGTCTTTATGTTGTTACTACTGTAGCATCATCATTGTATCTTTGCTTTTCAAATTTTGTGCCAAGTGTAGCCTATGATTGCTAGAAAGTTCAAAAGTTGTGACGTGCTGTCCAGGAAACAGATTCAGTCCTTGGATAGAAAAATTCGTATAAAATCACCAGATCATCTTTTTGGTCTGAATTGTTTCGACGGCGTGCTCTATATAATTGTCTTTCGTGCGTCTGTTTTGAGTTTTTTGATTAGAGTTGCAGAAGTGCCCCGAAAAAATCATTTACTACCTGCTATTCTGTTTTTCACAGATTCTGTCCTGTTTTGCCTTTCCTTCATTTTGCAAACCTAGAGCTTGCTTTTTCTTTGCAAAAACCTTTTGGCAATCTTGAGAAACAGTAGACCTTCAAGAATATCTTTATTTCCAGCAAGGAACAATTATTTTATTAAGGGTACTAACCTCGCTAATCAGATTATGATGAGTTATGTATGAAGGGAGTTTTCAAGTGTGCGAGGGAAGATGATAAAAAGATCCAGGAGTGTCAAACGCTCAAGCTTGGGGATGCCCCCATGCATCCCCAAGAAATATTCAAGGAGACTCAAGCGTCTAAGCTTGGGGATGCCCCCGTGCATCCCCTTCTCCATCAACATTATCAGTTCGTCTTTCGTTCCACTATATTTTAATCACTTCATGTGTTATGTGCTATGCTTGGAGCATCTTGCTTTTAGTTTCCTTTTTAGTTTTCCTTAGCTTTTCATAACGAGTCGGAACTCAGCTTTCTTTATGTGGGAGAGAAACACGCTCCACTTCTACCTAGAACATAACATAGAATTTTCATGTCTATCCTTGCTGTGTGTGTTCTTTGTCTTTTAATAGCTACTATCATGCTTAGCCCTTAACTTTCATGCTTATCTTTTTTAAGAGCTTTTGTTTAGTTGGTTGCTTGAACTCTCTTTAGTTATCATGTTTATCTTATTAAGAGAGTTTGCTTCCGTTGCATTGGTTGATATGTCTATGATAAAGATGCTACGTGCATAATGGCGCTTAGTAGTTCATGTTTTCTTATGGTTAGTCTCAAATAGTTGGGGGGTTCCCAATGTGTTATTGGAGTACCAACATGATTTGTTTGCCTATGATGTGGTATGGTTTAGTAATATCTTCCTTCGAGAATTTACTTTGATTGACTTGGCGTATGCTCACGCATATTTAAGACTGTAAAGAAAGTCTGTCAAGCCTTGATGATCTTTTATTTCTGAGTAGCGATATAGCTTCCATGCCTGATTCAATGTTGCTTTGTCGCTCTGCATGATTATGACCGTCATTGCTCTCTTAGTTGGTCGCTCCCAGTCTTTTGCTAACCTCCACCTGTACTAAGCGGACTGACTGCTTGTGCATCCAAATTCCTTTATACCAGTTATGCCATATGAGTCCACCATACCTTCCTACATGGTATTTACCTGCCATTCCTAACGGAGACTTGCATGTGCCATCTCGAAATTATTCAAAGAAAAGCATTCCTATTTTGTGCCTCTGTTTTAAGTTCATGAGGAAGTAGTAGTTAATTCATGATCTTTTTAAGTTGGACAAGCTTCACCCCGGGATTGCATGTATAATGTGCAAACCCATAATACGAGAAGGAACTGGCATTGAGTGCGCCCAGCTCAAAATTAATATAACAAACAAACCCTCCTTCACGCTTTGTTCATGAGAAATCAGAAAACTTTGGCAGTGATAAACAAAGGAGATTAAGAGGATGTGATCGTCCTCATTCGGGAGCCGTTCCTCGAAACTTGTCCATCTCAAGAAGTGATTGAGTTGTCTGCTAGCATTCATTGACGGAACATGCATAATCTAAAAAAATAATTATTACTTCTGTTTCTAAAACCAAGAGCTCTGGTACATGTTTTGTCTTTGTTTCCGACTACGGGTTTTCAACCTTGCCAACAAAAGCCACGGTTCGAGAGTCTCCACCTTCTTTTAAAAGCACCAACTACTGAGAGCATGATTGTCATTCTGAGTGTAATGTGCATTGTCCCGAAGTAGCATTGTCTTTTGCATGATTGTGATATCGTTTATTTTGAAATCATTGTATCTAGTCATCACTTAAACCTTGGAGGTGCCCCTGCATTTATGTTTTGCTTCACTAAAGGGGGCAAGAGAGATATCACTTTATCATATTTGTACACCATGTTCATTACAAATCTATTTGATGTTTCAGTATCATATTGTAAACTTTCAGTTCTTTGTGATTTTCTCATGAGGCAACTTAATTACTACAGATTCATTGTCTCAGTAAGCTTTTGTCATATGACTATGAAAAAGTCCTATATGGTTAATAGCATGTCACCATAGAAATTATTCTTGTTATCATTTACCTACTCGAGGACGAGCAGGAATTAAGCTTGGGGATGTTGATACGTCCAAAACGTATCTATAATTTCTGCTTGCTCCATGCCTCTTTTGGGTGATATTGCTATGATATTTATACACTTCCATACACTTTTGATCATATTTGGACTAACCTATTAACTCAATGCACCCCAGTGCCAGTTTCTGTTTTCGGCTGTTTTTGTATTTCAGGTTTTCCCATTACGAGAACTGCCAGAAAAATCCCAAAAAAATTATATAAAAAATCAGCGTTCCAGAAGCTACCAGGCACCCGAAGCACAGCCGGAGGGGGCCACCAGGGCTCCAGGCGCCCTGGTGGCGCGGCCCCCCCTGGCCGCGCCGGGGGGGCGCCTGGGCCCCCCGAGCCTCGTCTGGTGCCCCCCTTTGGCATATATTTATACCGTCTCCCGAAACCCTCGAGACGGGAACTCTTTTTCGCGATCTCATCTCTGTTCCGCCGCCGCCGCCGCTTCCAAGATCGGGAGCACCAGGAGAACTCTTCCCGGCACCCTGCCGGAGGGGAGGATCACCACCAGGAGCTTCTCCACCACCATGGACGCCTCCCGGATGAGTTGTGAGTAGTCTCCCTTGGACTATGGGTCCATGACCAGTAGCTATGTGATGTTCTCCTCCCGTTCTTGTGCTTCACTAATTAGTCCTCGTGAGCTGCCCTACATGATCGAGGCACATATGTAATCCTTATGCTGTTGCTATGATGAGTTTGCTGGGATCCGATGGATTATGAGATTATGTTCAGATTGTGTTTGAGTAATATATTTGATTCACCTCTTTTATATTTATGTTCGTAAGTAATTCTTGCATGTTCTCCGTTGTTATTTATTGCTTTGGCCAAGTAGTAGATAGTGACTCCAAGAGGGAACGTTATGCTTGATTGTGGGTTCATGCCCCTCGATGACTAGCTTGAGTGACAGAAACATGAGTCTAGGGGATGTGTTGTTGCCACAAGGGGGAAAACAATGGTGCTTGTGCCCGCGGGTGCAAGGATTGTTTACTTTACGCAAAGTTCTTTTAATGCAGTTATCTGTTGCTTTGAGTTTACACTATGGGTGGGACTCGCAACTTAATACCAGCGAGATGTTCTGGATAGATATCTCAAGGTGGATGATTAGTAGTAGATGCAGATGGATTTCGGTCTACTTACCTCGGCGTACCGCCCATGCTTTGAACCTCTACCTTTCTTGCAACTTAGTCAACATTGGTTTGCGCACATGGTCCTGTCAATTGCCCAGCTGTAATTCGTTTACCTCACATAGCTGTTTTATCGTCTTTTGGGAGAGAGACATCACTAGTGAACATCATGAGACTCCGGTCCATATTACCATCATTGATCACATCCGCTATTTACTTTCCGCTTTTACTTACTATTTGCAGCAATACCTATCACTATTATCACTTGTGTTTGATCCTTTGTAAACTACAAGGCCGGAGGGATTGACAACCTCTCTGTACTCGTTGTGAGCAAAGTTATTTGTATCTGTGTGCAGGTCCACGTTGATTGCTAATATCTGGCGCCGTTAGCAGTTGACACCTTCTTGTTGAAACTGGGAGTCTCAGGGAAATCGATCCTTGGTATTGCCAAGGGAAAATTTCTGCTACACTGCATCTCAAACCTTCCACTTGGGGTAACCAACGAGGGGCGAGAAGCCATCACGCCCCCCGCTCCTCCCGCTGCCCCCAGCAGCCCGGCGGCGGGCGTCGCGGCAACCGTCGCGGAGGCGGCCGCAAGCAGCAACAGGCGCCCGGGGGGGCCCTCGTCAGCAGCAGCAGGTCACCCCTGCATGGACGTACGGCACCAACCCGTGGACTGGTGTCGTCCACGCGTACTCCATGCCGCTTCCCCGGGCACCCGCGCCAGGCATCCTCGGGCCTCGTCCGGCGAGCCACCAGGCTCTCTTCGCCGCGCAGAATGCTGCGCCCTACAGCGGCTATGGTGCCGCACCACTACCCGCGCCCGCTTATGGAGCTGCACCCGCCTACGGCGCCACCGCCGCGCCGGCCTACGGCGGGTCCTACCCGCCTCAGGTGCCGCCACCATGGGACCCGACCCTCCTTGCTTCCCTGCACGCCGCCCCGCCACCCAGTTCCTACGGTGGCGGTGGTGACTGGTACATGGACTCGGGCGCCACCGCTCACATGACTGCTCATCCCGGTAACCTCACGTCTGCCACCCCCCACTCATACTCCTACTCGCATCGCCGTTGGTAACGGTTCCTCTCTACCCATTACACATGTCGGTCATATGCACTACAAGAAATATGTCAACTTGTGACCACCACTATTGGTCACTGAATGGTCACAAATTTCCATTTGTGACCTTTTTGTGACCAAAAACATAAGGTCAAAAGCTGGCCGTCATAAACTGACTATAGCGACCTTCTCTGTGAGAAGGTCATAGACGTTTATGACCAAAATATGCCTACTGTCGTGTTTTGGTCACTGGTTGTCTGCCCAAGCCATGTCGGATCCGACGTGGCAATCTGACGTGGCAAAATTGCGACCAATTGAAAAGGTCACTGACAAGATTCAGCCCGGTCCGATTCGGTGTTTTACTGGGCCGAGCCTATTAATTCAGCCTATTTGTGGTTTTTTTCATCAATTTTTTGTTGGGTTCATGGGCCTGGCCCATTTTATTTTCTAGGACGTAGCCTTCAATTCATTTCTTTTTTGGGCCTCGGCCCTTTTACAATCCAGTCTATTTTGGGCCTCCACAACATGCATTTAGAAGCTTGACATCACCAGGGCAGATGGCTATTCCAGCTTACATCTCAGCATGTATGTATGTATCCAAACCATTTCATTTCTTTCAACACAAAGGATTCTTTCAACAGCCACAACAGTAGACAGTAGATACATTCAACAGAGACTGAATTAACATAGAAACTAGATGATGCCCCGCGCGTAGCTGCGGGATTTTTTTCATGGCTTTTCAAAGTAACGTTCACATATATCAAAGAACATAACAATTTGAATAAATATGATAAATTTCATATATATGTAATGATTCAAAGATGTTACTGAATTACAGACTGCTAGTGTACAACCATAATGAACTGCAACTTTTAATTCTTTTCGGGCATGTGACTTCGGTAAACCAAAAGATTAGTTCTATATGTATAGCATTCAGATTGCATGGGAGATAAATATTGTATAGCATAAGCAAACATACATAGATATAGCAGAAAAATAGTGACAATTCTCTTACGAACATATGAGAAAAATCGCTGGAATTAAGAACCTGCCCTGACCTGTAAGCTATCTTGTCTTTCCTCTTTAATACTCCCTCCATCTCAAAATAAATGACTCAACTTTGTACTAATATTGTACAAAGTTGAGTCATTTATTTTGAGACGGATGGAGTAGAAAGGATGGCTCGGCCAGAGCCAAGGGACGCCTCAAGATAGAGGGCAAAGAGATAATCTGATACAGAGAGGGGAGGCCACGTCAGGGACTGCGGATCTGTCCTCGCCAACATACGTTGCGTCATCAGGCAATGGAATGTTGTTGACCATGGTAGACCATAACTGAAAATCACCAAGATGGGATCGACGTTGTTTTGTGGTAACCAAGAGCGAACTGCCAAGTACAAAAAAAATAATCAAATGAGAACTCTGGTGTATGCATGTGTAGTTCATATCTGATTCCAAGCAGAATGAAAAAAATATTCTCACTGATGTTTGCTTTGAGATAACACCACAAAACTTCTGTTTAGATGATAGAAGTATGAATAATTGTTAAAGATCAATGGCAAAGAAATAACTGAAAGATATGTTCAAGCACTGAACCAATCAACTGATGAAGGCTGATATTTGTACTCTTATATAAACAATATAAATGACAATGTCCATTGTTAATTAAGGGAGGTTTGTACTACAGAAAATTCATGACTCACTTTATTGTAACTAAGATCAGTGGAAAATAAACAACTAAAATCAGTGGCAAACAAATACCTGAAACAAAAATACATTCTAGCATGAACAAATCAACTGAAGCACTAACACTTGATACATTGTGTGGAGCTTTTCATGTGGACGTTGGTGCTGGTCAGCCAACATATGAGGAACCCACTTGAGAGGACAACAAGCCGCGCAAAGATGGGACGGTGTGCAATGCGACGGTGTGCCCACCAAGTTGGAGAGACGACGGGAACGCTGGGATCAGTTGGAGATTGGAGACGATTGAAGAGGGGGAGAGGATGCCGGGAAGTGTAACATAAGAGGTTGTGATGGAAACAGAAGACCGCTGTCGTGGTCCATGGAGAAGACATGAAGTAAAGGAGGCGCTGCGATGGGGAAGAAGGAACGGTGCGGTGTGTTGGGGAGCTGCGATGGGGAATAAGAAACGGAGCGGTGCGATGGAGATGGAGAAATGGAAAGAAGAGGTGTCCGTTAAAAAAAGCAATTGTTCTCTTTTTTTTCTTTCGTAGAAGAAGAGAAGGCTGGGCGTCAGTCCATTAACTGGAAACATCATCTGATGTGGAATAACGGTTCCTTTCC
Organism: Secale cereale; assembly: GCA_902687465.1. Lineage (NCBI taxonomy): Eukaryota > Viridiplantae > Streptophyta > Magnoliopsida > Poales > Poaceae > Secale > Secale cereale. The sequence goes on along the minus strand of LR738712.1, from coordinate 824,935,777 downwards.
ACCTCGTGAACAGCCATTTCGATCTCCGGTGATTACGGAAACCGCTCGTCGCGGCGCCCTGGCCGGCCTTTTATTATTCCCATGGGCCAGTAACGTGCAAGATGGCCAATTCCAACGAACCAACCAAAGAGGTAACTTTTTTATGAGGAAAAATAACAAAAAGGCTAGAGCCCACGGAAGACACTTCGGCTGGGGCAGGCTGTCAAAAATGAGAAGTTGCTAGCAAACACCAAGTCGCTTCGTATAGCCCAGCCGTTCATCCACATGTTCCTCATAGTTAGCCGGTAACTGAAGGCTAATGTCGCCGTTCTGTATGACATTAAGCTTCTTGTTGGTCCCTCATGTAAGCCACTATTGAAACAATGATGTGGCAGTGCTGCTGAGGTGGATAGACTGCATGTCAAGAGAAATATTATAGTGGGGATGAACTATTTAGGTATTATAGATGAAGCAACAAAGGGCAGACCAAGTACAGGAACTACAGCTACATGGGACTACAGCAACCATTTCTATTTCTACACGCTTGCAAGAGAGGGAGGGACTACCAAGGAGCTAAACTAACAGCGGTCGAGCTAAACTAACAGCGATCATCCATCATTAATCAGTGACAGTAGCAATGAGTGGCAGCGGCGACGTTCGAGAGACACCCTCCACATGCTGCTGCTTGGTGTACCTGCTACTGCTTGGTTTGCTGCATCACTAGCCGCCCTGCACACAGTAAGAATTTTAGCTTTACATAAGGTTTACAAGAACAGGACCCTGATACATGAGATTGACATTCACAAGCTATTTGCATTTATATTTAGAACTGTGTCATACCATTTACATTACTAGTTATGTATTGACATACTTATCTAAAAGAACATATATAGAAACATATGAATTTTATTTATGAATACCATTACAGAAGTACTAAAAAAAGAAGAGCTCATGACACAAGAATCCAGGAAGAACCCATCAATTATGCGCCCGAGCGAGAGATGTGCATGCAGATCAAATAGTAGATTCGAGCAAGAAGGATGTACTACCTGAAATGGGAAATGAGGAGGCCGATCCGACGAGTCCCACCCAAGTTGTGGAAGGAGCAGCGGCTGCAGAAGGACTCAACGGACCAGACGCCGTCGTGGACCTGGTAGGTGACGATGACGTGGTAGTGGTGGAAGCCGCTGCCGAGGCCGACTGTGCCAGCGGCGTCCTCGTCGTCCTCCAAGGTGATGACGATGGCAGGGTCGGCGTTGAGCCGGTGGTCGTGGTTCTGGTAAAAACTATAGGAAACTTGATTACTTCTCAATACTATGTAGTCACACTTTCAGAAAACCTGTCTATGTATATACAAACTTGAAAGATTAGCCCTGCAAAGGTTCAGTGGATCCAAATAAACATGCACATCAGAAAACTAGAGGAACAGACAGTCAACACGTATATATCTAGTCAATAAAATATGCATGCAAAGTTGTACTGATGTAGACATGCTCTCACATCAGAATTTAGAAACATCAGAGTCTCGCTGCATCTCAAAATCAAGCTGATCTGACATGTAGGCACTGATTAACTGATCCAATAATACTAATGCAATTGTAATGATACAGCAGAACAGATCGTTCAACATTTCCAGTGCAAGCATTGTACATAGAAAAACAAACTGAAACCCAATAAGACACTATCAATCATGATATGTTTGTACAATGGTTGGTGTATGTTGAGCTCGGCACTGTGTGATGTATAACAGATGCTGTATAACAGAGAAGAACGGCAAAAAAAAAAATGGTGGCATTGAGCTGTTGATAGAAGTATGCAAAAAAGCTACTCAGTTGCTAGCAAGATGAATCAAAGAGAACTATGAAGGTTGGAGTCTAGAAAGGTATTCCCAGTTACAAACCGACTACGACAATAGTTAAGCTATGCATCATTCTTGGCGGTGGATCTCATCCCTGTCATTTTTAGCAATCACTGCACGTGGAAGAAGTAAAGCATGTCAGTTGTATTGATTTTCAAACACACAAAAATGAAGGAGCAAAAGGCAGCGAAAATATAACTGCAGGGCCCTCTTAACACATAATGTTTGTGCCTAATCTGTTAATCAGCTTTTGCACGATCAAGGCAATTTTACTACTCCCTTCGTCCCATAATATAAAAAATTGCTTGCACATAATCCTTGGAGATTTATAGTGGATTAATACATTTGTCCAGTTTAGTGGAGTCCTTGAACAAGCAATGACATTTTATCAATGTTGAACAAGCAACTCCAGTATAAATTTGAACAAGCAACTCCAGTATAAATTTGAACAAGCAATGGTATTTCTCAATGCTGGAGATACAGTCAAACTGTAATCACAAAGAATGATTGAGTGCATTGGAGATACAGTCAAACTGTAATCACAAAGAATGATTGAGTCCATGGCTAGTCTGCTTCTGGTAATGTACTGCGCTGCACATTTCAGTTTACTTCAGCATGCAATATTTAAGAAGTTCCACTTTACTGAAAAAATCTTATAAATCAACATATTTTTAGTCACCGAGCATATGTCACAGTACTAGTCATGATCTTTCAGTAAGCATCGATTGTGGAAACAGTAGCACTGGCTACTATGGCTACAGTAACACAAATAGCCGATCAGATTCTGAGTCATTCCTGCTTTCCCTGTGCCAGATATAAATTTATAACTAGCCTTATGAAAGGGAAAGACACTATAGATTCTGTGGTGAGAAAAAGCTAGTAGCTACCAGCCAGTCAGACAGCATCTCACTACCTCAGAGCCCTGAGCAAATTTGAGGGCCACAGAAAATACGTGTGGGTGAAGCGAATTACACAAATAAGCCTCACCCGATCCACTACATCGTCACATTTCTACACTAAATCAAGTGACTTAAAATAGATTGTTGGATGCACAAATAGGACCGCGTTGCTTGTTAATTCTACTGCTGAAGCCTGCCTAAATGCAGGAACGCATCACGATTCAGACAGTCCAGTAATCAGACGGGTGGATTCGTCCGACGAAAATGTGGATTGTCAAGGAAGGAAGGAAGGGAGGAGGGGGGCGGACCTGGGTGGGGAAGTATCGGATGACGCGGGCGAAGGCGTCGGTGATCCCGCGGTAGGGTCGCGTGAGGCGCCCCGGCGCAGCATCTCGGCCTGGTTCTGCAGCAGCAGCTTGACGTGCTCCACCGGCGCCGCCCCCGTCTTGGCCAACACCGCCGCCGCGCCGCCCATGGCCCGTGTCCGCCAGCAGCATGCACGATCGTCAGTTTCACATGTAGCACACACACGACCGTAGCAGTTGGCATCGGGGGGGCTTGGGAGAGAAGGCGGGGTGAGGGAAGGGGAGAGGATGGCGGCGACGGCGTATGGATCTGGGAGAAAGAGGAGGGGACGACGAGTGGTGTGCGGGGCAGAGAGTGGAGAGGCGAATCCCGTCGGGGGAGCGGATGGATCGGGTGGGTGGGAGAGAGAGGCGGCGGCGGGATGGGGAAGGAGGGGGCGACGACGGGGGGCCGTCGTCGTCGGCGGGTGGCGGATCTGCAGCGAAAGAATGGAGATGGGAGAGGGAGGAGTGAGAGAAAGAATGGAGGCGGGGGGTGGGTGGAAAATGTCCATGAGGACAGACTCATGACCTAGGGTTTCGGCTCGGGTGGGTTTGGGCCGTTGGATCCAGAAGCATTCGACGGTGGTTGATGCGTGATCCGCGTGATATGCCCATGGCTGTTAAGTTAAGAGTGCACAACGCAAAGCGTCTAAACCAACAGACAAGCCTATAGCAGTCTTGGTCCCTGATGTGGGCCCGTGAGGGAAAAAAAGAGCTCCCGCGATCGCTAGGCGATCTGGCGGCGACGGAAACACAGAGTGGGGAGTGATGGCGGAGGAGATCCCGGCGGCGGCGACCCCGTTGACGTTCCTGCCGGCGAAGATCCCGGCGGCGGCGACCCCGTCGGCGGTCCTGGCGGCGGCGACCCCGTCGACGCTCCTGTCGGCGGCGACCCCGTCGACGCTCCTGACGGCGGTGACCCCATCATCGTTCCTGGCGGCGGCGACAACGGAGAAGAAACTGGCGGCTAGCGATGTCAGTAACGAGGGAGTTTCCTTCGGGGGGCCAGCGAGCAAGATGGATTGGGAATCGATCAAGTTGGAGTCCAGGCGTATCCTCCGGCGATCTCCAGATCGGGAGAACTGCTGGAGGCGAATGAAGGCGCGCGCAGAGGAGTTGATGGGCGTGATCCCAGGTAAGACTTGCATCAATTTGGAGGGGAGTGCGGCGGCCAAAAGGGGAAGCAGCAGAGACGAGAAGGTTCTGCCATATATTAGGAGAATTCCTACAAATGAATTGATCCCGTCCAGAGTAGGGAATGCGAAACTGCGTACTAGAGAGATTTTCTCTTTGAGCAAGATAATAAAGAAAGAGGGAAATCAGGGGAGGGTGTCTATCTGCACATTTAGGGGCAAGAGAGAAATTAGGGGGATTTTATTTTGGAAACTGCTCTATCAAGACCTTTTATTTTTCTTTAAATGCACGAATTTCGTCCCGTTTGTGGCGAACTTAGGAGAGGGGAATCACTATTTTAACACCGAGGGGAATTGTTTGAGGTCTTCAGTTCATCATACAGGAAAAAAGCCTGTGTTTTCCTTCCTGGTTCTCTTGTCTAGATCCACTAGCTGGGCAAAAAGGGGAGAGATGGAGAGGAAAGGGGAGACGGAGGAGGCGGTCTTGGGAAAGAACTCTCTTGCTCGGGCTTCCTCGCCGGAGGGCGTCGGGAAGACGGTGCCGAGGCAGCCCCATGGGGATGACTCCCCTCTAATCATCGATATGGAGGCCGCGCAGAGAGCGGTCAGGGGATGCTTGGTGGTAGGGCGGTTCCTCTCACCTTTCCAAGTTAATCCTCGGATCCTCGTCGATGACCTTCGTGCATCGTCGGCCTGGAGGTTGCAAGGCGAGGTCACCGTTCAAGAGGTGGCCAGCGTCGATGGAAGGTTCATCCTCAACTTCTCCAACAACATAGACAGGCGTTTTGTGTTGAAGGCCCAGCCATGGCACCACAACCGCGACGGGATCATCTTCGCCGAGTTCGACGGCAAGGATGACCCAGCGGAGGTGGACCTTGGATCCATGGCTATATGGGCCCAGGTTCGTGACCTCCCTTTTGAGCTTAAAACTGAGGAGGTGGGCCTGTCTCTAGGGAAGAAACTCGGTGAAGTGATTACCGTTTCACACCAGGATCATTTGATTGTTGAAAAATATTTGCGAGTGCGCGTTAAAATCCCGCTACATGAGCCAATCAAGAGTAGGGTCGAATTCACCCCTTTAGGTAGCAAAGAGAAGCGTCAGTTTGATGTTCGATATGAAAAATTGCCATCGTATTGTGAATGTTGTGGGCTGGTAGGACATGTGTCAGAGAGGTTTTGTGGGATCCCTAAGGAGAGTAGAGTAGCTAAGTTTGCAAGAAATCTCAGTGTAGAGGCTTATTGGAAAGGTCAAACAACTAGCAGAAGAGCTATGTTCACTAGCTACAGTAACAACAGAATGTCCAGGGCCACCGAAGGAATGGTGATCAAAGTAACAAAAGCTGTAAATGATCTCACTATGCAAGAAAAAGGTGTTGGTTCATCCACGGCGACGACTACCCTGACGACTGGAGGCCAAGTCCAGGGAGGGCTTTCGCTCGGCCAGGAGGGCCGGGGTCAGATGCTCTCCTTGTCGACTTCTCTCGGAGCGGCTTCAGACCAGGTGATCCTGTCTGGAGGGTCGCCCGACCACGCTAGCCTTGGCCAGGAGGGCCAAGGGTTAGCGATAAGGGCGATTTCCACCAAGGGAGTGCAGCAACTCGGCCAGGTGGGCCAACCCACTGCTGCATCCGCAATCTCCCTAGGGGGGAGTGTCCTTGGTCAGGAGGACCAGGGGGCAATTCCAGGCGCCCCTGTTCCCGCCGCTAGCCAAGGCCAAGAGGGCCAAGGGCTGGTGGCAATGGCAGCTCGCCCCACTGCTGTTGTGCCTGGCCAGGAGGGCCAGGATGGGATGATGGTGGCGGCCTCGACTACCCCTACTAGCCTGGGCCAGGAGGGTCTTGGGCTGGGGGCAAAGGAATACACCCATCCGGGTGAGCTGAACGGCCAGGAGGGCCAGGACCTATTGCAGATGGGAGGCGCTAGCGCACCTCAGGCGCTGGCGGCTGATGCTTACCCTGCTGGAAAGGAGGGCCAGGGGTTTAAGGTAAATTCCATGCTTTTCAAGCCGGGTGTACTGGAGGCTCTATCTGGAGCAGTGGCAGCCAGGCTTGCCACAAAAAATGCAAAAGAGGCTAGTGCTTTTGTGTTTAGCGCAGAAAAGAATCCCATGCAGGCCAAGGTAAACAGGAAGGGTAGGCAAGGCAAGAAGAAGGAAGGTAACATGTGCTCGGAGGACGCACGTAAGAAAAGCATAGGTAAAAAAAGAACAAATCCTTTTGGCGCTCCACCTACAGGAAGTGACGTTGAGTTTTCTTTTGAGAGAGACATGGATAGCTATGAGAGAATGTTGTATGGTGATGTTTCTTCCAAGCGAGTGTGTATGGGTAGAGTGGAAACAGTGCAGGATGGGTATGGGGTCACTACACATGTGACTAAGGAAACAGAGGGAAGAGACGAGGCTTCTGCGGAGCAAGGGAGGGAGTCAGTTGGAGATGATGGCACATCGGCGGCCTCCGGAGAGGAGGTCCGCCGAGCCAAATGAAAATCCTAGGCTGGAACTGCCGTGGCATGCTCTCCCCCACGGCAGTTCGCGAGCTCTTGGATCTACAAGGGCGCACCAAGGCGGATTTGATTTTTCTTTCAGAGTCTCATTTAAATAAATGTAAAGCCAATGAGTTGCGTAGTATCCTAAGTTTTGAGTCGATGTTTGTAGCTGAGAGCAATGGTCGGGCCGGTGGCCTTGTTTTATTTTATAATGAGATGAATAAAGTCGTTTTGAACTATATGTCCGCTAATTTCATTGATGTTTTGTTTATGAATGAGGAAACTGTAAAATGGCGGTTTACGGGTTTTTATGGGCATCCGAATTGGAGTGACCGTAATTTGTCTTGGGATGATATTCGCAACTTACATAATAAGGGTGATCACCCTTGGGTTATTTTGGGGGATTTTAATGAAATCTTATTTTCCGCTGAGAAAGAAGGTGGTAACGCGAGACCAAATGCAATGATGCGAGATTTTCGAAACTGTTTGGGAGAATGTGGGCTGGCAGATATGGGTTATATTGGTGATCTCTTCACCTGGAGGAGAGGCGAAGTTAGGGAGAGACTTGATCGGGCAGTTTGTAATGTGGAATGGACAAATAAATTTCCTCGTGCCGCTGTCATAAATGAAGAGCATGTGCACTCTGACCATCGCCCTCTAGTTTTGGACACGGAATATTATGATGGGAATATATTCAATCAATCACGGGGTCGAACGAAACAATTCGAAGCAAGATGGCTAAAAGAAGAGACAGTGGGAGAAATTGTACGTACAGCTTGGGATAAAGCGAATTGTTTGGGTATTGGACCAAATCTTGCTCAGCGTACAAGGGCGGTGAAGGCGGATTTGCATATTTGGGATCGTGATATTCTTAAAGTACCAAGAAGAAGAATTAAAAAACTTAAAAAAGAGTTGGAAAAATTGCGAAGGGGTCCTATTAATGTGGATACCCAAGCACGACAGAAGGAAATCCTTGTCCTTCTTGAAAACATTTTGGAACAAGAGGAGATTTATTGGCTACAACGTGGGCGGGCAAATTGGTTGCTGCATGGTGATCGTAATACCACATTTTTCCACAATGCGGCAACGGCCAGAAAGAGAAGAAATCAGATTAAGAAGTTACTTGATGAAAATGGTGTTTGGGTGCAAGGGACGGAGATGAAGGATCATATTAAGAGGTACTTTTCGCATTTGTTTACCTCGGAAGTAACCCAACCGAACCAGGAAGTTCATTCACTTATCCCAAGGAAAATAACTGAAGAAATGAATAATGCTCTTCTGGCCCCGTATACGGCCGAGGAGGTTCAAAAGGCCCTATTCGACATTGGGGATTTAAAAGCGCCAGGCCCTGATGGCCTTCACGCTATTTTTTATAAGAGATTCTGGCCTATGTTGGGAGATGATTTGATTGAAGAGGTTCTCAAGGCAGTGAATACTTGCTCCATTCCAGAGGGATGGAATGACACTGCGATTGTAATGATCCCTAAGGTTAATGCCCCAGAAAAGGTAACTCAATTTAGACCAATTAGTTTGTGCAACGTGGTATATAAGGTAATTTCAAAGATGATTGCTTCTCGTTTGAAGATAATCCTAACCGATATTATCAGCCCAACTCAGAGCGCCTTTGTGCCTGGAAGAATGATCACGGATAATATATTAGTGGCTTACGAGTGTTTCCATACAATAAAGAAAAAGAGGGCCGGTAAAGATGGTCTATGTGCCATCAAATTGGACATGCACAAGGCATACGATAGAGTGGAATGGGTCTTTTTGAAGGAAATTATGTCAAAATTGGGTTTTTGACAAGAAATGGGTGAATTTAATTATGCAGTGTGTTTCTTCTGTGGAATATCGAGTTCGATTTAATGATGAAGAAACTGAGAGTTTTAAACCCACTAGAGGTTTGAGGCAGGGGGACCCCCTTTCTCCCTACTTATTCTTATTATGCACGGAGGGCCTTACAGCCCTTTTAGCGAAAGCAGAGGAAAATGGAAGTCTTTCAGGCATTAAGGTATGCAGAGATGCTCCACCTATTTCTAACATTCTCTTTGCGGACGACTCTTTAATACTTATGCGAGCAAATGCTATGAATGCGGAGGCACTTAAATCAGTATTGGATTCTTATTGTGCCGCCTCAGGACAGATGGTGAGCGTTGAAAAATCTAGCATATTTTTTAGTCCAAACACAAAAGTTGAAGAAAAGGCACAAATCTGTACAATTCTGAATATTATGACTGAAGCCCTAAATGATAAATATTTGGGTTTGCCTGCCAATGTCGGCATGGATAAAAGTGACTGTTTCCAATTCCTGATTGACCGAGTTATTATGAGAATTAATGGATGGAAGGAAAAACTGTTATCATCTGGAGGGAAAGAAGTGTTGCTCAAAGCTGTTGTTCAAGCTATACCTACCTATGCTATGTCCGTCTTCAAAATTCCTAAAAAAATTTGTAAAGGAATCATTGACGCGATGTCGCATTTTTGGTGGGGTGACGAGGACAATCAGAAGAGAATGCACTGGATGGCATGGTGGAAGATGTGTGTACCAAAAAACCAAGGAGGCATGGGCTTTCGAGATATACATTGTTTCAACTTGGTTTTGTTAGCAAAACAAGCATGGCGTCTTATTGATAAACCGGAGTCTTTACGTGCCACTATTTTGAGAACTAAGTATTTCCCTGATGGCGACTTGATGAGTGCAAGTTTAAAGAAGGGTTCGTCCTTTACTTGGCAGAGCATTATGGCGGGAGTTGATTCACTGAAAAATGGTTATATCTGGCGAGTTGGAAATGGTCAAAAAATTAATATTTGGAGAGATGCATGGATTCCTCATAGTACGGATAGGAAAATTATCACCCCTAGAAGGGGGCAACTTTTGTCAAAGGTAGCTGATCTCATTGATCCAATTACGAATGGTTGGGACGAAGATTTAGTGAGACAAACTTTGTGGCCGATTGATGCTCAAAGAGTCCTCGCCATTCCCCTTCCCATGCATACCATGGAAGATTTCATTGCGTGGAATTTTACGAGAAATGGTTTGTTCACTGTTCGATCCGCCTATTTGGAGGAATGGAACCAACAACATGGAAAGAAATTGCAGTATATAAACGGCATGGGTAGAATCAATGTCACCCCTATTTGGGGGACGGTTTGGAAATTGTCTTGTCCGGCAAAGGTTAAAATCTTTGTTTGGCGTACGTTGCATGGTACCCTCCCATGTCGCGTTACACTGGCCAATAGACACATGAAGGTCTCGCCTATATGCCCCTCATGCACGAATGAACCGGAAGACACGAAACACGTACTGTTCCTTTGTCGAAAGGCAAGAGAGGTTTGGGAAAAACTAGGGATGTGGGGGGAGATCAAAGAAGCATGTGTTATTGATAGGGCAGGAGAAGCAATCCTAGAATTTTTACTTCTGAAGCCAGATAATGAAATAGCTACTCTAGGAATCCAGAATGTACGTGAATTAATAGCTATAAGAGCATCTCCAACAGGCGCGCTAAGCGGCACGCCCAAAAAAACCATATAGCGCGCGCGCAACGCCTGTTTTGCCGCGGCGCGCAGTGCTGGCTCCAGCAGCAGCGCTATTTTGCAGCGCGCGCGTGCTGCTCCAGCGGTGCCCAAAAAATACAGCGCGCGCACACTTTTTTTTTCATACTAATTGCATTAAAATAAAAAGATACAAAGATAGATAGTTCAAACATAGATAAAAAACATAGTTCTAAAACATAGATAAAACATAGATAGATAGTTCTAGATAGATAGATATATAGTTCGAAAACATAAAAAAACTAATCGCTCCAGTCATCATCATCGCCTTCGTTGTTGTCGTCGGAGGAGGTCGACAGCCAAATGTCGAACCAGCGGTCATCCTGATCAGTGAAGATGGATTGGCCGCCGGCATCGCGGATGGCGGCCTGCTGACACGCCAACTCCCTCCGACGACGCCTGTCCTCGCGGCGACGTTCCCAGAACTGATGCTCGGCGACGACATCCTCCGGGTGGAGGCGGCGCCACTCCGCCATGCGTCGCTCGTCCTCCTGGGCGACGAGGAGGCGGTTCTGCGCCGCCGTGTGCTCCGCACGATCTCGCGTGGTGGGCAGACGAGGCGGCGGGGCGAGCTCCAACGCCTGCTCGAGGGTGCGGGCGTCGTCGAAGTTCATCTGACGACGCGGCCGGCCTAGGCGCCACGCCGCCGCGTCGTACGCCCGGGCGGCCTCGTGCGCCGTCTCGTACGTGCCGAGGGGGAGCCGGAGATCGCCGGAGCGTATCTCGGCGTAGAAACCGCCGCCGTTCGGGCGCTCGCGGACGCCGCGGTAGCCGGAGGAAGAACGGCGGCGCGGCGGCATGGTGGCGCGTCGGGGGCGGCGGCGGTGCTCCGGTGCGGCGGCGGTGCTCCGGTGCGGCGGCGGTGCGCCGGTGCGGCGGTAGGGATCGGCGGGCGAGAGAGAGAGGAGCAGAGAGGGAGAGGGAGAGGTGCAGCGAGGCGATCGGGCGCGCGGCGTTTTATAGCGCGCGCGGGGCGCGCCGCCGCAAAAAAGGCGCGCGGGAGGCCGCCGTTTCGCGCGCGCAAGCGGTTCCCGCGCGCGCGTCTTTCCCGCCGCCGCTGGAGCGCGGTTTTTTTCCCGCGCGCGCGAAAACGCCGATTTAGCGCGCGCGCGCCTTTTTCAGCGCCCGTTGGAGATGCTCTAACCGCTTGGTATTTATGGTGGGATAGACGTAGGCTGGTTCATGAAGGTAAGGCCCAAAACGCACAACAATCCTCCATGGGGATTAGGGCAATAACAACAAACTATGTAAATGCCCATTCCCCAAATGCTTCTATTAAAAAAGGAGGATGGAGAAAACCTCCCGTGGGACTTGTTAAGCTGAATGTTGATGCTTCGTTTGATCTTGATCGGCTTAGTGGTACAGCTGGGGCTGTTCTCAGAGATGATAAAGGAAGATTTATTGCAGGCGGAAACTGGAAGTTCGACTGGTGTGCGGATGTACTGACAGCGGAAATTTTGGCCCTAAGGTTTGGTTTATTACTTGCACTGAGGGCAGGATGCAATCGCCTTGAGGTCAACTCAGACAATATGGAAGTCATCAACACAATGAAGAATGGAGGACAATCAGCGGGAGCGGCGGCGGCGGTTTTTGATGATTGTTATTTTTTGGCTTGTGATTTTCCTCTTACTAGGTTTGAACATTGTAATAGGGAGGCAAATAAGGTGGCTCATGAACTAGCTAGATTAGCGAAATTTTCAGTGCCAAATGACTATTTTGAGGAGCCCATGACTGAAATTGTACCTCTTCTTATGGACGATGTAACTGTTATTTGCAATTAATAAAGATAACGGTTTTATTTCAAAAAAAAAAACAGACAAGCCTATATGTTATGGCTACCACATTTCTAGCACCTGCAAAAATCCTATTTTCCATACGTTAAGTACAAGCTTATATGTTACGTTCCGTTAGTTTATCACATTTAGAACAGTAAAACCGAGCCTAAAGCGAGCTCTCTCACGTCCTCAACATTTCTGACCGTCCGATTTCGCATTTCATTAGTTTCTGGCCGTCAGATCTTCCTCTAAGCAGTGCATTACCGTGATGTGGGCTGGCTGTTCTAAAAGGCCGCTATTCTGGAGGCCTTTTCGAAGGCCTGTGGTTAATTGGGCTTCTGTAGGCCGTTGGTGCAAGCCCACTTAGGGTACAGGCCGGTCCGACGATGTGCTGCGCTCGTGAAAGAACCGCTCAAGGGGATCCAGCAACACACGCACAGCCCCTCAAAAAAAAGCAACACACGCGCAGAGGAGCGGCCGGTCGTCGTCTATCCAGTCCCGATGCGAGGCGAGATCGAGCCTAGGCGAGGCTCGCAGTGGGATTGATTGGAGGTGCGGGATCCGGGTCCAGTCGATGCGCTCTAGGGCTCGATAGGATCGAGCGGAGGTGCGGGATTCGGGTCCAGCCGACGCACCCGAGTGCCCGATTGGATCGAGCCGAATGGCGGAACACGGGTCGCCCGAGGGGATCAAGCCGAGGCCATGTGCGCGACGGGATCAACGGAGGCACGTCATGCGGGCAATAATGGTTGACGCCTCGTGTGCTAGAAACTGCTCCGCTCACTTTGAAGCGGACAATCATGGCGCATTATGGCTGGTAATGTGGCAATCCTTTCCTACGCCGGCTGGCACCATATATTGGTTCTCCTTCGTGTGGTTTCCTAATCCTCCGTGGATGTGGAGGTCCAACTAGGGGCAGGTCCTTTGCGTGGTTTCTAAATACTTTCCTATGTCGAGTGGTACTATTCATGGCTGGAACCCTGACAATATCCATCTCTCTTCTCTTTTATGTTCTTATCTGCAACAGCGAAGATGATTTGTGATGACGACGGGTCTCTGGTTGATGATCTCCTCTCTGTTACATCCAGTTTTCCGCTCCATTATCCTCGCTCAGGTTGCCTCCTGCTTGAAGCTATACAGGTACCACTGAAATCTTGCTTTACCTTGGAGGTTGCTTGGTACTGACGAGAGATGGAAAAACCTGAGATTCCAGTTCAGTGTTGTGTTATTGGGCACATTTCTATTTATGTTGTACATATAGAAGTTATATTGTTTTTTGTAATTTTAAGTAGCCATACGTACCAGGAAGAATTTAGTGTTCACTAAAAAAAACTGAAATTGTAGTTCAGCGCTGTGTTATTGGGCGCATTTTTATTCATCCCTTACATATAGAAGTTATATTGTTCTTTGTAATTTCAGGTAGCCATATGTACCTGGAAGAAATTAGAAATTAATATTCATTGTAATTTTAGTGATGAGCACACATGTATAATGTATTAGCAAGGCGGAAGATGTGATATGGCCGCAAGAGGATGGCATATGTCTAGGCCAAGATCAAGAGCAACGGCATGCACTACCGCTGCATTTGGGGCAAGGTCTCCTGCGGTCCTGCCCCCATGGCAATATCAGCATAGTCCATGCCAAGTTCATCTCCAACCTGCTGGTAGAGGCCATGGTGAGTTGGGTGTAAGTACGATTTTCTATTTGTCTTGTTCGCATGCTTACTCCTGGTGCCTTTTCTTGTGTTGCCTGCTGATGTTGTTGTGGCATTTCCTTTGCTCCGGGGCGCAAGGTCAGTGTCTTAATGTACCCGGGCAACATCTAAAGGTTAGAATCTATCAATTGATGTACCCAAACAGCTTCCGTAAAAAATACAAAGAAAAATGGTTTGGTGAGGTGCAGCAAAGAGGCACAATTACCTCTCAATGAAATATCAGAATCAGCTATTACGGTGAGCTAATTGAATCCATTTCAGTCCACTATTTTGTGCCTATTATAGCAAAAAAATCAGTGGAAATATATAGACTTCGTTGGACTTTGTGGCTGATTTTTTACAATGGAATCAGACCATAGAAGCGCGTCTATTGACTAGGACTACAATTCATGGTCCTATAATGTACACTGCAATTAAACATATCTTTTTAAAGTGCTAACAATCTGGTTCATGATAATTTTGCAGGGTCATTAGTAACTCGTGTGCTCATTATCTCTACTGGAGTGAAGTCACACCTCTTAGAAACACAATACATGTGGAAATCTGACAAGTAGGAAGAATTATTTCTTGAAACAAATATTATTAGTGGCAACAAGAATTCTCGAAAACTATTCTTGTATAAAGCTAGGGAGGAACCACGTGACAATCATGGTAAGCAATCCAAATTTGATGAAAAGCCAGAGAGGAAGCAAATACGCTATATGTGTCTGTTGGATTACTGCTGTATAGGATGTATCGAGCAGGTTACTTTTCATCGTCAACTTGATGTCTTCCTTATAACGCAAGGTTTGGGCACATGCAAGGTGCCCCTTCTTTAATATTTAAAGATGAAATATTACAAATTTAAATATTAATTCATTTGCTAATTTGAGTCCATTAACTCCATATTGTGTGATGCAGTGGTTAAAGGTAGTACTTTACATTTAGTTTATTCAATTTTGTCATGGGAAAACAAGCGTCAAATATTATTAATCAAAGTTCTTGTTGAGTGAGTTGAACATCCATAATCTGTACATGTTACTTTGCTGCTCATTTTCAAGCGACTTGCTAGGAAGAAACCATCTCAAGAGTGCCAATCATGAAGTAATAAACTCAAGTTCAAGGTCTTGGAATGATGTTCTATAGACACGCCTAGACACAAATTAAAAAACCCTAAACAGCTCCCTAAAATTAAAAACTAAACCACAAGCAGCTTCCCTCTCGGAAACCGGAATGGCAAACAGTACCTTTCATAAATAAATCCATGATGCCAGTGTACCATGTCTTGACCCATTTTGTATATGCATTCAAGCTTGAAGCTGGTCCAAAGTATTCTCACTTTAGATTGCACTACATTGTTAAAAAAGTATTAAAACACGTGTATGTTTGTACCCTGATTTCCTTATCTTCATGTTCAACATCTTTTCTACTTTGAAAACACACTTCGTTCACGTCATAAATTTCCATCAGTTTACTGTAAAAATTGACGGGTGCGGCAACGCGCACCTTCAATGATCTAGTGAAGTAACAAAACGGACCAAACACGCATACACCTGCCACGGTTATTTTTCTTCATCACTGTTTACAATTCTATTCCATTTTTTGACATTTAATACCATTTCCCTGTGGTCAACAGATCGAAAGCCCTACTGAATCATTAGCTACAGCAATCATAAATAAAATGAAATTGCTCAAAGGCAGTGCTTTGCCAAAATATTAAACGCATAAGGTCAATTAGACATCGCACCAGTAACAAATCTGATTTAATCTTTTAGTAGTACACTAGCAGGTTGACAATCTGCCCTAAGATTGAGGATAATCATAATAACAAAGTGATATGGACAAGAAGCCCGATTATAGTACAGTTTAGCCTAACTAATACGTACATGCAAGTTTACCAGGCATTGCTCTGACCTGAAATCCAGCTAACTGGAGTGTAAGCACCAGCAAATTAATTGAGCACCATTATTCAAGTACATTCCGAAGTATGACAAATAGTAGTTCAGCCAACAGAAGAGCCAATTCTTGGAGGAAGCACAAGCGTGGCCTGAAGGTAACACTACTGCTCATCTGCATCTGCCAATGACTCTGAGAACAGGGGAGCATAGGGCAAAAATTGTTGTGTATTTCTTTTCTCAAGATCAAGGATACAGCCAACTTTATGATGCCGCATATCGTACGATGCCAAAGTATCACCCCCACATGAAAGCAGGAAAATGGTGTCGCAGTCAGGATGAATCTGAACCACCCTATACTCCAGCCCAGTCATGCTCATGAGCATATCAATTCTGGCAACGTGCTTCAGGACCAAACCTTTACTATCGCGATCCTTGAGGCACCAGAGCGCCATCTCAGAAACCAGGATTTTATTGTTATCATCGACAGAAGCTACAGCATAGTGCAAGCACCCCTGCGACGATCCAATCGTACCAAATCTTGGGCTGTATGGCATGCGGGTGGTTTTCCACACTTTGCCCTCCATGTCCACCGCCACCAGCACATAATTGTTGCTGAAGTAGAGGCTGCCACTCAGGTACATCGTACCGCCAACAAAGACACACGTGCTGTCAAAGAACAGCTTAACTTTCTCAACCATCCCACAGTCCCTGTGACTCCAGGCTCCCGTCCGCGACGAGTAGATGCTCACTCCTGTGATGTAACCTTCTGGAATGGTCTTGTCGAAATGAAGAACGTGGAAGTGGGACGAGACCGCCGGATCAAAAGCCAGGCCTGCGGTGTTTCTGTTCGCCGGCGACTGCGGCTGTGGGGGCAGCTCCAGCCACCTCCCCGTGACCGGATTGCACACGACAAAGCGGAAATCATCCCCCTTCCAAGGGCTCGCCTTGCTCTTCTTGTAGCGGCGGTAGAGAAGGAGGCCATTGCAGGCGTCCACCTGGGTGATGCTCTCGTCCTTGCTAGGGTGCAGGTAAGGGAGGGAAGGGTCGAACGGGGCTGCGCCGCCGGAGACGCTGGCGAAGTGGTGGCGGTGCTCTTCGCTGACGGTGGTGTAGAGGAAGCCGGCGAGGGTCTGGGGCAGCTTCTTGCGGTTGGCAGGGTCGGCGATGAGGTCGCGCCAGAGTACGGAGACGCACTTGAAGCGGTGGACGGATCTGGCCGGGAGGCGGGAGAGGATCTCCAGGATGATGTCCTCGGTGAGCATGCTGGCCGCCACCGCCGCCGTCGCCCCCGGATGGTCGTCCAGCCTCGGCTTGGTGTTCCTCTCCAAGCTCCCATCTTTCTCCGCCTCCATGGGGCTGGAGCGGGAGGGCGTAGGTCAGGCCGGATCTGCAGATGGGGAGAGGAAATTATCGATCTGGCTTGGAAAAATCGCCCCTGGTGGTGGTCGGTGATGGGTACCTGGGTCGGTTGATGGGGACGGCGACGGCGGCGCTTGGTTTCTCCGAGGACGAGAGACCTCGAAATTTCAGAGCCTGCGATTTCGACGAGACCACGCAATTTACGAAGGGTAGATAGAGCTTTGGATTTTATTTTTCCAAGTGTGTTTCGTTTTCCAAAATCATAAAACAGATTAATTTTTTTATGGGGTAAAAAAACATAAAACAGGTTATTTTTAGTAATACATTTTCAGGGGTATTTTCTTAGTATAATACATAAAACAGATTTTATTTTGTTGAGACATACATAAAACAGATTTTAAGAGGTCGTGCCTGCTGTTTTAGGGCCACTTTTTTTTAGCCCACATATAAAAAAATCAAAAATCAAAAAGATAAACAGGTCGTCTCATGCTGTCCCGTGTGCCCAACCTCTAGGCCCGGGCACGGCCTCTGGCGTGCCGCATGTTTGGCACGACGCGTTTAGCCCGTGTTGTGCCTAGCCCATGACGGGTCGTGCCGGGCTGCTAACGGGCCAGACTGGTTGGCACGGCCCAGATGGCCAGCTTTGCAGTCGGGTCATAGATTTGTCCCATGTGGCAGTCAGATTCATCCAAAAAATTGTGGCAGTCAGATTAGGCAGCTACAATCGCAACATGGTCGATATTACCATTATCCATTGCAACACCCTAATGAGGTTGGGAACGACCACTCTGCAGCATAGTGGATATTGTGATTTGTGAAAGACCACTCTGCAAACATTATTGGTGTTGCGAACGATCACTAGCGACCACCATTTGCAGCATTGGCGGATCCCAACAACACACCCTTGCAACATGGGCGAGCATCCGCGGCCCATGTTTGCAACATTGACACATGACCCCTCTATTCCCCACAAACCCCCGCCACCCCACGCGCCATCATTTAAAAACAAATCACTGCAACACACCATCGCCCTTGGCAACATCGGGTCGGTGTCGAGTCCAGACATTCCTCCTGCTCCTTCCATAAATTGAGGATGTTCGTTGAGCGCGATGTGGGCAACTCCTCATGCAACAACAAACGTGATGTAGCCTCCACCATTGGTCGCTGTCACAACAAACTCTAATGCCTTCAAAGAAGTGCTGCAACCCTTGTTGCATCATCGGATGGCTTCCCTGCATGGTGAAGCCCGCTCGCAACACCGCAGCTCGACAGTGTCATCGGTTGTCATAGTGGCACCACCGATTCACAACACTGCACCATGTCACGCAGTAGCACCCGCCAATCTTTTTGGAGGAGCTGGGTTGCCAACCGTGATAGCATTTCTTTCTTCGTGCGCAAGCGAGACAGATAAATCAAAGAAACACAGAGATGATGGGTTCCCCTCGGGATGAAATGTGTGGACAAGTGTTTTGTTGCTGGAGATAATATTGGGAATGTCAGATGGTGGGCGGGCACACGGGCCACCTGTCATGAAAAGGAGAGACTACGCAAGATGGAAAATCCACCTAGCAACAAGCATCTTCTTTGGTTTTCATGTGTTTGCGATGTGTCCCATGTTGCACTGCACACTCTACGGTTAAAAGTCAATTTGGATGGCCGCAAAAATGGCTAACACGCACGAGTAATCAGTCGGTTCAGTATGAGTATTTCCCATATTGTAAATGAGATTTTAGAAGCTACTTTCTCCATTCCAAAAATTTCAATAGACACTTCACAGAAGCCAAAACTTCTTTAAAGGCGAACAAGTCTATAGAAAAATAAATCAAAAATACCCAAATCATCGTGCGTGATATTTTATATAATATATTTTGTACTATATGTATTTGGTGCTATATAAATCTAAGCACATTTTTCATATACTTGGTCAAATAATTGACTTATGGTGAACTTAGAACTTAATTAATTTGAAAATGAAGGAGTAGAAGAGGGGGAGGTTCGAACTTCAAAGTAACTCACTCAACGTCTTGTGCTGTCCTCATTGGAGCGACACTCCTACTTCTTTTGTGCTATTTTTTAGGAGCTCATTAGCTTGATGAATTCGAGAAAACGTTCTTAGTGTTTTGGCTTGGTTTTCCTCATATATAAGTATCCCGATTTATCTTATACTTTTATAAAAGATCTGAGTTGGCGATGTTTCATTCACCACTCAAGTTAGTAGGAATCAACACAGTTGTCAACCATTTCATGAACAACATATGTTGTTGTTTTCTCAACCCATGTACTCCCTTCGTTCCTAAGTATTTGTCTTTTCAGAGATTTCAAATGGACTACCACATACGGATCTATATAGACATATTTTAGAGTGTAAATTCACTCATTTTGCTCTGTATGTAGTCACTTGTTGAAATCTTTAGAAAGACAATTATTTAGGAACGGAGGGAGTATATATTTGAGATAATAGTTTTCATTGTGCACATAGTCGATCATTATGTTGGTCTTCTATAGGAGTAATATTTCCTTCCCTTCACTCTTCCTGAAGCCTCATGTTTTCGCTTCGTTTGAGAAGTCCAATACCATATTATGTGAAGCATCCAAACAGCCATGTTGTATAGTTCCTCTGTTTTAGCTTCCTACCATAGGATTCCACAAGACATCCAATTCTGGCATTTCTCCCACTCCTATAATTTTTCCTTCCCGCGTTTCAAGCAAGCCCATAGAAACTCCGAAACATAGTTTTCACTTTTTTTTTCACTGTTGCTTAATTTCTACTCCCTCCGTAAAGAAATATAAGAGCGCTTAGAAATATAGGAGCGTTTACGAGGGAGTAACCGATATTTTTTGAAAGAGTTCATCTCTTCTACTATCTTGCAACAAAAAAAAAATCCCGTTATTAATTCCCGCATTTACAGTTTTCATTGCTCTTAACATGTCACCACATCAATAAAAAATGAAAAATAAAAATTGCGCGATTCTTTCTTCCGAGCCCCCGGAGAAGTTCGCAATCATGTACAAAAAGGTCCTCAGTGGTATTTTGCCAAAAGGGAGGGGCCTTTGATGATATCTCACCTTCAACATCACAGGTCCGTCTCCTCCCCTTCGCCAGACCACCCGAGACTCCCCCATCCCAAACCCTAGCCGCCGCCGCCGCCGCCGCCGCCGATGGCGAAGCGGCCGCGCAACTTCCGGGCGGTGCGGTCCAACTCCTTCGAGTCCTACCTCCGGCGGGTCATATCCGAGGCCGGGCTCGCCGTGCCGGGCTGCTGCGCCGACGACGTCGCCGCCGCGCTCCGCTCCCGCCACCCGGACCTGCGCCGCAAGCAGCACGCCCCGCTCGTGGCCGCCGTCCGCCGCGCCCTCCTCACCGTCCCCCTCGCCCCCGCCCCCGGCGCCGACGGTGACGAATCCGACTCCGAGATGGACTCCCGCGCGTCCTCCCCCTCCTCCCGCCGCCGCCACCGGCGCCACGACGCCCACGCCACCGCCTCCTCCTCCACCTCCTACTCCGACCACGACGACGACGCCCGCGCCCCCTCGCCTCCCCCCGCCTTCGACGTCACCAAGGCCATGCTCCGCACCCGCTACGCCTCCCTCACGCCCAGGAAGGAGCCCGCCGCAGCCGCGGCTGCGGCCGCCAGCCAGCAGCTCGAGATCGAGCTCAACTCGGAGAAGCCCCGCCGGCGCGTCACTACCGACGGCGGCGGCGCTGGCGACCCCAAACAGGAGGCAGGGGCCAGCGAAGGAGGCGGCGGTGGAGGGGCGAAGGGGCCCCGGTTTTCTGATCTCGGAGGGATGGAGTCCGTAATCGACGAGCTGATGATGGAGGTGGTGGTTCCCCTGTGCCACCCGGAGCTGCCGCTGCGGCTCGGGGTTCGGCCTGTGGCGGGGATTCTGCTGCACGGGCCGCCGGGCTGTGGGAAAACAACGCTCGCCCATGCAATTGCCAACGAGACTGGTGTGCCGTTCTACAAGATATCGGCGCCAGAAGTCGTATCTGGGGTCTCTGGTATGCTATCTGATTCCTTGCACTAGTATTTGCAGAAGTTCTGAAGCTTTGTGTATGCATATGAAAATTAATTTGATATTTACCCATCATGTATCATGCTTGAAACAAGTGAAATGAAACAATATTTAAGTAATGATGATTTTGGAATGTCATGCCGGTTTCTCTTGGGCTTCAACTTGCAGAATACCACAGCCAATCCTTGGCCGATTAGCAAAATTTATACGTACTGCTAACTGATGAACTCTAAAGATGTTAGTATTATATAATGAAAGCTCCTCGGTGTATCCCACCTATAAATTGAAACTGCTGACACATGAATAGTTGGCGATCATGTTAGTATTGTGTGCGAGTGATCTTTAATTCAATTAGATATCTTATGTTCTGTTGTGAAATTGGTTTTTGCTGCTTTGAATGATTGAACTTAGCCCCCTCAGAAGAAAAAAAGTTGTGGAAGTGAAGCACCTGGCCAAGCTTTGCTTTATGCATTGCCATTTGCCAATAGTTGGACAGATATTTCTCAACAACTATATAGTGTTCATCAGAGCATTGTACTTAAAGGGGCAGTGCAAGGTTTAGATACATGATGAATAGCCGAGAACTAATTAGATTTTTCAGATGTGCTTTGATGCTCTCCTGGGAAGTGAGAAGATTTTTTTTTAGCATGTCAGTAGAGTATAATTTGCAAACACGCACTCCCCAGTACTAGCAAAGTAATACAATACTGCTTCATGATCTGAGTGTGAAATGTACACTTAAGGAGTGCATACATGCACTGTTCTAAGTTGTCTCATTCGCCTTCAATGGTTTTATATTCAGCTCTGCTCCTAGATAAATTGTATCTGTCAGACCAATTTGGATGTTCGCCTCATAAACCTTGTACTCGTGCAGGAGCTTCTGAGGAAAATATCAGAGTCTTGTTTAAGAAGGCATACCGAACTGCTCCCTCAATTGTATTTATAGACGAGATAGACGCAATTGCGTCCAAGAGGGAGAATTTGCAACGTGAAATGGAGCGGCGGATAGTTACACAGTTAATGACATGCATGGATGAATTCCACCAGAATGTTGGATCAGATGGTGGTGACTTGGACTCGCAGTCACCTGAAAAGAAGCCTGGCTATGTCATTGTCATTGGAGCTACCAATAGGCCTGATGCTGTTGACCAAGCGCTTCGGAGACCAGGGAGGTTTGATCGAGAAATATCTCTTGGTGTTCCAGATGAGATTGGACGGAAACAGATTTTGAAGATGCTTACTCAGAACCTAACACTGGAGAAAGAGCAATTTGACCTGTTCAAGATAGCAAGGGCTACCCCAGGATTTGTTGGCGCAGACTTGAAGGCATTGGTAGATAAAGCAGGGAATCTGGCAATGAAGAGAATAATTGTTGAAAGAAAAAAACAGAGTGGTGGGGGTGATATAAACAACAAGCAGGACTGGTGGCGACATCCCTGGAGTGAAGGTGAGATGGATAGCCTATGTATCACTATGGATGACTTTGAGGTAAGCGATACGGTGTCATTTTTTGTTTCTTCTATTAACAATCATACATTATATCACTTTTGTCTGCTGTCTGCCATGTTCCTGCCCTTTTGTCCTCCTCTGCTATTAGCTTTTTAGTAGTGTGTTCCATCTTTGACACTTTTCACTTCAATCCCTGAAGGAAGCAGCGACAATGGTTCAACCATCATTGAGAAGGGAAGGATTTTCTTCTGTGCCTGACGTCACATGGGAGGATGTTGGAGGTCTTGATTCTTTAAAGAAAGAGTTTGACCGGTGCATTGTTCGTTGTATCAAGCACCCTGAAGTTTATAAGGTAATTACATGGGCTGCGTTCGACACTACTTTCTTCTGTCTGTTAAGTGTTATCTGGTCAATTGGTCATCATAGTAATTGGCAGCAAGTTTAAGCCACTTCTGAATTCGTATTGAAGGTAGTTCATAGACATCTGTAGTTCTTATTTGGATTTTATAAGGTGTAGCACTTCATGAGTGCTTTAAATGCTTATTTTTCTTTTCCTAAAAATACTTAATTTAGTTTTCATGTTCTCCTGTTGTTGTCTGCCTTTCAAGGATTTCGGAGTGAACATGCAAGCTGGGTTTTTGCTGTTTGGACCTCCAGGCTGTGGGAAAACACTAATAGCAAAAGCAGTTGCACATGATGCAGGGGCAAATTTTATTCACATTAAGGTAATTGATTACATTTCCGTATTTTACTTCACTAATTTCTATTGTGTATAGACTGCTAAGATGTTCCTTTTTTCTGGAACTTTAGGGGCCTGAGCTACTGAACAAGTATGTTGGGGAGAGTGAATCAGAAGTAAGGAAAATATTCACCCGTGCAAGGATTAACTCCCCATGCATCCTGTTTTTTGACGAGGTATTTTTTTTTTGTTTAGCTGTTTGCCTATTGTGTATTTATTCTTTTGAGGAACACTGGGTAGTTGCTTAGAACAATTATGAATACTTGGTTATGTAGCAAGTTGCAGCAAGTAGTCAATCAACTTGTACCTGTTGGGTGCGAAAATGCTTTTCCAATTATACCGTGCTCAAGTGAAGTTTTTGTTCCATGTGATTTGGCAGATAGATGCTCTGACAACAAAAAGAGGGAAAGAGGGAGGATGGGTTGTTGAACGGCTCCTAAACCAGGTTTGAACATTGTCTTGGTCACCTGTGTTTGCAATACAGAGATTCTCTGACACTTTTTTCTCTCTCTTTGTTCTGTGTTAATCAAAAATCAAAATGCTCTACTTGCAGTTACTTGTTGAACTCGACGGCGCTGATCAGCGTAATGGTGTTTATGTCATTGGAGCTACGAACAGGTACTGTCAGCTACTGATTGCTTCTTTGTACATGCTTATACCTGAGTGGGAGGTTGATACCACTGCTTTATTTCTGGTGCAGAATTGATGTTATAGATGAGGCTGTCCTACGGCCTGGCAGATTTGGGAAGAAACACTTTGTACCGTTACCTGGTGCCGATGAGCGGGTTGCGATATTGAAAGCACATACTGAAAAGAAATCTCTTTCGGAAGATGTTGATTTGAACGCAATTGCACGTCGAGAGGAATGTAATAATCTTACTGGTGCCGACCTGGCATCACTGGTGAGCTTTCTGATTTTTCCTTGAGGAGTTCCCCTGCTGTTTGAGTTTGGTGAAAGCTGCACTACTGCTTGCTTCCTTATGTTTGGGCTATGGTTTCCAAGCTCAACCGAATATCTGGATCAATAGAAGTGTCCATCTGTTTGCATACGAAGCATCTGATTTGGGAATGTTCAAAATGGAACTAACCTGTTTGAGCATGCCTTAATTGTTCAGGTGAACGAAGCAGCCATGGCAGCATTGGAAGAGAGGTGTGAATTCCTGGCGAAAGGGGACTCATCAATGAGTACTGACTTGACTAATAAGATAAAACTGCGCCACTTCGAGCATGCTCTGTCTAAAGTAAAGCCCTCGGTATCAGAACAGGTACAGTAAAAATGCCGACAACAGGTTGATCTTACGATAGTACTTCACTGTGGTTTCACTGGTATATATAAATAATATATACCACGAGCTTCACATCTCTTGTTATTCTTGGTTGCAGCAAAGGAAGCACTTCGACGCATTGTCAAAGAAATATTCGGCCAACTAAACCGCCGTCGTGCTTACAAGTACCATACTGCAGTTTTGTTTTTTGTTTTTGCGCATACGATGGCTCAGCATAGAGATTGCGCGGGAGACTCTCTACATTGAAGCTATACAATTTTGGTAGGGAGGAACTTTTCTTCGGTGTTTGGAAAATATGAACTCATTATGCTTGTTGTACGGCGTCGACTGGTGCTTGATGAACCAGTCCCTTTGTAATGTGAACATTTTTTATCAATGCACAATTCTCTCATTCATTGGAACCTGATGCTAAGGCTCAGTCGGGCCTTTTTGTCGATAGATAGAATGAGCTATGTGCATATATCATGTGATGTTCTGAACATAGTTGTTACTTATGCTAGGATTAACTAGATTTTATCTAATTTTGTTAAGGGGGATTATGGCTAGGAGGAATATGGGAGGTCCAGAGCAAATTGCATGTTACTGCCAATAACTAAGCAAGCTATGCTGCTCATGTTCATGATTTTGGTGCATACGATAAAATTCTTCTAGCTTGTCGTATATGATGCTATTGAACATGAATCATTTATGTTCCTGGGTATTAATTTGGTGCCTACGCTTATGTACACCTGGTGAACAATAAATTCAAATAAAAAAACATCAAACAATTCTTTTTTAGGTGAAAGATGTTCTAGTGCGTGCCAAATTTAAGCTTGTTCGAACATCTGAGGAGCTCATGAAAAAAAAAAAATCGATCAAAACAGTGCGCGTACAGTAAAACTTTCTCACTGTCCAATTTTTTTCTTTTTTGATGAGAGCTACTGAAATGTCCAAACTCTATGAAATTTGACACGGACTTCACATTAGCATCTAGCATCATAAAAAAATTAGATTTTTTAAATTATTTTTACTATCTAAAATGATTTTACTGTTCACCCTCGGGTGGAGATGTACACCACAGCCAAAACACCACGTTTGTCTGTTCCATATTTCTTTGCCCTGAAGCCCTCCTTTTTCTGAAAGAAGGCGCTCATATGACGAGAAGTGCACCGCTGCACGCAGCGCATCCACGGCTGACAGGGCGTCATGATTAGTACCAGCCGGAAGTGATACTTGGAGTATAGAGGCCATCGGCGTGAGATACGTTTTGTATTTTGTTGTATTCGATGTACCACACACTGACAGTCGGACTGACGCACCGCTGCAGAGTACTGTACATGTGCAGGCGAGAGGACGGAATACTACCGTTGCACCAAACACTGTATAACGTAAACACTTTACCCAACTGCATGTATTTAAGGCCCATGCATCAGCCTTGGACAGTACCAATCGTTTTGCACGTTCTTGTTCAAACACGCACAAGCACCTCGCGTTGACCTGATCCACCGACGCCGGTGTGCCGCGATTTCCCAGAGCTCATCGTCTCCGGTCACCCCCGCCTCCGCTGCCATTGATCCTGTGCCCAAGGTGCGCCGGGACAACAATTCAAATGTTCAAAAACTGGATGCCAATCCAACCCATCTCACTATACACGGGGCTGCACGGCACGCGGTCATCAATTCTGAAAGGCCGTAGTACATGCGACCTGCTCCCATCGCCACTTGCCCAGGAAAGTAGGCACACATCATAATTTGTACTGACAAAAAAAGGTTCCACCTATATAGAAGAAATGTCACCACACAGCGAGCCAGTATATCACCTCGTTTTCGAAATGAAAATCACAAGGCGGCGTGTCAAAACAGGAAAAACAAACATAGCAGCACTAAGTCAAATTACAGATCACCAAGTTGTGACATCGCTTATTTGTAAATCAAAACACATGTCCAAACTAAGCCTAACAACAGGTGTTCAAATTACAGTACTATCCAGCAAGGCATGTCGCTTATTGGAAGAACAAATCACAGGTCCAAATTAAGCCTAAATGCAGGAAATAATAGGTCCAAATCAAAATGCTGAATTGAACAAATCACATAATTCAACAACCTGCATCAAGTGTTGAACCAATATCACTCGACTGGCCCATCGCGAGGCCTCTTCACGAACGGCGCGACTGGGTTGAAACAACTTGTTTTCTTGTGCCCAGCTACATCGCAATTGCCGCATGTAGGGATTTTGCGAGGTTTCTTCAGAAGGTCACACCTGCGGGGGCATGTCGTGCTTTTGTGCCCTTTCTCCCTACAAACTGTACAAAACCTCGACCGTGTGTCCTTGACCTCATATACAGGTTTGTCCCTCGCTGTGGTTGGCCTACCCTTCTGCTTCTTCCTATCAGGCGCCAACAACTTTGACAGTGAGAGGCTGGAGCCAGCTTCCCCCGAAACAGAACTAAGGCCGCACTCGGTGGATATGAACATCTGAGAACACATGTCGTATGGGTGTGTGGAACATGCTCCCATATCCTGGGTAGGATTGGCTGACTCCCCAATTTGAGTTTGGTCCACCAGACTTTTGCCATCTTTGATTGCTGCCAAAACAGTCAGCTCCGCCTTGCCTGCAATCAAGATGTTCATTGCTCTATCGAAGGCATTGACGTTGCTATCGCCAAGCTGCACAAACTCGAGTGCGGTCAGGTGTAGTGTTGTATGCCTGTAGGAGGATAACCGCGGAGGCCCTTGATCCTTTTGGTAATGGAGAAGGTGAAGTGGCAAGTTCTCGCGGGCATCTACTGTCCACCTCTTCAGGACTTGGAAACTGGGTATCTTTCTCACCCCCAGATGAATTAGAACCTGCGTATAAGGAATGTAGAGAAACAACATTACAACATGAAGATGGAAATGTGGATAAATCTTTGTGAAGAAACTGTTTTAGCGAAGGCACCCTAATAGGAAGGGGACAGTTAGTAATAACCTTGACAGCATGGCAACAAAGCATCCCCAGTTGCTCGAAGAGTCCACATTCGCATGTGAACCTAGCGCCGCCACCATGGACATTGACCACATGCATTTCGCGGCACCACTTCTCTCGCCTCTCAGCCTCAACGTCCCGCACGTTGTAGCTGATGCCCCGCTCAACTTCCTCAACATCATAGCGACCAGAGCGATACAAAGCCTGGGCAAACATCTCGTATATCGTCCGGGTATACACTTGGCTTGCATGCTCCTCCAAAGGGTAATTGTATCGGAGAACTATACCGCCCTGTTAAAATACACACACAAACATGTTAGCAAAAATGAGAACAGAAAACATACGATGTATCTGGTTGCAGAAAGTTTTCCTTTAGCACCCACCAGCCTCGTTCTCTTCTCTTGGAATCCTTCTTGAGCTTCCCGGTCGAACTGCAACTTGATGTGTTGCTTCACAAAAAGGTTCATGGGGCATGCAGGCGGGATGTAGCCCTTCAACAAATGGTTTGCACTTTCGCTTCTTTGCCTACAGGTTTGCTTCGCACATAACTTGCCACTAAAATAAGGTTTCGCCTACTTGTGCCGAATCTCAAAAATTTGTATAAGAAACGTGTTGTTGTGAAGCTTGTATTTGTCAAGCAGTTCAGCCCAGGCAGCTTCAAACTCGTCTGCAACTGTTTCACTAGATCCTTTGTGTATGTGTCAATGTGCCGGTGTGATGGCCAGTGCAGCTTCTCCGCACAAGTCCGGACACTAGTGCAGAACCGGGCAATAGCACCGGTTCGTAAGGCCCTTTAGTGCCGGTTCCATAACCGGCACTAAAGTGTGGGCACTAAAGGCCCCCCTCTAGTACCGGTTCAGCACGAACCGGTGCTAAAGGGCAACCACATGGCACGAGCCAGCTCCGGGGGCGGGAGCCCTTTAGTACCGGCTACAAGGTTTGTTTTTTTTGGTTTTATGATTTCTTTTTCATTTAATTTTGTGTTTTTCATTTAATTTTTTTTCGTTTGCTGGTATTTTACGATACTACACATTGTACACGTTATGCATATATATATATATATCAGAAATAATTTGCACTTATGCCAAAGGGTGTGTAGCCGCCACCATGCATGCGTAGCTACCACCATGCATAGGAAATCGCCTCTCTTGCATAGGAAATCGCCTCTCTTAGAAAACAGAAATAATTTGCTACCCATGGTGGTAGCTACGCACAACCCCAATTTTTACCTCTAATTATTTTGATAAATTATTTTGGACTATGAAAAATAACTCTATAATGAAAAAAAATCATGACTTTGGACTAGCCAGACAAGCAAACATGCAATTACGCCAAGAGGCATGCAAAAAGACCGAGAGAAGTGGGGAAATGCCCTTTCTATACAATGAAAAGGCACTTGTGTCAAAAAGGAAATAAAAAAGACAAAGAGAAGTGATAAAAAGTCATTTCTACATAACAAAAATGCACTTGTGCTAATGCCGTAAGAAAGCTGACACCTCATATATCAAAAAATGCACTTATGCCAAAGGGTGTGTAGCCGCCACCATGCGTGCGTAGCTACCACCATGCATAGGAAATCGCATTTGTTGTTGCGTTGAAATCTTTTACATAGTTTCAATGTATGGTTTAATTAGATGCTCTGGATTAAATGAATTTTCATCTAATTATGTTTTTCTAAAAATTTGCCGATTGTCCAACCCAAAATGTATGCATGAGGATGTTTATTTCAATTGTTTTGTATATGATATATAGTGAAATGATGGATTGCACTAGTTTCTTGAATTTGTGATTGGTCCAAGCAAAGTGTGTGGTAGCAATGTGCGGATAGATATGCAGTGAAAAATTGTCAGATAACTCACTTGTGTCTTATAGACTTTTGTGTCATGATAACAAACACCGTTGCCTCTGTTTCTCTACCTCTACCATCTCAATCTTCTTTTCACCCTCTACCATCTCAGATTGAACACCATGATTCAGCAAAGCAGATAATCCGCATACACAATGAAACTATGTAATCGATAAATACATGCGTGCGTAGCTAACACCGCATGCCAAATGAGCAGACGCGGCACCACGAAAATGCGTAAATCAACAAAAAAAATCCTAGTGATGATGATGTGGCGGCATACTTGAAGATCATAGTTATTTGGATAAGAATATCAGTTACTTAAACTATAGTTACACTCATATCTAACCTACACGATCCGAGAGATGATTTTGTCCAAGTTGGGGAGTTTGTTGACCAGGTTATGTGCACTTGTTGGTGTTGTTTGGTTCTTAATACCAATTTTATTTAATTCATAATTTATGGAAACTATTTTTTTGTCTTTTTTAATGTATAAACCATACTGATAATTATAAACTAAAAGCCAATTTTTTCCTTATAGTTTGAAAAAACATGTATTTGCGTCGGTAACTGTCCATACAGTCATACATCATGTACGGGCGAAAATTAATATTTGTTAAGCATTTATACTAAACATTTTTAGTTCTCTGTATACCATTGTCACTAAATTTAAAACTAGTTTTTGATTAATACAATATGATTATCATATAATGTTAACATTTAATTGTATTTAATGACATAATGCATATTCACATTGTTAAATCTCAAAGTATAACTCAAACATCTCTCATCAGAAATATATATTTGTGACACACCTATATTTTGTTATAGAAAGTTTATTAATTTTCAAGTTTAGTTAGGCCATTGTTTTAAAGAGAATTACTTCTATCTAAATTGAATATATTTTTTTAACCTCCATCTAAAACTAACTTGCCACTTAAATATATTATAATCTGCTTACATGTTTTTTGTCTCTTTTACTATCTATAAATATGAATGTCTGATTATTTGAAATATCTACATTGTATGAGCTTCCAACAAGTGGGTTGGCTTAATATCCCTTCTTCTCAGAACTTGCTAGTAGCATTGATATAGCTGTAAGCACATAAAACCAGGCCATGTGGACCATCTTCAAATAATCATGCGGCTCACGACGCAGGGGCAACTCACTATGATCTCTCCTGTGCCATATGAGCATATTCTATATGCATTATAAAACTACGACAACTCATTACTTTTAGCTCTTCACAAATGAAGCTAAGTGGTACTTGAGAAAATAGACAAAATAACGTTTTCACTTCCCTGAACTAGACTAGCTCGAGAGGGAGGGATGAGGATGATCCCATTATAGGTTTGTGGCTATGAAAGTTTGAGCAGATTTATTCGAAACAAAATGAATAATAACCATTATATATAAAGTGCTGGTGATTAAGAGAGCGGACTAGCAGAAACTGCGAATCACCATTTTCGCCAATTAATTGGTCTCTGTACTCATACTACGGTTTGTGCCCATGCTATGTACCCAGATTTGGATGTTTTAAGGCTTGATGTGTCTAGCTTGGTCTTACCAACGAACTTATCTTGCAATCTTTCTTGCGGAACTTCCAAACAACAACTTTGCAACAATTTATGTGGTAGTTTTGCTTTGTATAGCATCTCATTAGAGATTAGACCATGTCAGCTCAACAATATATGCATTTTGAGATTAGTTACGGTTTGAGGTTCAACTTGGCAAATTAAAACTATTTCATCATATCATAAGTAGTACTAAAATTACTTAGAATTCGTAGGGGAGCATGGTGTTGGATATTGATATGTGGCTTGTGGGGACAACACTAGAGGTTGGAGGGCGACATGGGAGGAGATCACTAGTAGAAAACAGGGCTTTGGTTGGGGCCTGGCCAGCCCATTAGTCCCGGTTCAATCATGAACCGGGACCCATGGGGGGCATACGTCCCGGTTCGTGTGCCTAGGGGGCCGGCCGAGCCTCGTGGGGTATCTGTCCCGGTTCTTCTGGACCCATTTGTCCCGGTTCCAGGCACGAACCGGAACCAATGGTCCTTGCTCCTGGCTCACACCCATTGGTACCGGTTCATGGCTGGAACCGGGACAGAAGGGGGACCTTTAGTCCCGGTTCCTGCCACGAACCGGGACCAATGAGTTGCCTATATATACGTCGCAACAGAGAGCAGTCCACACTGCTCTGTTTTTCTGGCCGGCGAGGGGAGGGCTTTGTGGTGCTCTAGCTCACCTCCTATGCACATGAGGTGTTCGATGAAATGCCCGAGCCACGCTAGTTAGGCTTTCTCCTCTCGAAGCTTGACCTCCAAGCTCCATTTTCTCCGAGATTTGTCTAGGTTTAGCGGTCCGTCACGTCCCATCCCCGTCTTCACCACCGTCGATCGCCCGCGCCGATCTCGTCGCCGGCACCACCATGGTGAGCCTCTTGTTCTGTCTATGATTTTCTTGCTTTTATTATTGCTTGTTATTATTGCTTTAGATAGATATTTGTATAATTTTCTAAATTTTATTATTGCTTGTTATTATTGCTTTAGATAGATATTTGTATAATTTTCTAAATTTTATTATTGCTTGTTATTATATAGTGTGATGGTTTTGCTATCCGCCCACATCGGCCCTCGTCCCGTCTATGATTCGGATGTGGTATATTATCTTTAATTTATAACTATTTATTTTAGTGTTTATGAAAATTATGCCGACCAACGTGACATAGATGTTTTTATCTAGGAGGTAGTTGAACCGGAAATTCCAACCGACCCTCTTGTGGAGAGGTTAAATTTAGTTGAAAAGGAAAACTTTTACTTGAAGAAAAAATTGGAAAAAACAAAGGAGGAGAAGATGGAATTGGAGTTGCATGTTGCGGAAGTCGTCGATCATCACAAGATTAAGATGGACCCTATTGTCAAGAGGTTAAATTTAGTTGAAGAAGAAAACAATTACTTGAAGGAAAAAATAAAAAAATTGAGTAGGAGAAGATGATATTTGAGTTGCATGTTGCGGATGTCGTCGATGATCACAAAATCAAGATGGATGCAATGCGTTTGAAGATTAGAAAATATGCCATTCATACCGAGGCTTGGTATCATTATGCTGTTGGATCAATTGTTACCTTGGTTGCGATTATGATCGCATTTGTTGTTGCGTTGAAATCTTTTACATAGTTTCAATGTATGGTTTAATTAGATGCTCTGGAGAGCTATGTTGTTCAATGAGAACTATGTATGTACTTCGAATTTAATGTGATGATGAACTTCTATTAAGATGATCACTTATCTATCCATGATGTTCTATAATGGTTTTTTACACACTTAATTATATATAAATGCACGCAGATGAACCGGCAATGGATGTACGATGACAGACACACCTCCGAGTACATTAATGGCGTGCATAGTTTTCGCGAAGTGGTTGAGGCAAGCAAGCAGAATGGTTTTATGTGTTGTCCATGCCCTAGCTATGGGAATACAAAGTCTTACTCTGACTCGAAAACCCTTCACACCCACCTGCTTTATAAGGGGTTCATGCCACACTATAGTGTTCGGACCAATCACGGAGAAATAGGGGTTATGATGGAAGACAACGAAGAAGAAGAGGACGATGACAACTACGTGCCCTCGGAATACAGTGATGCTGCAACGGGGGAAGCAGCTGAAGATCAAGAGGAACCAGACAATATTGTGTTGGAAATATGCCCTAGAGGCAATAATAAAAGAGTTATTATTATATTTCCTTGTTCATGATAATCGTTTATTATCCATGCTATAACATGTATTGATTGGAAACTCAAATACATGTGTGGATGAATAGACAGACTTTGTGTCCCTAGTGAGCCTCTACAGGACTAGCTCGTTGATCAAAGATGACCGCGGTTTCCAGGTCATAGACATGAGTTGTCATTTGATAACGGGATCACATCATTAGGAGAATGATGTGATGGACGAGACCCAAACGTTAAACATAGCTTTTGATCGTGTCAGTTATCGCTATAGTTTTCTGCATGTCAAGTATAAGTTCCTATGACCATGAGATCATGTAACTCACTGACACCGTAGGAGTACTTTGTGTGTGCCAAACGTCGCAACGTAACTGGGTGACTATAAAGGTACTCTACAGGTATCTCCGAGGGTGTCTGTTGAGTTGACATGGATCGAGACTGGGATTTGTCACTCCGTGTGACGGAGAGGTATCTCCGGGCCCACTCGGTAATACGTCATCTCAATGAGCTCAAAGTGACTAAGTAGTTGGTCACGGGATTATGTATTACGGTAACGAGTCAAGAGACTTGCCGGTAACGAGATTGAACTAGGTATAGAGATACCGACGATCGAATCTCGGGCAAGTAACATACCGACGAGACAAAGGGAACTGTATACGGGATTGCCTGAATCCTTGACATCGTGGTTCATCCGATGAGATCATCGAGAAACATGTGGGAACCAATATGGGTATCCAGATCCCGCTATTGGTTATTGACCTGGGAGTGTCTCGGTCATGTCTACATGGTTTCCGAACCCGCAGGGTCTACACACTTAAGGTTCGGTGACGCTAGGGTTGTTAGTGAGAATAGTGCATGGTTACCGAAGGTTGTTCGGAGTCCCGGATGAGATCCCGGACATGACGAGGGTCTCCGGAATGGTCCGGAGACGAAGATTGATATATAGGATGAAAGGTTTCGGAGTCCGGAAGTGTTCCGGGGAGCATCGGGAAATCGGCGGATTACCGGAAAGGGTTTCGGGAGTCCCGGAAGTGTTTCTGGGCCTAATGGGCCACAAGGGGGGACACCACAGCCCTCATAGGGCTGTGCGCCCCCCCTGGGCCCTCTCCTCATGCGGCTAAGGGGGGCTGGGCCCCCTAGGGCAGCCGCACCCCTTGGAGTGGGGGGCAAGGCACCTAGGGGGGGAAACCCTAGGGCCAGGCGCAGCCCTTGGCCGCCGCCCCCCCTCTGCCCTGGCCGCCGGCCCCCATAGGGGAAACCCTAGGGCGCCCCCCTCTCCTCCTTCCCCCTATATATAGAGAGGTAGAGGGAGGGCAGCCAACACACGTTTGTGCCTCGGTGCTGCCCTCCCTCTCCCATAACATCTTCTACTCCCGCGGTGCTTAGGCGAAGCCCTGCTGGAATCCTTCTCCACCATCACCACCACGCCGTCGTGCTGCCGGTCTCTCCATCAACCTCTCCTCCACCCCTTGCTGGATCAAGAAGGAGGAGACGTCCCCGAGCCGTACGTGTGAAGAACGCGGAGGCACCGTTGCTTCGGTGCTAGGATCTTCGGCGATCTGAATCGCGGCGAGTACGACTCCATCAACCGCGTTCTTAACGCTTCCGCTTAGCGATCTACAAGGGTATGTGGATCCTACTCTCCCCTCGTAGTTGCATCTACTAGATTGATCTTGGTGAACGTAGAGAAAATTTTTGTTTTTCCATGCAACGTTCCCCAACAGTGGCATCATGAGCTAGGATCTTGCGTAGATGCTTTCTCGAGTAGAACACAAAAGGGTTTGTGGCGTTGATGTTTAAATTGCTGCCCTCCTTAGTCTTTCTTGATTCAGCGGTATTATGGGATGAAGCGGCCCGGACCAACTTTACATGTCCACGTACATGAGACCGGTTCCATCGACAGACATGTGACTTTTGTTGCATAAGATGGCTGGCGGGTGTCTGTCTCTCCTATCTTAGTTGAATCGGAATAGAACAAGGCGGTCCTTGTAGAAGGTTAAATAGCAACTTGAATATCACCATTGTGGCTTTGCGTAGGTAAGAAGCGTTCTTGCTAGATACCCATAGCAGCCACGTAAAACATGCAACAACAAATTAGAGGACGTCTAACTTGTTTTTGCAGGGTATGTATGTGATATGATATGGCCAATGACATGATGAGATATATTTGATGTATGAGATGATCATGTTGTAATAGTTAATATCGACTTGCATGTCGATGCATACGGCAACCGGCAGGAGCCATAGGGTTGTCTTTAATTTTTGTATGACCTGCGTGTCAATCATTAAGCGCTTTGTAATGCTTTACTTTATCGCTAAACGGTAGCAATAGTAGTAAGAGCATGGTGGGCGCCGACAACCCCGATGGCGACACGATGATGGAGATCATGATGATGGGGATCATGGTGTGGCGCCAGTGACGATGGAGATCATGCCGGTGCTTTGGAGATGGAGATCAAAAGCACGAGTTGATGGCCATATCATGTCACTTATGATTTGCATGTGATGTTAATCCTTTTATGCATCTTATTTTGCTTAGGACGACGGTAGCATTATAAGATGATCCTTCACTAAAATTTCAAGATAAAATTGTGTTCCCCCCGAGTGTGCGCCGTTGCGAAGGTTCGTCGTTTCGAAGCACCACGTGATGATCGGGTGTGATAGACTCTACGTTCGCATACAACGGGTGCAAGCCAGTTTTGCACATGCAGAACACTCGGGTTAGACTTGACGAGCCTAGCATGTACAGACATGGCCTCGGAACACGGAGGACCGAAAGGTCGAGCATGAGTCATATAGTAGATATGATCAACATGTTGATGTTCACCATTGACACCACCTCATCTCACGTGATGATCGGACTTGGGTTGGTGAATTTGGATCATGTCACGCTCGAATTACCAGAGGGATGTCAATTTGAGTGGGAGTTATAATTAATTTGATTAGGTAATAACTCACTTATCATGAACAATAGTCTAAAAATGTCTTTGCAAATTTTTGTTGTAGATGGCTCGCGCAGTAGCTCCCCTGAATTTTAATGCGTTCCTAGAGAAAGCTAAACTGAAAGATGACGGGAGCAACTTTGTGGACTGGCTCCGCAATCTGAGGATCATCCTCACAGCTGCCCAAAAGGTTTATGTCCTAAATGCACCGCTAGGTGACCCCCCCGCTCCTACAGCCCCTGCAGACGTTTTGAACGTCTGGCAGACACGTTCGGATGACTATTCGATAGTGCAGTGTGCCATGTTGTACGGCTTGGAAGGAGGACTTCAAAGGCGTTTTGAACGTCATGGTGCATATGAGATGTACCAGGAGTTGAAGTTCATCTTTGAGAAGAATGCTAAGATCGAGAGGTATGAGACCAACGATAAATTCTTTGCTTGCAAGATGGAGGAGAATTCGTCTGTCAGTGAGCACTTACTGAAGATGTCTGGGTACTATACCCGCATAGCTGATCTGGGACTTGTGTTCCCGGATGAGGCTATCATTGACATAATTCTCCAGTCACTCCCTCCAAGCTACAAGAGCTTCGTGCAGCAGTATAACATGCAAGGGTTGAACAAGACCATCGCCGAGCTGTTTTCGATGCTGAAAGTCGCTGAGGCAGACATCCAGAAGGAGTATCAAGTGTTGATGGTCAATAAAACCACCAGTTTCAAGAAGAATGGCAAGGGCAAGAAGGGTAACTCTAAGAAGGGTGGCAAAGCAGTTGCTAATCCAGTGAAGAAACCCAAGGCTGGGCCCAAGCCAGAGACTGAGTGTTTCTATTGCAAGGGGAACGGCCACTGGAAGCGGAACTGCCCCAAGTATCTGGCGGACAAGAAGGGGGCCAACAACAACAAAGGTATATGTGATATACATGTTATTGATGTGTACCTTACCAACTCTCGTTGTAGTGCCTGGGTATTTGATACCGGTTCGGTTGCTCACATTTGCAACTCTAAACAGGAACTGCGGAATAAACGGAGGCTGGCGAAGGACGAAGTGACGATGCGCGTGGGAAATGGTTCTAAGGTTGATGTGATCGCCGTCGGCACGCTCGCTCTTTGATTACCATCGGGATTAGTTATGAACCTGAATAATTGTTATTTAGTGCCTGCGTTAAGCATGAACATTATATCTGGATCTTGTTTATTGCGAGACGGTTACTCATTTAAGTCAGAGAATAATGGTTGTTCTATTTATATGAGTAATATCTTTTATGGTCATGCACCCGAAGTTAGGGGTTTATTCTTATTGAATCTCGATAGTGATGATACACATGTTCATAACATTGATGCCAAAAGATGTAGAGTTGATAATGATAATACCACTTTCTTGTGGCACTGCCGTCTGGGTCATATCGGCGTGAAACGCATGAGGAAGCTCCATGCTGATGGACTTTTGGAGTCTCTTGATTTTGAATCACTTGACACGTGCGAGCCGTGCCTCATGGGCAAGATGACAAGGACCCCGTTTTCAGGGACAATGGAACGGGCAAGTGACTTGTTGGAAATCATACATACTGATGTGTGCGGTCCGATGAGTGTGACGGCGCGCGGTGGATATCGTTATTTTCTCACCTTCACTGACGACTTAAGTAGATATGGGTATATTTACTTAATGAAGCATAAGTCTGAAACTTTTGAAAAGTTCAAGCAATTTCAGAGTGAAGTTGAAAATCATCGTAACAAGAAGATCAAGTTCCTACGATCTGATCGAGGGGGAGAATATCTGAGTTATGAGTTTGGTGATCACTTAAGAAAATGTGGAATTGTTTCACAGTTGACGCCACCTGGAACACCACAGCGTAATGGTGTGTCCGAACGTCGTAATCGAACCCTATTAGATATGGTACGTTCTATGATGTCTCTTGCCGATTTGCCACTATCGTTTTGGGGATATGCGTTAGAGACACCTGCATTCACTTTAAATAGGGCTCCATCTAAGTCCGTTGAGACAACACCGTATGAACTGTGGTTTGGTAAGAAACCTAAGTTGTCTTTTCTCAAGGTTTGGGGTTGCGATGCTTATGTCAAAAGGCTTCAGCCAGAAAAGCTCGAACCCAAAGCGGACAAATGTGTCTTCATAGGATACCCAAAAGAAACAGTTGGGTACACCTTCTATCTCAGATCCGAGGGCAAAGTGTTTGTCGCTAAGAACGGGTCCTTTCTCGAGAAAGAGTTTCTCTCGAAAGAATTGAGTGGGAGGAAGGTAGAACTTGATGAGGTTATTGAACCTCTGCTTCAACCAGAGAGTAGCGCAGCGCAGAAAGATGTTTTTGTGGAGCCTCCAGAGGTTGAAGAGGAAGCCAATGATGATGATCAAGGAGCTTCTGATCAAGTTACTACCGAACCTCGTAGGTCGACAAGGGTACGCACTGCACCTGAGTGGTATGGTAACCCTGTCTTGGAGGTCATGTTGTTGGACAACGGTGAACCTACGAGCTATGGAGAAGCGATGGTGGGCCCGGATTCCAACAAATGGTTAGAGGCCATGAAATCCGAGATGGGATCCATGTATGAAAACAAAGTATGGACTTTGGAAGTATTACCTGAAGGGCGGAAGGCCATTCAGAATAAATGGATTTTTAAGAGGAAGACGGACGCTGACGGTAATGTCACCGTGTATAAAGCTCGACTTGTGGCAAAGGGTTTTTCACAAGTTCAAGGGATTGACTACGATGAGAATTTCTCACCCGTAGCGATGCTTAAATCCGTCCGAATCATGTTAGCAATAGCTGCATATTTCGATTATGAAATTTGGCAGATGGATGTCAAAACAGCGTTCCTTAACGGTTTTCTTAAGGAAGAGTTGTATATGATGCAACCGGAAGGTTTTGTCGATCCAGAGAATGCTGACAAAGTATGCAGGCTCCAGCGTTCCATTTATGGGCTGGTGCAGGCATCTCGGAGTTGGAATCTTCGCTTTGATGAGGTGATCAAAGCGTTTGGGTTTATACAAGTTTACAATGAAGCTTGTATTTACAAGAAAGTGAGTGGGAGCTCTATAGCGTTTCTAATATTATATGTGGATGACATATTGCTGATTGGAAACAATATAGAATTTTTGGATAGCGTGAAGGGGTATTTGAACAAGAGTTTTTCGATGAAGGATCTCGGTGAAGCTGCTTTCATATTGTGCATCAAGATCTATAGAGATAGATCAAGACGCTTGATAGGACTTTCACAAAGTACATACCTTGATAAAGTTTTGAAGAAGTTCAAAATGGATCAATCCAAGAAGGGGTTCTTGCCGGTATTGCAAGGTACAAAGTTGAGTAAGACTCAATGCCCAGTGACTGCGGAAGATAGAGAAAAGATGAGTGTCGTCCCCTATGCTTCAGCCATAGGCTCTATCATGTATGCAATGCTGTGCACAAGACCAGATGTCAGCCTTGCCATAAGTATGGCCGGAAGGTTTCAAAGTAATCCTGGTATGGATCACTGGACAGCGGTCAAGAATATCCTAAAGTACCTGAAAAGGACTAAGGAGATGTTTCTCGTTTATGGAGGTGATCAAGAGCTCGTCGAAAAGGGTTACGTCGATGCAAGCTTTGACACTGATCCGGATGACTCTAAGTCTCAAACCGGATACGTATATATTCTCAACGGGGGAGCGGTAAGCTGGTGCAGTTCCAAGCAGAGCGTGGTAGCTGATTCTACATGTGAAGCGGAGTATATAGCTGCCTCGGAGGCGGCAAAGGAAGGTGTCTGGATGAAGGAGTTCATGACAGATCTTGGAGTTGTGCCTAGTGCACTGAACCCAATGACTCTGTTCTGTGACAACACTGGTGCCATTGCTCTAGCCAAGGAACCAAGGTTTCACAAGAGGACCAGACACATAAAGCGACGCTTCAATTCCATCCGCGATTCGGTCAAGGAGGAGGACATAAATATTTGCAAAGTACACACGGATTCGAATGTTGCAGATCCGTTGACTAAGCCTCTTCCACGGGCTAAGCACGATCAACACCAAGACTCTATGGGTGTTAGATTCATTACCTTGTAATGCTAGATTATTGACTCTAGTGCAAGTGGGAGACTGTTGGAAATATGCCCTAGAGGCAATAATAAAAGAGTTATTATTATATTTCCTTGTTCATGATAATCGTTTATTATCCATGCTATAATTGTATTGATTGGAAACTCAAATACATGTGTGGATGAATAGACAGACTTTGTGTCCCTAGTGAGCCTCTACAGGACTAGCTCGTTGATCAAAGATGACCGCGGTTTCCAGGTCATAGACATGAGTTGTCATTTGATAACGGGATCACATCATTAGGAGAATGATGTGATGGACGAGACCCAAACGTTAAACATAGCTTTTGATCGTGTCAGTTATCGCTATAGTTTTCTGCATGTCAAGTATAAGTTCCTATGACCATGAGATCATGTAACTCACTGACACCGTAGGAATGCTTTGTGTGTGCCAAACGTCACAACGTAACTGGGTGACTATAAAGGTACTCTACAGGTATCTCCGAGGGTGTTTGTTGAGTTGACATGGATCGAGACTGGGATTTGTCACTCCGTGTGACGGAGAGGTATCTCCGGGCCCACTCGGTAATACGTCATCTCAATGAGCTCAAAGTGACTAAGTAGTTGGTCACGGGATTATGTATTACGGTAACGAGTAAAGAGACTTGCCGGTAACGAGATTGAACTAGGTATAGAGATACCGACGATCGAATCTCGGGCAAGTAACATACCGACGAGACAAAGGGAACTGTATACGGGATTGCCTGAATCCTTGACATCGTGGTTCATCCGATGAGATCATCGAGAAACATGTGGGAACCAATATGGGTATCCAGATCCCGCTATTGGTTATTGACCTGGGAGTGTCTCGGTCATGTCTACATGGTTTCCGAACCCGCAGGGTCTACACACTTAAGGTTCGGTGACACTAGGGTTGTTAGTGAGAATAGTGCATGGTTACCGAAGGTTGTTCGGAGTCCCGGATGAGATCCCGGACATGACGAGGGTCTCCGGAATGGTCCGGAGACGAAGATTGATATATAGGATGAAAGGTTTCGGAGTCCGGAAGTGTTCCGGGGAGCATCGGGAAATCGGCGGATTACCGGAAAGGGTTTCGGGGGTCCCGGAAGTGTTTCTGGGCCTAATGGGCCACAAGGGGGGACACCACAGCCCTCATAGGGCTGTGCGCCCCCCCCTGGGCCCTCTCCTCATGCGGCTAAGGGGGGCTGGGCCCCCTAGGGCAGCCGCACCCCTTGGAGTGAGGGGCAAGGCACCTAGGGGGGGAAACCCTAGGGCCAGGCGCAGCCCTTGGCCGCCGCCGCCCCTCTGCCCTGGCCGCCGGCCCCCCTAGGGGAAACCCTAGGGCGCCCCCCTCTCCTTCTTCCCCCTATATATAGAGAGGTAGAGGGAGGGCAGCAAACACACGTTTGTGCCTCGATGCTGCCCTCCCTCTCCCATAACATCTTCTACTCCCGCGGTGCTTAGGCGAAGCCCTGCTGGAATCCTTCTCCACCATCACCACCACGCCGTCGTGCTGCCGGTCTCTCCATCAACCTCTCCTCCACCCCTTGCTGGATCAAGAAGGAGGAGACGTCCCCGAGCCGTACGTGTGAAGAACGCGGAGGCACCGTTGCTTCGGTGCTAGGATCTTCGGCGATCTGAATCGCGGCGAGTACGACTCCATCAACCGCGTTCTTAACGCTTCCGCTTAGCGATCTACAAGGGTATGTGGATCCTACTCTCCCCTCGTAGTTGCATCTACTAGATTGATCTTGGTGAACGTAGAGAAAAATTTTGTTTTTCCATGCAACGTTCCCCAACATATTGCGCGATGATGATCTCCGCCGGGTCATTGTTGATGCAAGAAGACATTGCGAAAGTGAAAAGGAGAAGCTGAAGTTCGATCGCATGTTAGAGGATCACAAAAAACGGTTGTACCCCAATTGCGAAGATGGCAACACAAAGCTCGGTACCGTACTAGAATTGCTGCAGTGGAAGGCCGAGAATGGTGTGCCTGACAAAGGAGTTGAGAAGCTGCTGAAAATATTGAAGAAGAAGCTTCCAAAGGATAACAAATTGCCCGACAATACGTACGTAGAAAAGAAGGTAGTATGCCCTCTAGGATTGGAGGTGCATAAGATACATGCATGCCCTAATGACTGCATACTCTACCGCGGTGCATACGTGGATTTGAACACATGCCCGGTATGCGGTGCATTGCGGTATAAGATCATACGAGATGACCCTGGTGATGTTGACGGCGAGCGCCCAAGGAAGAGGGTTCTTGCCAAGGTGATGTGGTATGTTCCTATAATACCACGGTTGAAACGTCTGTTCAGAAACAAAGAGCATGCCAAGTTGATGCGACGGCACGCAGAGGACCGTAAGAAAGACGGGAAGTTGAGAGTACCCGCTGACGAGTCGCAGTGGAGAAAAATCGAGAGAACATACTGGGAGGAGTTTGCAGGTTACGCAAGGAACCCATGGTTTGGTTTAAGCGCGAATGGCATTAATCCTTTTGGGGAGTAGAGCAGAAATCACATCACCTGGCCCGTGACTCTATGTATCTATAACCTTCCTCCTTGGCCGTGCATGAAGCGGAA
Organism: Secale cereale; assembly: GCA_902687465.1. Taxonomy (NCBI): domain Eukaryota; kingdom Viridiplantae; phylum Streptophyta; class Magnoliopsida; order Poales; family Poaceae; genus Secale; species Secale cereale. Next base: position 824,893,219 of record LR738712.1, on the reverse strand, counting down.
GTTCATTATGATTCCAATACTCATATAAGGCCCTATGCAACCCGACAATGACATTGATGTGTACGCAAGGCCATTAGTGGAAGAACTTTTACAGCTGTTGAATGGACAAGGTGTACATGTGTGGGATAAGGACAACCAGGAGGAATTTGACCTACATGCGTTGCTGTTTGTAACCATCAATGATGGCCTGCTCTCAGTTACCTTTCAGGACAAACAAACAAGGGATACCATGCATGCACGCACTGTTTAGATGACACCAAAAGTATATACCTGGATAAATGTAGGAAGAATGTGTACCTGGGGCATCGTCGATTTCTTCCGACCAACCATCAATGTCGAAAGAAAGGCAAGCATTTCAAAGGCGAGGCAGATCACCGGAAGAAGCCCGCCAGGCTTACCGGTGATCACGTACTTGCTATGGTCAATGATATATAGGTAATCTTTGGAAAGGGTCCCGGCGGACTATCTGTTTCGAATGACGCTGAGGGACGCGCACCCATGTGGAAGAAGAAATCTATATTCTGGGACCTACCCTACTGGAAAGACCTAGAGGTCCGTTCTGCAATCGACGTGTGATGCACATGATGAAGAACCTTTGCATGAACCTGCTAGGCTTCTTGGGCGTGTATGGGAAGACAAAATATACACCGGAGGCACGGGAGGACCTGCAACGTTTGCACGAAAAATACGGCATGCCTCCAAAGCAGTATGAAGGTCCTGCCAGCTACGCTCTTACCAAAAAAGAGAAGGAAATATTCTTTGCATGCCTGCTCAGTATGAAGGTCCTGTCTGGCTTCTCGTCGAATATAAAGGCAATAATAAATATGCCCGAGAAAAAGTTCCAGAACCTAAAGTCTCATGACTGCCACGTGATTATGACGCAACTGCTTCCGGTTGCATTGACGAGGTTCTACAGGAAAACATCCGATTAGCCATTATGAAGCTATGTGCATTCCTCAATGCAATCTCTCGGAAGGTGATCGATCCAGAAATCATACCAAGGCTAAGGAGTGATGTAGCGCAATGTCATGTCAGTTTTGAGCTGGTGTTCCCACCATCCTTCTTCAATATCATGACACACGTCCTAGTTCATCTAGTCGACAAGATTGTCATTTTGGGCCCCGTATTTCTACACAATATGTTACCCTTTGATAGGTTCATAGGAGTCCTAAAGAAATATGGCCGTAACCGCGCTAGGCTAGAAGAAAGCATCTCCATGGGCCATCCAACATAGGATATCATTGGGTTTTGTGTTGACTTCATTCCTAGCCTTAAGAAGATTGGTCTCCCTAAATCGCGGTATGAGGGGAGACTGACTGGAAAAGGTACGCTTAGAGGGGACTCAATAATATGCAGGGACGTACATTCTTGGTCTCAAGAACACTACATAGTTCTACACAACTCTACCTTGGTGACCCCGTATGTCGATGAACGCAAGAACAGTCTGCGCTCCAAACACCCGGAGTAGTGCGACGACTGGATTACATGTGAACACGTCAAGACTTTCCGCAGTTGGTTGGAAACATGTCTCAGAGGTGACAACACTGTTTGTAATGAGCTGTACTCGTTGTCCAGGGGACCATCTTCGACTGTATTGACTAACAAAGGATACGAGATAAATGGGAATACATTTTACACGATCGCCCAAGATGAAAAGAGCACCAACCAAAACAACGGTGTCCGCTTTGATGCAGCAACCAAGAAGGGAAAGGACACATATTATGGTTACATAGTGGACGTACACTAGTAGAAAACGGGGCAATGGTCCATGCCGGGTCAGCCCATTAGTCCCGGTTCAGTCTAGAACCGGGACCAATGGGGGCATTGGACCCGGTTCGTGAGCCCAGGGGGCCGGCCGGGCCACGTGGGCCATTGGTCCCGGTTCGTCTGGACCTTTTGGTCCCGGTTGGTGGGACGAACCGGGACCAATGAGCCTTGCTCCTGGCCCACCACCATTGGTCCCAGTTGGTGACTTGAACCGGGACCAAAGGCTCCCCTTTAGTCCCGGTTCATGTCACCAACCGGGACCAATGAGGTGCCTATATATACCCCCTCGCGTAAGAGCAGAGCACACTGCTCTGTTTTTCTGGCCGAGGGGGAGAGGGCTTGGTGGTGCTCTAGCTCACCTCCTATGCACACACGTGTTCGATGGAATGCCCGAGCCACACTAGTCAAGCTTTTCTCCTCTCGAAGCTCGAACTCCAAGCTCCATTTTATTTGTCTAGGTTTAGCGGTCCGTCACGTCCCATCCCCGTCTTCGCCGCCGTCGATCGCCCCCGCCGATCTCGTCACCGGCACCACCGTGGTGAGCCTCTTGTTATGTCCATGCTTTTCTTACTTTTATTATTGCTTTAGATAGATATTTGTATAATTTTCTTACGTTTTTTATTGCTTGTTATTATATAGTGCGATGGTTTTGATATCCGCCCACGTGGGCCCTCGTCCTGTCTACGATTCGGATGTGGTATATTATCTTTAATTTATAACTATTTGTTTTAGTGTTTATGACAATTATGCCGACCAACCTGACATGCATAGATGTTTCTATATGTCTAGGAGGTAGTTGAACTGGAAATTCCAACCGACCCTGTTGTGGAGAGGTTAAATTTAGTTGAAGAGGAAAACATTTCCTTGAAGAAAAAATTGGAAAAATGGAGGAGGAGAAGATGGAATTGGAGTTGCATGTTGTGGAAGACATCGATGATCACAAGATCAAGATGAACCCTATTGTCGAGAGGTTAAATTTAGTTGAAGAAGAAAACAATTTCTTGAAGGAAAAAATAAAAAATATTGAGGAGGAGAAGATGATATTGGAGTTGCATGTTGCGGATGTCGTCGATGATCACACGATCAAGATGGATGCAATGCGGTTGAAGATTAGAAAGATTAGACAATATGCCATTCATACCAAGGCTTGGTATCATTATGCCGTTGGATCAATTGTTACCTTGGTTGCGATTATGATCGCATTTGTTTTCGCATTGAAATGTTTTACATAGTTTCAATGTATGGTGAAAATTAATTAGATGCTCTGGAGAGCTATATGTTGTTAAATGAGAACTATGTATGTACTTTGGTTTTAATGTGATGATGAACTTCTATTAATTTGGTCACATAATTATCTATTTATGATGTTCTGTAATGGTTTTTGACACACTTAATTATATATAATGCACGCAGATGAACCGGCAATGGATGTACGGTGACAGACACACCTCCGAGTACATTAAGGGCGTGCATGAGTTTCTCGATGCGGCTGAGGCAAACAAGCAGAATGGTTTTATGTGTTGTCCATGCACTAAATGTGGGAATACGATGTCTTACTCTAACCGGAAAATCCTTCACTCCCACCTGCTTTACAAGGGTTTCATGCCACACTATAATGTTTGGACGAGGCACGGAGAAATAGGGGTTATGATGGAAGACGGCGAAGAAGAAGAGTACAATGACAACTATGTGCCCCTTGAATACGGTGATGCTGCAATGGGGGGGGGCTGGTGAAGATCAAGAGGAACCACACGATGTGCCCAATGATGCTGCAACGGGTGAAGCTGTTGAAGATCAAGAGGAACCAGACGATGCGCCCGATGATGATGGTCTCCGCCGGGTCATTGTCGATGCAAGGACGCAATGCGAAAGTCAAAAGGAGAAGCTGATGTTCGATCGCATGTTAGAGGGTCACAAAAAAGGGTTGTACCCCAATTGCGAAGATGGCAACACAAAGCTCGGTACCGTACTGGAATTGCTGCAGTGGAAGGCACAGAATGCTGTGGCTGACAAAGGATTTGAGAAGCTACTGAAAATATTGAAGAAGAAGCTTCCAAAGGATAACGAATTGCCCGACAGTACATACGCAACAAAGAAGGTCGTATGCCCTCTAGGATTGGAGGTGCAGAAGATACATGCATGCCCTAATGACTGCATCCTCTACCGCGGTGCATACAAGGATCTGAACGCATGCCCGGTATGCGGTGCATTGCAGTATAAGATGAGACGAGATGACCCTGGTGATGTTGACGGCCAGCCCGCTAGGAAGAGGGTTCCTGCGAAGGTGATGTGGTATGCTCCTATAATACCACGGTTGAAACGTCTGTTCAGAAACGGAGAGCATGCCAAGTTGATGCGATGGCACAGTGAGGACCGTAAGAAAGACAGGAAGTTGAGAGCACCCGCTGACGGGTCACAGTGGAGAAAAATCGAGAGAAAGTACTGGGAGGAATTTGCAAAGGACCCATGGAACGTATGGTTTGCTTTAAGCGCGGATGGCATTAATCCTTTCGAGGAGCAGGGCAGAAATCACAGCACCTGGCCCGTGACTCTATGTATGTATAGCTTTCCTCCTTGGATGTGCATGAAGCGAAAGTTCATTATGATGCCAGTTCTCATCCAAGGCCCTAAGCAACCCGGCAACGACATTGATGTGTACCTAAGGCCATTAGTTGAAGAACTTTTACAGATGTGGAATGGAAACGGTGTACGTGCGTGGGATGAGCGGAGACAGGAGGAATTTAACCTAAAGGCGTTGCTGTTCGTGACCATCAACGATTGGCCCGCTCTCAGTAACCTTTCAGGGTAGACAAACAAAGGATACCACGCATGCACACACTGTTTAGATGAAACTGAAAGTATATACCTGGACAAATGCAGGAAGAATGTGTACCTGGGCCATCGTCGATTTCTTCCGACCAACCATCAATGTCGAAAGAAAGGCAAGCATTTCAAAGGCGAGGCAGATCACCGGAAGAAGCACGCCATGCGTACCAGTGATCACGTACTTGCTATGGTCAATGATTTACACGCAATCTTTGGAAAGGGTCCCGGCGCACTATTTGTTCCGAATGACGTTGAGGGGCACGCACCCATGTGGAAGAAGAAATCTATATTTTGGGACCTACCCTACTAGAAAGACCTAGAGGTCTGTTCTTCAATCGACGTGTGATGCACGCGACGAAGAACCTTTGCATGAACCTGCTAGGCTTCTTGGGCGTGTATGGGAAGACACAATATACACCCGAGGCACGGGAGGACCTGCAACGTTTGCACGAAAAATACGACATGCCTCCAAAGCAGTATGAAGGTCCTGCCAGCTACGCTCTTACCAAAAAAGAGAAGGAAATCTTCTTTGCATGCCTGCTCAGTATGAAGGTCCCGTCTGGCTTCTCGTCGAATATAAAGGCAATAATAAATATGGCAGAGAAAAAGTTCCAGAACCTAAAGTCTCATGACTGCCACGTGATTATGACACAACTGCTTCCGGTTGCATTGAGGGGGTTCTACAGGAAAATGTCCGATTAGCCATTATGAAGCTATGTGCATTCCTCAATGCAATCTCTCGGAAGGTGATAGATCCAGAAATCATACCAAGGCTAAGGAGTGATGTAGCGCAATGTCATGTCAGTTTCGAGCTGGTGTTCCCACATTCCTTCTTCAATATCATGACACACGTCCTAGTTCATCTAGTCGACGAGATTGTCATTCTAGGCCCCGTATTTCTACACAATATGTTCGCCTTTGAGAGGTTCATGGGAGTCCTAAAGAAATATGGCCGTAACCGCGCTAGGCCAGAAGGAAGCATCTCCATGGACCATCAAACATAGGATGTCATTGGGTTTTGTGTTGACTTCATTCCTAGCCTTAAGAAGATTGGTCTCCCTAAATCGCGGTATGAGGGGAGACTAACTGGAAAAGGCACGCTTGGAGGGGACTCAATAATATGCAGGGACGGACATTCTTGGTCTCAAGCACACTACACAGTTCTACACAACTCTACCTTGGTGACCCCGTATGTCGATGAACGCAAGAACAGTCTGTGCTCCAAACACCCGGAGTAGTGTGACGACTGGATTACATGTGAACACGTCAAGACTTTCTGCAGTTGGTTGGAAACATGTCTAAGAGGTGACAACACTGTTTGTAATGAGCTGTACTCGTTGTCCAGGGGACCATCTTCGACTGTATTGACTAACAAAGGATACGAGATAAATGGGAATACATTTTACACGATCGCCCAAGATGTAAAGAGCGCCAACCAAAACAACGGTGTCCGTTTTGATGCAGCAACCAAGAAGGGAAAGGACACATATTATGTTTACATAGTGGACATACACTAGTAGAAAACGGGGCAATGGTCCAGGCTGGGTCAGCCCATTAGTCCCGGTTCAGTCCAGAACCGGGACCAATGGGGGCATTGGACCCGGTTCATGAGCCCAGGGGGCCGGCCGGGCCACGTGGGCCATTGGTCCCGGTTCGTCTGGACCTTTTGGTCCCGGTTGGTGGGACGAACCGGGACCAACGGGCCTTGCTCCTGGCCCACCACCATTGGTCCCGGTTGGTGACTTGAACTGGGACCAAAGGCTCCCCTTTAGTCCCGGTTCATGTCACCAACCGGGACCAATGAGGTGCCTATATATACCCCCTCGCGTAAGAGCAGAGCACACTGCTCTGTTTTTTCTGGCCGAGGGGGAGAGGGCTTGGTGGTGCTCTAGCTCACCTTCTATGCACACACGTGTTCGATGGAATACCCGAGCCACACTAGTTAAGCTTTTCTCCTCTCGAAACTCGAACTCCAAGCTCCATTTTATTTGTCTAGGTTTAGCGGTCCGTCACGTCCCATCCCCGTCTTCGCCACCGTCGATCGCCCCCGCCGATCTCGTCACCGGCACCACCGTGGTGAGCCTCTTGTTATGTCCATGCTTTTCTTACTTTTCTTATTGCTTGTTATTATTGCTTTAGATAGATATTTGTATAATTTTCTTACATTTATTATTGCTTGTTATTATATAGTGCGATGGTTTTGATATCCGCCCACGTGGGCCCTCGTCCTGTCTACGATTCGGATGTGGTATATTATATTTAATTCATAACTATTGTTTTAGTGTTTATGACAATTATGCGACCAACCTGATATGCATAGATGTTTTTATATGTCTAGGAGGTAGTTGAACCGGAAATTCCAACCGACCCTGTTGTGGAGAGGTTAAATTTAGTTGAAGAGGAAAACATTTCCTTGAAGAAAAAATTGGAAAAAACGGAGGAGGAGAAGATGGAATTGGAGTTGCATGTTGCGGAAGTCGTCGATGATCACAAGATCAAGATGGACCCTATTGTCCAGAGGTTAAATTTAGTTGAAGAAGAAAACAATTTCTTGAAGGAAAAAATAAAAAATATTGAGGAGGAGAAGATGATATTGGAGTTGCATGTTGCGGATGTCGTCGATGATCACAAGATCAAGATGGATGCAATGCGGTTGAAGATTAGAAAGATTAGAAAATATGCCATTCATACCGAGGCTTGGTATATCATTATGCCGTTGGATCAATTGTTACCTTGGTTGCGATTATGATCGCATTTGTTTTCGAATTGAAATGTTTTACATAGTTTCAATGTATGGTGAAAATTAATTAGATGCTCTGGAGAGCTATATGTTGTTAGATGAGAACTATGTATGTACTTTGGTTTTAATGTGATGATGAACTTCTATTAATTTGGTCACTTAATTATCTATTTACGATGTTCTGTAATGGTTTTTGACACACTTAATTATATATAATGCACGCAGATGAACCGGCAATGGATGTACGGTGACAGACACACCTCCGAGTACATTAAGGGCGTGCATGAGTTTCTCGATGCGGTTGAGGCAAACAAGCAGAATGGTTTTATGTGTTGTCCATGCACTAAATGTGGGAATACAATGTCCTACTCTAACTGGAAAATCCTTCACTCCCACCTGCTTTACAAGGGTTTCATGCCACACTATAATGTTTGGACGAGGCACAGAGAAATAGGGGTTATGATGGAAGACGTTGAAGAAGAAGAGTACAATGACAACTATGTGCCCCCTGAATACGGTGATGCTGCAATGGGGGGAGCTGGTGAAGATCAAGAGGAACCAGACGATGTGCCCAGTGATGCTGCAACGGGTGAAGCTGCTGAAGATCAAGAGGAACCAGACGATGGACCCGATGATGACGATCTCCGCCGGGTCATTGTCGATGCAAGGACGCAATGCGAAAGTCAAAAGCAGAAGCTGATGTTCGATCGCATGTTAGAGGGTCACAAAAAAGGGTTGTACCCCAATTGCGAAGATGGCAACACAAAGCTCGGTACCGTACTGGAATTGCTGCAGTGGAAGGCAGATAATGCTGTGGCTGACAAAGGATTTGAGAAGCTACTGAAAATATTGAAGAAGAAGCTTCCAAAGGATAACGAATTGCCCGATAGTACATACGCAGCAAAGAAGGTCGTATGCCCTCTAGGATTGGAGGTGCAGAAGATACATGCATGCCCTAATGACTGCATCCTCTACCGCGGTGCATACAAGGATCTGAATGCATGCCCGGTATGCGGTGCATTGCGGTATAAGATGAGATGAGATGACCCTGGTGATGTTGATGGCCAGCCCGCCAGGAAGAGGGTTCCTGCGAAGGTGATGTGGTATGCTCCTATAATACCACGGTTAAAACGTTTGTTCAGAAACGGAGAGCATGCCAAGTTGATGCGATGGCACAGTGAGGACCGTAAGAAAGACGGGAAGTTGAGAGCACTCGCTGACGGGTCGCAGTGGAGAAAAATCGAGAGAAAGTACTGGGAGGAGTTTGCAAAGGACCCAAGGAACGTATGGTTTGCTTTAAGCGCGGATGTCATTAATCCTTTCGGGGAGCAGAGCAGCAATCACATCACCTGGCCCGTGACTCTATGTATGTATAGCCTTGGATGTGCATGAAGCGGAAGTTCATTATGATGCCAGTTCTCTTCCAAGTCCCTAAGCAACCCGGCAACGACATTGATGTGTACCTAAGGCCATTAGTTGAAGAACTTTTATAGCTATGGAATGGAAACGGTGTACGTGCGTGGGATGAGCACAGACAGGAGGAATTTAACCTAAAGGCGTTGCTGTTCGTGACCATCAACGATTGGCCCTCTCTCAGTAACCTTTCAGGGTAGACAAACAAAGGATACCACGCATGCACACACTGTTTAGATGACACTGAAAGTATATACCTGGACAAATGCAGGAAGAATGTGTACCTGGGCCATCGTCGATTTCTTCTAACCAACCATCAATGTAGAAAGAAAGGCAAGCATTTCAAAGGCGAGGCAGATCACCGGAAGAAGCCCGCCATGCGTACCAGTGATCACATACTTGATATGGTCAATGATTTACATGTAATCTTTGGAAAGGGTCCCGGCGCACTAGCTGTTTCGAATGACGCTGAGGGACACGCACCCATGTGGAAGAAGAAATCTATATTTTGGGACCTACCCTACTGGAAAGACCTAGAGGTCCGCTCTTCAATCGACGTGATGCACGTGACGAAGAACCTTTGCGTGAACCTGCTAGGCTTCTTGGGCGTGTATGGAAAGACAAAAGATACACCTGAGGCACGGGAGGACCTGCAACGTTTGCACGAAAAAGACGGCATGCCTCCGAAGCAGTATGAAGGTCCTGCCAGCTACGCTCTTACAAAAGAAGAGAAAGAAATTATGATGCAACTGCTTCCGGTTGCATTGAGGGGGCTTCTACCAGAAAACGTCCGATTAGCCATTGTGAAGCTATGTGCATTCCTCAATGCAATCTCTCAGAAGGTGATCGATCCAGAAATCGTACCAAGGCTAAGGAGTGATGTGGTGCAATGTCTTGTCAGTTTCGAGCTGGTGTCCCCACCATCCTTCTTCAATATCACGACGCACGTCCTAGTTCATCTAGTCGACGAGATTGTCATTCTGGGGCCCATATTTCTACACAATATGTTCCCCTTTGAGAGGTTCATGGGAGTCCTAAAGAAATATGTCCATAACCGCGCTAGGCCAGAAGGAAGCATCTCCATGGGCCATCAACAGAGGATGTCATCGGGTTTTGTGTTGACTTCATTCCTGGCCTTAATAAGATAGGTCTCCCTAAATCGTGGTATGAGGGGAGACTGACTGGAAAAGGCACGCTTGGAAGGGACTCAATAATATGCAGGGACGGATATTCTTGGTCTCAAGCACACTACACAGTTCTACAGAACTCTACCTTGGTGACCCCCGTATGTCGATGTACACAAGAACAGTCTGCGCTCCAAACTCCCGGAGCAGTGCGACGACTGGATTACATGTGAACACATCAGGACTTTCAGCAGTTGGTTGGAAACATGTCTCAGAGGTGACAAGACTGTTTGTGATGAGCTGTACTTGTTGTCCAGGGGACCATCTTTGACTGTATTGATTTACAAAGGATACGATATAAATGGGAATACATTTTACACGATTGACCAAGATCAAAAGAGCACCAACCAAAACAGCGGTGTCCGCTTTGATGCAACAACCGAGAGGGGAAAGGACACATATTATGGTTACATAGTGGACATATGGGAACTTGACTACGGACATGATTTTAAGGTCCCTTTGTTTAAGTGCAAATGGGTCAATCTGTCAGGAGGCGGGGTACAGGTAGACCCACAGTACGGAATGACAACAGTGGATCTGAAAAATCTTGGGTACACTGACGAACCGTTCGTCCTAGCCAATGATGTGGCACAGGTTATCTATGTGAAGGACATCTCTACCAGACCGAGGAAAAAAGATAAGGAAGCGAATACATCATACGATGAGCCAAAGCGCCACATAGTTCTTTCAGGAAAAAGGGACATCCTGGGAGTGGAGGGCAAGACAGACATATCTGAAGATTATGAAAAGTTTCATGAAATTCCTCCCTTCAAAGTCAAGGCTTACCCAAGCATCCTGATAAACGATGAAGATTATCCATGGTTATGGCGCAATAAGCAAATGACACAAGCGAAGAAAAAGTGAAGACTTTTTTTCCGCAACTATTATGAGGATACCATGCCAACTTTGTAACAGACGAGTATGATACCATTGTCCGTTTTGTACATGCACATGCTATGCCAACTTTTTCATAGTTCATTTGAAAACTATGAATTTAGGTCGAATTTTCTCTATAGGTACATATATGTTCATTTTTTAGTAAAGTTAACCACAAACTTGTGATTCACAATTTTTTTAAAGAATTCAAATTTTAACTATTCAAATTTGAAAACTAATGGCACTAACAGAAAGTTTATAATTAAAAAATAAAGCAAAAAACAAAAGAAAATAAATAATGCAGGAAACAATAAAAAAACTGGAAAAAATTAGGTCTCGCCCCTGGCCCATGACCATTAGTGGGTTGGTCTTGTTGCGCTCAGAGTTTATTCCCACCTCGCCAACCGAAGGGCGCCCACACCGGTTTATAAGCCCGTCCCTCTCTGCCTTGTTGAGCTCCTCTCAAAGTGAAAATAGATGCCCCCTATACAGGGAATTTGACCTAAATTCCTAATGAATTTCTCTGAAATTCATAGAAATTGATTATGAATTTAGGTTGAATTCTCTCTATAGGTGCATCTATATTCATTTTTTAGTAAAGTTAATCACAAACTTGTGATTCACACAAATTTTAAAAAACTCAAATTTAAGCTATTCAAATTTTAAAACTAATGGCACTAACAGAAAGTTTATACTTTTTGTGACCTAAAAGAAAAAAGAAATCACTAAAAAACTATAAGTATTTAGTTCTAAGTAGAAATGAAAAAAATAAATAGCAAAAAAGAAAAAAATGCCTATAATATTTGTTATGACTAACTAAAATTATCAAATTGAGTATAATGATAAAACACAGTAATATTAAATAGCAGGAAAAAGAATGACTCAAAAATCAATTTTTATAGTAAAGTTATTCATAAACTAGTGAGTCACACAATTTTTAGAAAATTCAAATTTAAACTATTCTAATTTTAAAACTAATGGCACTAACAGAAAGTTTATAATTTTTGTGACCTAAAAAAAAAGAAATCACTAAAAAACTATAAGTGTTTAATTCTAAGTAGAAACAAAAAAATAAATAGAAAAAAAGAAAAAAATTGCTACCTACTGGGCCAGCACGGCCTGAATACGACTAGAAACCCAACCATGGGCCAGGATTCAGGCCCGCAGAAGGCCCAGCAGGCCCAACAGACATAGCAGTGTACAAATTAGGCCCGTAAGCCTGCAGTTGAGAGGAGCTTGAGTGGGTTGGCGCAGCAGCGCTTATAAAGCACACCCGAGCTCTCTCAACTAGCGAGGTGGGACTAAACATCTGATGGCTTCTCGCCCCTCGTTGGTTACCCCAAGTGGAAGGTTTGAGATGCAGTGTAGCGGTAGTTTTCCCTTGGCAAAGATACCAAGGATCGAATTCCCCTGAGACTCCAAGGTTCAACAAGAAGGTGTCAACTGCTAACGGCGCCAGATATTAGCAATCAACGTGGACCTGCACACAGATACAAATAACTTTGCTCCCAACGAGTACAGAGAGGTTGTCAATCCCTCCGGCCTTGTCGTTTACAAAGGATCAAACGCAAGTGATAATAGTGATAGGTAATGCTGCAAATAGTAAGTAAAAACAGAAAGTAAATAGCGGATGTGATCAGTGATGATAATATGGACCGGGGTCCCATGATGTTCACTAGTGATGTCTCTCTCCCAAAAGACGATAAAACAGCTATGTGAGGTAAACGAATTACAGCTGGGCAATTGACAGAATTATGTGCGCAAACCAATGCTAACTATGTTGCAAAAAAGGTAGAGGTTCAAAGCATGGGCGGTACGCCAAGGCAAGTAGACCAAAATCCATCTGCATCTACTACTAATCATCCACCTTGAGATATCTATCCAGAACATCTCGCTGGTATTAAGTTGCGAGTCCCACCCATAGTGTAAACTCAAAGCAACAGACAACTGCATTAAGAGAACTTTGCGTAAAGTAAACAATCCTTGCTTCACGAGTACAAGCACCGTTGTTTTCCCCCTTGTGGCAACAACACATCCCCTAGACTCATGTTTCTATCACTCAAGCTAGTCATCGAGGGGCATGAACCCACAATCAAGCATAACGTTCCCTCTTGGAGTTACTACCTACTACTTGGCCAAAGCAATAAACAGCAAAGGAGAACATGCAAGAATTACTCAAGAACATAAATATAAAAGAGGTAAATCAAATATATTACTCAAACACAATCTGAACATAATCTCATAATCCATCGGATCCCAGCAAACTCATCATAGCAACAGCATAAGGATTACATATGTGCCTCGATCATGTAGGGCAGCTCACGAGGTCTAATTAGTGAAGAACAAAGAGGGGAGGAGAACATCACATAGCTACTGGTCATGGACCCATGGTCCAAGGGAGACTACTCACAACTCATCCGGGAGGCGTCCATGGTGGTGGAGAGGCTCCCGGTGGTGATCCTCCCCTCCGGCAGGGTGCCGGGAAGAGTTCTCCTGGTGCTCCCGATCTTTTAAGCGCGGCGGCGGCGGAACAGAGATGAGATCCCGAAAAAGGGTTCCGTCCTCGAGGGTTTCGGGACGCGGTTTAAATATATGCCAAAGGGGGGCATCAGCGGAGACCTGGGGGCCCAGGCGCCCCCCCGGCGCGGCCAGGAGGGGGGCCGCGCCCCCAGGGCGCCTGGAGCCCTGGTGGCCCTCCTCCGGCCCTACTTTGGCCGCATGGAAGCTTCCGGAACGCTGATTTTTTATATATTTTTCCGGGAATTTTTCTGGCAGTTTACGTAATGGGAAAACCTGAAATACAAAAACAGCAGAAAATAGAAACTGGCACTGGGGTGCACTGAGTTAATAGGTTAGTCCAAATATGATCAAACGTGTATGGAAGTGTATAAATATCATAGCAATATCACACAAAAGAGGCATGGAGCAAGCAGAAATTATATATACGTTTTGGACGTATCAACATCCCCAAGCTTAATTCCTGCTCGTCCTCGAGTAGGTAAATGATAACAAGCATAATTTCTGTGGTGACATGCTATTAACCATATAAGGACTTTTCATAGTCACATGACAAGTGCTTACTGAGACAATGAATCTGTAGTAATTAAGTTGCCTCATGAGAAAATCACAAAGAACTGAAAGTTTTACAATATGATACTGAAACATCAAATAGATTTGTAGTGAGCATGGTGTGCAAATATGATAAAGTGGTATCTCGCTTGCCTTCTTTAGTGAAGCAAAACATAAATGCAGGGGCACCTCCAAGGTTTAAATGACGACTAGATACAATGATTTCAGAATAAACGATATCATAATCATGCAAAAGACAATGCTGCTTTGGGACAATGCACATTACACTCAGAATGAAATCATGCTCTCAATACTTGGTGCTTTAAAGAAGGTGGAGACTCTCGAACCGTGGCTTTTGATGGCAAGTGTCGGGGAAACTGATCGCCCACGAACACCTATGGGACCGGAGCCCCTTTTCGGTACGGCAAGGGAGCGGAGGAAGCACAAAGAGCAGATCGGGACGCGCACGCGAGCAGTTTACCCAGGTTCGGGCCACACGGATGCGTAAAACCCTACTCCTGCCTTGGTAGTATTGAGTTTTTGGCTCGGGAGCAAGAAGATCTATAGTACTAGCTACACCGAGCGTAGGAGTGATCAAGTTTCGGACCCTCCTCTACGTTGTGCATGGGCCTCCTTTTATAGTTCAAAGGGGTCACCGACAGGTGTCAACGTAGGTGAGGGTAAAAGCGTAAAATTGGTGGTAGTTGTAACAGTGCATGAACAGTATATGCACAGTGGTCTATACCTAACCCAGACGATGGGGGACAAGGGCATTGAATGCCCGTCACCGTCGCCCCAAATAGTGTAAAAAGCGTCCATCCGGGCGTCTCCGTTCGCCACGACGGTGGCTTCGTCATCGTGGCTTGCCACCGTGTACCCCAGGCTGCACAGCCATCCGCCACGTGCCCCAGGAAGGGCCCTAGGGCGACGCGTGGCCAGATGAGCTGGAGCGCAGGCACACAGTGGAAGTTTGCCGCGGTCGCTACCTTGCCGGGCCCGGAAGCTTGTTGCTTTCCGGGTCTTGCCGGGGCGCGTGATGCGCCACGGCACGTCTTCTGGGATGCTGTTCTTTGGCCTTCCTGGCAAGCTCCTCTTGCCAGGGTCTCGTGCAGAAGGGATGATCTTGAGCCTGGAGCGGCCTTCCCGGCAAGCTCCTCTTGCCGGGGTCTTGTTTCTTAACTTGAATACTTTGTTCTTGAATGGCTCCAAAGGAACTAGAGTGGGCCTTGGCGGGCGCGTGGTGAGCCTGACCACGGGACGCTGCTACTGCCCGTGCACAAGTCAGGATACTAAGGTACCCCTACTTTAGTACACCGACAGGAGCCCCCGGGCCTGGGCCACACACGGTGCCGAGCGCTGTTGGGCCAGGCCCAAAACAGTGCACGGGCACACATGGCCCACGGTGCGCCGTTTCTCACTCCGTATTCGCCGCATCCCTCCCTAACGGCACGCGTCGATTGCGGCGTCGTGGGAGAGATCGTGGCCTGTTTCTTTAATGGAAAAAATGCGGAACGTCCCCCACTTCCCCCTTAAAAGCAGAGGAAGCAGGGGCAGTTTCCCCCCATTGCTTCATTGCGTCTTCAATCTCCAGAAACCCCCACCGCTCTCCGCCTCCCCAAAGGTCGACAGAGAGCCGAGCTCCACCTCTCTTCCCCCGCCGCCAGCCTTCCCGGTGCCGCCGACCCCTCTCGCCGTCCCCGCCATGGCCCCGAAGAGCAGCAAGGCGAAGAGCGAGAAGTCCGACAAGGCGGCGAAGCTGGCAGCAATGCGGAAGAGGATGGTGGTCTTCCCGCCGAGGCTCGGCGCAAGGGAGCTGAGGGACAAGTATTACCTGTTCTGGGCGAGGGAGACGAAGGCTCACCCGCGCACCAGAGTCCTCCCCGCCGAAGCCTGCGACATGTATCTGGGAGGTTACTACTACTTCGCTCTGTTCTTCCACTGTGGTCTTTGTCCTCCATACTCTGAGTTTTTCTGCGACGTGATGAACACGTATGGATTCCACCTTCTAGATTTTACCCCGAACGCAGTCTTAACCTTGGCCGTTTTCGCACATCTGTGCGAAAACTTTGTCGGGGTCCACCCCAACGTAGCTCTCTTCCGCCACTTCTTCACACCTAGAGTAGAGTCTGGGTCCCCTCTATCCGGTGGCATCTCTTGGATCTTCAGGCTCAACAAGAAAGAGGCGTACTTGATTGGAGAGCTCCGCGGCAAGTGGGAAGAGTGGAGGGCTGATTGGTGCTGGGTTATGGAAGAGGAACCCCAGCAGTTTACCTCGTCGCGCCGAGCTGCAATAGTGCGCGGCAAGGATTGGAGTGACTTGGCCCCGGAGGACGATAAGCTGCAGATTGCCCTTACTAGGATCCTTCGCCTTCGGGCCGCCAACCTTACTGTAGGTGAGGTCGGGGCTGATTTCCTTCGCCGCTGCATTGCTCCCCTGTAGGAGAGGAAGAGGCCCGCTTGGGAGTTCGGCAACGCGGTAGACCGTATGAGGCTGCGCCCCGGCCTGAACTACAACTTCACCGTCTTGAAACTCAAGGGGATGGTCCGTTCGCTGTTCAAACACGACCCCAAGCACCCTGAGTGGTTTGCCCCGTCGCGGGGAGTAGTTCCTCTTTGCAACAATTCTTCCCTTAGTGCCATCCGCGCGGCAATGCCTCAGTGCGACTCCCACGGGGTTGCTCCCACTTGGCTGACGCCTTCAGAAGAGACCGTACAAACTTTCTTTGACAACCTGGTTGAGCGGCCGGTCAATCCTGAAGAGAAGAAGGGGCTCACCCACGCGACCACCAACCGGGATGTGGCGTATATAGCCAACAGAATGGAGGAGGCCGCCGCAGCTGCGGCCGCGGGTGAGTTTGGGTACACCGTGGAGGAAGCAGAAGCAGCGGATGCAGTGAGCCGGGCCGAGGAGGAAGAAATCCTCAAATTGCTAGGGCCTGCCGGGCAGCCCGCCGGGAGGCCTGCCGGGACGGGCGAGGCTGCCGGGCAGGGCGCTGAGTCCAGTGAGCCCGCCGAGGAAGACGCCGAATCGGGCGATTCCGACGAAGACTCGGGCGGGTCACTGAACCTCGACGACGCCTCCTCATCCTCGGAGAATTCCCCGCCACCACCGAGTCCTCCGCCACAGCCAAAGAAGCGCCTCCGCAAGACCACCGAGACGGCGAGGCAGCCGGCGCCCCGACAGCAGCCGCAGCGTCGCTCGACGCGTGCCACCATGACGAGCAAGGTCGTCAAGGAGGCGCCCCGTGCCTCAGCGGCAAGCGGAGGGGGATCTTCCCGAACTGGCTCTGGCGCTCCTTCCACCCCTCGGTCTTCGGGGACGACCGGAGCGGGGTCTTCTCATCCCACGGCTCCGGAACCCGCTAAGCGCCCGAGGGAGCCTACCCCTCCAGCTCCTCGCGCCGGGACGCGCGAGGCGGACTTCGATTTCTCCGCCCTTAGTTCCGACGAGGAGGAGGAAGAGTAAGCATTTGCAACTT
This sequence comes from Secale cereale, assembly GCA_902687465.1. Classification (NCBI taxonomy): domain Eukaryota; kingdom Viridiplantae; phylum Streptophyta; class Magnoliopsida; order Poales; family Poaceae; genus Secale; species Secale cereale. Next base: position 824,875,865 of record LR738712.1, on the reverse strand, counting down.
TTATTTCTTTTGATTCTTGTTGCTCTTGTCTTGATTTCTCTTTGCCTGACTCTGATCTTGTTTATCTTCCAGGACCCTGGCCCAGAGAGTTGCGAAGAGGGCCAAGATTCCGGTGGTTGATCTCGAGGAAGACGAGCCCGTCGCTGCGGCAGGAGATGCGCCCGCGACAGGCTTGCCGGACCAGCCTGCTGCTCCGGAGAGCAGCCCCCAGCGCAGCCCCCAGCGTAAGTCTTCTTTTCACTTCTCTGCTTACCGGTCGCTGATACGTCCAAAACGTATCTATAATTTCTGCTTGCTCCATGCCACTTTTGGGTGATATTGCTATGATATTCATACACTTCCATACACTTTTGATCATATTTGGACTAACTTACTAATCCAGTGCACCCCAGTGCCAGTTTCTGTTTTCGGCTGTTTTTGTATTTCAGGTTTTCACGTTTCGAGAACTGCCCAGAAAAATCCAGAAAAATTATATAAAAAATCAGCGAACCGGAAACAACACTGCGTCCGAAGGGCAGCCTGGGGGGGGGGCACAGGGGCTCCAGGCGCCCTATGGGCGCGCCCCCC
>LR738712.1:824850834-824875288 GCA_902687465.1 Secale cereale | reverse complement strand
TGGGCCCCCCGAGGCTCCCCCGGTGCCCTACTTTGGCATATATTTAAAGGACTCTCCGAAACCCTCAGAACAGGACTTCTTTTCGCGATCCCATCTCTGTTCCGCCGCCGCCGCCGCTTCCAAGATCGGGAGCACCAGCAGAACTCTTCCCGGCACCCTGCCGGAGGGGAGGATCACCACCGGGAGATTCTCCACCATCATGGACGCCTCCCGGATGACTCGTGAGTAGTCTCCCTTGGACCATGAGTCCATGACCAATAGCTATGTGATGTTCTCCTCCCGTTCTTGTGCTTCACTAATTAGTCCTCGTGAGCTGCCCTACATGATCGAGGCACCTATGTAATCCTTATGCTGTTGCTATGTTGAGTTTGCTGGGATCCGATGGATTATGAGATTATGTTCAGATTGATCTTGAGTAATATATTTGATTCACCTCTTTTATATTTTAATTCATAAGTAATTCTTGCATGTTCTCCGTTGTTACTTATTGCTTTGGCCGAGTAGTAGGTAGTGACTCCAAGAGGGAACGTTATACTCGATTGTGGGTTCATGCCCCTCGATGACTAGCTTGAGTGACAGAAACATGAGTCTAGGGGATGTGCTGTTGCCACAAGGGGGAAAACAATGGTTCTTGTGCCCGTGGGTGCAAGGATTGTTTACTTTACGCAAAGTTCTTTTAATGCAGTTGTCTGTTGCATTGAGTTTACACTATGGGTGGGACTCGCAACTTAATACCAGCGTGATGTTCTGGATAGATATCTCAAGGTGAATGATTAGTAGTAGATATTGATGGATTTCGGTCTACTTACTTTGGCGTACCGCCCATGCTTTGAACCTCAACCTTTCTTGCAATGTAGTCAGCATTGGTTTGCGTTCGTGGTCCTGTCAATTGCCCAGCTGTAATTTGTTTACCTCACATAGCTGTTTTATCGTCTTTTGGGAGAGAGACATCACTAGTGAACATCATGAGACTCCGGTCCATATTACCATCATTGATCACATCCACTATTTACTTTTCGCTATTTACTTACTATCGCAAAAACTATCTATCACTACTATCACTGCTTTTAACCCTTTGTGAACTACAAGGCCGGAGAGATTGACAACCTCTCTGTACTCGTTGGGAGCAAAGTTATTTGTATCTGTGTGCAGGTCCACGTTGGTTGCTACTAATCTGGCGCCGTAGCAATTGACACCTACTTGTTGAACCTAGGAGTCTCTGGGGAATCGATCCTTGGTATCTTTGCTAAGGGAAAACACTTCTACTTACTGCATCTTACACCTTCCACTTGGGGTAACCAACGAGGGGTTCGAGGCCCATCAAGGAGTATTTTCTGGCGCCGTTGCCGGGGACTCCACTCTTCAGGATAGGGGAGTTGCATGCTATCTTTTACCTTTGCTTTTTAGTCTTGTTAGTTTACTTTTCATTTTTGCTTTAGTTCCTTTTATCGAAAATCACAAAAATAGTTATCTTGCTTGCTTGCTACTATGGGTTCCACAGAGAACACCAAGTTGTGTGACTTCACTAGTCACAACAACGATGACTTTATCAGCACACCTATCACTACACCTGCCACTTCAGCACCTTCATATGAAATTAAACCTGCTTTACTTAACTTAGTCATGAGAGAACAATTCTCCGGTGCTGGAGATGATGCTGCTTTACACTTGAACAACTTTGTAGAACTTTGTGACATGAAAAAGTACCAAGAAATAGATGGTAATATTGTTAAGCTTAAGCTTTTTCCTTTCTCTTTGAGAGGAGGAGCTAAAATTTGGTTTCAGTCTTTGCCTAGAAATAGCATAGATTCTTGGGACAAGTGCAAAGATGCTTTTCTTGGAAAATACTATCCACCTGCTAAAATTATCCAACTTAGAAGTAAGATCATGAATTTTAAACAATTGGATAATGAACACGTTGCCCAAGCTTGGGAACGTATGAAGTCCCTTATCAAGAACTGCCCTACTCACGGTTTGACTACTTGGATGGTTATCCAAACTTTTTATGCAGGCTTGAACTTTACCTCGCGGAACTTGTTAGATTCGGCCGCGGGAGGAACTTTTATGTCAACTACACTTGGTGCTGCCACTAAGCTTCTCGATGAGATGATGACCAACTATTCCCAATGGCACACCGAACGCGCTCCAACAGGTAGGAAGGTAAACTCTGTCGAGGAGATTTCCTCCCTCAATGAAAAAGTTGACTTGATCATGTCTCTACTTTTGAAGCAATCTACTGTTGATCCTCGTGATGTTCCTTTAAATTCTCTGATTGCTAAAGAACAAGTAGATGTTAACTTTATCTCTAGAAATAATTTCAACAACAATGCTTATAGGAGTAACTTTGGTAACAATTCTAGACCGTTCCCCTCTAACTCTTATGGGAACAACAATGCTTATCCTAGTACGTACCAAGAACTCCAATACTGAACTAGAGACCATGCTTAGAGATTTCATCACTACCCAAAAAGCCTTTAATAAGAATGTAGAAGAGAAACTACATAAACTAGATGATCTTTCTTTTAAGGTAGACCACTTAGCCAATGAGTTAAAATTGCTAAAAATTGAAACTTCTCATCTTAAAGAGAGGGAAGTCATCCCTATTAATGCTACTCAAGTGCAAATTAATAAAAACATTAGGATGATGGCTAAGCTTAAAGAAAGATGGGCTAGAGAAAGGGAGGAAGAGGAAAGAATTAAGAGCCTTCCTACCCACCACACTGTTGCTACTATCCAAGTTATTGAGGATGTTCACACTCTTAGCACCCAATGTACTCCTGGTCCCAATGGACCTATTAATGGTGATGCTATAGAAACTACCAACCAAGTGAACCTTAAGGACACCACTACCACTTTACTTGATGCTCGTGACCTTGATTTTGATAATTGCACTCTTACCGAAGTTATTGATTTCCTTCACAAGATGTCTAGAGATCCCCGCACTAGCACGCTTAACCTTGCCTTCACAGAGCATATCACTAATGCTCTCATCAAAGCTAGGGAGGAGAAACTTAGAGTAGAAGCCTCCATACCTAGAAAGTTAGAATATGGTTGGGATCCTATGATAAAAATTAATTTGAATGACTTCTCTTGTTATGCATTATGTGATGTTGGTGCTAGTACCTCTGTTATGCCCAAAAGGATATATGATATGCTTAAATTGAAACCTTATGATTCTTGTTCTTTTGGTGTTCGTCTCATTGATTCTTCCATAAAGAAACCTTTGGGGAGGATCGACGATGTTCTTATTGTTATCAATGATAATTATGTGCCCGTTGATTTCACTATTATGGATATTGAATGTGATCCTTCATGTCCAATTATTTTGGGACGTCCCTTTTTGCGCACCGTTGGTGCTGTCATTGACATGAAAGAGGGTAATATAAAATTTCAGTTTCCTCTCAAGAAAGGGATGGAACACTTCCCTCGAAAGAAGGTCAAGTTACCTTTTGAGTCCGTTGTACGGGCTAGCTATTCTTTTACTCTTGATAAAACTTGATCTTTGCATTATGCCTAGCTTAAAGGCATAAAAGAAAGCGCTTTTGGGAGGCAGCCCACATGAATAAATTTTTTGCTTTTGTTGTGTCTTGATGTTGTTTACTTCTGTAGCATCATCATTGTATCTTTGCTTTTCATATTTGTGCCAAGTATAGCCTCTGATTGCTAGAAAGTTCAAAAGTTGTGAGGTGCTGTCCAGGAAACAGATTCTGTCCTTGGATAGAAAAATTCGTATAAAATCACCATATCATCTTTTTGGTCTGAATTTTTTCGACAGCGTTCTCTATATAATTGTCTTTCGTGCGTCAGTTCTGAGTTTTTTGATTTGAGTTGTAGAAGTATCCCGAACAGGTCAATTACTGCCTGCTGTTCTGTTTTTCACAGATTCTGTCCTGTTTTGCCTTATCTTCACTTTGCAAATTAAGAACTTTTTTTTCTTTGCAAAAACCTTTTGGAAATCTTGAGAAACAGTAGAACTTCAAGAATATCCTTATTTCCAGCAAGGTATAATTATTTTATTAAGGGTACTAACCTCGCTAATCAGATTATGATGAGTTATGTATGAAGGGAGTTTTCAAGTGTGCGAGGGAAGATGATAAAAAGATTCAGGAGTGTCAAGCGCTCAAGCTTGGGGATGCCCCCGTGCACCCCCAAGAAATATTCAAGGAGACTCAAGCGTCTAAGCTTGGGGATGCCCCCGTGCATCCCCTTCTCCATCAACATTATCAGTTCGTCTTTCGTTTCGCTATATTTTTATCACTTCATGTGTTATGTGCTATGCTTGGAGCGTCTTGCTTTTAGTTTTCTTTTTAGTTTTTCATAACGAGTCGGAACCCAGCATTCCTTTATGTGGGAGAGAAACACGATCCACCTCTACCTAGAACATAACATAGAATTTTCATGTCTATCTATGCTGTGTGTGTTCTTTATCTTTTAATAGCTACTATCATACTCTGCTCTTAGTATTCATGCTTATCTTTTCAAGAGCTTTTATTTAGTTGGTTGCTTGAACTCTCTTTAATTACCATGCTCACCTTATTAAGAGAGTTTGCTTCCGTTGCATGGGTTAATGTGTCTATGATAAAGATGCTACTTTCATGATGGTGCTTAGTAGTTCAGGTTTTCTTATGGTTAATCTCAAATAGCTGGGGGGTTCCCAATATGTTATTGGAGTGCCAACTTGGTTTGTTTGCCTATGATGTGGTATGGTTTAGTAATATCTTCCTTCGAGAATTTATTTTGATTGACTTGGCGTATGCTCACGCATATTCAAGACTGTAAAGAAAGTCTGTTAAGCCTTGATGATCTTTTATTTCTGAGTAGCGATATAACTACCATGCCTGATTCAATATTGCTTTGTCGCTCTGCATGATTATGACCGTCATTGGTCTCTTAGTTGGTCGCTCCCAGTATTTTGCTAACCTCTACCTGTACTAAGCAAACTAACCATGCAATACATAGCTCATGGGAAAGTAGCCTAAAAACTATTGTGGTAAAGAATATGTTGCTTGTGTATCTTATTTCTTATAAGTTGCTTGCTGAGCGGTAACCATGTTTCTGGGGACGCCATCAACTGTCACACTTTTGTTGAATATCATGTGAGTTTCTATGCATGTTCGTCTTGTCTGAAGTAAGGGTGATTTACCGTGGGTTGAATTAATATGCATATTGTTAGAGAAGAACATTGGGCCGCCAACCAAAGCCATGCATAATGGTGGAAGTTTTAGCTTGGACCTTAATCCTCAATCTCTTATGAGAATATGCTTATGCATTAAAGAGGAGTCCATCATCTATTTTCTATGTTGTCCCGGTATGGATGTCCTCAAGTTGAGATCTATCAAAAACGAGAAATCAAATGCGATCTATCTCCTTGGACCTTTGTACAGGTGGCATAGAGGTACCCCTTTGTGACACTTGGTTAAAACATATGTAATGCAATGATAACCCATGGAAATCCGAGCTAATTAGGACAAGGAGCGAGCACTATTGGTATTCAATGCATGAGGCTTGCAACTTATAGGATGTTTTATACATGACACATATGAAGTACTACTACCGTTGACACAATTGCTTCCATGTTTTCAAAACAAAAAGCTCTAGCACATAATCTTTCTTTTACCTTTATGTTGAAGCACCAACTACTGAGAGCATGATTGTCATTCTGAGTGTAATGTGCATTGTCCCAAAGTAGCATTGTCTTTTGCATGATTGTGATATCGTTTATTCTGAAATGATTGTATCGAGTCATCACTTAAACCTTGAAGGTGCCCTTGTATTTATGTTTTGCATCACTAAAGGGGGCAAGCTACATATCACTTAATCATATTTGCACATCATGATCATTGCAAATCTTTTTGATGTTTCAGTATCATGTTGTAAAACTTTCAGTCATTTGTGATTTTCTCTTGAGGCAACTTAATTACTTTAGAAACATTGTCTCAGTAAGCTTTTGTCATATGACTATGAGAAAGTCCTATATGGTTAATAGCATGTCACCACAGAAATTATTCTTGTTATCATTTACCTACTCGAGGACGAGCAGGAATTAAGCTTGGGGATGTTGATACGTCCAAAACGTATCTATAATTTCTGGTTGCTCCATGCCACTTTTGGGTGATATTGCTATGATATTCATACACTTCCATACACTTTTGATCATATTTGGACTAACTTACTAATCCAGTGCACCCTAGTGCCAGTTTCTATTTTCGGCTGTTTTTGTATTTCAGGTTTTCACGTTTCGAGAACTGCCCAGAAAAATCCAGAAAAATTATATAAAAAATCAGCAAACCGGAAACAACACTGCGTCCGAAGGGCAGCCTGGGGGGGCCACAGGGGCTCCAGGCGCCCTGTGGGCGCGCCCCCCCTGGGCCGCGCCGGGGGGGCGCCTGGGCCCCCCGAGGCTCCCCCGGTGCCCTACTTTGGCATATATTTAAAGGACTCTCCGAAACCCTCAGAACATGACTTCTTTTCGCGATCCCATCTCTGTTCCGCCGCCGCCGCCGCTTCCAAGATCGGGAGCACCAGGAGAACTCTTCCCAGCACCCTGCCGGAGGGGAGGATCACCACCGGGAGCATCTCCACCACCATGGACGCCTCCCGGATGACTCGTGAGTAGTCTCCCTTGGACCATGAGTCCATGACCAGTAGCTATGTGATGTTCTCCTCCCGTTCTTGTGCTTCACTAATTAGTCCCCGTGAGCTGCCCTACATGATCGAGGCACCTATGTAATCCTTATGCTGTTGCTATGTTGAGTTTGCTGGGATCCGATGGATTATGAGATTATGTTCAGATTGATCTTGAGTAATATATTTGATTCACCTCTTTTATATTTTAGTTCATAAGTAATTCTTGCATGTTCTCCGTTGTTACTTATTGCTTTGGCCGAGTAGTAGGTAGTGACTCCAAGAGGGAACGTTATGCTCGATTGTGGGTTCATGCCCCTCGATGACTAGCTTGAGTGACATAAACATGAGTCTAGGGGATGTGCTGTTGCCACAAGGGGGAAAACAACGGTGCTTGTGCCCGCGGGTGCAAGGATTGTTTACTTTACGCAAAGTTCTTTTAATGCAGTTGTCTGTTGCACTGAGTTTACACTATGGGTGGGACTCGCAACTTAATACCAGCGAGATGTTCTGGATAGATATCTCAAGGTGGATGATTAGTAGTAGATATTGATGGATTTCGGTCTACTTACTTTGGCGTACCGCCCATTCTTTGAACCTCAACCTTTCTTGCAATGTAGTCAGCATTGGTTTGCGTTCGTGGTCCTGTCAATTGCCCAGCTGTAATTTGTTTACCTCACATAGCTGTTTTATCGTCTTTTGGGAGAGAGACATCACTAGTTAACATCATGAGACTCCGGTCCATATTACCATCATTGATCACATCCACTATTTACTTTTCGCTATTTACTTACTATCGCAAAAACTATCTATCACTACTATCACTGCTTTTAACCCTTTGTGAACTACAAGGCCGGAGAGATTGACAACCTCTCTGTACTCGTTGGGAGCAAAGTTATTTGTATCTGTGTGCAGGTCCACGTTGGTTGCTACTAATCTGGCGCCGTAGCAATTGACACCTACTTGTTGAACCTAGGAGTCTCTGGGGAATCGATCCTTGGCATCTTTGCTAAGGGAAAACACTTCTACTTACTGCATCTTACACCTTCCACTTGGGGTAACCAACGAGGGGTTCGAGGCCCATCAGTCGCGCTGGAGTTTCTTATCCTTACTAATGTCTTGTTTGCTTGTTGACTTGTGCAGAAGTGGAGCCGCAGCCTCAGGAGCACCAAGAGACTGCTCCCGACGAGCCGCTCGTCCCACCATCCCCGCCAAGGAGGAGCTCCCCGGCGAGGGAGGGTGCTCCGCCAAGGGCGAGTACCCCGCCAAGGGCGAGCACCCCGACAAGGGTGGGCACCCCGCCAAGGGAAGGCGCCAGCGGCCCTCCGCCGGCGGGGGCCACTACCACGCCGCCAAGGGAGAACTCCCCGGCGAGGGACCCCGTTACCGAGGAGGCCCGCGCAGGTAACCCTTGTACTTTCCTTCTCTTGAATTCTTCTTTTTGGATATTTGCTTGACAATTCTTCTTTTCTTTTTCTTCTGTTAGATCCGCCCGCCCCGGAGCCGATGGAGACAGAGGCCATCGCCGAGGAGGACGTGCGCGGCAATGCTGGTGACGCCGCCACCGCTGAAGGAATGGCCGGCGCCGACGAGCCAGCCGCCGACGAGACCGCCGCGGCTGCTGACGCGGCAGCTGGGGTAGGGACCGGCGACCGCACTGCTGGCCCTGAGGCCGCAGGAGCGCCGGACGCTGCGCCGGCCGCCGACCCCTCCGCCGCCGCGGCTGGGTCAGGTGTTTATCTGGAGGCCGCCAACGGGGTCTTCATCCAAGTCCCGTGGGCGTCCTCATCAAGGGCACCCGTGGAGGGGGAGGGCTTCGATGGAGAAGTCCTCGCCTCCGCCGGGCTGAGGCTTGTCGACGCGCCCGGCAGCAGCAACGAGCCTGAAGAGGAGCAACTCCTACGCCGGCTTCTGGCCTTGTACCGGGCCAGGCAGGCCAAGCTGGAGTTCCGAGAGGCTCTGGCTGCCAAGGCAGGTGCCGATCTGGAGAAGCGCGCCACAGAGCTCCGTGCCGCCAACCAAGCGGCTCTCCGGAACTTGGCGGAGGAGAGGGAGGAGCTTGCCGAGGCGCACCAGGCGTTCATCCTCGAGAAGGCCGAGGTCGAGGAGCAGCAACGACTGGCCGCCGAGGATCTGTCTCGGCAGGAAGGAGAGCTGAGTCAGCAGAAGGTCGACCTCGATAGCCATGAGGACGACCTTACCGCGCGCGAGCAGTCCATTGGCGGGGCTCTGCAGGAGGCGAGGGACGCCACCGCTACCGCAGAGACCGCCAAGAGGGACCTAGAGGCGAGGGTGGCGCAGTTGGAGATGAGCTTGAAGACGAGCGAGGAGAGGGTTGCCGCGCTCAATTTGGCGCGGGAGAAAGACGCCCACACCCACTCGGAGCTGCAACTCCGCCTCTCCGACAAGGGCCAGGAACTCACTGCCGCCAAGGACTCCATCGCAGACTTGGAGCTGAAACTGTCCACCCTCACTGAGTCGCTTGATGGCGCTAGGAACCGGGAGTCGAAGTTGAAGGAGGAGCTCAGGGCTGAGAGGGCGCTGCTGGACAGTGCCGCCCTTACGCAGAACAACTTCCAACGGACGGTGGAGCAGTGGACCGAGGAGCTCGTCACTTCTGCCGCCAACATCGACAAGGAGATGGCAGCGCTGGGGACGGAGCACCTCGTATACTCCCCCGACGAGAACCTTCCCCACAGCGCCAAGCTGAGCTTGTTCTTCAGAGGAGTGGCGCCGGCGCTCGCGCAGCTACGGGAAAGGCTCCCCGTACAACTGGCGAACGAGGCGCGCAGGCTCTGCACGGGTACCGTGGAGCGGGTGTTGTCGAAGATCGTCTTCCGCAATGCCGGGATCAACCTTGACAACGTCTTCCGGACCTTGCCGCCCGAAGCTGACCAGGAAGCGTTGAAGGCTCGCGTCGCCCACATCGTGGCCAAGGTGGGCAAGATCAAGAGGGTTGACGATGACCGTGTAGACTAGGTAGTTTTCATTCCGCTTCCCTTGTCGCTGCCAATTAAGTCATGGACAGTAGTTTGTTAGAACAGCGACAAACCTTTTTGTAATATAACTTTATTTTGGGTAGTCAATGCAGTGTTATCTCCCTTGTTTGGTTCCTTCACTTTGTATGCTTCTCACCCTACGCTTCTAGGGAGCTTGCCGGCAAAGGGACCCTTGCCACGAGCGCTGAGTGCGGGATTTCAGCGGCCTGCTGGCAATGCCCTCGCTGGCAAGAAACCTTGTCGCAGCTAGTCGCAGCACACTTAGGTTGTTGAGCGAACTCGAAAACGAAATAAGGGCGCGGCACTTGTCGCAGCTCACTTAAGCCGTTGAGCGTGCTCGAAACAAAGTAAGGGCGCAGCTAGCCACGGGCAGGTTCCTCCGCGCACAGGTTTTCCATACAAAGTGTGGTCGTTCCAGGAAGATAACCTTAAAAATTTAAAAACTTGAAAGCTCAAACTTCGGCAACTTAGCTTTTGTGAGTTGTTTGCTTCCCGGCAAGGCTTTCCTTTCTTGAACAACACTTGGTCCATACCACTTGTCTCCTTCCCCCCCAGCAAACTTGTACGCGAGGAACACTTCTTCTGCTTGAGAGGAAAAGGAAAAAGGGAGGAAACACAGATATGGAGCCTTGCGGCTTGTTATTGCTTACCGGGATCGTGTGCTGCACAAAGTGTCAGATAGCACATGCAAGAAAACAAGGATGCATGAAATGACAAGCTGTGCAAAGCACAAAAGTTTTACTGATGCACGGGATCTGCGCCCGGCTTTGTACAAAGGTTTACATGCAACGGCGGCAAGACTTGTACAAAAGGTGGTTGCCGGAGCGGATCACGGCAACCGCGCCTCATGGGTGAAACTTGCGAAGATGCTCAATGTTCCAGGAGTTGCTCACCGGTAAGCCTTCTTCGGTCTCAAGGCGGACAGCGCCGGGCCTTGTGACTTGTCTCACCCGATAAGGGTGTAACGCCCCGGACACACCCGCCGGTGGTCGTTACTCCTGGCGGGATCTAGACTGGCCTCACAAATCAATACTAGTCTTTTCTGCGCACTTTGTCCTCACTCGTGCGCACCCGGGAGCAACTTCCCGGTCGGTCACCCATCCTGAAACTACTCCAAGCTGAGCACGCTTAACTTTGGAGTTCTATCCGAATGGGCTACCAGAAAAGAAGGAATTCCTTATTGATATGAGTAGTCTATCATCCCTAATAAGCCAGGCCATCACATACACCCTCACTCAGAGGAACCGACGTCCTCGTCGGGCCACAGGAACGTTCCCTCTTGGCACAACCGTATGTGCTTCCAGGACAGCACATGTGCCATGCCGTGTGCCACGACGGGTCACAAACGTCATGCACAACATGACTGCAAACTGTCCGCAAACATCCGTGTAACCGCGAGGGTCGGCTCTGATACCAACTTGTAATGCCCCGGACACACCCGCCGGTGGTCGTTACTCCTGGCGGGATCTAGACTGGCCTCACAAATCAATACTAGTCTTTTCTGCGCACTTTGTCCTCACTCGTGCGCACCCGGGAGCAACTTCCCGGTCGGTCACCCATCCTGAAACTACTCCAAGCTGAGCACGCTTAACTTTGGAGTTCTATCCGAATGGGCTCCCGGAAAAGAAGGAATTCCTTATTGATATGAGTAGTCTATCATCCCTAATAAGCCAGGCCATCACAAAGGGCCTTCCCACTTTGGCGTCAACTTGTTGGAATTCTTGGCGGACTGAACGCGCCGAAGAACAAGGTCGCCTTCCTCGAGACTCCTGGCCTTGACTTTGCGGCTATGATAGCGACGCAAAGCTTGCTGGTATCGAGCAGCTCGTACAGCAGCTTGGAGACGGTCCTCCTCGAGGAGCAGTGCATCATCTTGCCGCAGCTGCTCTTGCTCCAGCTCATCATAAGCGAGCACTCGAGGAGACCCGTATACGAGTTCCGTGGGGAGAACTGCCTCTGCTCCATAGACAAGAGCAAAGGGTGTCTGTCCGCTGGCTCGATTTGGTGTCATCCTGATTGACCAAAGAGCCGCCGGCAACTCCTCGATCCAGTTTCTTCCGCACTTGTGCAGCCTGTCGAACGTTCTTGTCTTGAGCCCGTGCAGCACTTCAGCATTGGCCCTCTCCGCTTGACCGTTGCTCCTCGGGTGAGCAACAGAAGCGAAGCAGACCTTGGCGCCAAGGTCTTGGACGTATTGCATGAAGGTGCGACTTGTGAACTGTGTGCCGTTGTCGGTGATGATCCTGTTAGGAATTCCGAAACGGCAAACAATTGACCTGAAGAACTTGACTGCTGACTGTGCGGTCACCTTTCTCACTGGTTCCACTTCCGGCCACTTTGTGAACTTGTCGATAGCAACGTACAAGTACTCAAACCCCCGACGGCGCAGGGAAAGGGGCCGAGGATGTCGAGCCCCCAGACCGAGAAGGGCCAGGACAAAGGGATCGTCTCGAGAGCTTGAGCTGGCTGATGTATTTGCTTGGCATGGAACTGGCACGCTTCACACTTGGTTACTTGTGCAGTTGCATCTTGGAGGGCTTCTGGCCAAAAGAAACCTTGCCGGAACGCCTTCCCGGCAAGTGCTCTTGCGCCAATGTGGTGGCCACATATGCCTCCATGTATCTCCGCCAACAGCTTCTGTCCATCTTCCCGGGAAATGCATTTCAATCTGACCCCATTGAGCCTTCTTCTGTACAGTTTATTGCCGACGAACTGGTACATACTTGACTGCCTGGTTATTCTCTCTATCTCTTCTGGTTCTTCGGGAAGTTCTCCAGTTTGAAGAAAACGGACAATTTGCTGTGCCCATGCTGGAGCCTGAGGCTCAACAACAAGGACTAAAGGCATCCATGCTGCTGCGGGAACGTCAGCTTCTACGGCAAGAACCTGCGGCTCTGCCGGAGCTGAGCGTTCCCTGGCAAGCCTGCCGGGGCAGGGCTTGTCGGGAACGCCTGCTTCGACTGTACGGACCCTAGGGTCCGCAGGAGCAGACTGTTCCTCAGCAATTTGGTCGTTGATCTTGGGGACCTTGGCGGCGGCTTCAGGAAGGTCCGCCGGCAAGTAGTCGCCGGAGACCAACTTCCTCTTCTTGCTTTGCCCAACTGATGGTGTAATGGACGGTTGAGTTAGCTTGAGCACGAAGATCCCTGGTTCCACAGGTAGCTTCAACGCAGCACACTTTGACAGGCCGTCCGCGATATCATTGTGAGCTCTTGGAACGTGCTCCATCTGCAGGCCTTCAAAGTGTTCTTCAAGCTTCCTCACTTCATCGACATAAGCTTCCATCAAAGGACTCTGGTAGCTCTTGTTTACTTGTCGGACCACCAACTGTGAATCTCCCCGCACAATCAGCTTCTTGATCCCAAGTTCGGCTGCAATTCTAAGGCCGGCAAGCAAACCTTCATACTCAGCAGTATTGTTTGTCGCTTGTTCCTTGGGAAAGTGCATTTGGACAACGTACTTGAGGTGCTCCCCGGTGGGTGCGACAAGGAGCACACCAGCACCGGCGCCTTGCAGCGAGAAGGCAACATCAAAATACATTATCCATTCTTTGCTTGCTTCTTGGACGGGGATGCTTGTCTCTGGAACTTCTTCGTCTGGTGTTGGTGTCCATTCCGCTATGAACTCTGCCAATGCTCTGCTCTGGATAGTTGAAGTACTTTCAAACTTGAGACCAAAGCTCGACAGTTCCAGCGCCCACTCGACAATCCTACCTGTTGCTTCTGGATTTTGCAATATCCTCTTCAGCGGAAATCGAGTGACCACTGTTATCTCGTGTGCTTGGAAGTAGTGGCACAGCTTTCTTGAGGCCATAAGGAGGCCGAAAAGCAGCTTCTGCACCCCAGAGTATCTTGACCTAGCCCCCTGTAAGAGGGAACTAACGAAATAGAGTGGGCGCTGCACCATCTTCTTTCGCACTTCTTCTTGTTTCTGCGCAGACTCATCCTTGTCGGGGCCAAAGCTTGTCGGGGAAGCCCCCTGCTTGTCGCTGGATGTGCTTGCCGGGGCTGTGGGCTCCTCCTCTGCCTCCCTTTCCGCTACCAACGCAGCACTAACCACTTGATTGGTTGCTGCTAAATACAACATCAACTTCTCTTGTGGCCTAGGTGCGACAAGTACTGGAGTGGAGGACATGTATCCTTTCAAGTCTTGCAGCGCCGCCTTCGCTTCCGGAGTCCATTTCATAGGACCTGCCTTTTTCAAGATTTTGAAAAACGGCAGGGCGCGTTCTACAGACTTTGAAATGAACCTGCTGAGGGCAGCCACACAACCAGCAAGCCTCCGTACATCCTTGACGCGCTTCGGGGCTTCGATCTGCTCGATGGCCTTGATCTTGTCGGGATTGGCTTCAATCCCCCTCTGGGACACAAAGAACCCGAGAAGCTTGCCGGAGGGGACTCCGAAGACGCACTTCTCGGGGTTAAGCTTGAGTTGTATCTTGCGCAGATTCACAAAGGTTTCTTCTAGGTCTTGAATCAGGGTATCCTTGTCCTTGCTATTGACCACTATATCATCCATGTAAGCTTCTACATTCCTGTGGATCTGTGGCTCAAAAGCAGTGTGGACCACCCTTGCAAATGTTGAACCCGCATTCTTCAATCCAAAGGGCATACGTATGAAACAATAAGTGCCACATGGAGTAATGAATGCGGTCTTCTCTTCATCTTCCTCAGCCATGAATATCTGGTGGTATCCGGAGTATGCATCGAGAAATGAAAGCAACTCACATCCAGTCGTGGAGTCAACGATCTGGTCAATGCGCGGCAAGGGAAATGGATCCTTGGGACAAGCTTTATTCACATCAGTGAAGTCTATACAAAGTCTCCACTTCCCATTAGCTTTGCGCACAACAACTGGATTGGCCAGCCACGTGGGATGAAGTACACCTCTAACAAGGCCTGCTGCTTCCAACTTCTTGATCTCCTCGGCAATAAACTCTTGGCACTCCACCGCTTGCTTTCTGACCTTCTACTTGACGGGCCGCGCGTGAGGACAAACAGCAAGCTTGTGCTCAATTACCTTCCTGGGAACGCCGGGGATGTCAGACGGTTGCCACGCAAACACGTCGACATTCGCCCGCAGGAAGGCAACGAGCGCGCTTTCCTATTTAGGGTCGAGCGTAGCACTGATGGTGAAAGTACCACCAGTGCCGTCCTCCTTGGCGGACACCTTCTTGGTTGCGGGTGGAGCTGCCATTCCTTTCTTGCACTTGCCGGTGGAGCTCGATGGTGCGTCCTCGACGGCAGCGCAGCACTCCGAAGAGGTGCGCTTGCCGGAGTGGGCTCCAGAGCTCTTGCCGGACTTGGTCTTGGTCTTCCCCCCGGGAGCTTCAGCGGCAAGTGTCTTGCTGTCTGCCGTGGCCGCTGCGTCCCGGTAGATCTTGTCGGCGCAGATAAGCGCGTCCTTCTTGTCGCCGGGGACAGAGATAACACTTATTGGCCCTGGCATCTTGAGCATGTTGTATGCATAATGAGAGGCCGCCATGAACTTGGCGAGCGCCGGACGGCCAAGTATCCCATTGTATGGTAATGGGATATCGGCAACGTCGAAGGTAATCCTCTCAGTCCTGAAGTTCAGCTCTCCGCCAAAGGTCACTGGCAGTGTTATCTTTCCCTTCGGCTTGCTCCTTCCCGGGTTGATTCCTTGGAATGTCCCGGTCTCCTCGAGCTCGCTGTCGGGGATCTGCAGCTTCCGGATCACAGCGGAGGAGATAAAGTTGAGGCCGGCCCCGCCGTCAACCAACATCTTGGTGACCTTGAGGTTGCGGATGGTTGGCGAAACCAACATCGGCAAGCACCCGACCGCAGTTGTGCGGTCAGGGTGGTCCTCAAGGTCGAAGATGATGGGCGTGCTGGACCACTTCAGGAGTTTGCGCGACTCGACGGGTGGCTCAGCTGCATTTACTTCCCGCACCCATTGCTTGAGTTGGCCGTGGGAAGTGTGCAGAGAGGCACCTCCATCGACGCACATAACTTCTGTGGCCTTCTGGAACTCCTGTTCGCTGTTGTCTCCGTCATCCATGTCCTCGTCGTCGTCTTCATCTTCGTCCTTGTCGCGGCCGCGGGGAGGTCTATCTCCTTGCCGCTGCTTGGCCTTGCCGCGGCGTCCTCCCCGACCATTGAATGGCCGCTTCTTGCCGGACTGCCCTCCGCCTCCTTGGGCCTTCTCCTTGTCGCATCGCTCGTACTCAACCTTCTGCTGCTCGACGAGGTATTCGACCCTCTTGCAGTTCTGGAGATCGTGGCCCTTGGTGCGGTGGATCTTGCCATATTGCTTGTCGGAGCCGTCCTGCTTGTCGTCGGCGGCTACAGTGGCAGGCTCCTTGCCGGAGCCACCAGCCTGAGTTTTCTTGTCGCCAGCCTCCTTGCCGGACTTCTCCATAGCCAGTACTTCCTTGTTCTTCTTCTTCTTATTGTTCCGCCTCTGGTTTTTCCTTGCCGGGGCGGCATCCTCGCTATCTGTTCCTCCTGCTCCAGTATCCTCTCCGGGGAGTCTCCTCCCTTCTTCAGCGCGCGCACACTTGTCAGCCAGAGCGTAGAGCTCGCTGACGTCCCGGATCTTGGTCATCGCCATCTCCTCCCTCATCAGGCGGTTACGCACGTTCTGGTGGAACGCGCTGATAACCGCGACAGGGTGGACATCCGGGATCTTGTGCTGGACGCGGCTGAACCTCTGGATGTACTTTCGCAGGGACTCTCCCTCCTTCTGGGCAAGAATGTGGAGATCGCTCTCTTGGCTGTGGGGTTTGTGGCCGCCCGTGAAGGCGCCGACAAACTGGTAGCACATATCTGCCCAAGAAGAGATGGAGTTCTCCGGCAAGTGCATAAGCCAAGATCTGACATTTGGCTTAAGCACGAGCGGGAAGTAATTCGCTAGAATCTTCTCGTCGCGTCCCCCGGCAGCCTGCACCGCAATGGTGTAGATGCTAAGGAACTCCGAGGGATGGGTCTTGCCGTCGTACTTCTCAGGTACGTCGGGCTTGAAGTTTTTCATGCTGGGCCACTGGACTTGCCGCAGCTCTCGGGTGAACGCAGGGCAACCTGCCGCGTACGGCAAGTCGCCTGGTTCACCGGGCGCGTGCATGTCGACAGCGGTCCCATCGCGCTGATCGGACTGTCGTCGCGCTTCTCTTCGACGCTCGATGCGAGTTCGAGCGTCCTCTTGTCGCCTGTCGTCGAGGACTTGGCGTTGATCGCGGCGAACCCGCAGATCCGACGACGCCGTGGAGTCATCGTCGACATTGATCCGGCGGGCCGGCGATTTCTGCTTCCGCGGCGGGGAGTGCACGGTCGTTGCACCCCCGGCGGTCTTGTCTCCATCGGCCTTCGCTTGGCTGACTTGCCGCGGCCGTGATGTTGCCGGCTGCTGCGGCGTGTCATTGTTGGCGAAGGCGACGAGGCTCTGGATTGTAGCCCTCCAGTCTTCGGCCTTGTCTGCCGCTGGAGGAAAGTCGAGGAGCAGCTGAGCCCTAGCTAGAGCTTCTGCTGGAGAGGAGGGAAGCGGTGGCGAGCGGTGCGAGGAGCGAGATATGCTCGGACTTCTAACAGCGTTAGAAGGAGCAGGTTCTCGCCCCGGTGACCGCGCCTTGCTCGTACCGACGCGTTGGCCTTGAGCGTCCCGTGACCCGCCGGCTTGGCCACGTCCTAGCAAGCGTATGGTACCCTGGGTACCACGCCGCTGCTGGTCCGGCACCTCCTGAGAGGGGCGTGGTGCGTGCACGGACACCGAGGTCTTGGAGTGGGCTCGGTCGTCCGTCTTGTCCTTGGACTTGGCGGCGCCGTGAGTTTCCTCGCCGGCGTCCGCCCCTCCGCCAGCGTCTACCCCACCA
This sequence comes from Secale cereale, assembly GCA_902687465.1. Classification (NCBI taxonomy): domain Eukaryota; kingdom Viridiplantae; phylum Streptophyta; class Magnoliopsida; order Poales; family Poaceae; genus Secale; species Secale cereale. Next base: position 824,857,837 of record LR738712.1, on the reverse strand, counting down.
ACCGTTGGTTCTGGTGGCGGCGGGATCGACGCGGACGGGCCTCCGACCTCCGAAGCTTTCTTCTTCGGCGGCATGTCGATGAAGTTTGCGAAGTTTATGTAGTTGCTGAAAACTGCGCCCACGTGAACGCCGGATCAGGTTCGCACAACCTCGACGCCCCCTACCTGGCGCGCCGAAGATGTCGGGGAAACTGATGCCCACGAACACCTATGGGACCGGAGCCCCTTTTCGGTACGGAAAGGGAGCGGAGGAAGCACAAAGAGTAGATCGGGACGCGCACGCGAGCAGTTTACCCAGGTTCGGGCCGCACGGATGCGTAAAACCCTACTCCTGCCTTGGTAGTATTGAGTTCTTGGCTCGGGAGCAAGAAGATCTATAGTACTAGCTACACCGAGCGTAGGAGTGATCAAGTTTCGGACCCTCCTCTACGTTGTGCATGGGCCTCCTTTTATAGTTCAAAGGGGTCACCGACAGGTGTCAACGTAGGTGAGGGTAAAAGCGTAAAATTGGTGGTAGTTGTAACAGTGCATGAACAGTATATGCACAGTGGTCTATACCTAACCCAGACGGTGGGGGACAAGGGCATTGAATGCCTGTCACCGTCGCCCCAAAAAGTGTAAAAAGCGTCCGTCCGGGCGTCTCCGTTCGCCACGACGGTAGCTTCGTCATCGTGGCTTGCCACCGTGTACCCCAGGCTGCACAACCATCCGCCACGTGCCCCAGGAAGGGCCCCAGGGCGACGCGTGGCCAGATGAGCTGGACCGCAGGCACACAGTGGAAGCTTGCCGCGGCAAGCACCTTGCCGCGGTCGCTACCTTGCCGGGCCTGGAAGCTTGTCGCTTTCCGGGTCTTGCCGGGGCGCGTGATGCGCCACGACACGTCTTCTGGGATGCTGTTCTTTGGCCTTCCTGGCAAGCTCCTCTTGCCAGGGTCTCGTGCAGAAGGGATGATCTTGAGCCTGGAGCGGCCTTCCCGGCAAGCTCCTCTTGCCGGGGTCTTGTTTCTTAACTTGAATACTTTGTTCTTGAATGGCTCCAAAGGAACTAGAGTGGGCCTTGGCGGGTGCGTGGTGAGCCTGACCACGGGATGCTGCTACTGCCCGTGCACAAGTCGGGATACTAAGGTACCCCTACTTTAGTACACCGACAGCAAGGTTGAAAACCCGTGGTCGGAAACAAAAACTAAACATGTACCAGAGCTCTTGGTTTTTAAAACGGAAGTAAAAATTAATTTTTTTGGATATGCATGTTTCGTCAATGAATGCTAGTAGATAACTCAATTACTTCTTGAGCTGGACAAGTTTCGAGGAACGGCTCCCGAATGAGGACGATCACATCCTGTTAATCTCCTTTGTTTATCACTGCCAAAGTTTCTGATTTCTCATGAACAAAGCGTGAAGGAGGGGTTGTTTGTTTATATTATTTTTTTAATGAGCCGGGCGCACTCTATGCCAGTTCCTTCTCGTATTATTGGTTTGCACATTAGACATGCAATCCCGGGGTGAAGCTTGTCCAACTTAAAAAGATCATGAATTAACTACTACTTCCTCATGAGCTAAAACAGAGGCACAAAAGGGAAATGCTTTTTTGAATAATTTCGAGATGGTACATGAAAGTCTTCGTTAGGAATGGCAGGTAAATACCATGTATAGGAAGGTATGGTGGACTCATATGGCATAACTGGTTTAAAGGATTTTGGATGCACAAGCAGTCAGTCCGCTTAGTACAGGCGAAGGTTAGCAAAAGACTGGGAGCGACCAACTAAGAGAGAAATGATGGTCATAATCATGCAGAGCGACAAAGCAACATTGAATCAGGCATGGAAGTTATATCGCTACTCAGAAACTAAAGATCATCAAGGCTTGATAGACTTTCTTTACAGTCTTAAATATGCGTGAGCATACGCCAAGTCAATCAAAATAAATTCCTGGAGGAAGATATCACTAAACCATACCACATCATAGGCAAACAAATCATGTTGGTACTCCATTAACACATTGAGAACCCCCTAGCTATTTGAGACTAACCATAAGAAAACATGAACTACTAAGCATCATTATGCACATAGCATTTTTATCATAGACATATCAACCAGTGCAACAAAAGCCAACTCTCTTAACAAGATAAGCATGATAACTAAAGAGAGTTCTAGCGACCAACTAAACAAAAGCTCTTTAAAAAGTAAAGCATGAAAACTAAGAGCTGAACATGATAGTAGCTATTGAAAGACAAAGAACACACACAGCAAAGATAGACATGAAAATTCTATGTTATGTTCTAGGTTGAAGTGGAGCGTGTTTCTCTTCCACACAAAGAAAGCTGAGTTCCAACTCGTTATGAAAAGCAAGCAAAGCTAAAGAAAACTAAAAAGGAAACTAAAAGCAAGACGCTCCAAGCATAGCACATAACACATGAAGTGATAAAAATATAGTGGAACGAAAGACGAACTGATAATGTTGACGGAGAAGGGGATGCACGGAGGCATCCCCAAGCTTAGACGCTTGAGTCTTCTTGAATATTTCTTGGGGGTGCATGGGGGCATCCCCAAGCTTGAGCGTTTGACACTCCTGAATCTTTTTATCATCTTCCCTCGCACACTTGAAAACTCCCTTCATACATAACTCATCATAATCTGATTAGCGAGGTTAGTACCCTTAATAAAATAATTTTTCCTTGCTGGAAATAAGGATATTCTTGAAGGTCTACTGTTTCTCAAGATTGCCAAAAGGTTTTTGCAAAGAAAAAGCAAGCTCAAGGTTTGCAAAACGAAGAAAAGGCAAAACAGGACAGAATCTGTGAAAAACAGACCAGCAGGTAGTAAATGATTTTTTCGGGGCACTTCTGCAACTCAAATCAATAAACTCAGAACAGACGCCCGAAAGACAATTGTATAGAGCACGCTGTCAAAAAAATTAAGACCAAAAAGATGATCTGGTGATTTTATACGAATTTTTCTGTCCAAGGACAGAATCTGTTTCCTGGACAGCACGTCACAACTTTTGAACTTTCTTGCAATCAGAGGCTACACTTGGCACAAAGCTGAAAAGTAAAGATACAATGATGATGCTACTGTAGTAACAACATCAAGACACAACAAAAGAAAAATAAAATTTTATTCATTGTGGGCTGCCTCCCAAAAGAGCCTTCTTTTATGCCTTTAAGCTAGGCATAATGCAAAGAGGAATCAATAATCATCATAATAATCGGAGTTATAAATTGCTTCAAATGGTTCCTCAACAAGTTCACTCTTGTTCCTTCTAGGAAAGGGGTACACACCTTTTGCCTTCCCGCGTAAGCGGATTTGTCCCTTACCTATATCGATGAAGCCTTTTACTGCTCGGAGGAAGTCCCTTCCAAGCACTATATTTCCTTGGTTTGGCTTCATGATGAAGAAATCAACCATTGTAATCCCTTTAAGGAATGTAACTGGCACATCTTTTATTCTCCCCTGGATCTCAGAAATATCTCCATTAGTGTGTTCATGATGAGATGATAATCTATCCATGTTAAATTTTAAAGAATCATGAACAATTTTTGGCATAGTAGAAACCATAGATCCAATATCACAATAAGCAAGGAAGTCTTGATTAGAGATGCTAATCCTAACAAAAGGCTCCCAATCATTGTCTATTTCCAAAATATCTCTCCTTTTGGGTTTGGGTTTCTCTACCTTCATTAAGTCTAGAGCATCCATTCTCTTTTCAATAGTAGCAAGTCTATCTATGACAGTATCAAAATTATGATCATAAACAAAGTAACTAGATAGACCATGTATAATTTCAAGAGCTCTAGCTTCATCACACTCTAGGAAGTCTCCTTCAGCTATAATATCAAGAGAGTGTTTACACCATTTAAAAAGACCATGGTAAAAGTTTCTAAGCACAATTTTTATAGGTATCCAAGGTATAATTCTCCTATGTGCATCAGAAATTCTGTCCCATGCTTTCTTCATATTTTCTCCATCCCTTTGATGGAAATCTAGAACTTCTGATTCCCTCAAAGCACCAAATCCTAACATGCTTGACTAAATAGAAAGGACTACTAACAAATAATAATTTTTTTGTGATTTTTTTGATAAAGGGAACTAAAGCAAAACTGAAAGGTAAACTAACAAGACTAAAAAGCAAAGGTAAAAGATAGCGTGCAACTCCCCTATCTTGAAGAGTGGAGTCCCCGGCGACGGCGCCAGAAAACTTTGCTTGATGGCTTCTCGCCCCTCGTTGGTTACCCCAAGTGGAAGGTTTGAGATGCAGTGTAGCGGTGGTTTTCCCTTGGCAAAGATACCAAGGATCGAATTCCCCTGAGACTCCAAGGTTCAACAAGAAGGTGTCAACTACTAACGGCGCCAGATATTTAGCAATCAACTGGACCTGCACACAGATACAAATAACTTTGCTCCCAACGAGTACAGAGAGGTTGTCAATCCCTCCGGCCTTGTCGTTTACAAAGGATCAAACGCAAGAGATAATAATGATAGGTATAATTGCAACTAGTAAGTAAGAACTGAAAGTAAATAGCGGATGTGATCAGTGATGGTAATATGGACCGGGGTCCCATGATGTTCACTAGTGATGTCTCTCTCCCAAAAGACGATAAAACAGCTATGTGAGGTAAACAAATTACAGCTGGGCAATTGACAGGATTATGTGCGCAAACCAATGCTAACTATGTTGCAAGAAAGGTAGAGGTTCAAAGCATGGGTGGTACGCCAAGGCAAGTAGACCGAAATCCATCTGCATCTAATACTAATCATCCACCTTGAGATATCTATCCAGAACATCTCGTTGGTATTAAGTTGCGAGTCCCACCCATAGTGTAAACTCAAAGCAACAGACAACTGCATTAAAAGAACTTTGCATAAAGTAAACAATCCTTGCACCCGCGAGTACAAGCACCGTTGTTTTCCCACTTGTGGCAACAACACATCCCCTAGACTCATGTTTCTGTCACTCAAGCTAGTCATCGAGGGGCATGAACCCACAATCAAGCATAACGTTCCCTCTTGGTGTTACTACCTACTACTTGGCCAAAGCAATAAACAGCAACGGAGAACATGCAAGAATTACTCAAGAACATAAATATAAAAGAGGTAAATCAAATATATTACTCAAACACAATCTGAACATAATCTCATAATCCATCGGATCCCAGCAAACTCATCATAGCAACAGCATAAGGATTACATATGTGCCTCGATCATGTAGGGCAGCTCACGAGGTCTAATTAGTGAAGAACAAAGAGGGGAGGAGAACATCACATAGCTACTGGTCATGGACCCATGGTCCAAGGGAGACTACTCACAACTCATCCGGGAGGCGTCCATGGTGGTGGAAAGGCTCCCGGTGGTGATCCTCCCCTCCGGCAGGGTGCCGGGAAGAGTTCTCCTGGTGCTCCCGATCTTGGAAGCGCGGCGGCGGCGGAACAGAGATGAGATCGCGAAAAAGGGTTCCGTCCTCGAGGGTTTCGGGACGCAGTGTAAATATATGCCAAAGGGGGGCATCAGCGGAGACCTGGGGGGCCCAGGCGCCCCCGGCGCGGCCAGGAGGGGGGCCGCGCCACCAGGGCGCCTGGAGCCCTGGTGCCCCCCCTCCGGCCCTACTTTGGCCGCATGGAAGCTTCCGGAACGCTGATTTTTTTATATATTTTTCCCGGAATTTTTCTGGCAGTTTACGTAATGGGAAAACCTGAAATACAAAAACAGCAGAAAACAGAAACTGGCACTGGGGTGCACTGAGTTAATAGGTTAGTCCAAATATAATCAAAAGTGTATGGAAGTGTATAAATATCATAGAAATATCACACAAAAGAGGCATGGAGCAAGCAGAAATTATAGATACGTTTTGGACGTATCAACATCCCACCGCACCCGCGCCAGCACAGGGCCTTTAGTCCCGGTTGGTGACACCAACCGGGGCTAAGGGGGGGGGGGTATTGGTCCCGGTTCATGGCACCAACCGGGACCAATGCCCCCCTTTAGTCCCGGTTGGTGGCACAAACCAGAAATAAAGGCATTACTATATAAGGCTACACTTAGGAAATTTCAGTCTTATCTCTGCCCCGACGCCGACGCCGCCAGGCCGCCCCGACGCCGACGCCGCCCCCGCCGTCGCCGTCGCCTCTCCCTCGCCGACGCCGATGCCCTACTCCTCGTCGCCGTCGCCGTCGCCCGCGCCCCTCGTCGCCGTCGCCAGCGCCCGTCGTCGCCGTTGCCGTCGCCCGCGCCCGCGCCCCTCGTCGCCGTCGCTCGCGCCCGTCGTCGTCGTCGCCGTCGCCGTCGCCCGCGGCCCGCCCCCGCACGCCGGCGCCCTCGCCGCCCCCGCTGTCGCCGGCGTCGTCGCCAGCCACTGTGAGCCGCCGCGCCGCCCTGGCACTTTTTTTATAGTTTTTATATGTATATATAATGTGTATATATGTATGTATATGGCTATATATATGTTCAGAGCATATGTATATATAATGTGTATATGTATGTATATGTATGTATATATAATGTGTATATGTATGTATATAGCTATATATAAATTTTTATATTAATTTTTGTTCATGTGTATTAATGTTTTTGTTGCATATATGTAATTTTTTTTCAATGTATATATGAATGTGGTAGCTATATATGCATGATGAGGTGGGTGGGGGTCGATATATACCCCCCTCCCCGATAACTTCGACATGAGGGGGCGGGGGTTGATATACCCCTCCCCAATAACTTCAACATGAGGGGGCGGGGGTCTCTCGTCGTCGATATACCCCTCCCGATAACTTCAACACGAGGGGGGTGGATATACCCCCTCCCCGATAATATTATTTTCCCATGTACGTACGTATGTCGTGTCGATATAAACTCCCGATAACTTCAACACATGGGGGGTGGGTCGATATACCCTCTCCCGATAACTTCAACACGTGGGGGGGTCGATATACCCCCTCCCCGATAATATATATTATTTTCCCATGTATGTATGTCGTGTCGATATAAACTCCCGATAACTTCAACACATGGGGGG